>JADRCH010000012.1:15201221-15369056 GCA_019843965.1 Rhynchomys soricoides
TGTCACAGCTCTCCTAGGTCACAGCTCTCCTGTGTCACAGCTCTCCTAAGTCACAGCCCTCCTGTGTCAGAGCTCTCCTGTGTCAGAGCTCTCCTGTGTCACAGCTCTCCTCCCATCCTCTGGCTGAATGTTCCCTGTGTACAAGTCCTGTTCATATAATTTATTTTGAAAACTGGACATTTTAGATTGGATATTTGCAAGAACTGAACGAACTGTACTTTCTCCTTCTCTGTGATTTTTGTTGTTACTATTATTGGTTAAAGTCACTTTCTGACCTAATTTGTAAAGTTCATATGCGCAGACATACTAATCAGGTAAAAGATCAGATATGGAATTCTTTATATACCTGGAACTAGATATTTCACAGTCCTTGCAGATGGTCTTTTGTGCGTTAGACACACCTTTGACACCCATCTAGACAGTTTACATCCTGCTTGCTCAGAGCTTGAAACTAGTCACAGGTGAGAGCTCAAGGCCTTCATGGATCTTTTCTAAATGTGAAAACAACTCTAGGCATGGAGTGGCTTCTGGTTAATGGAGACCATGACATGATACCGCTTTCCAGAGTGTTATTCCCTAGGCCACCGCATTCTTGACATTTCCTCCCATGATTCTTAGTGAATCCATCTTTTGTTCCAGTTGCCTTCATCGCCCAGGGATGCAGTGATGTCAGTTGCCCTCAAATATTTCCACAGCCCCCAAATTAAACAGATTTAGGGGATTCTAATAATCCTTCAGTGACTAGACAAATCAGCCAAGAATACTTCATTGACAACAATAGTTTTCTCTGATCATTCTGGTATCCAGTTATTTGATATGGTAATTGGAATGGTGTGCAGTTCTTTCAAGATTACTGCTGACCAGATGAGCACGGGCTGGAGTGGTAGTTCTGTTGACATAGTTTGTTTCTTGCAACCACAAGAACCTAGGTTTACCTCCAGAACCAACACAAACCAAAAACAAATCCTGGGTTTCATTGGTGCCTACTAGTAGTCCTTCTACTAGAAATCCTAGCCCCAAGTCAGACACAGGAGACACTGAGAGCTCACGCACTATCGTACTTGCTAGCTTGTAGGTCAGTAAGAGACTAACTCATGAAATAAGGGTTGCTCAGGCATGTCCATCCTCACATGCAAGTAAGTGCCTCTTAGTTTTGACAAGAACTCCATTAATTTCCAGATTCCATAAAATTTAACCCTGCTAATTCTTGACACATTTTCAGCTCCTTTCATGAGGAACTGGGCTATTTTCATAAACATTTCCATTTATTGATAGTTTAAATATCTGCACAAATAATAAAATACAGGAAATTCTATAGAAAACATATCAGTGAATGAAGATTTTTATTGTTTCCCCCAATTTTTCTAGAATAACAGTAACAGGCAGGCCAGGAGTATAGTGTATGTCAGCCCTTGGGAGGCAGAGGCAGGATGATTGTAAGTTCAAGCATAGGTAGGCTATCCAGAAAGATCCTGTCTCAACAACAACAACAGAAACAAACTGACTGACAGACACAGAACAAACTTAGGGATCTTACATCATCTTCAGTGGGTCAAATACTTTTGTTCCCTCCGCTGCTGGTGCTCATCTGATTCTTTCCATTGGGCATTAAGTCATTTGGTTGGATGCCTGCTGCATGAGTTCTCATGAAGATAACAATTATTTTTTTCCCACTGACTTAGTCATTTACATTTTCATGCTTGTACTTACCCATACGTCATGCAAGATGCTCCTTTCTAGCTCTACTGCTGTAATGATGGGATGCACAATCCATCCCCAGGAACACCAAAAGCTACTTAAAACCCTGTGGAAACAGAGCCTGGTTGTTGAGGTGAGGAGCCATCACCTTACTGCACTAACGATGGGCACATTTCCTCACTCTCTCCTCAACGCGATACATTTAAGAACCCTGATTTCATTCCCAGCTTTCCTTCCCAGACACCAAGCTTACTGTGTCCTCTACTGTAGCTCATCTCTCAGACTATACTCTTCAGAATCATGGGTGGAATGCTAATGTCAGCACAACAGCTAAAAGCAGGGACAGGAGAGATGGATCACTGAATAAATAATCAAGCATGAAGACCTAAGTGTGTATAACCAGCACCCACATAAAAAGCTAAGAATGGCTGCTGAGCCTCAGCTCTATGTGGGCTGAAGACAAGAGTTTTGTTGTAGCATGATGGCCACCAGCTTAGCTCCAATCTCACTGATAGACTCTACCTCAAGGGACTATGACAATGGGTGACAGACCAGGACAACTGGCATCCTCCACTAACCTGCATGGGCAAGAATATCCCACATAAACATATACACATATAACACACAAAATGCCCTCATACACACGTACACACACATGCACACGCACACACGCACACACATGCACACATGCACACATGCACACACATGCATGCACACATGCGCACACACACACGCATACACACACACACACACACACACACACACACACACGGGGTGGGGGTGTGACAGACTTGAAGGGCACGAGCTATGTGTTAGGACCTGTTCCACAGCTCTGAAACTGGACAGCTACTTAGTCTGCCTTTCTAAGCCTCAGTTTGTTCATATTAGTATTCAGGATAAGAAGACATAAGGAAAAAATGGAATGGTGAATGGAAACTCAGTGCTTGGCATACCGTGAGCTTCCCACAAATGCCGATAGTAGTGACTGATGGCTGTGGGTGTATCTTCTGCCTTTTCTTTGACTACTCCCAATATAAACTGGCCTTTACTGTACTGAAATTAAGATTGTATTCATTTTTATAGGGAAACTGTCTCTAAACTCTTGTGTGGATTTCTATCTTTGTTATATACTCTCTTTCCTTCAAAGATCTTGACTTAAGGTAAAAATCTACTCTTTCCCCCTGTATTCAATTATGACTCTCAGTTATATTTCCTGTAATTTTTTCCTCTATCATCTAGCAAAGTGTGTAGAGAAAAATAGTGAGAAGCATTTGGTTTTAATTAATATGATCTCTGTTCTTCTCCAATTGCCAGAGACTCCCTTTTGTTTGCCATTGAGTGTGTAGATATGGAGTTCCTTCTGTTTAAAGAGCTTACTATGCAAATTCAAATTTAGCGAGACACATATTCCATAATGAGCAAAATTGGGCATAAAATCAGTGACACCATGATGAGAGGAAAGGATACGTAGAGATCAAACTGATGAAAAATTAAATATGCCCCCCCCAGTATAACATAAATAAGCAATAAATACTGAGTGAGTCGAAATGTCATTGGTTGTACTGATCTCAGTGATGAGGAAGGACAGGTTGATGCTCCATAAAGAGTCAAGAAGATGAAGTAGATGAAGATATTCAGGAGAAAGGAGGTCACATGGCCACCTGAAAAACATCTCCAACTTGGACTTACAAACTTCTCAGTGGAAGGTTTTAGAACTCAGGAAACAAATTAATGCCTAATAGAGATTAATTTCAATTAATCTTGTGAGCTTGAATCATCACTCTGCCTTGTAAATATTTACAACCCTTCCATTAGCTACGCATTCCCTTGACAGTAACTAAAACCCTACCTGTAATTGCTAATAAAGATGGGCAAAAACATCTCAGATTGGGGTTACCACAGAAATGATGCTCTTCCTGCTCCTCGTGAAACTAGCAATTTCCTCATTTTTGCTTCACTCAGGAGACTCATTATTTCAAATTCTGGGTAATTTTTCCAGAAAGTTCCATGTAGCGGTGAATGAACTAGAAGCAGTATTTGAATTACCTGCTGCTTTGTCAACAAGAGGTTAAACTGGTCCACAAAGCACAGGGACTTAAGAGATGATATGTAGGGTGGAAAAAACCAATTTCCTCTAATTTGGTGGTCCTCCAAGAGTTAAGAAAGAGCTAGATCTTTGTGTAATTTCAGATCAACGGACTGATATTATGTTAGGCTCTTGTCCAGGCATGCCATAGACACCTATTGTCTTTAATTTCTTAATCTTATTTCTGTATATTTTTTAAAGTATAAATATTGGTGTAAATAAAAACTACTATTTATGGCTGCAGAACTGGCTCAGCAGTTAAGAGCACTTACTGCTCTTGCAGAAGACCTGGGTTGGCTTCCCAACAGCCACGTGGCTCACAGCCACTTGTAACTTCAGTTCCAAGAGATCCAGTGCCCTCTTCTGAACTCCAAAACCCTGGTGCGCTCACTCACACTCACTCACACACACTAACTATTTAAACATTTAAAATGAACATTCATGTAACCTATAAGATTTTGTTGCTTTTTTGTTTGAGACTGGGTCTAGAAATCGCTATGTAATTTGGGCTGCTCTTGAATTTGCAGGATTCTTTCTACTTCCTATTACCAAATAGTAGGATTACAGATGTGAGCCACACCACACGAGCATGTGAGACTTTGCACACTTAAAACTTACAGTCTCTAAATTGGCTCTGTGTCCTTTCCCTCGTCCTTTGTTTGCGTCTCACTTGAAGGTCTAGAGTCACAGAAAATGTACTATGTCCCAAACAGAAGATAAGGCCTTTCCTTGTCCATCTGCCCCCATCTGCATTTGCTGGGCCAGTTGACTACTTCTCATTTAGCAAGATCGTTAAATATATCTTTTGAGAAATGTTCTGAAGAGCAGAAAATAAAAACACAATCAAGGAGAGATCAGCCAGAACCACACAATCAAAATATACTTGCTGATCACTCTACTTTTTCTTTCTGCAAATGTTAGCATGGGGGTGGGGCTGGGAGCACAGTGGGAGAGGCAGTATCTGCCCTTAAGAACAGCTTTGATGGGGTGGGAGAATGCAGAAAGGAAAAAAGTGGATCAGGAACCTGATGGGACAGGACAGCAAGGCATGGAGCATTTATAAAGTGCTCTGCTTCATAGAAAAGGGACCTGCTGAGCACCTCATAGCCAGGTAGGTGAGGTCTAATCTGTTCCTTTTCTCTCTCTTACCTTTTTGTTTCTTTCTCTAACTCTTTCAATTGAGGCCTAACTCCCTTTGCTTGGCAATTCCTTAAAATAAGTTTGAGAAACTTATTTTTTCACTTAGTGTGAAAAAGCTAGGAAATATGCAAAGTATGTGATTTTCACAATACTATGAGCACTAACATGCTAAAATAAAACAGTTGTAATGCTCACTTACTCATTCATTCATTCATTCATTCAGTAAGTATGTCTATATGCTAATCAGCATCAATAAAAAGAGCATTGGTAGTTGGTAAATTTACCCAATTCAAGTTACTCAGGCTGCCTTGCTGTAGAACTGTGGTTGGATGACTCTTTGAGTCATTGCACACATTGTTTTCACTCACTGCTAGAAATTTAACACATCAGGGCACTTTTGGAAAGTCAATGCAACAGCCCTGAGAAAGGAATCTAACCCACCACCCACTGGGATTTTCATCAAATGAGAACATCAAGAACGATTGCAGAGCCTTGAAGATGCCTATCTGAGCAGAGCATGTAACTGAAATCTGGAGACTAATCCATCTAAATGAAAGAACAAGGCAAGATGGCCTTGACCTAGGAACAAAGACTCATCAGAGAGGACTGGGATTCTGCCAATAGTCTCATAGAAAAATGAGAGCTTGCCTTTAAGGGAGTGCAACAGAACAGGAGAAGAGGAAGACATCAACCTCCATACCTCCCGGTGTCACAACCTACCACCAGGGATTAATGGCTCAAGCCTCAACACTACATGAGACTTCTGGACTTGACAACTAGTGTGGCCATTAGGGAGCAGCTGCACCTGTCTGTCATGCATGAGTGATGCAGTACAGATGCTGGGTAGCTGTATCCAACTGAGTGGCAGGGGAGCTGAAGTGACAGACCAGAGCCAGGATTGGATACAGCAGTGACCATAGACATACCCACTGAACTACTGGTATCAATGGCAGGGTGAAAATGTGGCTTGGAGGAACCACTGAATGGGAATGATCTGGTTCTTTGGTATCATACACTTTCTCAGCAGAGACTCTGGGAATACCTCAGGTGGTGGAAACTTTAACTCAATGTGATGGTTTGTACATGCTTGGCCCAGGGAGTGGCACTATTAGAGGGTGTGGTCCTGTTGGAGTAGGTGTGTCACTGTGGATGTGGGCTTTAAGACCCTCGTACTAGCTGCCTAGGGGGTCAGTATTCTGCTAGCAGCCTTCAGATGAATAGGTAGAACTCTCAGCTCCTCCTGTACCATGCCTGCCTGGATGCTGCCATGTTCCTGCCTTGATGATAATGGACTGAGCCTCTGAACCTGTAAGCCAGCCCCCAATTAAATGTTGTCCTTATAAGAGTTGCCTTGGTCATGATGTCTGTCCACAGCAGTAAAACCCTAACTAAGACAGAAGTTGGTACTAGGAGTGGGGTATTGCTGTGATAGGCCTGACCACGCTTTTGTTTGGAAGAATGTGGATTTGGGGAGTTTGGATTTAGAAAGCAGTGGAATGCTTAAATGGGGCTTAATGGGCCATCCGAGTAGGAATGTGGAAGACTTTGTTACTGAGAGTGATTTGAATTGTGTGTACCTGGCCCAAGAGGTTTCAGAGGAGAACTTCAATAGTGGCCTAGAGACTGTTTTTGTGGTATTTTGATGAAGAATGTGGCTAATTTTTGCCCTTGTCTGAAGAGTCTGCCCCCAGACTAAGGTGAATAATAATTGCACTGACAAAGGAAGTCTCAGAAATGTCCATCATAGACTTTGTTCTCTGGTTAAGTCCCATGGAGAGCATTTTAAACAAACATAGCAAGCTGGGAAAGAAAAAATATAAAATATATGGTCCAAGTATTAAAGGGGTGGGCACCAGGAAGTGCAATGGAGCTGAACCTGTGTTCTAGGATATTAAATTAAATTAAGGGAGTAGTGATCCTGAGGCAAGATCCTACCCAACTAAGTTTAGGTCCAGGCATGATAGTACAAGCCTTTAATCCCAGGAGGGAAAGACAAGCAGATATCTGAGTTAGAGGCTATCCTAGAACAGAGCAAGTTCTAGGTGAAGAAAAACTTAAATCTAGGCTTGGTGGAGCACACCTTTAGTCCCAGTGCTTAGGAGACAGGCATGAAAATCTCTGAGTTCTAAGTCAGTCTACAGAGCAAGTTCCAGGATAGGCAATGAAGGAGTTGGAAAACAGGAAGCTGGTGATAATGTAATAGAACAAGGGGGCTATGCTCCAGCTCCAGCAAGCAGCAGAACTCTGCAGCTTTAGGCCACGTGCTTTAGAGTCCAGAATAGAAAGAACTACTGGGACAATTGATGCTGGTTAGCTGGAGCTAAGGAATTAGTGGTGATTAAGAAGAGACCAGCATCACTGAGGTGAAATCTTCTGGGAAGTGGTTTCTGAGAGCACAAAGAAGCACAAAGAAGCTGTGTTCCAGAAGTAGCCAAGGTTGTACCTTGTGCTTCAGCTGTACTTGGAAATGTGTAAGAGTCACCCAGATGGCACTGGTTTTGAAGGCATGAAGAGGTCATGAAGAGAAGCTGAGGCTTGGCACTGAGAAGCCATGGAAGGCCATTGGTGAAGATGCAGTCTCAGTTGCAGTTGATGGCCCGGGACTGAAAGCATCATGCAAAGGATTCTAGGATTGACACCATGAAGAGAGCCTATGAGAGGTCATTGGTGAAGCCTAGTTGCAATGGAAGACCTCAGTGTATTGGAGATGCCAGTTCCATGGTATGATCTCTAAGAACAGCAGCAGCAGTGGAGTGGATCAACCTGAGCTTAGAGTGCTACACAGGGCAGAGCTGGAGAAGTGACACCATCCCTTAGGAACAGCCCAGGAGATCATGTGTGGACCCCAGACATTGAAACAAGAAGCTGCAATACCAAAGTTGCTTTGGAGACCCAAAGATGTTTGAGATGCCAGAGCTGTGGGCTATCTTCTGAGGAAAGCTGCTAACAGGAAGTAGAACCAGTTCAGGAGAAAGAAGTTTATTGCAGTCAACAAAGAAGAAAAAGAAGTTAGAGATCTGAAAACTGCTTTGACATCAGCCTTGGAGATGCAGAGTTTAAAGTTTGCCCAGCTGGTTTCATGTCTTGCTTTGGGGATTGCAGTTAAGTGATTGGATGAATCTCAGAACAGACTTTGGACTTTTAACATTGTCAAGACTGCTATAAACTATAGAAACTTTTGAAGTTGGACTAAATGTATTTTGCATTATACTATGTTTAGGTATGACCCTCATAGACTCATATGTTTGGACAAGCCTATGGGGCCAGGGAGTGGAATGTGATGGTTTGTATATGCTCAGCCCAGGGAGTGGCACTATTAGGTGTAGTCTTGTTGGAGGAAGTGCGTCACTGTGGGTGTGGGTTTTAAGACTCATCCTGGCTGCCTGGAAGCCAGAATTCTGCTAGCATCCTTCAAATGAAGATGTAGAACTCTCAGTTCCTCCTGCACCATGCCTAACTGAATGCTTTCATGTTCCTGTCTTGATGATAGTACACTGAACCTCTGAACCTGTAAGAAGCCCCAATTAAATGTTGTTCTTATGAGAGTTGTCTTGGTCATGGTGCCTGTTCACAGCAGTAAAACCCTAGCTAAGACACTCAAGTTCTTGAATTAGTTGAAAGGGCCAGTTGAAAATCCCCAACTCCCTCATTTCAAGTCCCTATTATCTCCTCAGTTGTCTACCCACCCACATTTCACTACATCTCTCCCTCTCCCTACACCAGCCTCATTCAGGAGCTTCCTAAGAACTATGTTGACTCAGAGAAACTATGTTAGGAAGGCAAAGCGTGCTAATGTAAAGTTAGAACAAATAACAGAAATATACATCAGCCTTTGCCCTTCTGGAACCCGAGCATTTTAATAGCCTTCTCCCCACAATACATGAAGCAGGCAGTAAGACTTCTAAGCTTGGAATAACAAGAAAAGACATTGTTCATCTCCTGCAAACACTGGTAAGGATGACATTACTTTGGCCATCAGTAAGAAGAGTGGATTAAATAACCTTGGTTGCTAATGTCTTTGGAAAGAACGCTGAGGTGCTAAAGAGAGTTTATTCCTTACAGAGAATGCCAGGAGAGATGCTATGAGTTTCAGTCTATGATAAGTCACTTTAGACATGACCTAAAATTCACCTTGTGTGAGCTGGATAAGTAGTCTTTGAACAGTAGGACCAAGTGGCAGGCTAATTTTAGAATGAGAAGGATGATGTGGATGAGCTCAGTTCCCATTGTGCCTTTTCACAAAGGGTTTCATGTCCTTTGAGAAAATGGTCTCATTCTTTCTACAAAATTCCAACAAGTCATGAGCTTAAGTAGCTTACAGACTGACACACTAAAAGCCTTCCTATTGTCACCTTTCCCTCACTGTCCTTTGAGGTAGTTGGGAACTCTACAGGAACAGTTACTTAATGAAGCATAGTTGAATTTCAGAAATTCAAAGGAAAAGACATTTCACAGACCCTGTGATGGATTTATCCACAGACCTCAGAGAGATTTATGTGGTCTTTGAAGCAGCTACTTATGGTAATTCTCTAAAGGTATAAAGAGTAAAGGTGCCAAAATCTCCTTCCCAATTTTGTACACCCCTCTTAATGAACATTTCTCCTTCTCCTATCCGTACATATCCCTGTTTATTGGCATTGGCTATCTGTAATTTCAGATCCCTAATTAGAAACAACCATAATTGAATAAGCAAATGGTTTATTTGGATAATGTGGATCTTTCTTTCAGGGATTTGGGATCAGAACACATACTACTGGAAAAAGAATGGACACCAAGACTATTTTATTTCTTCCACTTCTCCCTAACTTTCTATGGCAATGAGGTTCCCTTCTATGAGAAGTTCACATCATGTTTAAGAACACAGCCTTGAAGAGTAACCTAACTAGCTACCTTTTTGTTGTTGTGAGCAAATAAATACCCGACTTAAGAAAACAAGAGTTTATTTTGGCTTACAACTTGGTAGGATACCATCAGTCCTGGTAGGGAGCGCATCATGGCAGGAGTATGAAATGGTTGGTTAAATTGCACTTGCACCCAGGCATCGACGAGGGGAGAGGAAGTAGGGCCGGACTACATAACCTCAGGGATCACCTCTAATGACACACTTCCTCCACCTGGCCTCCACTTCCTAAAAATTCTATGACCTTCCAAAACAATGCTACTATGTGAGGACCAACTTTTTCAAACATAAAAACTATGGGCCACAGCTCACACCAAAACCATGACTGCCAACAGAAAGTTAATGAACTCATGGTACATCTGTACCATGGCAGTAGAGTAGAAGAGTAAGATCCTTTAGGGACTTGTTGTTTTATTTGTGGTATAATTACGTAGTTTCTTAGTCATATGAGGTGGATGTCTTCAAATGGTCTGTGAATATATTGGGATGAGTGTTTTCTGATTTTAGCAAAGTACGTAAATCTCACTACCATCCAGGACAATCAAGTATCGTGTGGCTGTATAACTTTCAGAAGTGCATGGGGAGGGTCGTTCTATTTTACTCACATCTCAACCTTCTCCATTGTATGATATTCATTTTGTAATTTCCTGTATTTTGAAACGCTTCTTGAAGTACTTTTTTAAAATTTTTTATGTGTGCTTGTATATGCGGCATAGATTGTGTGTATGTGTGTGCTCACATTTGTATGGGCACACACGAGTTTGTGCCATTCTCTAAGAATAGATCCACTGGTGACAGATTCTTCTGGATATCCTTTGTGTATTTCCTAACTTCCTTAACTTCCCCAGAGAGCTGAAATACAATTTTATGAGATGCTATATTTGCAATTCTCCCTCAGCACCTGAAAAATGCTGTGCCCACTTCCTTGCAGAGTTTGTTGCTTCAGGCTTGTCTAAAGTGGCTGTTGCCCAGTAGATAGGATGGTGTTTTTTTCTACTCTCAAGTCTTTTTCTTGGTTTTAGTTTTTGAAAGTTTAATGATGTTGTGTTTGGGTTAGATTTCTTTTGTTAGCCTATTTGGGTTCACTTGGGTTCTTATAGCTGAAGTTTGTGGGGGTTTTGGCTAACTTTGGGTAGATTTCAGCCATTAATTCTCCAAATACCCTCTCAGTTCATTCTTTCTCTTCTTTCTACCTGAGACTCCAGTGTTGCACAGCAATCTGTTAGTACACCATGGATTTCTAAAATTTGATATTTCTAATTTATTGTCTCTCTGGGTATACTTTACTGGTTAAAACTCCAATTTTTCTTTTCTGAGTCCTTCCCACTGTTACTGAGCTCAGTCTGTTAGCATGGTTTCTGTTACTTCTCCATTGTAATCCACTTGGTTCTTTTGCTATGAGCTTTCGTTCCTGTGATTTTTGCAGTTTCATTTGTTTCACAACAATTTGAAGATTATGTTGAGCCCTTTCCCACACCCCTATGGTTTTACTTTCAATACTCAGCAGATGATTCCAATATCTGTCTCCTGTCAGTGTGGGAGTCAGCTGATGACCTTTCTCGTTCAAGTTGTGACTTTCTTAGTTCTTTTTATGATAGGTGATTTAAAACATATATGGATATCTTGACTGGAGATATTTGGGTTCTATTTTTTTTTATTATAACAAATAGTCACCTGCTTATGTTTAACATGTAGGTCTCAGTTTACTTTTGCAGGTGATTCCAATAAGCATCTGATTTTCAGAGCCTCTACAGTGCTATTTTGATACTATTTTGATGGTGATATTTTGATTTTGATTTGTCTCCTATGAGCCTTTCTTCTATAACGTTTAATTTTTTTACTTTTATTTTATGTGTATGGGTGTTTCACATGCATGTGTGTCTGTGTACCAGATGCATGCCTGCTGTGGGCAATGAGGCAAGAAAAAGGTATTGAAGCCACTGGGACTAGAGTTATAGCCAGTTGTGAGCTCCCATGTAGATGCTGGAAATTGGACCTGGGTCTTCTGGAAGAGCAGACAGTGTTCTTAACTGCTGAGCCATCTCTCCACCCTCACATGAGCATTCTTTGTAGTACCTGGGAAACTGAGAGGGACCTCATTTTGGCAGAGTGCTTTTGGGTTGGGGAAGGGAATCTCCAACCTCCTCTGACAAAAAAGTGCTTCCAGGACTGGGAGCCTACTGTTGAGTCCATCTTACCAGATGGGATCTCTGCCAGATGTAGTCAGAGTGGAAAGGGGGAGCCTCAGGCTGTAGACCTGAAAGCGCTTCTCCTGCCCTTATTGTTTGACAATCTTTCTATCATGCAGGACTTGTCTAGGGTTATTGGGTGATGTGTAGTTCAAGTTGGGGAAAGATCAAGGTCACCTGGGTGAGTTCTGCTGGAAGACTGGGTGACAACTGGAAAAACTCCCTTTCTGGGTTATGTTCTGATGGGTAAGGAGAGGAAGAGTCCTAAGATGTTTTATGGCTGTTACTCCTTTGGTCCTGAGGTCACGAGCCCTTCACCCCGTTCTAGCTCTCAGATTTCTCTTTAGTTGCCTCTTGTGTCAGTCTCAAGAATTTCAGCCAAACGTATCAGAGGTACAGTGAGAGATAAGTCTACTCTTCCATCTTGCCCAGTCTGGAAGTTCTATCTGCTCATGAGCTTTCTTTAGGAAAGTATGCAAGAAATTAATAACATTGTTTCCCCTGAGGAGATGACTTGGAACACGTATGTATTCAAATGAATATATTATTTAACATCTATCAGAAATTTTGGATAAAGATAAAAGAAGAAAATTTCTAACTGGATCTTGTTTCCAAGAGGACAAGCAGAAGATCATAACAGAGGTCATTAACAGTCAGTAATTTTATCATATCTCACTGACCTGAGGTCAAACAGCATATGGATCAATAGTCTATAATTTTATTACATCTCACTGGCTTTAAGCTCGCTATGTTGTCACTGTTTCAATGCAGACCACTGAATATAGGAATAATATTCTCAGTGGATTTTCAGCCTGTTCCTGCATTTTGAATAACTTGCAGAATACAAATGTCTAATTTAGGTAGAAGTAGATGCTCTGGGTAGCATGCTAGTGCCCTAATCAGCTGAAAAATAATATTTGTATGACATTAAAACAAAATTAATGGCAAGACACTGATTACATGAAAAGATTTTATGTTGTGATTATTAAACTTGCAAGCAGCACGGCATAATTAATGCCGTAATTAGGATATGACCTGAAATCTCAGCTTCCAAAATTAATAAAGGCAATTAAAAGTAGCATTTGTAAATTGAGCTTTAAGAATGGCAAGGAAGTTTGATACAGCTTTTTTACTCCTCATTTTGGAGGACATTTTTATTGTTACTAAGCCTAAAATGCAATTGTTCTGATTTCCATCCCCATGAACCTCACAACAGTGGTCTAAAGCTTTAAGAAAAGTTCAGAAATGTTTCAATTAGGTTGTTCATCAGTTGTGGGTTAGGGCACTCCTACACAAACTTGTGAAACTCTGGTGCAGCATAAATAGCAAATCCTTCTCTGTCCCCAGCACTCCAGGTGAAAAGATCTACATTGGGGGAATGGAGAGATGGCTCAGCGGTTAAGAGCACTGATTGCTCTTCCAGAGGTCCTGAGTTCAATTCCCAGCAACCACATGGTGGCTCACAACCATCTGTAAAGGGATCTGATGCCCTCTTCTGGTGTGTCTGAAGACAGTTGCAGTGTACTCTATACATAAATAAATAAATAATTCTAAGATCTACATTGGCTTTACAAAGCCCCCACCATTTTCAAACAACCAGACCATACGGCAGCCTGAAGAACTGTCACTTGGATAAGCTTCTTGGGGCCACATCACCTTCCATAGTTTATCACATGATGAAGCTCAAGGCCAAAGAAGGTCTCAATATTGGTAAAATTGGAGACGTCAAAAAATATTGGTGGGCTGCTGATTTCACAAAACCAAGTCTGAAATCCTGCCTCATCCCTTATACCAAAATAAACCCTGGAAAGGATCAAAGATTTAATGTCAAAGCAAATCATAAATGTACTGAAAGGAGGAGGAGGTTGATATGGTTCTAATATTGCAATCAAGAGAGGCTTTTAGGCGTGGCAAGTAGGACAAAGACGCCACAGGAATTACTAACAATTTGTCTAGTTCAAAAACTTTGAATTCCATACAGTAAAAAAGAACTATAAGCTTTAAAAAACCCAGTTCAAGACAGAATCAAGTATATGCTAACTAAAATTACCATGTTTTGATTAATTTTGTCTTATAAAAGTACAGCTTTACCCTTCTCTCCATACAAATTAGGTAAATAAAGATGCATATTATCTTTCATTTTCGATAGTTTAAAATAGGCAAGGTATTTTATACTTGATATGTATTTTTGATTCTTAGGATTTTAAATAAAATGATATTTCTGTTTTTCCCTACAGTAACTATTAGAAGCCAGTCAGCTCTGAAAAGAGAAAAACCAAAGGCCAGTGTGGTTGACAGTGCACATTTGTGACAAACCTTTATACCAGATCTAGTGATGGCATGGCACATGGGTTAAAGTTCGGCTACTGATTTGCTTACGTCTCCTCCCTTCTCCTTCCTCAGGACTCCTTCTCCCGGGTCTAGAGTGCCAGCTACCTATTCCTCAGGCCAGGCATCACACGGCAATTCTTTCAAAAATCACTGCTAATCATATCTATTCTGAACTGTTGGTACTACACAATAGGAAACACGGGTCCAGAAGTCAGATCACCTGGTCTTGGCAAGAAGCTTATGTCTTTAATTTGGTGCCACTTGCCAGTCACTAGAAACCACCAACAGTAGCACAGGAACTGTCCCCACTGAACTTCCATGGTACCTGTAGGTTTTCTTAATTTCCTCACATGATGCTCCCTTCTGCAGACCAAGAATTTCATATAGACTTTCTCCGGATGTAGACATAGCCCGCTGTCTTTGGTTAGGTACGTTACATGCCATTTCTCAATCTGCAAAACCAAAGATGGAAAAATAGCCATGAAGATTCTATATTCTGGATCCTATGCCCTGGAAGGAAGACAGTTCATTTTTAGCACTTGTTAAAAAGACCAGCATTAGTACCTTGGTGTGCTAGGTACAATATGAGGAGAGAAAATGCCAAGAGTGATCTTTTTATTTCCTTTCTCTTGCCTGCCCTTTTCCCTTTTACTATACCTTTAGTGATACCTTGGATTTATCTTTTTAAAGGTTTTATATATGACTTGCATTCTTACATTAGTTTTGCTTATGCATTTTTCCATTATTGGGGCATTTTTAAGTTTTGGTTATTTTCTTTCTTTTTTTTTTTGAGACAGAGTTTCTCTGTACAGCCCTGGCTGTCTTGGAACTCACTCTGTAGACCAGAGTCTACAACCCAGAGCAAGCAAGTCAGCTATGAAAAGAGTCTTGAACTCAGAATCCGCCTGCCTCTGCCTCCCGAGTGCTGGGATTAAGGCGTGCGCCACAGCCGCCCGGCCATTTTAAGTTCTTGAACTTCCCTCTTCCTCTCTAGAACATTCTTCCTGACCCTTCTTTTCCCTCTATTTCCCCTTCTCCTCCTCCCTTTAACTCGTTCAGCTAGTATGTCTGCGTTTACCCTAAATGCTCTTTAGCACATGCCCTGCTCAATTTTTATATTTGCTGTTTTATTGGTATATGACCAGTCTTTAATCAATTTAAAATTTTGTTTAGCTTGATGCTGTTGCTGTAAGAGCAGGTTTCCCGCTGTGGATGATACTGGGATTAAGTACTCAAAAGCTAGCTACTCACTAAGATGCTCCAGTTAAACTGGAAGAGACACCCAAAGCAACAGATGCACAAACTATAACACAGAAATGCAAGAAGTCTGACAAGGCAAGGCAATATGACTCCTAAAATGTCAGATGAACAATCTATATGCATACTTATAAAAGTAATCAACAGCATAAAAGAAGATATAAACAATGAAGGAAGGAAGCAAGGTTCTGAGGAACAGAACCAGAAACATAGATGACAACATCAGCAAAATGGGTAAGAAATGCAAACTAGAAAGTTGAGATGGGGGAGAGGTGGAAAGAAAGAACGTGGACATTGAAAACAATGACTCAAATAGAAAACACAGGGAAATGTGTCACTAACATACTTGATCAGACAGTAAAAAAGCATAGCAGGGACGTGGAAAAGGGAGAGGGAATACTACATTCAAATATCAAATAAAAATTAGCATGGCTACACATTTCAAATTTTATTGACTATAAATAGGAGACCGTGTCTACCCTAAATGATGGTATAGAGAAAGCTGAGATATTTTTAAAAACTGAGGACATAGAAAATTTAATGAAATCACAGAAATTTCCTAGGGAAAGTCTAGGGAAAGAAATGAGCATCAAAGCAAAGTTTAGAAATAGACATGATTGGGGAACCTTTTCATGACAGACTGTAGTCAAAAAGCCATAAACAAAGGAATAACATTAAGAGCTATAAGAGAAAATCTAACTCACAAAAGTAAACATGTCTAAAAAACATCTTCCTTCTCAAAAAAAGTCATCCAAAGCCAAAATATTAGAAAAGTGTTTATTTCAAGCCCCAAAGGCCCATAATTGCCAAAAAGGTGACTATCCCCAGAAAATTTATCTTTTTTAAATTTGATAGAGAAATAAGAATATTTCAATATGAAAACAAAATAAAACACTGTGGGAAATTACTTAAAGAAATTCTAAATACATGCAAGGAAGAAAGTCTCAAGAAAGCACAGGAAAAAATTATTGAGAGGAATGTCTAAAGAAAGCTGGGAATGAATCATGTTTACAACAGAAAACCAGAAAAACCTCAGTGTAAATAGAGGAGAAAGAGAAGAACAATCATTTAACCACTTTTTAATTACAAGAATTAGATTAACTCTGTCAATAAAAACTTGAATTTTCATGGTCTTAACTCTTGTGATTGTTTGAATATGCATGGCCCAGAGACTGACACTATTAGGAGGTGTGGCCTTGTTGGAGGAAGTGTGTCACTGTGGAGGTGGGCTTTGAAACCCTCTTCCTCCATGCCTGGAAGCCAGTCTTCTCTTAGGTGCCTTCAGAACAAGAGCCTGAACTCTCAGCTCTTCCTCCAGAACCATGCCTGCCTGGACACTACTATTCTTCCTGCCTTGATGACAATGGACTGAACCTCTGAACCTGTAAGCCAGCCCCAATTAAATGTTGTTCTTATGAGAGTTGCCTTGGTCATGGTATCTGTCCACAGCAGTAAAACCCTAACTAAGACAGAAATCAAAACTAAAACTACACTGAGCACCCTAGTCAAAATATGTATTATCAAGAAGCAAATGACAAGAAAAGACATTGTTGACTAGAATATAGGGAAAGAGAGGCCCTCATAAGGGCTTGGGCTAGTGGGTCTATAAAGTGATACAGCCACTGTGGAAAGCAATATAGAGCTTCCTCAAAACACTAAAAGCAGAAGTCCCATATGATCCAGTTACATCATGTCTGGATACATAACCAGAGGAATCTAAGCGTGGAAATATGTGGATGTTTTTATGGCACTGTCTATAGCAGCTGAGATCTGGATTCCTCAACAGATGAATGGATAAAGAAAACATGGCACAAACATATACTGTTTCCTTCAGTCATAAAGAAAAATGGAAATTTCGTGTGCAGGGGAATAAATGGAACTGGAGACCATAAGCTACATCTACGAAATAATGATTGCCTATGTCTTTTTGTATGTGCGATCAAAGTTTAATATAGATTGAGGGGGACTTTGACAGAAAATGAATCCGTCTAGAGGGAGGAGACAGAAACAAGGATTACAGAGAAAAAAGACAAATGTTTCAAATTTTTCTTTCAAACGGAATCTATGTTTAATTATTTACACATACATTTATATGGCATGAAGGTAGGTGAGGTACTATTTAGAGAGGAAAGAAAACATCAGGAAGAAAAATGTCTGAGGGAAGTAATGGAGAATATAAACAAAGTACAGAGAGTGATAGGCATGCAAGGAAATGGCATAATGAAACTCCCTAATGTGTGTGGTAAGTAAACACGAACTAAAAACCACGGTAGAGAATCAGAAAAGGATAACAAAAATATGTTAATGCTAATGAAAGATGGAAATTTATCTCTTTAATGTGTACCACATTCCCTCCCCTCCCCCTCTCTCTC
Organism: Rhynchomys soricoides; assembly: GCA_019843965.1. NCBI lineage: Eukaryota > Metazoa > Chordata > Mammalia > Rodentia > Muridae > Rhynchomys > Rhynchomys soricoides. The sequence goes on from JADRCH010000012.1 coordinate 15,219,195, forward strand.
ACACACACAAACACACACACACACAAACCAGTGAACCAATATGAATGGATGAACGCACTAGGGCTAAAAATATCATTTCAGGGCTTTGCAGACAGTCTATAGAATCCCCAGTGACAATGGTGGCGTCTGTGGGGAGTTGAGGAAGTCTTGGGTGTGTGATGCCTTCGGTGAATATGTGTGCGTTAGCTATTGGCAAGCCATGCTTCCACCCTAGCCTCAAGCTCATGGGAATGCCAAAACCTTTCCGCTCCTGGTGAGGCTCAGGGGGATGGAAAAGCCTTCCTTGTGGTCTGTGTGTGGGTGTCGATAGTGTGTCAAGATGTCCAGTGAGCTGCCTCCTCCTGGACTTTTACAGCCCGAAGACTGCTCCCCACAGAGACAGCTCCTGAGAAGATTAACCCGCCTCCTTGTTCAGATAGGCAATAGACCCTGTTTCCTTATTTACCTGTGTCTGTGTTTCCTTGTTTAGTCACATTCAGTAATTCTGCCTCTCTGTTCAGCTGTATATAGTAAACATTCTCAGCCTTTGGGGTTTCTCCATCACAGAGCACAGCACACCCGATCCCAGCTTTTCTGAGTATATGTGCCTGTCTGTTTTTCATTCTCTTGCTGCCTAGTCAGGCCAACTCACTGAAGCAGTGCAAGGCTGAGACAGGCATCAGAGAACATTGTATATGGCAGTGACAGGCAGGCACAGTTGGAGCACAGCTCCCAGCTCTCCTCAGACAGCGTTCATGCCTGGATCCCCTCAGATAAAGGCAAAAGCAATAAATTGTTATCTGTTATCTTACACTTCAGCAAGGTATAGTGACTGCTGGTGGTCCTAGGGCAATCAATAAAAACAACGTGAGTTCAAAATAGTTTTGTGAACCTTCGCCTTCTTTAGAAAGGAAATATGACATGATTCTGCAAAACTCCTAGTGCTCCAAAGGCTCTGAGACCAAAAGCAGCCTACCCAAGAATAAGACTATACAGGGTCAAGAGCTTGCCATGTTGTAACCTGGTACATTTCCTTGTCCCTTGAAAGTGGAGTCCCTGGATGCCAAAGGGGCATAATTTACAGAGTCTTATACAAAAAAAGTAGAAGAAATCCTGACTGTCCACCACAATATACAGCATGGTACCTAGAGGATATAATTAGTTGCCCAGTAGAATTTGAGTATTCTCACCCCAAAAAGAATGGATAAGCATGAAACAGTGCATATGTTAATTGCCTTGAGGTAGACATTCTACAATATATGCGTAATTCAAAACTTCATTTTGCACATTATATGTAGCACTTCACCAAGTTAGATAATTGGTTAATGGACAAACATAGTCATCCAGATCCTAGAATCTAGAATTAAAGATCAACTAGGCCTGTTATCATTACACTTTAGGTCATTCTGGCCAGAAATCTTTATAACTGGTAATCTTCCTATTAGCAGCTAAATTCTCTTTGTCTGAGAAATACATATGTCTCCATTGTAACAAAGCTCTCCCTCAAGACTTGCTTCAGTCTCAAGTTTCACCTGATAGGATGAAAAGTTGGAACCTGACCCAAGCCAGACAATTTAGCATTCATTCTAGGTTATTTTACACAGGATGATGACTCTGTGTGGGCTATAGAGTGGACAAATTGAATATTGCTAGCTTCTCTGAAATGGTCTGGACTTAAGAGCAGAGCAGTGCCAGCTGGAGGTGGGAGGAGTCACTGTGGAGCCCACTCCTCTGGTTCTAGATCTTCCCAGGTCTACTTGTAGCTCTTACCCCAACACTGGGCCACCCAAACCCATTCTAGATTGAACCAATAAATACCAATAAACGCATTTACACACTCTCCCACCCCTCTGAGCATGTTTTAGCTAGGTTTTGGTCACTGTCAACTAAGACTCCTGCCTTACAGTTTTATTGCTGTGAAGAGACATCGTAACCATGGCCACTCCTATAAACATAAACATTTAATTGGGGCTGGCTCACAGTTCAGTGGTTAAGTTCATTATGGTCATAATAGGAAGCATGGTGTCATGCAGGCAAACATGACACTACAGAGGTAGCTGAGAGCTCTGCTTCTGGATCAGCAAGCAGCAGGAAGAGAGAGAGAGCCATTGGGTCTGGCTTGCTCAGGCTTCTGAAACCCTCAAACCTACCCCATAGTGACACCCTTTCTCCAATAAGGTCACACCTACTCCAACAAGGCAATATCTCCTAATAGTGTCACTTTTTATGAGCCTATGGGGGTCATTTTCATTCAAACTATCACACTCCCAAGGACCTTGCACTCTCAAACACTTATGGTGATTCCCAGGGAATCTCCTCCCAGCCAGGTTAATATATTGTACTATATATTAAGAAATAATTTTTCTTAAATCTGTTCTTTCTTGTTATGTTGGCATAGGTATATACATACACATTTCTAAATACATAAATGGAATCTGCTCAGTCTGCATAATGTTATTTGTATCTATTTTAGCTAGCACCAATCACCAAGGGAATGGTGCTGCCTACAGTGAACCACAATCAAGATAACCACTCACAGGCATGCCCACAGGCCAATCTGATCTAGGCAATTCCTCATTTGGGGCTTCCTTCTCAAATGACTCTAGGATGAGTCAAGTCAACCACTAAAGCTAATTAGGACATCATAGGTCCCATAAATCAATAGATAGTGCTAGAATACTTTAAAAAAAAAAATCCACTCTCTCACTGTACCACCCAGGCTGGTCTTGAACCAGCGACTCTCTTACTAAGCCTCCCTAAGGGCTGGGATTATAAGCACGCATTACCAGGCTTGGCTTCTAATGTATGACTTACCAAGGCTTAGAGCTGCTTATTTCTGAGCACTGTCTCCCTCACCGGTTGTGAGTGCTCCCTCCTTGGGTACTTCTTTCACTGATCCAGAGGTGGAAAAAGAATTAAAGATTGCTGAAGATAATCTGCTAAATCGTTTATGGTAGTACCCATAGAAGGCAACTCACTCAATTATTCAAGTCTGGAATGTGCACAAAATGTTTGCAGATATTGTTGGCAGATATCGAACATGAAGGGGAAAAGAAGCCAATTATAAAACCAGAATTTTGGATTCAAGAATATTCTAGAGGAGGGATTCTGCTTGGGGGCTGTGCTGTCTGAGCCTGGGCATTACAACCAAAGCAAAGGTCCCTTATGAAAATTGACTTGATGACTCAAGAAAAGTAAGCATCGGTAGGAATTTTCAAGACACAGTCATGGTGAAGGTGATGCCTGAGCTCTGACAATCCTGCCTTCATTCTATCTAACTTAGGTGAACTTCAGAGCCTCCAGTCATGCTCTCTGCTATTGATTGAGGAAAGTTTCAGTGGAACCTAGAGCTCATCCACACAGCTAGTCTCCGAAAGCACCTTGATCAGGAGAGCCATCCCCACCTTCTGAATGCTGGAATTACAGGCTGGCTGCCATGCCCACTCAGATTAATGAGTTCTGGAGATCCACTTCAGGCCTAATGCTTGTGCACAGTCTTCAATTGCTAAACCACCTCCCCAGCCTCAAGACACTCCTGATGACCTATTGAAGAGGACTTCTGGGTTTGAAGGCTAAAATATAAGGGAGGGGCTACTTCAAAATGGGACCTAGCTCAGAGAGGATGGAGCCTAGAACACACAATGGCCACTGATCCCCTACCTAACCCAAGGAAGTATTCCTGAGCTCCTACGGAGAAAGAAGCTAGTAATCAAAAGGATTGGTTCCCAGATGCTTGTTGGGGATTTAAAGAGGACAAGGGTCCAGGACCTAGAGACCACCTTACTGGGAGAAGCAGCCTCCAGCAGACATAGGCCTGACTTTTTCTCCAGGGGAAGCAGAGGCAGAGGATTGGCAGAGCAGTTAGGCAACACTGCTGCCTGGTCAGAGAAGGACAGGTCTCAGGTGACCCACTCTTACTTATGAAAGCATTTGTTGTATCCCTGGGGATGAATATGCTTGGGAGCATTGGAAGCCAGAAAGATGTAACACCTTAAAGGGCAGGAGGGATGAGTGTGGGAAGGGGCATCAAGTTGTGTTGCACATATGTTAGGTGTGATTAATAAGGAAAACATCAATGACATAATTATGAACTAGGGCTGGTGTGATAATGCTAATGGAGACGTTGAGAGTGAAGAGTGGACCTTCAAACCCCTCTTCAGGAAGAATTTGCATGGGATGATGATGGATTCTACAGTTGTAAATATTAGACTGCTCAACAGAGCAATACACAAAACAGTGAGGGCAGGTTTATCTCCACAGCTTGTGGGTTGGGCAACAGTGTGGTTATTATGTTCAATGAAACACAATGGCTCACTCTCGTGTGTCTCTTCACGACTGGACTCTGTGCTCCTTGAATTTCGCAGTCCTGGTTTGTGGACACATTCTGACCTATAAGGCTGTTAAAGTTTGTGGCATGAAAGGGACAGAGAACCGGAGCCAGAATTTACAGAACCTCTTCTGTGTGCCAGCGCATCTCTGCACGTGTCTTGCCACTTGATCCTGGTATCGGCACTGAAGAATTTACAAGAAGGAGACTGCAGGAATTCAAACTGGGGGGTCAGGGCATGACTGATGTGGGAAGAACTGCCTTGGATTTAAGTTATCTTAAATGTATACATGTCTCTTGGGCTTTAAAGACCAGATGGAAACCCACAGAAAACTGAATAAAAAAACTGGAGGAACCCGGTTCCCTTTGTGTTATTTTTAAGAAGTAATAAGTTGTTGTCTTGGTTTTCCTTTTTGTTGCTGTAATAAATACCCTGAAAAGAGCAACTTAATAGAGAGAGGATTTGTGTTGTCTCACGGTTTTTAGGAATATAGTCTCTGATGGCAAGGAAGACGTGGCAACAGGCAGGGAACGTTGGCAGGAGCAGGAAACTGGCTGGTCACACTACAGCCATACTCAGAAAGTAGAAAGTGAAGAGGAAGTAGGGCCAGTCTACAAACCCTCAAGGCCCACCAGCAGTGAGTTGCTTCTACCAGGGACTCTCTACCTCCTATAGGCGCCACCACCTTCCCACACAGCACTGCCAGCTGGGGACCAAGTGTCCGTCCAGCTACGGGGGACATTTCTCATTCAAACCACAACAGGCACGGACATATACAGAAAGGCAGACACAGAAGTGAAGGCTTGCTGTACCATCCACGTACTACCAAGAGGAAGATCCGGAGAGTTCAAGTCTCATTGGCCACATGAGAGTCTGAGGCTCTGAAACATTTGGCTCGTCTCAGTCTCCTTTCTTGCTCCTTACACACCTTCTGATTCTGATGTGGCTGCTTTGTGGTTCTTATTTGAGGAACAGAATTCACAGTAAACGAATAGATTGGCATCCCAGTGAGAAATTGCCATTCTCTGAAGTCTGCCCACAGGGAGGACACGGTTAGGTCAGTGAAAGTGACCCGGTTTACAGGGTAACTATCTCCGTCTTTAAAATAACGAACACCCAAGGGTCCATGCATCACCATGAAAAATGGAATTACAGGAAGTCTATCCTTCAGCAGTATCTGCTCTCTGGACACCACCCGAATCAGCAGGTTAAATTCCCGTGATGAGGAAGTGGACAGTCTTTTACTGTTTTAATCATAGCAAGTCAATAATTTGTATATTTTATACCAGTATAAAGCCTTCTACAATGAGTTGGTAACCCCCAAGTGGTCACCAAGTGTGAATCCCTATGTCATTGTCCCAGGTTTTTGTTTGTTTTTGAGTGATAAAATTGAGTCCAGTGGAACTAACCTGGTGAGTGTTGCGTTTGGATTAACCTGATTTTAAAGCCAGTGTTCTTTTGTGTGCCGTGCTGGGTAAGATGCTTCACCATTTGTAAACGACTTTCACAGCCAGTGTTTAATTCATTCCTCATAAGAACGCTGAATGTACCTGGCCAGGGCCCTGCGTGCCCTGCAGCTGTGTCCAGGGAGGGAAAGCAGGAACTAAGGACTATCGTGATAGGTTCACTGCTCAGCACACACAGTGAGCCTGCTTGTAGACTACGAGGGAGTTCCCAAGGGAAGATAGGAGAAGAGATATTAAAAAGTAGAAGTTCGTGAGTCCCGTAAAATTTTAGGAACTTCTGCCTGCAGGCCAGTTTGTAGGCCTAGTAATTAGGAAAGAAGAGTCTCTGTATGTCAAAACTCCCCAAGGCATCTCCATATAGTCCAATAGCTGCTCTCAGGACTCTGGAAGACATATCCCTCCCATCCCGGAGGCCATTTGCTATTTGCTATTCTTGCCCCTGCCAGCTATGAAAAAGTGGTCTTCACCCTTCCATTCCAAAGCGCCTGGTTCTCAGTGCTTCCCCCTGCTGGCCAACCTGTGACAGGAGGTGAGTGTTCAGACTTGGTAACCAGTATCACTTTACCAGGCATACCAGCATCTACATCTGGGAGCAAAGCATCTTAGCCATTAGCATTCATACATTTTACAAGGGACACCTAAGCTTCTGAGAGATGAAAGTGGTTGCATCCTGATTCAGTACAATTCCCTGAGGGCAAGGCAGGCAAGAGATCCTGGCAAAATCTTCAGACACCACTGCAATATTACTTTCTCGTAAGGCTGCTACCTTCAAAATTGTCCCTGGTGTGAAACAGAGAGATCAGGCTATCCCTAAGCCTTCCAGAGAAGCCATGGAAACATCACCATGGGGTATGTGCCTGTCCCCGGCCCATGCTTTCTTCCCAGTGGAAAAATCAAGACAGATTTCACTGTTCCGTCTCCTACATGGAAACCTATATCCAGGTAAGCATGGTGCGCCTTCAGTTTATGGGGTTTTTCAAATCAGCGTTTTCTTTAGAAAATTGTGTTATACTTTATTCTTGCTAAGTTAAATCCAACAGTGGACTTAAGGGATCGTTTATCCGTACTCACAATGGATGGTGTGGAGTTTGCTGTATTTTATACCTTCTTTGCCTTATGTCCGAAAGATTTCTCTTTGGGCATATAATGTCTCTCAATTAAGGTACTTAAAAATGCCCTGAGAGGCATTTGCACTACATTGAACGTAATGAAAACCTGGCCAATGTGGTTATTAGTTGTCTGGCTCTGAAAGGTGCAGGCAAACGGCAAACTTTCTCCATAAGCAGCCGCAACATCTCTTGCTGGGCTCAAAACCAGACTCTTCATATATTATTTATTCAGTGTCATTAATACAGAGAAACCCTTATGTGAAAATGAGGAAATACCAGCTAGATAGCAATAGCCAAGATTGTCTATAAAACCTCCTCCTAAGCAACCTTAAGTAAATAATGGGCCCATTACAGTATTTAATCCTGCATGCAAACTTAATCTTCAGAAAGCATTTTTCAATACTTCTAAATTCTAAACTTCCTATGCAAAATTCACACCCTTACAGTTTCTTCATAAGCCTTCAGCTATAAGCCATCCAATGGGGGGAGGGGATGTTGCCTTGTGAAGTCATCAAGTAGTTGACATTTGATTATACAGTACATAATACTTAATCTTCTGAACTGAAAATGACTTTCTGGCTGCATTATAATTCCACTAGCATCATAGCATCTTAAAAGCAGTGACCACTGTCACCAAACTGCATGCTGCTCACCTGCTTCTGGACCACAGTCAGAACTGACCACAGTTAGTCAGCTGTGCTGGAGATGGGTGCTGCCTCACAACAAAACAAAATGCTCCAATTCCAGGAATCTAAGAGTATTCTTCTTCCAGATAAAATAAGATTTTCTTCTTAGAGCAGAAGCTTCACCTATCACTAGTGTGTGAATTATGAAAAATAAAAAACAATCAAACTATGCCTTTCGTAGCAGGGCTCTTTCATAACTGGAAGAAATTAGTGTGGGCCGGGAGATTAGCTGGTTCAACACAGAGAACACCCTACAGTGGCTGTCACTGGGGAAATGAATAGGCCTTGCCAGTTGTTGTGACTTCTATTTCTTCATTTGAATTCAGTTTGGTGGAGCAAAACTCTCACAATCTAAATAACACACCAAGTTTTAAAAATAACCACTGTCTCTAGCATAATCATCGATTTGCTATTTGGACATAAATGCTCCTTAATTGCATCAGTATTTCTATAGACAGCAAGCTGAAGATGGAGCAATTCTGCCGTGTTCCCAATATCCCACAGTACCTGTTCCTATGACTCCAATTCTGTCCTCTGACGGGAAGAACGTGCTGTTTTCACCAAGTCTGGAAACAGATGTGCAGAGAGACAGAAGACGGAGGCAGCGAGGAGGAGCTCTACTCCATACCTGTCCTACTGTGGCAAGGCTAAGGGCCCCTCTTTCCATCCTTCCTGCTGGGTTGCACAGGTCAGTGGAGTCGGGTTACTTTTCATTTGCTACTTTATCAGCCAATTGGTTATCCCTTTGGAAAGCCTAACAAAGGCCGAATAAAACATACATGACGGTACAGTCTGCTATTACAGAGCATTGTGACACCGAACCTACGCAGCACCCACCCTTCGTTAGCTAGTGCATGGCTCAGCCGACTGGACCGTGGAACAGCCTTGTGCTTCTAGCAGGATTTCTCTGCTCGCCTTGCCTGCTGAGTGGCTTCTTTCAGAGTTCATTGTCTTTTTGGTTTAAGGTTGAGTTAAAATTACAGGGAAATAATCAAGGGGCGTTTTAATAAGCCTTTTGTCGAGAGGCACCCAGTTCACCCAGTTACCAGTCGTTTCATCACTAATGTAAGCAGTCCCAAACGCTCACACAAGAAAGGCACATGCAAAAAGCAGCATGCTGATGACAGTCTCAGGCAGAGAGCCTATGCTGCTCCCGAACTTGACTCCTGAGGCTTAAAGGTGGAGTTGCCTCCCTAGCGCGATGAAACCTAAAGCCATTCTGTAAGTTCACTGCAGAACACCCTCCGCCTCTAGGGGGCGTTTGTATTTTAGCTACCAAAGAGCAAAAATCTTATTCATCCTCATTTCCGGTCATAATTTAGAAAGCCAATGTCACACGAAAAATAGAAGTGCCGGCACAACCCTAAAGAGACTGAAGAGCTAAATATTAGAACTTTAGTATCACTTCAGCCTAAAGACAGTGTCCTTTTAAAGAAACGAAAATAGTTGCGTTAGCAAGGTATGGGTATCTTTTTTTTTTTTTTGGTTTTTCGAGACAGGGTTTCTCTGTGTAGCCCTGGCTGTCCTGGAACTCACTCTGTAGACCAGGCTGGCCTCGAACTCAGAAATCTGCCTGCCTCTGCCTCTCAAGCGCTGGAATTAAAGGCGTGCGCCACCACTGCCCGGCAGTATGGGTATCTTAAAAAAAAAAAAATTCCAGCATGCGCTCCAAATTCAACTTCCTAGTAAACATTTCAGTAGTATTTTCACACTTAATTATTCTTCTTAAGTCACTAATATTTTAGTATTGCATAATTTGTTAGCTTTAAAAGTGTATTGTAAAACTCTTGGGTAAAGTGGAACTGTAGCCATGTTTAAGCAAGAACGCTTTTTTATTTTTTAAGAACAACAACAAAAAAATAATAGAATGAAACAGAACCACGGGTTCTTATAGTCCTGTGCTTTCATACCAGTCACAGGACTGAGTGCTAGAAAAATAGTAGTTTAAAAGAAGAAAGAGAAAAAGAACACAGTCTTTGGAGTAGTGGACCTCAGAGATGCAGAAGAGACAGAGGTCAAAAGCCATTCAGGGAAGAATCAAAATGAGATTGTTGCTAGGTGCCCCAAGTTCATTTAACACAGCAAGCAGATCTGGCAGCACTTCCCTGAACGAAACAACCAAGCAGATCAGAAAGGAACCACATGGAGCGGCTGCTGGTATGTCAAACAGGCAGGTGAGAACACAGGAAGGTCCTGGATGCTTACCCTGGAGGAGGAAAAGGGGCGTCCTGGTGTATGCTGGTATACATAAGATGCTGTCTATCACACACCTATACATAGAGGGTTTCCGAATACACATCGCCAAAGGATCTATCCAGACCATGGTTGACTTTCTGGACAGGAAGAGTTTCAGATGGCATTTGTAAAAGGAGAACTGGCAGACAGCTCAGAAGCAACTGATCTAAAACGCGCTTGACTATGAGATGTGAGTGGTCCACACTGGAGAAGCCAAGGTGCAAGTAAAGGGACCTTCTCTGGGCGATGATTGAAATGAGAGCCATGCTGGTGGCGGGAGGGGCGGGAGATGCTAACTGTCATGGTTTGAACCAAAATGTCCTTTAGGGACACGTTTTGAATACTTGGTCCCCAGCTCTTACAGCCATTGGGAGAATCTGGGGACTTCAGGACGTAGGGATAAGTAGTGGAAGTAGGCCATTACGGACAAACTTTTGAAAGTTATACCCAGATGTAGGCTCAGGGTTTCCCACCCACGCCCCTGTCACCGAAATAACAGCTCTGAGACTTATTTATGGATACATGCCTAGGCCATGAGCTTTGGCTCATTCCCTGACTAGCTCATAACTTATATAACCCATTTATTTTAGTCTACGTGTGCCGCGTGGCTGTTACCTCTCCTCAGTTTCATACACCGTCTCCCCCGAGTCCTGGCGGTGACTCTCTCACTCTTGACTCTTTCCCAGAATTCTTATCTTTCTCGAGGCTGGATGTCCCACCTTCTATTTCCTACCCCAGCTATTAGGCAAATCGCTTTTTATTGGCAGATGATGCTTCCACACACTGCACAAGAGATTCTCTCTACATTCAGCCCCAGGTTCCTACCCTGAATCTGTTCTGCCATGCTGTGATCAGGCTCTGATATACTTTCTTGCTGTAATAGACTAAGTTGCTGCCCTGCTCTCCCCACTGATGGACTGAGACCACGATCCAGAATGAACCCTTTCCCAGGTTGCTTCTGCTAGGTTGTTTTGACACTATGATACAAAATGAACTAATACACTGATCTTTCTCCTGTGTACCATTGAAAGAGTCTTCACTCTTCCCTTAGAGGCTCTTCAGAACCTTTATGACATCATTTTCAAACATATGATTAGGATGATTTGAAGAAATAACTAATATATTAGCACAGCATCTGCCATGTCATCCATCAGATACAGCCCTTAAATACGCAACTGAAACAGTCCACACAAGTCTGAGGATACGTGGTTTTTTTAATTTAAATGTCAGATCCCACAAGGCTCAAATGGCACTCGTGTTGAACATGGTGCAGTGACACACTGCTTTAGCAAACACCTTTGTAAGCAACCTTACAAAGGCTTTCTAGCATGAAGATAGGCAATGTTGTCCCTGCTACAGTGTGAATATGAAATGTCCCTCAGGGTCCCATGGGTAGAAGCCCTCATCTCCAGGGGGTTCTGTTGTTTGGAGAGCTGACCTAGCTAGAAGCAGCTGATCACTGGAGATGAGGCTTGGGAAGGTCATGCATAATCTCCAGTCCCTTCCCCTCTCTGTGAGATGAACAGCCACCTCAGTATTACTACTTCCACGGTGCTCTGCCAAAGTGCACGGAATCAGAAAGCAAGAATGGAAACCCCCAAGACCGTGAGCCAGAATAAATCTTTCCCTCTAAGTTCTTTTGTCAGGTATTTTATCACAGAGGTGGTGAGTTCAACTAGCCACAACTGTTTACATATCCTCCTTGTCCTCCTCCTCCTCCACCTCTTCCTCCTCCTCCTCCTCCTCCTCCTCCTCAGCATCATCATCCTCATCCTCATCATCACAGCTGCCACCACCATAGGTAAAACTCAGGCCACCATTGTTTTCTTTGTCTTTGCTGCTTTCTATTTTGGGTTTCATTTGTTTTTGTCTATGATGCAGTTCATGAAATCCAGTATCTCAAACATGCTTTGTCATTGGGCTACGTATCCAGCTGCATACCATAACTTGGAAGTTTCATGGGGATAAACAGTCTGGTCAGACTTCATTATGTTAAGTGAATTTGGAAAGGTCATTTCTTTGATTCTGTAAAATGAAGATGCTGTCACCCACCACTGTGGCAGTTTCTTAACCATAACTGCAGAATGACTCTATACAATCAAACACTATATGTCACAGGAGAGAAAACAGGCTAGTTCCTAGTATGCTTAGTTATTTTTATAAGTTTTATGGGTTTATAAGTTTTAAAACTTTTTTCTTGGTAAGGTTATGTTCAAAGCCTACCAGCCTGCTTTCAAAGTTGAGGCTCATTGTTTCCCACCTAGAGATGTTGAATAATATTTTTATATAATTTTAAAGTTACAAGGGGGCCAAGATTTTAATTTGGGCAAATATACAAATATGTAGAAAGTATAAAACCTTAGAAGGCTACGGGGAAAGAACTATATCAAAATGCTCAAGAATGGCTGACAATGATCCTAAGAGTGTTCAGGCCTAGGGCCACACAAACCAACCCAAAGTAAGATCCTGCAGTGTGGTTGGGCTAAAGACCTCCCCAAGTGGCTCTAGGGAGCTGCCCAGTTGGGAGCTGCTGTTGACCCCATATTAGAGAGAACAGAAGCAGAGAGCTCTTCAGCTCAGTAATGTGGAAAACACTCGCCAGCTGGGTGCCTGCCCTCGGGAAGAATTTTCCACAGCTCAGGTTTCCTAGGGAAACATTTGCTGGAGATAACGGCATCCATGTGATTAAAAACAAAGTCAAATTCGGTTTCATGGAATTTAGCTCAAGCTCCAGTAACTAAAAAATAATATCCCCATTTTCTTGAATTTTCACAAGCCACTCTCTTTACGTGTCTCCTCTGCAAAACATGGAATAGTGCATGGGCTTTTTAATATTTCCCATGGCTATTATAAAGTGTCAATATGCAGAGTACAGAGTTTCATAGCCCATTGCATTCTGAGGATAGTTTGGGCTAATTAAGGTGTGTGTGTGTGTGTGTGTGTGTGTGTGTGTGTGTGTGCTGTTTCTTGTGATTTTTGTTTTTTATTCTAGCTTGGTTTTTTTTTTTTTTTTCCTAAAGAGAGAGAGACCAGCATGGGGTTGGGTGGGTGAGGAAGTTGGAGGATCTGGGAGGAGTTGGGAGAAGGGAAACTGTGACCAGAATATATTGGATAAATCTTTTTCAAAAGCAATAATAATGTCAGGTGTGATGGCACACGCCTTTAATCTCAGGAAGCAGAAACAGGAGGACCTCCTGTGAGTCTAAGGACCAGCCTGGTCTGAATAGTGAATTCCAAGGACAACCAAGGCTGCTATGTAGAGAGATCCTGTCTCAAAAGAAGAAGTGACAAAATAGGAGAAGGAAGAGGAGTGAACAGTGGGAAGAGGAACAAGAGAGGGAGAAGGAGGAGCATCAGGAAGAAAGGAGACAATCGTTTTCTTCCCTCCTCAAATCAGAACCTAGTGCACTGGAGGTGCTTTAAGAATTAAGACGTGCAATCCTGACATATTTTATCCCAAACCTCTAGCTCGTCACCAAACTGAGTCATGTGAGGTGCTTTACCCAAAGCTTGGTGAGTCAAAGATGAGCCTGGAGGCTGATGGCGGCGGTAAGACGTGGTGACGTCGGTGATGTGGGTGCGGGAGGTTGGAGTAGCTGACTCTAATGACTAACTTAAGTCCTCAAACCATGTAGAGTAGTAAAACAGAGGGTGAGTTTGTTGTCTCAGTAGATCGGGGTTACTGCCTTCACGACCATATTGACTAAAGCCCTCTTTGAACTTGAGGCTTTTCCCTGTAGAACTCCAGGCTATGTGTCCCTGTGTGTGGCCTGCGCTCAGTTGCAGAATGAGTCATGAGAACTCAGGGTTTTTTTGATTACATTTATTTGTTGACTTTGTGGCAGGGCAGTCATGTGCATGGTGTGAATGTGGAAGTCCGAGGACAGTTTTGGGAAATAGGTTCTCTTTTTCTACCGGGGGGGGGGGGGGGGGGGGGGGGGGGGAGGGTAGCTCCAGGGATTAACTCAAGGCTCCTTTACCTGCTGAGCCATCTTGCCAGCTGTAAGCTTAGAGGAGGTTCTCCCCTCTCACGGTCTAAAAACTCTCAATATCTTATCAAATTCCCCACTCGGCACACTCGGTAGCCTGAGCTCCTTTCAGTGAGAACACTAAGATCTACGTCACCATCATCCTTCCCACCCCTGACATTTCCTTCCTAGCATTTTTCTATCTGCGGATTCAAACCTTGCGCCTGGGCTATGAATCTTCACCGGCTCGGATCGGAACCCAGTGCCATACATGAGACTCCCTTTCGAAGGTATAATTTTCACTAAATAAAGCTTGCTTATAATACTTTTAAAAAGAAAATATTCACTGAGCCGTTTCATATTATAGTCTTATAAAGACAAAGATAGAGGCAGTTTTGGCTTTGATGTTTCCTTTCCTACCAACCCGTGACTGCGGCGGACGATGGATGAGTTAAGCTCAAGAAAGCTAGACGTAAGGTCTTAAACAGGGAGCTATTAATGAGGCCCACCTTACTTAAGTAAATCTCTAATCTGAGAACTACATTACTGAGAAAATATTGACGGAGTCTTGTCATCTGCCAGGAAATGCAATACGTATTTCACATGTGTGAAATTTAAACATATGTGTGAAATTTAAACACCTTGCTGCTTACTTATGATAAGAAATTGCTGTAATAAACCAAGAAGATTTGAGTCCAACAGAGGTCCTTCTTTGACAGAGTATCTGTAAACAGAACCTTGGCCAGTGACTCCCCAGGCAGCCCTCGGCTCCTGTTCAGATAAGCTCAAGTGACTCTGTGTGTTAGTCAAAAAGAAAAAAAAAGAAAAAAAAAAAAAAAAGACTCCCTGCTCAGAGCAAAAGTCTGTTTTAATAGCACATCAGTTATAAAGATTATTCTTCGAATTCTTGTCTGAATGCAGTCAGGCAGGCTACAAAAGAAAGAGCTCATAGAAGCCGATATATAGTACGTGTGGCTTAAGAAGATGACCTTGAAGCCTTATCTTAGCCCCCTTTCGAATGGAGCTTTACCTAGGTAACAGATGTATCCTGGAAAGAGAAGGAAATGCTAAAGAAAAACCACATATATGCCTCACTTGGCAACTCCCTAAAGGCTTGTTTTTTTGTTTTTTTGTTGTTTTTTTTTTTCACAAGTCACAGACATTTTAGGATTCCCTGTCCATTTAAGAATGACCACATTTACTTGTGGTCATGTGATTTTTCCCAAAGACAAACATCAATCATGAAAGGTTAAAAGCTGAAGCTAGGATTGAGTGCTCACCTACAAAATTGCATTTATATATTCTTGTTAAATTTAAAGAAGTTAAGCTGGGTAGGAGAGTTTCAAGTGGCAAAGTGTGTTCCTTCTTTGGGAACACATCTGCATCCCATGTCTATGGTCACTACCAGGGAGGATAAGTGATTCTCTGTCTGTCTCCTGGCCCACTATTCTAGAACACCAGGGACTGCATAAATCTCTAGTATCCCCAGTCGAGCTTTGCAGCAATAATAGCTCATGGAATGGGTCGTCAGAACTCACTGAATTGCAAGCAGCCTTTGGCTGCAATCCCTGATCTTCCAGTCCTGGCCTGCAGATCTTAGTCTTACTAAGTGTCAACTGAAGGTGCCTGGAACTGTACATCCACAGCTGAGCAGCCTCTCCCAGTGATGGGGGTAGAAAGGCCCCTTTCAGAACAGGGTGGGTGATATTTCACAGGTTCTTCCACACTGGCTCCCACACCCTTGGGTTCTGGACACACAGGATCAGACAGGCTCCTATGCTGGTGGTATCTCCTCCTGCTGCCTACTCTGCCCCTCTTCCACAAGTTCTTCTTATAACCTCCATCTCCTGAAGAACAAACCCACTGACCCTCATCACCACAAGCCTACCCACTGGAGGAAGCCCTGGTCCTCCTCCTTCCAGGCTCTTGTGGAAATGTTACAAAGTTTTCACAGACACAGACTGTCTAGATGTCCCTGTCACCACAACTCCACAGATGTAAGAGCCACAAAACAGTCCCTCAGCTTTTTCCCAGTGCCTCCCTACCAGACCTTACTTTTAGATGCTACGTTACAACCAAGCCAAGTCAGCTTGAAGGACTAGCCCCAGAGGTAAAAACCTGGATCTGTGGACTGGGTAGCATTTCTGTGTGATTGGAATTAACAAGTATAATGTCCTGGCTAGTTTTATGCCAACTTGACACACACACAGACATCTGAAGTTGAGGAAACACCTCCATGAGATCTAGCTGTAAAGCATTTTCTTAATTAGTACGTGATAGGGGAGCACCAGCTCAAGGTCAGCGGTGCCATTCCGGGGCCGGTGGTTCTGGGTTCTATATGAAATCAGGCTGAGCAAGCCATGAGAAGCAAGCCAGTAATCAGCACCCCTCCACGGCTTCTGCATCATCTCCTGCCTCCAAGATCCTGCTCTGAGTTCCTGCCCTGACTTCCTTCAGTGGCAAACAGTACTGTGGAAGTTTAAGATGAATAAACCCTACCCTCCCAGGTTTCTTTGGTCATGGCGTTTTATCACAGCAACAGTAACCCTAACTAAGACAGATATAGGAAGGTGAGTACCAAGTACTTACCTAGCTGTCTAGTGACCCTAACTAATACAGGATACAGGAGGTGAATAGCAAGTACTTATCTAGCTGTCTCTCTGCCCCAGGCTCCTGAGGCCCCTGTGCATGCATGTCTTTAAAGGGCCTTTTCTGTTACTTTCTTAAAAACTCTACCAAGATATTCAAATAAACAGTTCCAACATAAAACTAACCTGCCATTCGATATGGCTGTGCTGCCCTCTAGTGTTCAAAAAGAGACTAACTGTAAGCAGTCATTTTCAACTTCAAAATATTTCTCACACATCTGCAGCCACAATGGTGACTCTATGTGTACTGACTCGGTTATGTGTAACTCATATTAAATTTTAAATCTTGCATGTGTTTCTGGGCATCCCTACCCTTCCTCTCTAGCTCTCCCAGATTCTTTGCCCTGTCCCTTGGTATCTCTGCTACCTGTAGACTCTCATCCTGGCACAGCCCCAGTCTGGTTCTTCATCTCCTCATGTAACCTTGGTGTAGATCTCACTCTGTCTATCCCATTCATCAGGCTGGGGGCTTCCTGACCTTGTTTTCCTCTCAGTCACCATTTCCATCCTCCTTACAGTCCCTTATTCTACACCCTTTACATCTTCCGTCTCACCAGCAAGCTCCAGCCTCGCACACACTCACCGTGACCTGTTTTGCCAACTCCCTTCTAAACATGCCTTTGCATTTATGACTCACTGACACGTCTGAGCTCCTCAAATCTGTCAGCTGTGCTCCTTTCTCCAACCACCTTCCTGTTCAGCTAAGACTCCCGGACCAAGTCTAGCTAGCTATGCCTTTGTCAACACCCCAACACCCCTAACTCTCTTCAAAGCTCTTCACACTTGGCTGTGTGTCCCCCAGTGTGTGTTACCCACAGGAACCTGTGGGCTCTTCCTAGGAAGAGCTCACACGTTCCCATTGATCCAATGGAGGCTTGTACCAGTCGGCCCCAGTCTCCTCCCCATCCCCACCTTGCTTCTAGCAAAAGACACTAGCTCTTAACTTGGGGGGAAATGGTGTTCTATTGTCAACAAAGCACTTTCTCATGGATATATTTGACCTGTGAGATAACCGAGACAAAGTCTTACAAGCCAACACACCAGGCCCACAACACTTTCATACAGAAATCACAGGTGTTAGCAGAGTCTGGGTAGGAACATACTTCCTAACCCTGAGGATCCCCATCATGTACGAAGTATTTTCTCTGCCCACAGGGTCTAGGGGGTCCTTGGTCACCACAGAGCAGCTACTGCCTGGAGTTTCTATCCACCTCTGGAGAGAGCTACTTCTCTACAGTGACTCCACTGTTGGCAAAGTCCCTGCAATTAATCTATTCCAGTCTAAAAGAAAACATGGAACACCCTTGAAGGAAAGATGCTAATCTTCTCATTTGAAACTTGTTAGTACTAAGGATTGTGTTTCCTTGTATGCCAATTGGCCCGCCATTTTCATTAGCCTTGCCTGAGACTGTCCACTCTCGATAATATAGGTCACAGCTTTGGAACCAGTCCCACATGGAAAGCCAGACCAAGTTCTCCTGGAAGGAAAATGCCACAGGACAAGACAGCTGAGTCCAGGTTGTGACCGTGCGGTGGAGAACTCACTAATCTAAGTTCTGTACACTTAAACCATTAGCTGGTTTTCTGTAAACGCATGATATTTCCTGAAGTAGCTAAAGCCACTTCTGCTGGGATTAGAGAACCTGAGTCAGCCAGCACACTTCCAGCTGATAGAACTCATAGCACTTTCTTAGGCCTTCCACCGAGGCATGACGACAGTGGAGTCCTTCTTCTGTCAGTAAAACATGCCCTCCTATGCCCCCGTATTTCTTATAATACATCTTTCTTTGCACTGTACCTATATTGCTGTGCATGATGCTGACCTTCAACACGAGCCTTCCCACAAATGCTGCTCCAGATGTGGTCTGCTCCGTGATCTGTGCTGGGACCATGAGGGTTTCCTCATGCCATGCCATCAGAGCTGATATCTATAGGTTACTCCAGAGGACCTGGCCTGGAGATGTGGCTTGTAACTGGACTTGGGTAAGGAACTCGCTCTTTTCCGTCTCAGTGTTTGCCTCTGTAAAAATTAGATGCTTGCTGTTGTCAAAATCAACTTAACAACACTGTGGGGACTAATTGTATTCTGATGAATGAAACTCCTGGAGCAACCAGAGAGGGCTATAAGAGCCCAGGGCAGAGGATTCTGTATATAAGGTAGATTTAGGCATGCATAGTTAAGACTGCTACTAAACAGTGTTTTCTTAAAGTGTAGAGTAGGAGGGGATGGGCAACGGGGACCGCAGCACTGGGTCAGGCCATGAACAAGCACCATCTCCATAGAGGAAGGCCCAGCCCATACTGGGTGAGTCAGCAGGCAGCATACACCTACAGTGAGATTGATACGTGAACATTTTAAGCTGTTTATAAAAAAATGTGAGGGACGAATGGAACAGGATTGGACTGGCCCGTGGGGACAGTTTGGAAGAGATGCCTCAGAACCCTTACCTATTCCAGCCTGTGGCAGGCCTAGCATGCTGCCCCTCTACACCGAATGGTTAGCGGAGGAGCACAGAGCTGTGGTGAACCCTGAAGAGTGGACATTAAACAGAGCACAGGGTGTGGCTTTCAGTAAACAGTAACTGTCAGTGTTCCATGAGGCCTTTCAAAGCAAAGGAGGGGGGCCCTTCTAGTAGCTGCATGCTGCACAAGTCCAGCATGTTCACACATGAAGACAGGACACTACTTTCCCTGAGCTTTGAGCAATAGCTAATACCTTCAGTGCTCTTTCTTCTTAGGGAGGGAGGAACTCTGAGACACATGGGAAACTGCCAACACCCAGCTAAGGCATGTAAGAGGGTTGGGATCCCAGCTCTCCCTTTAAGCTAAGCTGCTTAGATAAACTTACTCAGCTCTCTGGACCTCTTTCTTCATTTCTAAAATATAAGGATGTGGTACAAACAGTGTTTATCAGGTGGAGACTGGATGACTTTCCACTTAGGAAAAGTCATCTTATTGTTCTCTGGTGTGATGGTTAATTCTATGTGCCAACTTGCATGGCTACAGGGTACCTAGATATTTGTTTCAACATTACTCTATTTGTGTGAATGTGTTTAGGATACTTAGTATTTCAATCAGTAGACCCCCCCCCCCAAAAGCAACTGCCACTCATCTTTAGTTAGAGACCTGAAGAGAACAAAAACTTACCCTCCCTAAGATTAGAGGACATATCCCCCTGATCTCCTGAAAGACAGCTCCCTGCAGAGACATCTGTTTTCCACCTTTCCTGGGGTCTCAGGACTGCTCACTCTGGATCCTAGGATTTGTCAGCTTCCAAATCATAAAAATCAATACCTTATTTTATAAATATATTTTATTGGTTCCGTTTCTCTGAGAAACCCAAAATATAGTACTACTAAACAGTGTTTTTCTTAAGTGTTAACATTAGTTAAAGAAAGTAACATCTGCTTGTAAAGACATTTGAAATTCTGTTTTTAAGAAGCAGGAAAATGTAATGTGCTGCCCAGTGGGTAGATCTGATCTTCTAAACCCAAAATGTACAGCAAGGGTTGGGGAAGGGAGACTGACTCTCTGAGTAAGACATTTTAGATTTCTATTGTTCATTTCCCTCTCTTTGTATAGTTCTTTGGATTTCAAGAATCATATTATTTGTGCTGTGGTTTTACAGTACATTTTCTATGAGGAAATCACTGAAAAGCAAACCCGGTTGTGCTAGAGTCAAAAAACTATGGCTGCCTCTTGCTGCAGTGTACAGATAGTGAGGGGTTCTCGAGAACATGGGCCCAAGAAGGCAGTCACAAAATCCCAGAGGCACAGAAGGGGAGGAGGGTGGGAAGAAGGGAGGAGGGAGGGAGTGCAGACAGTCTCCATCTCCCCATCTGTAGGGCTCATCCACAGAACAGCAAGTGGTGGCAGTGGAAGGAAGAGCAACTGCATCCTTGATATCAGTGAGGAGATGCTCTTTATCTTGAGGATAGAGGGGTGCCTTAAATGATTTGTAAGGAAGGAATAGAAGGAAATGTAGGACCTGGGGATCCAGCTGGTGTTATATCTTCCTGTCTGTCCAGGCATGACTTTGACAAGAAAGAATGATGTAGGAAATGGACAGTTGATGGTCAATGAGGTTAAAGAATGTCACTGATTTCCTAGTGTTGACTTTGGCTCCCAAGACACAGACCCCTGTAGGGAGTATTAAGAAGTCTACAAAGACTATCAGATGACTGGGACAACCAAAGATTTGTTTCCCAGTAAAGACTTGCAGCTGAAATACGAGTTGGAGGGGAAAGAAAGTGGTCCATTATACCTTACACTGTAAAAGACAACTGGGACCAAGTGTCAACATTTCCCAGAAAAAAAGCAAGACTGTTAAGAACAATCTAATTCAAGCAGTCATTTATCCACCAAGGTTTATCAGATTCCAGGGTGTCCTAGAGGCTGATAGATGATGTTCAGGCTCTGTATCATCAGATGGAGGTCCTAAAAATCAAGGCATCTTAGATTTTCATCAGCATTGTCAAATTTTTTATCTCTAAATGGAAGTAAAATCTTTGTTTCTTTGGAGTTTGATCCTGACTTACAAAGAACTAGTCATTGATTGCCTGAATTGCAGAGGCAGGGTTGGAGGTGGGGTGGGTGGGCTGTGGCAGTTTTTAGCTTATAATTAAGCCCTTGATGTAACTGGATACATATAGAAATTTTTGGAGGTTATCACTATTTGGAATAAAACCTGATTTCTTGGAAGAAGTACATGGATCTAATAAGACAAGTTAATACTACAGTGATAGGTGATTCAAGAAGAGCTCTAAGCTCATGTGACTGCAGAGGGACCCCTTCTTGTGACTGACAATGTGAAAATGGTGGAAAGAGACTACTAGTGACAGACAGACCAGTGAGTGGTTTGAAGCTGTGGGCCCTTCAACAGCTGAGAGCTACAAAGGATAAGGACAATAGGACTTACAAACACCACACCTCACTTAATACTTCATGCACAAGGGGTCTGCAAAGTAAATGTAGATAGGTCCATTGTAGACATTAAGCATAAAGCAGATCTATATATGCTAATATAAAAGCAGCACAATAGGAACATATTCATGGTTTTTAAAAAACAGATCATTGGGCCTAAACACAGAAACATGTCTATATCAAAAGGTGCTAGACTTCAAGAGCCTTGCTAAAGACAAGTACCAGAAGCATTCTCAAGTACCAGAAGCAACTCATTCAGAACAACTGGAGGTCTTGTTCATGGAGAACCAAAACCCAACCTTGATAAAGGAATAGCTTCAAAGGTGGACATACACCTCAAGGTACTGTGCTTGCTTAAAGGACCACAGAGCACAACATTCCTGCAAACATACTCAGAAAAATAAAGAGCATGGTCACAGCAGTGACTGTGGAGACATCACCCAGTCCTTGGGAAATGTGTAAATGCCAGTTACAGTCCCAGCGCATGGGGCTTATAGCCTTAGTTTAGATGGCCTGGAGCCCTCATTCCAATCCAGAATATACCATGTTGTTGCTCACAAAATAGTCCCTTTTTGAACGATGGCAATATCTTTTTTAAAATATATTTATCTTGTTTTTAATTTTTTAAATTAAATTTACATAACTTCCCCATCTTCCTTTTTCTTCCTCCAAGCCTTCCCATGTACCTTTCCTCACTCTCTTGTTAATTCATGGCTTCTATTACACACACACACACACACACAGCATCCATATAACCTGCTCAGTCCATATAATGTTACCTGATAGTATAACTCAGGGCTTACCACTGGTATTGGATAACCACTGGAGGCTCTTCCGTGGGGAAGACTCTCTCTCCCACTCTCAACATTCCCAATTGCCTGTGGCTGTTTCTCTAGGATTGAGGCCCTTCCATCTTTTCACCTTCCATATGAGTATGTCCACTGATATATTTTATGTGTATATGTGTCTTCCTGCATGTGTGTGCACCATGTGTGTCTGTGCCTATGGAGATCAGAATAGGTTGTTGGAGTCCCTGGAACTGAGGTTAAAGATGGTTATAAACCAGCATGTGTATGCTAGTAATTGAACCTGAGTCTTCGGAAAGAGCAGCAAACGCTCATAACCAATGAACCATCTCTTCAGCCCCACGCTGTCAATATCTTACTCCATACCACTGCTATTCCATCTTGCCATCTCAAGGTTGCTCCTCAAGTTTCAATTTTAATTCTTCTGTTTTCTCATCGTTATAGAGTAGAAAGAGAAGCTAGACACAAAGAATCACATAGCACAATGACACCTAATGGTTTCTACACAAGGTGTGCTTTCCTCCAACAAGAATCTGGAGATACATGCAGCAACAAAGACTGCAGAAACATCATGTGTAAGGAGAAAAAGAGAATGTATGCTTTATTTTATGCCACATATATAGAATTATACACACGTGCACACATATAGATATTTTCCCCTCTTGGGTGGAGAAAAACTAACCTAGACAAGTAAAGTTATAACTGTTCATTAAAATCCAAGATAATCCAAGATAGAAGGACATACAGTACAAATTTACTGCGTGATACAAATGTTTTACTTAATTAAGATAGCAGCTACCAGAGTCCATAAACTAAGACATACATCAGTAAACATCTAAAATAAATGCTTTCTGTTTTACATGATTGTATTTCAATAAAAATGAACATATGGAGGACTTAGTTCCTTAAATACTAATCATAGAAGAGTATACATTATTAGTCCCACATGAAAGAAAACTGATCTCTCTCTATGCATAAGGACAGCACATGAAGAACATGAGTGTAACCATGTGCTCAGACACATTTGTGTATGTATAGACATTTCTGGAGCCTGTATAAAAAATGGGAAGTTCCATAGAGGTGGACTGGGACATGGGGAGGGAGGGGCAAATTGGTTTTCATTAGAATAATATTGCATGAAAAAAAAACCTCGTGCACATTGACTTTTCAACAAAATCACATAGCTTTTTTTTCCATGTGCCAGCATCCATAGCTGTGACGGGCCCACCACCTTAAGCCCTGTGCGTTGTCAGCAGTGAGCAGCCCACCTCAACACCATGACCAGTCTCTCCAGTCAGCCCTCCATGACACTTCCAGTGTTTTCTTTAAAAACTGAAGTCGTGTAGCACAATGTGATAGCACAAACCTCTAATTTTAGTTCTTGGAAAGCTGAGACAGGAGGACAGCTATATAGCAAGATTATGACTCAAAAAACAAAATAAATAAAAAATAAATAAAGCAATTCTTGTTGATTTCTGTAACGTAATATAGAGGCCAGCTTCCATAGTAGGTATTAGAAGAGCCGATGCCATGCCTTTATGTTACTATGTTTTGGCTACTTGTTGATCTCATCTTCATCTTGGGTCCATACTTGATCTCTCAGCCAGGCCTGATCATTTGTGGTGATGGTCTGTAAGTCCACCACCCCACTGCCTTGCCTAGACCAGACTCTTCTCAGAGGTTTGCCCTCCCAGGCTCTAACTGGAGCACTTGCCAGTCTTTTCTCCGTTCCTGTCTCTTCTGCACTCTCAACACCATTCTTTCAAAATGTAGATATGCTGCTCCCTCATTCTGCTCACAACCCTTCAAACCTTTCCATTAAACTTAAGCAAACAAGGCAGGCCCTCAGCTCTGCCTTGCACTCAGACTTGGCTCTTGCCTCCTTCCTCATGGTAACCTCTTGCCAATTCCTTCCTGTGCACTCATTCTGTTTAGTTCCCTAAGTGCATGTTTTCCCTATGCCATTCCCTGTCTAAAGCATTCTGCTTCTCTCTGTGTCCTGTGTCTTCCAAACTACTCGGCTCAACCTTCAGAGAGTTGTCTACCACAAGGATGTCATAAATAACGGAGGTAAAACAGAGAGAAGAAGGCCTTGAAAGAGGATATGGCTTAGGAATTCAGCCTCAGAAATGGAAAAACAAAAACAAAAACAAAAACAAAACAAAACCAAAACTCTGAACCCAGAGATGAGTGCTGAGACAACAGAAAGTTCAGAGTAGCCAGATCTATCTGGGTTCTGAGGGATGCAGAAAAGAAATGAGGGAATGGATGGTCGAACAAGGCTAAGCATAAAGGGCCTTGAAGACAAAGCAAATGAAAGTCTCTGTTTTGCAAGCATCTATTTTTAAACTGGACAGTAACAATCTGTTTTGGAAAGAGTATCCAATGGGTTTCAGAGAACTGCAGTAAGAAGAGCTGACTGAGAAAAAGATGACCAGGTAGCAGCAGAGGTGACTAGAAATGATCAATTTGAAGACACAGAACTGTGAGTTTATGGGTGAGACAGATGAAGGCAGAGAGACAGGTAGTCCCAGGTAACCAAGAGTACTCCAGATATGCACTAGGACTTGCAGTAAGGTCTCAGGTTGAGACAGGAATCTACAAGGGGTGCAAGCTGATGGAAGATAATGATTTAGATGTGGAGTGTGGAGACTTTAGGGTATTTGCTCCCAAGCCAGGCAGAGTGCAAGGTTTAGTTCAGACCTAGTCATAGCTTCCATTAGTGACACCATGCAGATACCTTCTCACACCTTTCCCATCCTTCCTTGTGTCTGTCTGCATTTCTACAGCTCCAGTTTTCTATGTCCCAGTCAAGGGAAGCAAATTGTTTCCTGTGCTTATGGAGCTGTGGAAGCAAAGGGAGAATGAGTGGCAGTGAGACCAGTCCTGCCAGGGTCAACATCTTCATTAGAGAATGTTCTTCTTCCCCAAGCATGGGTCACTCATACTGTTTCACTTCCTCAAGCTTCCTCCCATGGTCCAGTGCTCCCCAAACACTCCAGACCACTTCACTTCTTCTTTGCTGAGCCCCACGGGCACTTCAAAGTCCAAAGAGGCACATTTTTCACATAGTTAGAGTTACTTCTTTGTCTTTGAACTCTTTGCAGCTGTACATAGCACGCTAAGTCCTTGAACTTAGAAAAGGTCCAGCTTGTGTAGTATTTCATTTTCCTATTGCTCCTGTACATGATACAGTTCCAGGCACAAACATGTTCAAAATTATGAATTGGATTGAAACTGATATTGAATTCTTTAGGGGGAAAATAGCCACCTTGAAAGGATGTGTTACAGTGGGAGCTGGCGTATTGGTTAGGAATGAGAAACCATATCAATCCGATTCTAACACATAATCCAGTATTAACAAGAAGCCTCTTAAAAGTGGTAACTTTTTCTTCTTCAACCGAGGAGAATGCTTGATGTGAGGTGTACCGTGGAGACCTTGCCTTGTATGTTTGAAGCCCTGAGTTCAACTCTCAGCTCTGCAAAACTGCAACCAATTAAAAGTTCATTTTGGGGGATTGCCCTTAGTTTGTGAACAATACTGGCTCATAAAATGCAGAACTTGCCATTTACAGAAGATGGTGTCTGACAGCACAAATAACAAGACTTGGGGTAGATGGCTTCCTTTTGGTTACAGCTCGGTTGGCATGTCCATTGGGATATCTGGGCAACTTAAAGGAAGGGTATTCATGACTCGCTTGTAACACCACCTCAGGCAGAAGAGGAGGAAGCTGTGTGCGCGCGGTGGGGCAGACATAGGGTTTGTCTTGTGCGTCCTGGCCATCGAGCCTTTAGCTTCTAGCACTCTACCCTTGATGCCACTAATCCATACAAACCTTCTACTGGGAACATCCTTCTCCCTCTGTGGGCCACAAGACAACTCTAACACATAGCTTGTAACAGAGGCACAACTGAGAACAGGAAGTGTGTACACCAAGGAGGGTGGGTGGGGTTTACCAGGGAGCAGTGAGAGGCATGCCTCCAGAAGTGGCAAGGGCAGGAGGGGAGGGGAGGGTTGGGCAGGCATCACCACAGTAGTCTCATAGCTCACTGATGGCTTGTTTTGGAGCATACCTTTTCCCTCCTGAGGTGAGGCACTGGGTAAACAGCAGGAGAACTCCTTGTGCCCTTAGTGGCACCAACACCCATTGACTCAGGGCCACATTCCTTTCCAGACTTCCCAGGCCTCAGGTCACAAAAGCCTTGTTGCACAATCCGTAGAGGAGCAGGTATGATGGGGGCTGGGTTGGTTGAGGGGTGTGCCCTGCATGTGTCAGGGAGATACGTGTGGTCAAATGCCTAGGCACCCAGGTGGTGGCAGCAAGACTCACCATCCAATGTCTCATGATCTTTGCAGAGTTATCTTCTTTCTTGTATCCCCTCCTGAGGCTTCTAAGTACCACTTGTCAAGCGGAAAGTTTTGCAGTAATCTTAGGGGAAATATTCCAAATGCTTATAGGCATACCTGCATTTCAGCTTACTGGAGAGGGCTGGGACGTCAAAACCACACTGCAGAAGCTGAATCTAAACTCCCCTTCTTCCTCTGCAATCAGCTCCCTCCTGCCATAGTGTATGCAAATTACTCTGTATATTACGTAGCTTTTAAAAGTAATATGGAAGTAGAAAGATACACCACAGCTCTATTCAAAGTCTATGTCACGAGAGAATGTTTTTTCTAGTTTATAATTCTCTTTACCTCAGACAAGTCAGTACGGAAAGCCAGAAATGTATAGAAGAGTCATCTTCTAGGAGTTAGATGTTTCAGTTGGCTATAAACCAATATGAACCTATAATATCTGCATTTACCAGTAGCAGCAAAAGTATTCACCACCCATTTCCAGTGATGAAGCAAGCTGACAACCATGACAATTAGGATTTATTTATCTTAAACGATTATTGATTTCACTCAATTTCTTTCAGAATTTAGATGGTTGGATAGACATTACACATTGGCAAGGAATTCAGTTAGAAACTTGGAGTACCTGTGTCCAGAGAGTTCCCAGGCATAAACTTACAAACTGATAGTAGATGTAAGACAGGTACAAAAGCTAAGGCTGAAGAAGCACCTAAACTACCAGGATAGTTTCCAAGGGAATCGAAGTCATAGGGAACATTCCAGAAGCTTTAGCAAATATATTGGCTAATAAGGGTGGGTTACTTACCACGTACGTGGCAAATAGCCTCAGTCACCATAAAATGTTCTACTCATTCGCATACAGACTTACACATACACATTCATAAGTAAACATGATCTGCCTACACTGTAAAAGGCAAAGCCACAGGAACACTATAGTTATTACAAAGTAAATGCTAATATACTAACATTTACAAAGTAAATGTATAAATGCTTAATAGTGTATGTACTTGCAGTGTGTGCCTGTGTATATGTTTGTGCATGCATGTACTTGAGCGTGCATGAACATGTGGAGGTCAGAAGTCAAATCTGAGTCTCTCTATCCATCTCCCATATCATCATCATCATCACCATTATTATTATTATTTATTATTATTACTATTGATGTAGCACCTCTTGAGAAACCTCAAGACTACTGGTTAAGGAAGACTAGCTAGCTGGTAAGCAACACAGATCCTCCTGCCTCCACATCCCTAGCTCTGTGCTTACAGGCATGTACCAACACACCCAATTTTTCCCATGAGTGCTGAGTATCGGAACTCTGACCCTCATGTCTGCACATAAGCACGTTAAAACGGAGTCATTTCCCCCGGCCCATTTTTTGTTTGTTTTCTTTGTAATGGACTGTATCTAATCAGTTTTCAAGACAAGGTAGCTTGCTAACTTCCCTGTGGGTTTTAATCATTATCTCAAACTTTTGGATGGGTTTGGGGTCTTGACCACAAATCTGTTTGTCTGGAGGCAGTACAGAAGCTGGAGGATGAACATTACCTCTAGAGACGGTCTGCATTACCTATAACCAGTGGAGGAAATGAGATATTCTCATTTTTAGAATATTCCAGCTTGGAAATGCAAAGAGTTAGTTCAAATATAAACTAATTCAACATGAGTCAAGGACAGTGTGTACTGGAGCAGCCGCCAAGCTGACAAGACTGGAGCGGTGGCTCCCAGCCAACACACCTTCCTGTGTTGCTCTCCTAGGGAGATGAGGGGCTGGGATGGTTTCCTAGATGATCTCTCTACGACTCTAAAATTCTGTGCCATGTGACAAAGTTCATAGAATATTACAGTCAATAAGCATAAATACAGATGAATTGGAAAATGATGTTTTCTGTTTATTAGTTTAGGTAAAGTCTAAGCATGGCTTTTCAGCGTCTATCAAATGAAAGAAGTCTAAAAACTGACCAGTGAAAGTTTAATTTTCAGTCTTAAGAAATTGGACCATTATTCAACTGTGAAAAAATCATAGTACCTTTCCAGATGGAAGTTGAATGTGTGCTATGCAGTGAACAGGGGAGCACTTCTGCTCTTCTCCGGGTCCCTCAGTATTTACATGCTGTGGGTTCCTGCTGCTTTCACAGATCATCAGGGCACTGGTCACTGCTGTGGTATATATGCGTGACTGTAGGAAGCTGAACAGGGTTAAAACTGCTGCCTGTGTGGATTTGGTCTCCTTTTCTTGTCTATGGTGCCTGGTGTGCCCTGTAAGTAACTGATCCGAATCAGAGCCCCGGGCTGCTCCTTCCACAGCGTCCTAACATGGCTCTTGCAGACCAAGTTCAGAAAAGCCTGCTTGAGCAGTCCTGGGCTCTGACTGTGGAGCTGCTGTGTGTTAAGACCCAAGGGACTCCAAACAGAGATGAGTCAGGGCCTGGCACCAACCCTAAGCTCCGCCCTGCTGCTAAACAGAACAGCTATTTGCTGTCACTTGGAGTCTCTCTAGGCCTCCAGGAAGAAACAAATACTTTGGAAGCCAAAACCCCAAGCAAAGTAAAGAAAACAGAACTGTTCACACATCCAGCAACTATTTCACTGGAGAATCCCTAGACATGGGAGGAGTGGGGTGGGGTAAATGTAGATGGCTTCAGCTGAACTGTAGAGCTTGACTTCTCGATCACAGGGCTCTTTCTTCCACTGTCCCTAGGGGTGGCCTTTTGCCTCTGAAGTTTTGGAATTTCAAAACTAGACTTTGAAGTGAATTTCTATTGGTAACCCATAATACACCTTTGTCTTCCTTTTATTAATTTTTGTGTATTTTAAAAACCATTTGTATTAAAATTATTCTTTCACTTAAATATTTAAAATATTTACTCTTCTCTGTCATTCTGGGAGAAGTCTTTAAAAAACAAAACTCCTATGAAGAAGAATATCATAAAATGAGTAAATTTCCTTAGTAAATAACCATGAACTGACCATTGGAGATACCAGCGCTTTCCCAGTAATTGAGAAGAGTCCCGTGGGTATCTGAGAACTTTATAAATGCCTGTGTGTTGTGGCTTCATGGCCTCCTGGATGTACCCAGCTCTACTTCTGCTGGGAGCCCCTCTGGATTCCTACCACCCCTTAAAAATGGTAGGTGCCTGTGGGAGTCTCTTTTTCCTTTAGGCACTAGCAAGTTGTGTGATTAGCTTAGCAAAAGTCATGTACCTTGTACCTGAACTGGAGGCATGGCTGGCTGATCCTTCTGAGTCCTTCCAGTAGTGTTCTACCTCTACGCTGTCAATAACTGAACCTCCGCTGCTTTTCCTTCTCAGATGCTAAGCTCCAGTCTACGCTGGGGATTGTGATGTCATAGAGTAGAATTCCCCCACCCCCTTACCCAGCTGAGACCTTCCTGCCCACATCACGGACAATCTCTCAATTTTCATTTACTTTAGTACTCTGAACCTTTGGGAGTCTCAGGGAGGAAACACTGAAGATTGTGGTGGTTTGAATATGCTTGGCCCAGGGAGTGGCACCAATAGGAGGTGTGGCCTTGTTGAAGGAAGTGTGTCACTATGGGGGTGGAATTTTCAAGAGCTTCCTCCTAGCTGCCTGAGGATGCCAGTCTTCTCCTACTTGCCTTTGTGAACAAGATATAGATCTCTCAGCTCCTCCAACACCATGCCTGCTTTGACACTGCCATGCTTCCCACTTTGATGATAATGGACTGAACCTCAGAACCTGTAAGCCAGCCCCAGTTAAATGTTGTTCTTTATAAGAGATGCCTTGATCATGGTGTCTGTTCACAGCAGTAAAACCCTAAGCCAAAGACCATCCATCTCACTTGCTTTACACATAACATTGAGACCCTGGATGGTGAAGAGTCTGAGCTAACTGGAGCCCAGAGGCCCTCCGTGTTGAGCTCAAACCTTTCTGTTCACATTGCATTTATACCCTGCTCTCCTGTTCACAGTTCATCAACAGCAGGGGTTTCTGACAGGCAACTCAAGAGACTACCTGTATCTGCCTATGACGAGAAGCTACCCAAATAAAGTGCATTGCAGCAACTGAGCATTCTCAGTAGAGTCCACTGGTTTTTCTAATAACCTATAGATGCCAGGAAAAGCTTGTCCTAACCTGGACTCAGAAATCCTGACCCACCAAACCAATGCTAGAATAGCAAGTGATGCGACTTTTGAGTAATTGATGTTTTCACAGATTTGGTGATGAGTAACAAAGTCAAAGCTACTAATCGTATTTACTGCAATGACACATCACTTTCTAGTAGTTACTAGAAAAGGAATATCAGTAAAGGAACAGATCTTTGCTGCAATGTACTTTGTGTCCACATCTCCTTTTGTAGACTTTCCCCATGATCTTCACTGCATGAGACGACTTGCATCTTTCAGAGTATCTTGGGGTTGAGAGAACATATATCACACTTTTGTAATTCCATCAAATAACATTTTATATCATGCTTCAACATTTACAAGCCACTTTCACATATATCATTTCATTTAATCACATCTCAGTGAGGTATATTATGTTTAGTACAATTTTATGGATGAGAAAATTATAGCTTAAAGTGGTTATGACTTGCACAAGATCACGAAGCTAATTAAGTAGAAAGGGTAACATTAACTGTAAACCAGATCTTCCAGCCAAGCATTTTCTGCAACACAGAGCTTGCCCTGGGTCAGAATTGTCATTTGGTCTCAGAAAACATTTAAAGGCGACTACATTAAGTGACCCTTTAAGGAATAAAGAAGAAACCGTTCCCATGGGTTATAACCGCTGTTTTACTACTTCCGTAATGCCTGCATAAGAACTAAAAAAAAAGGTTTTGGGGTTTTTTTTCCATCTTTGGAATCTTGCCAAGAACACTACTTACTTGATATTTTTCTTTAAATTACCTCATATATTTTAGTAAGAAAACAATGATTGACAGTATTTTATATAGCAGGTTGAAGTATAGCATCATCAAAGATCATGTCTGATGATGACACCAAGGAAATGGTTGGTAATGCCTTAGTTTTGTTCTGACACCTAACTGAAAATATACAACTGACTTAGTCAAACCTCAATTGATACCTTTCATTTCCATCAAAAACTGGCCATTCTGTATGAAAACACAAAACAACGTTTCATCACTCCTCTGTAAAAGGTTCCGTGCAGAAGTGAAGTATGTGTCTAATTTCATATCATAGCTAGATAGGTTTCTATGACACCTTCACTAAATCAACTATCTGCCAGAACTTGTTTTAATAATCACCTTACTTAGATAGGCGTACTCATAGCAATGAGTCAAAGGTCAAGGTCCCTTTTCCCAAAGGAGTTCTATCCAGCTGTTACCTCTAGGGAAAAACATGATCCTCAGTTGTGTCCCATCTTGACTGAGCACCCAGCAAACTATATTCTATGGGGTGTGGATCTTACTGCTTCTCTTTAGCATGTGTCTCTGTAATGCAGCTCAAATACTGCCTGTCTCGGAGTTAGGCACAGCCTCACCTGGAGCATATGTAGCTCTAAGTCCCTGGGTGAGGGATGCTGGAGCTCTCCCCCACCCCCACCCCCTCAGCTGACTCTTTTTTATTGTAAATGAGGTATGACAGAAAAGGGTTTTTGTTCAACTTGAAGGTGGATTTTGTGGGGAAAATATCAATTTTGCCAACACCAAAATGCTAATTCAAGCAAGAATTTCTCATGTGGGTGTACAGACCACCAAGATGAGACCCACCTACTGTGTGTGTGTGTGTGTGTGTGTGTGTGTGTGTGTGTGTGTGTGTGCGTGCATTACCTGTAAATAAAGAACTAGAGCCACTAAGGGTTTGGGAAGGCTGATGTGAAGGATCACTGTGTATGTGGCAAGCTCTCCAGGGGATTACGATCACATAAATGCTAAAGAACTAGCCAGAGGTTCCCAAGAATTTAAGCAAAACTTCAAGAGGACTGAAACACTTAAAACAGGCCTTTGATGTTTCCAGTTTCAGAGGGAGACAGTCCAGGACAGGATTTCTTTTTCTTTTTTTTTTTTTTAATTTTTCTTTTTCTTTTTTCTTTTTATTCCTGTTTTGTTTGTTTTTGCTTTTGTTTTTGCTTTTTGTTTTATTGATACTTTATTTGCATTTCAAATCTTTCCTCCTTTTCAGGTATCCCCTTTGGAAACCCCCTATCCCCTCCCTCTCCCCTTGCCTCTATGAGGGTATTCTCCCACCCACCCACCCACCCACTCCCCTTTTCCTTCCCTGGCATTCTCCTATATTGGGGCATCTAACACCCTCAGGCCCAAGGACCTCTCCTTCCCATGATGGCCATCAAGACCCTCCTCTGCCACATATGTGGCCAGCACCATGGGTCCCTCCAAGTGTATTCTTTGGTTGGTGATCCAGTCTCCAGGAGCATTGGGGGGGGGGGGGGGATCGTCTGGCCAGTTGACACTGTTGCTCCCTCCTTGGGGATGCAAACTCCCTCAGCTCTTTCAGTCCCTTCTGCAACTCCCCCATCTAGGACCTCAGGCTCAGCCCAATGGTTGCTATGAAGTGAACCTTGGGTATTCCAAAATTTTGGGCTAGTATCTCAGTGAGTACATACTGTGTTCATTCTTTTGTGACTAAGTTTGGTTTCTTTTGTTGTTGTAGTTTTGTTTGTTTTTGTTTGTTTGTTTTGTTTTGTTAGTTTTCTTAAGCAACAAGCAATTTATTTTCTCACACTTCAGCAGATCAGAAGTCCAAGATCAAAGTATCAGCAGGTTTCTTTCTCCTAAGTCTTTGTCTTTGAACAGCTTATGTATAATGATTGTATCAATTAAATTTTTGAAACTATAAAATTTGAATATAGTGAGAGATATCAGGAATTCTCTCATACAGAGGTAAAGGTACATAAAAATACGGCAAGAAACTGTTTTCTTTTGTTTGTAAAGACTATCTTTACAATCTCACTATGTAACTTTGGCTGTCCTGGAACTTGCTCTGTGGACCATGCTAGCCTCAAACTGAGACCTGCCTGCCTCTACCTTCTGAGTAGTAAGATTAAAGGCATGTGGCACCACAACTGGTTAAGATCTATTTACTTTTCAATTTTAATTCTGTGAGTGTGTACATGGTATTGGATGCCTCTGGAGCTCTGGTTACTGATCCACTGATGTGGTGGCTGGGAATTGAAGTCAGCTCTCTGCACAGGCAATAAGTAGTGTACCCTTAACAGTTGAGTCATCTCTCCAGCTCTGGAACATCTTTTTTAAATAATATTTTTATTAATTCCTTGAAAATTTTACATGTGTATATAATGTATTTTGCTCTTATCCATGTCACAACCTGCCGCCAAGTCTCCATGGTCCCAGCAACCTTCACCTCTCTGGACTTGACATCCTATATGATGATGGTGATGACTGATGTGTCCAGTTAGGGCTGGCCATGTGGGAACGGGTATGGGACCATTACTGTGGCTTGAGGAGTCTACCAGCAGCAACATATCCAAAGAAAAATAACCCTCCCGTCTCCAGTAGCTATCAAATGCCAAAAGTTTCTCAGCTGAAGTTGGGGGACTCAGAAGCCCCTCTCCCAAGCTAGGACATTGTTTGAGAAAATGCTGGTTGGTGAAAGACTTCACACTTTGCGCACCATTTACTAAACACGTTCTAAGGGCATTTTCCAAGGCCGGTGAAATATAGTGTGGGAAACTAAGTCTCTACTTACTAGGGACAAAAAAACCCAGTTTGTTCTTCAATGAATTTTAATTTTACTTAGATTTTGGGTTTTAATTTTCATTTTTTTCCTCTTATTCCTCCTCCTTCTCCTGTGGCATTGAAGACTGAACCCAGGCTTTTATATCCTAAGCAAGTAGTTTATTGCTGGGCTATCTCCAGCCCACTCATTTTTAATAGTTTTTTTTTTTTTGTAAATTATTTTATATTGTCCTGATAAAATGCTTGATTCTATGTCTGCTGCTCAGAGTTTTCTAAAGTTAAACACAATACTTGTCATTTATTTTGCACTGTTCATGATGTTATGTAGAGACAATAAGTAAACAAATAAATGTTTTTTAAAAATTTAAAAAGCAAAATTCTCACGTTCTAGAAATCAGATTCAAATTGCTTCAAGCCTGAACTGGTGGCACAATGCATTTTATTATGTCCTAAGTCCTGGTGCCTTAACAAATGACCATTCTTAAGAAGAGCAAGAGTGTTACAACTTTATCACCTAACAAGATAGTGAGCCTACCTCTTACCACACAAATAGAATTGGGAGACAAGGCCAGGAAACTGCTCTGAGCTGCAGGGAAAGTACCCCATTCCCTCCCAGACAGGAGATTCTCTGAAAAATTTCCAGTGTTTCTGCCAATGCTGTGTTCTCTCTAGTATAGCTTTCCTATCAATATTAGTCTGGTAAATATTTTACTCCCATTCTTTGGGTTTGTCCTGGCATGATACCTTAAAAACTTAATAAATGAACATAATTGGTGTGTGAATTTCTAGGTGCTTACATTAATTTTACTTCAATGACCCACTGAACAGCATAGCAACAGTTACCAGGGCTCAGCCTACAAAACAGGCTGTGACTATGAACAAACTGTGTGGTGGAGATTTTAATCAGGCCTTGGTGAAGATAAAGCTGAAATCTCTTTTAAATCATGTTATGAAAATTCAACATCCTCAGAAGAGCATTGTAAGGCAGGCATTTTCCCAAACAAAACTGCTTACTCTTAATAGAAATGTGAGCATGCTTGTAGAATCCAAAAGATATTGGTCAGTATGTGAGACCTACCTCATATACTCACAGAGATCATACTGTTTCCTGAACAGAAATGTCCCATTGCATACTCAAACAGAATTCAATCTGCATGTATGTTGCAGGATGGGGTTGAAGGCATACTTGCATATGGAAGCCAGAGGCCGCCTGATTCCCTTAAGTCAGGACCTCTCAATGAACCTGAAGCTCACCATTTCCACTAGGCTGGCTAATCAGTGAACTCCCAGAATCTACCTGTCCCTGGCCCCCAGAGCTGGGGTTCTACCTATACCCAGCCATATCTGGGTCTTTTTTGTTATTGTTGTTTTTAACACTGGAGCTAGAGACTCTTGATATCTGCACAGCAAGCACTTTTGCCCACAGATCCATCTCTTCATCCTTAGAATTTAATTAATTAATTAATTACATCCCAAATGTTGCCCCCCTTCCTGGTCCCTCGTGCAGAGTTGCTCCTTCCATCTCCTTTCCCCTTCGTCTCGAAGAGGGCAGCCCTCCACGCCCAGTATACCTCACCCTGGTGTATCAAGTCTCTTTAGGATTAGGCGCATCCTCTCCCAGTGAGGTTAGACATGGCAGGCCTCTGTTACACATGTTCTGGGGCCCTCAGAACTGTCCTTGTATGACTTTAGTTCATGGCTCAGTCTCTGAAAGCTCCCAGGAATCCAGGCTAGTTGACATTGTTGGTCTTCCTGTGAGGTTGCCAAGTCCTTGAGGGCCTGCAGTCCTTCTCCTAGCTCTTCCACAGGGATCCCTCACCTCCATCCAATGCTTGTCTGTGGGTATTTGCATCTGTCTCAGTCAACTGCTGGGTAGAGCCTCTCAGAGGGCTGCTACTAGCTAGGCTCCTGTCTCTGCTGGCTGTCAGGCAGGCCAGCTGGGGTGGCGGGTATGTACCCTAGAATTTATTTTTAACAGTGTAATGATATTATTAAAAATAATATTATTTATTCAGCCTTGCTGCGATAAAACATTTTGAAGGTAATCTAAGTATTTCATTTGAGAAGATACAATTCTAAGTGGTCACAGAGATACAATGTTCAAGTTATTACCAAGATACTTTTGCTAGGTCATCAGTAGGGAATGAAGGACCTCTATATTCTGTAAGATGACTATATAGGGCCTGGCTGGTCTCAGAACAGAAGGTAATATGTGAAATAGAGAACTCAAACACTTTAGGAATGGAGAGAAAATTATATTTAGCTCTATTTCCCATCTTTGACATTTCTTGAAACAGGATTGTGGTGGTCGTTTGGAAATGCCTTAAACCAAACAAGAGACATACACTATGAACTTTTCTTTTTCTTTTTTGGTTTTTCGAGACAGGGTTTCTCTGTGTAGCCCTGGCTGTCCTGGAACTCACTCTGTAGACCAGGCTGGCCTCGAACTCAGAAATCCGCCTGCCTCTGCCTCCCGAGTGCTAGGATTAAAGCCGTGCGCCACCACTGCCTGGCCATTATGAACTTCTACATCCCCCTAACTGGGATTCTCACGGGCCTAACTCTTCCACCAAATCCATCTTCTCCAACACCCACTACTTCTTATCCCCATGAGAGGATTCTTCCTCGTTCTCCTGTTCATTCCAAAGAGTTATCACCATAAAAGGAACTCAGGACACTGCATAGATCACTCCAATTACAAGTGACCTATGCTGTGGTCTTGAAGGTTCCCCAAAAATTCATGTGTGAAATTGGAATCCCCACTGTAGTGCCTTTGACAGGGCACCTTTGGAAAAGTAATTACATCCTTCATAGTGACTGGAGGGAACTACCTTTGGTTCCTTTTCTCTTCTACTATGTGATGACTCTGATCTCATTGGAGGACAGAGCAACATGGAAGCAGAACGTAGCCCTCGCCCCGCACTAAACTTGCTGGCACCTTAATCTGAGACTCCCTAGCCACTAGAACTCTGAGAAACATCTCTATTATTTGTAAATTGCTCTGCCTTGGGAATCACGCAGCGTCGCATAAGCAGACTTGGGTAATCTCCGGTTTCAGCTCTGCCTTCCACACCAGCCAGCTCTCCACAGTCTCCTTCAGTCTCGTGTAGCTGCCCCTCTAATCCATCCCACCTATTCAATCCTCATTCTTAGCAGAGAACTTAAACCACCCAGCATACTCTCTCAGTCTCATTGCACACTATTCTGAATGCGCCGCATGGGCGCCTACCTCTTTCCTTCAGCCCAGTGGAAAAGGCATCCCTCCCGAAGATGCCTCCCCTCATGCCCAAGCCTTCTTCAAGGCTAGTACTTCAGAGACATTGCTCCTTCAGTTACCCCTTTGACCAAGTTCAACCACAGCCTCTATTATCTCATTTCTCAGAAACAGACAAACAAAACAAGCATTCCGTCTTTTGTTTTTCATAAAAACCTTCCCTTATTCTCAAACCCCTCTCACCAGTCTGTTTCTTGTTTAAGCTGTGCTCATGGAAAGAACTGCCTACTATAGGGTTCCTTTTGAGCTACAACACCAAGGCCCCAAGCAAGTCAGGGAGGGCAGAGGAGCACTTCAATCTCTTCCTACATGATATCTCTACCAGTCTTCTAGGACTTCCTTCAAGATACTGCTAAGAGACACGCTATCGGAGCCAGCCTGGTGCTCCTTCTGACTGTGCTTCAAACCTCACCTCAGTGTTCAGATCACAACTACCCAACAGCTCCGGACCAAACTCCCTGGCCACAGTAAGCCTCAGGACTTCTTGTCTGGTCTTCTTCCCTGTCAGTGCTCGCCTCTGAATTTCTCCTCAGCTGAGAAGTGGAGAAACAGCAAGGACTCTGCCTTTACAGTCAGTCGACTCATCTTGGAGCAGTTTGGGGTGAATTGTACTTATTTGCCTCCGTAAGGACTTGATTCTAAGAGGAGATTCAGAAACATCTTTAGGAAAAGAAGGAAACACTGTAATATACATCAAGACATTATTTTGACAAAGTTTTCGGTTTAAGATGATTTTTTTAATTGGTTATTTTATTTATTTACATTTCAAATGTTATCCCTGTCCCCATTTCCCCTCCGGAAATACCCTATCCCATCCCCTCTTCCCCCTGCTTCTATGAGGATGCTCACCCACCCACCCACTCATTCCTGCCTCACCGCCCTAGCATTCCCCTATTTTGGGGCATTGGGCCTCCACAGGACCAAGGGCCTCCTCTCCCATTGGCGTCAGATAAGGAAACCCCTGCTACACATGCAGCTGGAGCCATGGGTCCCTCCATGTGTGCTCTGGGAGCTCTTGGGGGGTCTGGTTGGTTGATATTGTTGTTCTTCCTATGGGGTTGCAAACCCCTTCAGCTCCTTCAGTCCTTCCCCTAACTCCTCCATTGGGGTCCCGTGCTCAGTCTGATGGTTGGCTGTGAGCATCCACATCTGTATTGGTCAGGCTCTGGCAGAGCCTTTTGGGGAAGAGCTATACCAAGCTCCTGTAAGCAAGCACTTCTTGGCATCAGCAATAGTGTCTAGGTTTGGTGTCTGCATGTGGGATGGATCCCTAGATGGGGCAGTCTCTGGGTGGCCTTTCCTTCAGTCTCTGCTCCACTCTTTGTCCCTGTATT
Source organism: Rhynchomys soricoides (assembly GCA_019843965.1). Lineage (NCBI taxonomy): Eukaryota > Metazoa > Chordata > Mammalia > Rodentia > Muridae > Rhynchomys > Rhynchomys soricoides. Next base: position 15,257,971 of record JADRCH010000012.1, read on the forward strand.
TCCTTTAGACAGGAGCAATTCTGGGTTATATTTTTGAGATGGGTGGGTGGCCCCATTCCTCAACCTGGACCTTGCCTAACCTCTGGGTATGGTCTCTACAGGTTCTCTCTCCCCTTTGTCGGGCATTTCGGCTAATCTCATCTCTTCTGGGTCCTGGGAGCCTCTTGCTTTCCTGGCTTCTGGGACTTTCTGGTGGCTCCCCCCAGTTCCCCATCCCCCACTGCTACACACCTCCGTTCAATTTCCTGACCCTCTGTACTTCTCTCCTCCCACACCTGATCTTGCCCCCCTTTTTGACTCCCCCTCTTCTCTCCCTCCAAGATCCCTCCCTTCCTCTACATCCTGTGATTATTTTGGTCCCCCTTCTAAGAGGGACTGAAGCATCCACACTTTGGTCTTCCTTCTTGAGTTCCATATGATCTGTGAGTTGTATCGTGGGTATTCTAAGCATTTTTCCTAATATCCACTTATCAGTGAGTGAATACCATGTGTGTTCTTATGTGACTGGGTTACCTCACTCAGGATGATATTTTCTAGTTCCATCCATTTGCCTGCGAATTTATGAAGACGTTGTTTTTAATAGCTGAAAAGGGCTCTTAAATGTAGAAAAAGCTCTTGTCTGGACTACAGGAAATACAGTATCCATTGACTACTTACTACTCAACTACCTCTACAACACTATGGTAGGCTACAGACATAGATACAGAATGATACTTACTCCAAGGAACATGCCAGTGAGTAGGGGGCCAAACTCCATACTCTTCACAAAGGTAAATCAAATACTGAAACTGTGTTGCGAACACTATCATTTTTGGATTTAAAACTATCATTCAAATCTGTGTTTGGTTTCTTTGTGGATTGTGAAAATTATATTGACATTGCAGGATTTCTGCTACGAAGAAAAGAGATGCTGGCTGTACTATCACTGTAGCATAAAGCACAGTGGGAATTCTCACTGATAATTAGGTGTAGGTTTTAGCCCTATTTGCTTTATTAGGTTAATGAGATACAAACTGAATTGAAAGGAGGAAGGAATCACACATGCATGGGATACTCAAGAAAATGTTTATTCAGTTGTCAGCCTTGTGATTGAACCTTGGAGGACTAGAGATGGTTGTAGGAACATGATAAAGAACCACTCATTTAAATCCTCGTCATAAGAATAAGCATGGCTCTGCCAGAGGGACAACTTTTGGAATCATAGGAAGAAATTAAGTTTTATACATGCTAAATGTAGACTACTTACTTGTGATTAAAATTTTGAATTCATTTACCCAACAAATTCCTGTCACACCTTTGCTATAAAATAGGCAATCCTTTCTGAGGTGTTTATAACACCTCAAAAATGACATTTTTGATATTTTCAAATAAGTTATTGTAAAATGCTTTCAAAAGAGTGTGCTTGCTATTAATGAACTATGGTACATCATGTACTTCTTGGCCTGTCTCCTGTCTCTGAAGTACATGTTGTACAGGAAGAAAAGTAGGTAATTATATTTTACATGAACGTCAAATTAAGTGTTCCTTCCTGATAGTTTTGTAAAGGAGAACTGTGTGGCATGACTGTCCACAGTAAAATGCTAGAAAAGTGAGAAATAAATAACTTTTTACAAAAATGTCTCAAACAAGTTAAACCTGTTTAAAGTGGTTTGCAGTCACTGAAAACAGATTAAGTCCCATTTAAACTAACTTGATGGGTAAGTATGAATCATTTTGTTATCTTGCTATTTTATTTTATCATATATTTCTTAGCATGAAGTTAAATATAAGGCTTGTATTAAACATGAGGCTTGTCAATATCAGTGCTACTATTAATTGAGCCATTGCTGGCAGATTCAAACAATTTCGCTATAAAGGCAGCTTTACCTCTATCTAGTTGTGTAAATAAATCCAGAATTACTGTTCCAAAGACAAATGAGCAACTTTTCAGTCTTGTCCTATAAGGACGGAGCTTAGTCTTTGTCTCAAGTGTCAACTTCAGTCATTGTCTTCAAGTTTTTATCAGAAAGACACAGTTATTAGTGTCATTAAAATGTGTATTCTTCATAATTGTATTTCTCTAGAGTATAAAATGATCTAACACTCACTGCTTTATATATCTCAGTCATATTCCCAAGGAATTTCTTCATTACTGGTCCCTGTCTAGAACTATAATTATTGCCTAGGTTTTAATACTGCCACTAAATATTAAAACTAGATAGCAAATGTAGCACAAAGGGTATAACTGTAGTCATGGGAATGCCATTTGAAGTACTCTAATTTCACTTCTAGATGAAGCAAATCATTATCCAGAGCACCCTTGACTTTGTCCCCTACCTGTCCCCTCAACTTCAGCTCCTTGAAACCATTTCTTAGCTGTCTTAATCATCTCTCGCTGTGGCAATTCTATGTAACAAATTGCCAATAATCTGCAATAACAGAACATTTACATCCTACTCATAAGCTGCAGTTGTGAGATATAGGATAAGGTATAGGAAGAGAACTGTCCCATGACACTCTCACCTTGGAACCTGATCTCTCACTTTGCAAGGTAACCTAAGGCTAGTTGTTCTTAATGGCAGGAAAAGAGAATCACTAACGGCTAGAAAGTCAAGTCCAGTAAAGGAAAGATACTCAAAGCTTCTTCTTACAGTCATTTCTGACTTCCATCCATCACCTCCAGCTCCTTGAATGGGGAATCACTAATAGAAATGAAAGAACCACTCTATGCATAGTGCCCACTCCACAAATGTTGAGACTTGACTCCTGTACTCACCGATCCTTTTACCTTTGCTGTACCAGAATTTTGATTTTTAAAAAAGGTACCACAAATCAGTAGAATAGTGGTTTTTTTAATGAATGAATTCAAGAAAGTTGAGGTCAGATTCTATTTTTTAGAGTCCAAAAAACTAAAAAAAAAAGTACAATTTTTGCTGAGATGGGAGGATCTGACTTTATGGGATCGCATTCTTAAGACTTTGCAGCTGTATTAATAGGAAGTAGAAGACATTACTCTTTAGTCCTTCTGATTCATGCATGGCATATGATGAGATGAACATAGATGTTATTGATGTTTCACACATAGCATGTGAGGAACTGAATGTAGTCATCATTGATGGTGCCCAGACATAAGCCACACAAATCACATCTTCTCAATTGATTTTTTTTAAAATGCTGGAATAAAGGTGATCAGTACAATGAAAGATGTTTACAATAAAAACTTTAAAACTATGAAGTAAGAAATTGGAGGGAGACATTAGAGAGTGGAAAGTCCTCTTAATGGTCATGAGTTATTAGAGCTAATATTGTGAGAATGGCTAATTTGCTACAATTCAATGCCCATCAAAAGCACAAAGCCATTCTTCACAGATATAGAAAAATAGTCATTCATATATAAATAAAATATCCCTGATAGACAAAGCAATACTGAGGGAAAAGATAGTGCCTATGGTGTCTATCACCATATCTGATTGTAACTTGTACTATAGAGCCACAGTAACAAAACCAATATCGTACTGACACCAAAAAGACATGCAAATTGATAGAATAGAATAAATGTAAACACACATGGTCTTATTCTTTAACAAAGGTGGCAAAATTACACTGGAGAAAAGATAGCCCTCTCAACAAATGATGGTGGGAAACTAGATGCCTATATGTATGATAGACAAATGAAACTAGATCTCCATCTCTCATCCTGCATAAAAAATCAAATTCAAATGTATCAGAGATATTAATATAACCTGTGAAACTTTTAGAGGGAAAATGGGGGAAATTCTTTAAGAAATAAGTACAGGTAAGCACTTTCTATATAGAAATTCAGTTACTCAGGAGATTATGCCAACAATTGACAAATGGGACCTCATACAATTAAAACCTACACAGCAAAGGAAACAATCAAGTGAAGAGACAACCAACAACATGGGAGAGGTTCTTTGCTAACTACACATCTGAACAAGGATTGGTTTCTATAATATTCAAAGAACTAAAAAACTAAGAAACCAAGTAGTTCCATCAATAAATGAGATAATGAAATGAAAAGAGTTCTCAAAAGAAGAACCAAAAACCATTTTAAAATATTCAACCTCACAAGTTATAGCAGTGAGTGTAGCTACACCACTTTGGCTACCAGTGGGTTGTGCTCCCAGACACCCACCCAGAAGCTCTTTGGACTCGTGAATCACACACACACACACACACACACCACCACCACCACCACCACCACCACCACCAACAACAACAACAACAACAACCCACAAAATCTAAAACCATAATGTACAATCAAAAGACAGTCAAATAAATAGTACTCAAACAATATGAGACAGAAATAAAATAAAAACCAATGATTTCACTTTGTGTTGACTAGCACTTGCTACAAAAGGGCCCTGTCCTTAAGTGTGGTTTGTATACCCAGTGAGACTCTACTGGAGAAGACTAAGTTTTCCTTTGCAAGAAGCTGTCAATTAGAGATAGCTTCTTGGTTAGGGTTGGGAGTTCATGTACACTTTTCTCTATCATTGCTATGACCCCACCTGGCTTGAACCTATCTCAGAACATCATGCAAGAATGGAGTCATATGAGAATTCTGAGTGCTTGTGAGAAAACAAGAAAACAAGACAAGACTCTTGTGACCTCAGTTTCTTCAGAACATGGAATTGTTCTTGGACTGTGTTTTCATGCTCTTCCCAGGTGTAGTAGATAGGGGTGAACTCATTTCAAGTTATTCATTACAACTGACTATTGTATTTGTTTATATGCCTCTGTGGAAAAACATAATTTTGCTACAGGTGGCTTATCTATGTGATTGTATGCTTCACTAATGTGACTCTTTTTAACCCTCAGAGTATAAATTGTGTGATGCTCTGAATAAAGTTGGCTTTTGCATGAGCCCTTAGTCCACCTCATTTTTGGGTTCTGCTCTCCCAGTTCCACCACCTCTAGAACTGTAAACAAACCTGTGCAGGCCCTGTGCATACTGTCACAGACTCTATGAGTTCATGTGTGTGTTAGTCCTGATGTATCCAGAATAACACTGTTTCCTTGTTTTCTTCCATCCCCTCTGGCTCTTCTAATCTTTCTGCCTCCTCTTCTGCATAGTCTACTTAACCCTGAGGGGAGGAGCTTGATGAAGACATACTATTTAGGATTGAGTGTTACAAGGTCTCTTGGTCTCTGTATATTGTTCAGTTGTGGGTCTCTGTATTAGTTCCCAAGTACTCAGAGGAAATTTCTCTGATAATGGCTGAATAAGACACTGCTCTATGGGAATAGTAGAATATCATTAGGAGTTATTTAATTGTTATGTTTCTTTAGCAGAATGATAGTACTGTTTTCCTCTAAGCATGGTCTTATCTAGTTTCAGGTTCCTGGCCATCTGAGCCACCCTGGGTTTCATGTCATAACGTAGGCCTTGAATCCAATTAGATATTGTGTGGTTACTTCCAAAACATCTGTGCCACTATTGCAGCAGCATATATCATGCAGGCAGTTCACCTTTGTATGACTGCTGGGTTTATAGGTGGGTTGGTGTTTACCTTTATTGCCTGGTAGCATGCACAGTACCTCCCAGAACCATGAATACCAGTCAGTAGGAGTGAAGATTCTAGGTAAACACTGGCTCAATTTCCCTGTGTTCAATGAGATACATAGATGGTGTCTTCAGTAATTGGTCTTACTAGCAGATTTTGGAGAGCAGCCAATAGCTTTGGCAAATAGCCTCAGTTGGTTGGAGGCTTGCATGAGGCCCCATTGGTCAACAACTCAATTAGATGTAACCTATTCCTGATACTAGAAATTTCATTTGGTTGTGAGGGATGTCTAGCTGGGGCTTTGTCTCTTCCATTATTTGGTGAGTCCATTTATGTTTCTTTCACATATGTATATATTTTTAAAAGCTTCTACTGTCATAGGTTCCCATATGACCCCTCAAATGGCCCCTGATTTTAATTGCCCCTCCTATATTCCCTCTTTTACCCTCATTCCCTCCCCTCTCCTTTTCAGTCCCCCTGTCCCTTTATAACTCTACATTCTTTCTCCCTCTTCTTGGGAGAGCTTCCTCTTCCCCTAGTCGCTCACTCCATACCTGACTCCTGTGGTTATATAGACTTTAGCATCTCTATTAAAAGCTTAAAAGTTAACATCCACATGAAACAAATACACACTATATTCATCTTTTGGAGTCTGGGTTACTTCACTTGGAATGATTTTTTTTAGTTCCATGCATTTACCTGTGTATTTAATTTTTAAAACCCTGTTGATGGACATCTGGGCTGTTTCTAATTTCTCACTGTTATGAATAGAGAAGCAATGAACATAAGCAGGATACTCTGTAGTGAAATATAGAGTCCTGTGTGTATATTCCTAAGAGTAGTATAGCTGGGTCTTGAGGTGTATCTATTCCCAGCTTCTAGGGGAACTGCCACACTAATTTTTATAGGGTCTATACAAGTTTGCACACATACCAGTCATGGATGAGTGTTCTTCTTAGTCTACATATTCACCAGCATGAGCTGTCATTTATTTTATTGTTCTTAGACATTCTCACTGGTGTTAAATAAATATCAAAGTAATTTGATTTGTGTTCCCTGATAATTGAGAATAGAACATTTCTTTAAGTGTTTCATGACCATTTGTACTTCATCTTTTACAAATTCTTTGTTTAGATCTCTACATCATTTTTGAATTGGGTTATTTGTTCTTTTGATATCTGGGTTGTTTTGGTTTTTATATATTTTAGATACTAACTCTCTAATGGATATATAATTGATAAGTATCTTTTCCCATTCTGGAGGCTGCCATCTTGTCCTTTTGACAGTATCTTTTGCCTTACAGAAGCTTTTCAGTTTTGTCAGATTCCATTTATTAATTGTTCCTCTTGGTATCTGTTTTGGTCCTTTCCTGTGCCAATGAGCTAAAGATTATTCCTCACTTTCTCTTTTATCAAGTTCAGTGTATCTGGTTTTAAATTGAGGTCTTTGATTCATTTGGAATGAGTTTTGTGTGAGTGAGAAACATGGATCTATTTGCACTATGCTACATGCAGATATCCAGTTTGACCCACACTATTTGTTGAAGATGCTGCCTTTTTCCAATGTACATTTCTCACTTCTTTATTAAAAATCAGATGTCCATAGGTACATGGGCTTGTGTCTAGATCTTCAACTTCATTCCATTGATCAATATGTTAATTTTTATGACAATACTATGCTGTTTTTATTACTATAACTCTGTAGTATATCTTCAAATTGGGTGTGGTGATACCTCCAGCAGTTATCTTATTATTCAGGAATGTTTTAGCTATCTTGGGTTTTGTGTGTGTGTGTGTGTGTGTGTGTGTGTGTTTCCATATGAAGTTTAAAATTGTCCTTCCAGTTTCTGTGAAGAGTTGTGTTGTAACTTCAATAGGAATTATGCAACGATGTTTTTGAAGCTCTGCTTCTTTCTGCAAATGATCTTTACTCATAAACAACTTAGAGTCCTCTTCTGTAATGAAATTGCTATTATCTTTTGAAACCATTGTAATAAATACCTTGGGTCCCCCCCCATGTAATATAAATTCATATCAAACTAATGCAAGAAAATCTGAGTAGCTATCTTAAAATTTCTAGAATATCTCATAAAAGTCAAGAGCAAGAAAGTGAGCCTTGTGGTGATTCTCTCTTGAAACACTCATGCCAACTGTAGGGCATGTACTACTGCTCAATTTTAACATAGCTCCACACATTTCTATACCCTTGCTTAAATGTTAAGATTTTTTCTTAATAAGCTCCAAATTTTGTTTAAGAATGAATAGCAAATTAGGCCTTATGAAAAGTAGAGAGAAGAACTGGCCTTGTAGTAAAATTGCATATATATATATATATATAAAATATGTTGGTGTACTGTTTATTTTCTTGATGTTGTGGTCAAATATTTGCCAAAAATCAACTTATGGGTAAGAAGGATTTATTTTAGCTCATATTTTGTGAGGTGTCAAGTAGGTAGTAGAAATAGAACCTAGGTCTTCTGGAAGAGAAGCCAGTGTTCTGAATTACTGAGTCATCTATCTAGCTCCTTATGTCATATTTGAAGAGATACAGTCCATTATAGTGCAGAAATCATAGCAATAAGACCGTCGTGTGCTGGTCACATTCTGTCTATAGTCAGGAAGCTGAGAGCAGAAGGGAAGTAGAACTGGGTTACAAAACCCCAAGGCCCTTTCCTAGTGACCCACTTTCTCTAGAAGCTTCACCTCCATGCCCTTCTAAACCTGTACTAGCTGGACACCAAGTGCTCGACAGGAGGATCTGTCGTGGCCATTTCACATTCAAACCACCATAGTTGGTATTGATGCTTTCATGCAATTACTGACGCCATTTACCCTAGTGGCCAAGTGCCTGGACTTGTCAAATTCCAGCTATGTCCTTCATCTTTCTCATATGGAAACTGAGCACAATACAAGAAGCTCATCTAGAACTGCAATGTGTTTGAGAAGTATTCATTACATAGAGTTTGTGCTCAACACATACTAGCACACATTTGATGGAATACAAATGCCAATAATCATCACACTGGAACTCCGTGGGAAGAATTATTTTTGCAATTGGCTAACAAGGTCTTCTATGTCTGGATGATACTTTCCCCCTTTCTATTCTTCATTGTGATCCTTATGAGTGATGACTTATGAATATTAGCTTCTTGTTTGTAGAGGTCTATATATACACCTCAAACACTGCCTCGTTCAGAGTTCTGAATTATTTTGTAAACTCTGCTTATTTTCTTTCATTAGACCACAGTTAAGAATTTCTGGCTTGTTTGTACATATCACCAAGTGTTTTTAGACCAATGTAGCAAAATACCAAGGAAGAGGCAATAAACTAAAGTAAGATGAGAGAATGGTTTACATTTAACTTCTAATAAGGCTTTTAAAAACTATGCTCTTTAAAAGATGACTATCAATGTTGCTAAGAGCTGTTCACTAAACTGATAAAATGAATATTGTCTTTTAAAAGTCAAAGTGCCTTTATCTGATCTCAAAGGTGAGTTTGAAAAGTCAATCCTTCTGGTATATGCTTGTCAGCCAAGCATAACTTTCCCTCTACCCATACCTGCTGGGGCTTTTTGTTCAGCTCCAGCAAGATTTGGCAGTGGCTCTGTCAATGGCTTTGAATGAGAAATCCTGCCAGTGGCCCTTAGACAATGTTTTTCAGAGATTGGGCAAGAGGTTGGATTGTTCTAACATTTAAATAAAACAAAATTCAAAAGTAGGATCATCTTTGCCACAGTGTTGGTGTCATTGAAAGCTTCAGATAAGGTAACCTGTCCAATATGTAGCGCATATGTTTAAGAGTATAGATACTTTCATCCATTTTCCCACAAACACTTACTAAAAGCCTGTTTCATAGGAGGCTGTATACACACTCTCAGTAGGAGAGAAATCGAGGACTCCGACGTCATGCATGGGGAGCCCCAAGTGCGCTGTCAGCATTCACAGGCATATGTGTGTAAATGCAGTAACTCACAGTGCATGCTTATTCTTGCACAAAGCAACGGCAGTGAGAACTTCTGGGAAAGAAAGAGAGAATGCCCAGAATCACAGGCCCCATGCATGTGCATCAGCAAAGACAAAAAGCAATGTAAAAAGCTCCTCAGTTCTCACCTTGGCTCTCAGAATACATGTGACACATTGGGAGCAGAGCATTAAATGTCTCTTTCCTCGTAAACAAGCATCCTCTGTATCTGAACCCCTGACATTTGTATAGCCTTTCTGGTTATTCCAGTTCAGAAAGGTCTTACTGTTTCATTGGTCCCAACTCTTGTTGTGCTTGAACTTAATTACATATTCCCTCATAGTAGTGTCAGATTTTTGTATGTCTCCTTATGCTTCCCAAGGGAAGGGACTTCAGTTAATGTTTCTTTATGTGCTCTCTGGCCCATTATCTGGGGCAGACAGAAGCTTTATAACCACTGACTAAATTGGTACGGTTGCTTTGCCCAGGTTAATATTAAGCTTATTTTGCATTCTCAAGTCATAAACCACCCAGTAATTAGAGGGCCATTTAGTAAGAGCAGCCCTGCTTGAAGCAGTAATGGAATAGATCATGTCTGCTGGCTGGAGGAAGTAGAAAAGACTTAATAAAAATCTGATAAATTATATCAAAACTGACCTAGAATCAGAGTTGGAACTATACACAAAAGTCCTTTGGTGCACAACCCCCTTGTTTATCTAAAAGTAAATTTGTGTTGAAGCTTATTCTAGGTTACACTGAATTAGTGATAAGAGTTGGGACCTCAGGCTGGGAACTTCCTCTATTAACCAAGCCTCTGTTGGGTAAGGGTTGAGCTTAGAAGCCAACTAGATGACAGTTCAACCTCGTGCTTGCTAAGTCCTCATAAGAGGAAGCACGGGGGTTAAGATGCTTTCCTGAGCTTTCAGCACTGAGTGAGCTGGTTCCTGTTATATCATTTAACCTTCACAATGCACAGCACAGAATTTAATTTAACTTCCACCTGAGAAGCAGCATATAATATACACGTGTGTGTGTGTGTGTGTGTTTGTGTGTGTGTGTGTGCACGTGCGCTGGTATGCTGCTATTGGTTTTAGTCAGTAGTTTTATGTGATGTAAGGCTCGATTAGGAAAGCCTGAGACCTATAACCGAGGTTATCAGGAATGACAAATGAAGATTTGGGGCACAGGGAAAGCTGTTGTTCACACATTGAATTGCCTCTTTAGCCAAATGTCAGGCCTGTTTTGTTTTTTGTTTTGTTTTTTTTTAACTGAGTTTTTATCTAGAATCACATCTACAAAACATGTTTACAACACTGAAAATAGCATTCAAAATACCACTACTCTAAACTAGTTCTCCAAGCCTCAGGACGGTAAGTGGCAGAACTGGATACCCAGACTGGAATCACTGTTTCTTCAACGTATGTGTGAGCAACATAGTATGATCTCTATATGCAAAAGTCAGGCATGTTCTTATGCTGCTGTGAACCCTGCATGTAATACACCATGCTGATATGTGAATGCAAATGAGAAAGGGTGAGCTGTTGGTTCATACCCAGAACTCAACAAACGGTAGCTTTCTTCTCTTCCCTTTTGGGCTACCTCACACTCACAAAGACACATAGGATCTCTGGGATTGCCTCAAGTATCTGGGCTCACCTGTGGGCTTCCCTCTGAAATGTTCCACAACCATTACAACTGCAAGGAGTAGCACATCGGCATTCTCTCCACATATGCTTGGACAGCCTTCCTGTTATAGTATACATTTCTTTCCTGCCTTGTGCCCGCCCCTCCCCTTCCCCCCAAGGCTAGAAGTTTGAGAGGAAAATTCAGCTCATTTAGCTCTTATCCTTCGCTTGTACTTCTGCTTCTGCTGTGTCTCTTTAGATCTCGTTTTTCTAAGAGGAGAGAGAGAGAGAGAGAGAGAGAGAGAGAGAGAGAGAGAGAGACTGCTGCTGCCCTTGTATAGCAAGTGTAAAAAAGTATTTCTGTTGTTGGACACCCCATGAATATGTGCCCAGAAATTACTAATCTATTACTTTTTAGAACACAGAAGGTTGTGGTTCTGTCGAGAGTTTTTATGTGTCCGTGGTATTGAATTGGTCAAGAAGTTGATTACTCCTGAGAGCTTCTCAGAACAAAGGCCATTCCAACCTTGGGTCCAATAAGTAGATGACAGTAACTACCTCTTGAAAGCATTTCATACAGGAAAGTCATATCTGCACATTTTCCATGCTACAGATCTTTGCCTCATAATGGATGGATTGCTATTACTGAATACCTCAGCTGCTTCTGCCTGCTGTTCCCAAGATCACTTAATGATAGCATCTCTATAGCCAATCTGGGTGAATTTCAAAGGTATTCAGAGTTTCAACTACGGCAATCCCCCCTTTGCATGATTCCTATGGACCATTTATATTGCTCCCCACTCCCATTCTCTACTGTAATCATTCCAAACTTTTTTAAGTTCCTCCAAACCAAACCTGAAGTTATCAGACAGAAATCTTCTCATTTTCCTGGGTAACTGGTTCTCCTTTCTGATCAAAGCTTCCTGTCTCCATCGCTCTCCTCACCCCCAGATCCACTTCACGCCCTTTAAAGGGGTTTTAGCCTTGTGTGTCAGGAAGGAGGGAGGGAGAAAAGAAGGGGAAAAACTCCTTGCTGCTGTCCCGCCCCACTCCTCTCCACACACGGTTTCTCCCAAGTGTGCTCCTGAGCCTGCAGTCTCTCATCCGTACTTGTGAACACGTTGGTCAAACATGTGCCCCACACACGTTTTGGTTCCACCAAAAACTGTCAGGACCAACGAAGACTTTCTTCTGCAGGCTTTGTTGGTATGAGATGTTTGATGCTATCTCCTTTAAAGAATGTTTCCTAAACTCAAAGACACCACAACCTCCTCATTCTCTTTCAGTTCCCAACATTTTCTGGGTTTGGGGCTTTTGGGGTCATCTCCATTCCTCTCACCTGTTAAGCATTCGATGGTGTTTAATTTCTCTTCCTCAAAGCTGTCCTTGATTGTCTGAATGTCAATTTATTCTTCATGTGTTTTCCCCTATCTTTCTGTTTTATTAAAAGACAAGTTTTGGCTGAAATGTCTTTTAAGCTTAAGCAAATTTCTTGTTTTGAAACTAAATAAATTTAATAGAAAACAAAATACAAAATAACTCTTTTCAGGAAACAGAAATATTTAATCCTTTAGCAGACATCAAGACTTGCTTTGTCCTGAGAGCGTGGTCGATACTTGTGAGTGTGCACTCATGATTCATCCCCGGTTCACTACTGACACTGCAGTGAGGTAGAAGCAGGTCATTGAGGGAGAAAAAGAAAATAAGCCACATCTCAGAATAAACAGTCGTCTTTAAATCCAGCATTTAAGTCTATCTTGTACTTATTCAAAATTATTCTTTATCATAATTTTGTTGATGCTGTAGGATGGAACCTGGGGTAACTAGCACAGTGCTGAGGTATACCCTCTGCCCACCCCAGTACTTCTCTCCAGGATACAAGTGCTGACAGAAGTGCAGCCACTGGATGAACCACCTTTGCCACCATCACTACAGGAGCCCGTGCTCACTAGCTCCCTGCCTGCCCACAGAAGCATAGCACATGGTGCCCCATTCTCCTGATACACTGGGCCACCAAAGTCTGAATTCCCTGAACCTCAAAATTCCAAGTCTTATTGCCAGTGCCAGGAGTCACTTGCTGCCAGTGCTAGGTTTTCTCATCTCAATAATAAAATCATTAATTATAATAATAAAATCCTGGTTTTATCGTCACAGAAAAAGAAAGGCTGACAGATCATCCCTTCCTTTCCTAGTTCCTGTCCCCAGGTCCTTCAAGGGGCAGCCACAGGAGACACTGTCTACAACTGTTAAGCTAATTTCATATGGAGTAAGAGTACATGTCTCTTCTCAAATAGAAATGTTCTCAGGTATGGTGGCACCTTATTAATCCTACTGATAGCAAGATAGACACAATATGCATTGCATTATTTTTACATTATTACATTTTTAATCAATAAGCTTTGTGCCAACACAATGAAACCCTTAAGGGGGACTATAACACCCAGCAGAGAGTCTGACTTCTGATGATTGCGCAATGAAGAAACATTTTGATATTTCTGAATGAATGGCTAGTAAATTAAGGAGGTAGTTAGGAGTCCAAATTTAAATAAGAAACATAATTTACTCCAAGTTATGTACTTACTCAATAAAGAAGCAGGAATTGAAGCTGTTCTGTTGTTTAAGTTCTTAAATTTTTTTAAATAGAAAATCTTTACAATGTACTCTGATCAGTTTACCCTCCCCCACTTCACCCCAGACCCTCCCCACCTTCCAGCCTACCCAATTCTAACCGTTTCCTCTTTACTTTGTCTTTAGACACTGGTGATTTGGTAAGCTTTCCACCCTAGTGCTCGGAAAGGGCTCCTGGTCCCAAGGGAGGGCTGGCCACCCTCTAGTGGTTCCATGGATGGAGTTATCCATGGTCTTTATGACTGGCCCCATTGTTGACTCCTCATTCTAGCATGCTTTCCCTTGGGTAAGGTTTTTCTATCTCTTTCCTGAGACTTCTTTTCTCGATGCTTCAAAATCCCATTCTCCTCCTTGCCGCTCAGGCGCTGGCCTGTGCTCAGCCCAGTTCACTGCATGACAGCCTGGTGATCTAGCTCAGATATTGTCTAGCTATCACATTTGTCCTTGGGACACCAGAATGGGCAAATCACTAGCTTCTACTCATCCAATGAGTGCCTGAGTTTGATCATGTCTTCAGGCTCCCCACTGGGATGTCACTTGGAAAATCTCATACCTCTAAAACTGGCACCTGACTTAAATGCCTCCAAACTTATGCACATTTACAGTCAGGTCTGGCACCATTACTCGTTAGATAATGACTCCAAGCCTAATGACACTTTGATCCTACCATTCTAAAAGATCTTTATAATTATCACCAGTGATCCTTAAAAAAAATGGTAAGATTCCTATGTACAGGCTTCGCTCTAACCAACTCAAGTCTCCACTTTCCACCCCAACTCCTTGTCTCTGCTGCCTCCTCCACTAGCCTTTGCTCTCTGCTTCCTGTCCCTCCCCCTCATTCTCTCACTGCTTTATTCCTTTGCTCTCACTCCTGGCTCCCTGCTCCTTTGACTTTTAACCGCACTCTCCAGATCTCGTTTTGGACTAATCTTGCTCTGTTCCATGCTTCTGCACTCTCTTGCCCCACCCTGCTCAAGCTGCTGTTGGCAGCTGCTGGAGAGGTTGGCAGAGCTTTCAGTTATGGGCACCACCTCTCACCCTCCCAGGCACTGCTCTCTCGCCTGACTCCACTCTGCTCACGCCCCACTCACACTGAGTTGAGCCACCACTTACACTTCTATGCTCCTACAGCCACTACCTACTGCAAAGCCATCACATGACTGCCATCTTTGTTACGGGCAGTTTCCACCTTAGTGCCTCTTCACCTTAGAACATCCTGACTTAGGATCTCCAATTTCTATCCTGTCTTGATAAATAATGATTTTAATAATAAATTAAAGATTTACTGTTAGCATTTTGTCTAAGCTCCGCCCCACAGTTACCGGGCAACAGCCATGCCTGACTCACTACAAAAGGGGCTGCTTGTGCAGCCCTCCTCACTCTCTAGATCTTGCTTTTGCATTCCTGCTCCTGCTGTGTCCCCTTTCCCTTCCCTCCCCATTCCCTCCCCCCTTTTTCCATGAGCTCATGGCCGGCCTCTACTTCTCTTTCTCTTTCTCTCTCTCTCTCTCTGTCTCTCTCTCTCTCTCTCTCTCTGTCTCTCTCTCTCTCTCTCCTCTCTCTCTTTCTCTGCCTCTGCTACCCTCTTAACTCCCCTCCCCATGCTCTGAATAAACTCTATTCTATACTATACCATTGTGAGGCTGGTCCTTGGGGGGGGGGGAAGGGATGCCTCAGCATGGGCCTTCGGAGGTGCCCTCTTTCCCCACACCTCACCACATATCCACCAAAACATTTCCCCTCTCTATCTTTTTATAAACACATCATTTACAACAGTAAAAAAAAAGTTAAAGATCAGTGCCTTAAATATATGTGTGGCCTTGTTTTGCTACTGCTGTTAAGTTACAGTGTACTCTTTTTATTTACTAGATTTGTTCTAAGACAATTAAACCAACACAGATTATCTAACTCAGATATGCTTAATAGATATTCACTTTCAATCATGTCAGAAATCTGCTAAATATAACATCAAATGTTTAAGCTTATTATGACAGAAAGTCCCAAAGCCTAAAAGTGACACACACCCCCTCCCAAACAAGGTCTCCAAAAAGACATGGGCAACGAGACTGCCTGGATTGCAGTATGAGAGTCATTACGAAAGACCACTCTATGTTCTTGCACACCGCCAGGGCTTGGCTTAGACCATGGACAAACAGGATACCAAGAGAGTTAAATGTCTCATATTGCCTAAGACGAAGTGAGTCATTTCTCCCTCATTCCTACTGCACAGTAAATACCTTCTCATCTTCGGCCCTGACAGCCAGACTGACTCTGCCTGAGCTGTGATCTGGGAAAACTATTTGGGTAGTGGGCTATTGACCAATGTCTGTCATTTTAATTAATATAAGACATCTAGATTATAATTTATTCTTCCCAGATTTCTGACTGTATTGACAGCTAAGCTAAATGGTAACTTGACAGCTAGAAAACAGACCTCTAGCTCCTTACCTGAAGGTAATCCACCACCACATTAGCTCAATAGTCAATTTGTTAACTAGTTATCATCTTTATCAATATGACAGACAGATTTGCCTAACACACAGACTTCATGATACAGGATACACAAGTTCAGATGCAACCTTTTACAGATGTAACCTGTTACTTCCTTATCTGAACTCGGTTTCCAGTGACTAAATGCTCCATATTCCCTCCCCTTCTTATGCCACTGTCCTAAAAATCAATATCGTTCTTATAAATTAGCCTAACTGGAACATTCCACTGCACGATCCAATTTTATAATCACAAGTTCAAACTTGAAATTTCCTTTAGTTGCCTTTTAACTAGTGCTGGCTTCAGAAGCCGTGTACAGCCAGCCTCCGAATCCAGCAATGATGCCATCTCTAGGCAACAAGGACCCTCTTGCGTCTGTTGCCATGGTAACTGCCACATACTCCTGGTGTATGCCTCACCTCTGTGAGGTGGTGCACATCGTTCATTACCTGGCATCTAGAGTAAAAATATCTTCTTGTGGGACTGTGCTGCCCTGGTGTCCTGGTATGATCTGTCTGGACACCAGTCGCCTTCCAACTAACAACTGTAGACTTAAAGTGTTTCTCGTGCTAAATAAACACTCTCAGCTATCATAAGTACAAATTTAAGTTTTCTTTGGTTATTTTCTAACCACAGATTTAAAGTGGTTCTCATGCTAAATATACTATCAGCTATCATAAGTACAAATATAAGTTTCCTTTAGTTATAGACTTTAAGGTGTTTCTCATGCTAAATCTATATAATCAACTATCAGATTCACAAGGTCAAGCTTTTGAGTCTCCTTTAATTTTTTACTACAGTCTCCTAGACTGAAGAAAAAAAGCCCTTCTTGCTCCTTCTGCTCCATGAAAGGTTTTTGTCTTCCCTAAGCTCATCTTAAAGACTGATCATGATGTTAACAACTTCCCACTTACTACCTATTCCATAGGGTGGGATTCCTCTCCTGTTCGCTGGGATTGGGACTCCCCTCACCCCAACCAAAAAGACTTACGGGTTTTAAATGTACACCTAAGAAAAATGCTTCTCTCTCAAACTTTATTTTGTACCTCTAATATATATGTGTGTGTTTCAGTATCTTGCCAAGTCCAGATATTTACTCAAAATCTACATCTGGGATACTCTAGAGAAGCAACCCACAGATGCTCCAATCTACTCTCATAGACATAGATGCTTCTACTGGACATGCTCACTCTTACCCAGGACAGCAAGGAAATAGCCAACTCTCCTAAAACTGGACCAACACCCCCATCCCCATCTTCTTAGGTTTCCCAGAGACAGTCATAGCTAAACATCTAATGACCCAATTCTTGCTTCGCCATCATCTCTTTCTAATTTTTCCTTTTTAATTAAATCAAAACAGAGGAATGTTGGTATTCCTTCTAAGCTCTACCCAACAGTTATCTGGAAATAGCCAGGTAGTCTTGACTTACTATTAAAGGGACTTACTATTAAAAAGCCCCCCCTCTCTTTTCTCTCTCTTTCTCTCTCTCTCTCTCTCTCTCTCTCTCTCTCTCTCTCTCTCTCTCTCTCCTCTCTCTGTCTTTCACTGTCTCTACTCCCATCTCAACTCCCCTTCCCATGCCCTAAATAAACTCTATTCCAAACTATACCCATCGTATGACTGGTACCTCAGGGGGAAGGGATGCCTCAGCATGGGCCCAAAGAGGCACCTCTCCCACCTCACCAAACCGTGCTCTACAAAACATATTTTGGTCCTATTAAAAATATAAGTTCCACTTTCCTAAATGGTAGCAGGTACCTGTAATCTCTATAAGAAAACACAAGAAAAGATGTGTTGATAACCATATATACGGTTATATTCACTCTAAAATATGCATTTGGCTCTATTTATTGACAAATATATATCTTTCTAGCACCCAGAGAAAGGGCAAATGTACACTTTTTAATCCTGTTTTATTTATCTGTCAGTAACTTACTTGCTGGTGGACTTTTATGTCATGAATTAATGAAGAGTTTTTCCTTAAGTATCCACTAAGCACTCCCGTAGTTCTTTTCATTTTCATTTTTAAGACAGTTTCCCTGTGTAATGTGTGTCTCCTGCCTTCTCCTCTTGACTACTAAGTGCTTTGTGTGCAACTGGAACCATGCTAGCTGTCAGGAACCCTGAAAACTAACATAATCTCCATTCTCAGCAAACTTATTTAGGAGCAGGAGGTCAGGTGTACAGAATCCAATTTCATGCATATCATATCCCAGTGAGGGCCATAGTGTCCACAAGCTCTGAGATCACAGAACTTCCTGGACATCCAGGAGGAGGGAACAAAGGAAGGTTGTCCCTGGGTGGCACCTAGCCTTGGTCTTGTAGACAAGTTGGAGTCAGGCTAATATAGGTCTTAAAGGCAGATAGAGCTGTCCTGTTCTCAGTCAATAGAGAGGGAAAACCTGTTAGGAAATTGGAAGGACTTTGGTGTGGCTACAATATTCACTACAGGTATGGGGAGTTGGTCTCATGAAGAGAATGGTAAGACTAGACAAGGGTCTGAGCAGGTAATCACTACAGAAGGGGTTTCAAATACAGACCCCTGAGACTTTTTCTGCTGGGAATGTATCCAAATGCATCTAGAGACCTTGCTCTCAACAACCCTGAGATAATTATTGCCTTAAGAGTCCACAAGCCTGTTTCCCTCTACCAAGGACTAAGGCATGAAAACTCCCCTTCTCCCACCTTCACCAAAGAAGTTGCCCATGAGTCTTTGATCCCAAATAAGAGTAGCTTTTCTGAGAATCCACACACTGCAGGCCTTTACTGTCTCCTTATGCCACTAAGACCAGCCCATAGAGGTAACCTAATGTTACCTTAAGCTGTGTACTGACAACCATCATGTAGCACTATGTGACTGTGTACTCAGTGAGCAGGGAGTAGACACACAGACTCTGACCTACATGTTATGGTCCCCTGTTTCTGATATTTGCTTGGTAAATCCTTCCATACATTTTAACTCCCCTCTGCTATTCTTTCATGATAATGGTTAGGTGCTTAAAGACATGTACAGCCAATCTTTACGGTGGGGTTCTACAGCCAGGGAAAACCAAGGAAGAATAACGGCACAGAGTGAGTGTGGAAATGTCGCTTTACTGAGTGCTTGATGAGTCGCAAGTTCGAAGTAGCACTTCACATGTATTATCATGTCAAATATTTATGACAACTTGTGATGTAGATTATTGCCTCGGGGAAGGGACCGAAGCCTAGGATATGCTGAATACAAGGAGTATTTGTTACAGCTGAGGTCCGTGGACGAGTGGGAGACTCTGTGTTCAGTTTCAGTACCAAACATTTAAGTCAGCCAAGGGAGAAGTCAGTCTATGGACCCAATCACTGTTTGATGGCTCACAATGTTTGCCCTAGACATTCTAACCACCATGCCCACCTTTGTACCCAATACCCTCTCCACCCTCCACACTTCTGGTCCTTGGCAAAATGCTTTTATACCCATTTTGGTCATAAATATCTCAGGAATGTGCTCTGGCTTAGCAAGAAGAGAAAAGACTAGGCTTCAATCTTTAGTATGAACACAGTTAGTGTGTGCTTTCCCACAGCACGATCTTCAGACTTCCTATTAGTGATGAGGATTCTTTTTCAATGGGGTTGTTCATGAATGACTACTTGGTATCTTTAAAAAGCATTGGTGTTACAGAAAATGTGGTACATTTACACAATGGAATACTACTCAGCTATTAAAAACAATGACTTCATGAAATTCACAGGCAAATGGATGCAACTTGAAAATATCATCCTGACTGAGGTAACTCAGTCACAAAAGAATGAACAGGTATGTACTCACTGATAAGTGGATATTAGCCCAAAAGTTCGGAATACTCAAGAGTCACTTCACAGCAACCATTGGGCTGAGTGTGAGGTCCCAGATGGAGGAATTGCAGAAGGGACTGAAGGAGCTGAGGAAGTTTGCAGCCCCAAGGAGGGAGCAACAGTGTCCACTGGTCTGACCCCTCAATGCTCCCAGAGACTGGACCACCAACCAAAGAATGCACATGGAGGGACCCATGGTGCTGGCCACATATGTGGCAGAGGAGGGCCTTGTTAGCCATCAGGGGGAGAAGAGGCCCTTGGGCCTGAGGGTGTTAGATGCCCCAGTATAGGAGAATGCCAAGGAGAGTGGGTGGGTGGGTGGGGGAATACCCCCATAGTGGCAGGGGAAGGGGGAGGGAATAGGGAGGTTCCAAGAAGAGATCTGGAAAGGGGGAAACGCTTGAAATGTAAATAAAGTAGCAAAAAAAGAGCACTGATGTATTCATCTACTTTGACTCTCATAGTTTCAGAAGCTCCTCTTTAATGACTAAACAAGTGTGCTTTTAAAACTTTGTTTTGGCTACACCTGATCTGGGCACACACTTCTGTAATTCATTATGTGTAATGTAGAAGCAGGTGTTCTGTTACATTTAGTCCACGGATAAAAATATTGCTAAATAAGTTTAGCACATTTTGAAAGAGGTTAAATGAAGATCAAAAAGATAAATAAAAATGAGGAAAATGTGTTCTACTCATACTACAAACATAAGTTTACAGGAAAATGTAATAAAAGTTAAATGCACTTGGCTGCTACCTTTTGCAGTATCATTATGTTACCCATTAACAATGGTTGAAATGAAATCCAGGTGTTTTGTCAGGGTCAGAGGGCAGGAGCCCAGTCAGTCTGTGAGTGGAAAGGGTAAGGTGGGGAGGGATTTAACTGTAGTGTTGAGTCTATTCGTGTTTGAAGAGCTGACACTCCTAGGTGCTCATCCAATGCTCGTCAACTTCCCATCACAGTGTCGACCTGATCTGCAGGGTCCCTGGGCCGTAGTCAGTGGAGTCTGTAGTATCAGTTGTCACTGGTACCCACCTGGTAGCCCTTTCCGTCCCAGACCATTGAGCAAAAGGTATTTTCATTGTAGGAGATGCCAGAGCATAAAACAACATTATCTTCAAGAAATCCAGTATCAACTGGACTTTTTATGTATTTCTCCATATAGTAAAGTACCTAGAAAAATCCGGAAAATGTGGCCTTGAATTTTAACCTCCAATCTGGATAATGAGAACTTTAGCATTGTTGTTTTGGGGTCTACGCTCCTTAGCAGTTGATTCCCCACACAGGTAATATGCCTTATGTCATTACTTTCACTCGCCCTCTCCTTCCTTCTCTTTCTTTTCCAGTGCTGGAGGACAATATTTTGCATACCCTTTACATAGACAGTGGAGCATGTAACTCCCTAAAGGATCATATGTAACATACAGAAGTAATCGTTATCTGCAAAATGAAACCTATTCAAAATAAAAGCTGGAGGAGGTATAAGTTGTCTGCTTAGAACATCTCATGGTACATGTGAAGCAAATATGATCATTGGCATTCTGAAGTCATTCTGATTATTTGACTGTGTAATAATGAATTGCTTGTAATGCTATGTTCAGATAAACTCTGAGAAGCTCAAGATCTTGGACAAAACTTCAGAGGCTGACTTCACAAATCACACTATTGTAAGGAAGATTATATTCACCTTGTTGGGTCCCTATATTTTTTTAAAATTTAAGAATATTTCCTGGGTTTATAAGTCTTTATTGCTAACAAAAATTTTATTAGGGAGGTGGTGGTGGCATACACCTTAAATGCCAGCACTTGGAAAGCAAAGGCAGGTAGATACCTACAGAGCAAATTTCAGGACAGCCATGGCTATACAAAGAACCCCTGTCTCGAACAAAAAGTTTTTTCCTAGGTCAAAATTATAATCTGTGAAGAAATTTTGATAGAAGCATATACACCTTTTTTTTCCTCTTAAGATTGCATCTTCACATCCTCAGTCTGAAGAACACATGCACAGAGATTCCCCTTAGCTTAGTCCAAGCTACAGACACCTCAGCTCTCAGCTCTGAAGTGCAGACATGGTATACCAAAGCAGACCTCGAAAACAAAGTGCAGTGTCTATGACAGTTTGTCAGTGCTATGGACCTGCTCCTTAACTATCCACTAAGCACTTCCTTAGTTCCTCCTCTTTTCATTTTCAAGACAGTTTCCCTGTGTAGCATGTGTTTCCTGCCTTGGCCTCTTGACTACTAAGTGCTGTCTGTGCAACTGGAACCGTGCTAGCTGTCAGTCTCCTGACTATGCTAGTTAGTTCCTGTCTGTCCAGATTAGCTCTTTAGGTATGCAATTTATATGGGAGATTGTTAACCAAGGGACCTGGCAAAAGATCACAAGGGAGGATGGGGTTGCTTAGACAAAGAACAGTTTTGAGTTAAGTACATATGTAACTTGACTACAAACAGGAAAGTGACTCTGGATAGTTGACCATGAATATGCAGGCAATTCAGAATCTCTGGTTGTTTCTCTCAAGAATCTGGTGGCAATAATTGGTGTGGTTGTAGGATCGCCTCCACTGTGACACAGCATGGATTTTTATCTCCCCAATCTGGATCATGCTTCTGGGCGTTTCACCCTGCATGCCTTGGAATGTTCGATTCTTGTCAAGGGGCTTATAATAAAGTTCTTAGTCTTCACGTCGCTGAAATGCCATCAGCCCTCCTCTAAGGAGGATTATTGCACTTTCTGTGCTGAATATATTAGAACTGCACCAGAGGGAAGAGTAAACCTGTCTCTAACGCCTCATGGATTCTGCACCTGTTACTTGCCCATGCTGTGCATTGGCTGCTGCCTTGACCTGTGACTCAACACTTAGATATGCTCACAGAAAAAGAATAGAGGAAGATAGAATTTGATAGAAGATCAGAATAACTTGTCTTCTCTCCTGCTTCTGAAAGCACACTGTAGCCCTGTTGAGTTCCAGGAGGCTGCACTGTAGCTGAATGCAATGGCTGCCACATAGCACCACAAATAAGGAATCATAAAACTACAGTTTCACCTCACAGAGATCTTCTGTACTGTCACTTTTTTTATAGAATGTGCTTAGTAGGTTACCAAGTCAAATTGTTCAACCCACAAACTATTGATGGTAGAACCCAGAATAGTAGCTATAGAAACTGCAAAAGGCCATGTGGTTTAACACAGAGAGAGAGAGGAGAAAGAAAGAAAGAAAGAAAGAAAGAAAGAAAGAAAGAAAGAAAGAAAGAAAGAAAGAAAGAAGAAGGAAAGGGAAGGGAAGGGGAGCTGTTAACCCTCAGTCTACCTCACAGCAGTTTTACTTCTGAATATCAGAGTATAAACCAGCTTCTCGGTAAAGCGACTCTGAGCAAAAGACATCAGTCATACCAATGGCTAAGTCAAGCCTATCCCCCCGCCCCCACCACTTTAGATAGGCAAATGATAGCTGATGTCTGATTTGAGCAATTTGGTTTCATTATTAGTAATCTTGAAAAAGTTATTATAAAAATAAAATTCTTCCTTGAGAGAGCATTGATTCTGGCATTTATGAGGAAACATTGTTTTCTAAAAGGAAAGAGTCACATTTGATTTGCAGTACAACACATGTCACATGGTTAGCCATGCCAGAGTCATTCCTTAGCTTCCAAAGTCCAGTCTTAGATAACCCAGTGAGTATAAAGAGAGCAGCCACAGTCACAGCCAACTCATAGCAAACAGGGATAGGAAGAAGGATGGGAAGAGAAAGCAATGGAGGGTGTGTGGGGTAGGGAGGGAGGCTTCAAGCGGTGAGTGAGTCGTCACTCTTCCCATTAGCTCTTTAAAGGCTACCACACCCCAGAACCTAGCAGAAGTGTAGGTGTGACTGTGGGCAGGTGGGGGACAAAATGCCTAGAACATATCACACTTTAATTTCTAGTGGTTTGGTGAGGAAGGCTGATGGTCAACAAGTCTGGTGGGAAGCATACTTGAGGGAGTTCTCTGGTACTGTAGAGTCCACAGACAGAATACTTCCTTTAGATTAGTACAAGCTAGAATCTTCTCATGGAAATGCTGAGACCTGCAAAGGGTCTTAAATGATTCATAAGAAAGATGCAGATGGGACATTCCAGAAAAGTGCAATTATTATTAACAATAATCACAATTAAAAGAATCAGTTATGAGAATAGGCACAAGTGGTGTTCTGAGGAAGAGCATACAGAGTGTGTTCTCAGAACACAGTTTGCACAGAGTGGAACCATGATGCAGGGGAAAAGCAGGCACCAATAGCTGACAGAAGAAAAGCTCTCTTCAGCTGCTTGTTTTCCAGGCTGCTTTCCCCCGGGGGCTTCTGTTACTGCTCTCTCATATTTAGCATACCGGATGAATACCTGGCTTGCTCACATTAGATAATAATTAATTAAGATAAAGGAAATTAGGTACTCCATGAACCACAGCATAGGACCAGGCAGCCTCTTATCTCCACGGGCATGAACTGTTTGCTGCCCACAGTAGATTCATTAGAGTATGAATGATCCAGTGGACACAGTATCAGGCTCATAACTCTGAACAGTACACATTGTTAGTAACAGAGTATCAAAAACATTTAATTTCCTTCCAGTCTCCATCTGCACCCTGGAGGTAACCCTGTGGCACAGTCTCCGCACCCAAATCCTGCCCTGAGAGAGCTGGTCTCCCAGGAGTGCTGACACACCTAAGATCACAGGCTGACAGGCTCAAAGGAGGGATAAGCTCCAGTCAGAGAGAGTAAAACCAGCTAACATGAGAGATAACAAGATGGCAAGAGGCAAGGGACAGAACCTAAGCAACAGACACCAAGGCTACTTGGCATCATCAGAACTCTTCTACCACAGCAAGCCCTAGATATCCCAACACACTGGAGAAGCAAATTGTTTATTTAAAATAGCATCTCACAATGATGATAGAGGACTTTAAGAAGACCATAAATAACTCCCTTAAAGAAATACAGGAGAACACAGGTAAACAAGCAGAAGCCCTTAAAGAGGAAACACATAAATCCATTAAAGAATTACAGGAAAACACAACCAAAAAGATGAAGGAATTGAACAAAACCATCCAGGATCTAAAAATGGAAATAGAAACAATAAAGAAATCACAATGGGAGACAACCCTGGAGATAGAAAACCTAGGAAAAAGATCAGGAGTCATAGATGCAAGCATCAACAACAGAGTACAAGAGATAGAAAAGACAATCTCAGGTGCAGAAGATACCATAGAAAACACTGACACAATAGTTAAAGAAAATGTAAAATGCAAAAAGCTCCTAACCCAAAACATCCAGGAAATCCAGGACACAATGAGAAGACCAAACCTAACAATAATAGGTATAGAAGAGAGCGAGGATTCCCAACTTAAAAGGCCAGTAAGTATCTTCAAAAAATTATAGAAGAAAACTTCCCTAACCTAAAGGAAGAAATGCCCATGAACATACAAGAAGCCTACAGAACTCCAAATAGATTGGACCAGAAAAAAATTCCTCCTGTCACATAATAGTCAAAACACCAAATGCACAAACAGAGATTATTAAAAGCAGCAAGTGTAAAAGGTTAAGTAACATATAAAGACAGATCTATCAGAATTACACCAGTCTTCTCTCTCTTTTTTTAAAAAAAATTTAATACATTATTTACATTTCAAATGTTTTCCCCTTTCCATGTCTCCCCTTTGGAAATTCCCTATCCCATCGCCTCTCCTCCTGCCTCTATGAGGGTATTCCCCCACCCACCCATCCACTCCCGTCTTCCCTCCCTGGCATTCCCCTATACTGGGGCATCTAACACTCTCAGACTCAAGGGCCTCTCCTCCTACTGATGGTCAACAAGGCCTTCTTTACCCACTTATGTGGCCAGCACCATGGGCCCCTCCATATGCATTCTTTGGTTGGTGGTCCAGTCTCTGGGAGTACTGGGGGGCCTGACAGTTGACACTGTTGCTCCCTCCCCACAAGGCTGCAAACTCCCTCAATTCCTTGAGTCCCTTCTTCAACTCCTCCATCTGGGACCCCAAGCTCAGTTTAACAGTTGCTGTGAAATGAATCATGGGTGTTCTGAACTTTTGGGCTAATATCTGCTTATCAGTGAGTACATACCATGTTTATTCTTTTGTGACTAAGTTACCTCACTCAGGATGATATTTTCAGATTCCATCCATTTCATCATTTTCAGAATCCTGTGAATTTCATGAAGTCATTGTTTTTAATAGCTAAGTAGTATTCCATTGTGTAAATGTATCAAATTTTCTGTATCCATTCCTCTGTTGAGGGACATCTGGGTTGTTTCCAGTTTCAGGTTATTATAAATACGGATGCTATGAATATAGAGGAACATGTGTCTTTATTACATGTTGGAGCATCTTCTGGGTATATGCCCAGGAGTGGAATAGTTGAGTCCTCAGGTAGTATTATGTTCATTTTCCTGAGGGTCTGCCAAACTGATTGCCAGAGGGTTGTATCAATTTGCATTCCTACCAGCAATGGAGGAGTGTTCCTCTTTTTGCACATCCTCCACAACATCTGCTGTCACCTGAGTTTTTGATCTTAGCCATTCTGACTAGTGTGAAGTGGAATCTCAGGGTTGTTTTGATTTGCATTTCCCTGATGACTAAGGATGTTGAGTATTTCTTTAGGTGCTTCTCAGCCATTCAGGTTTCCTCAGTTGAGAATTCTCTGTGTAGCTCTCTCCCCCATTTTTTGATAAGGTTATTTGGATCTCTGGAGTCTAGCTTCTTGAGTTCTTTGTATACATTTGATATTAGCCCTCTATTGGATGTAGGATTGGTAAAGATCTTTTCCCAATCTGTAAGTTGCTGTTTTGTCCTATTTACAGTGTCCTTTGCCTTACAGAAGCTTTGTAATTTCATGAGGTCCCATTTGTTGATTCTTGATCTTAGAGCACAAGCCATTGGTGTTCTGTTCAGGAACTTTCCCCCTGTGCTCACATGTTCGAGACTTTCCCCTACTTTCTATTCTATTAGATTCAGTATATCTGGTTTTATGTGGAGGTCTTTGATCCACTTGGACTTGAGTTTTGTACAGGGATATAGGAATAGATCAATTCTCAGTCTTCTACATGTAGACCTCCGGTTGAACCAGCACCATTTGTTGAAAATGCTGTCTTTTTTCCACTGGATGGTTTTAACTCCTTTGTCAAAGATCAAGTGCCCGTAAGTGTGTGGGTTCATTTCTGGGTCTTCAATTCTATTCCATTGATCTACTTGCCTGTCACTGTACCAATACCATGCAGTTTTATCACTATTGCTCTATAGTATAGCTTGAGGTCAGGGAGGCTGATTCCCCCAGAAGTCCTTTTATTGTTGAGAATAGTTTTTGCTATCCTGGGTTTTTTGTTATTTCATATGAATTTGAGAATTGCTCTTTCTAAGTCTATGAAGAATTGAGTTGGAATTTTGAAGGGGATTGCATTGAATCTGTAGATTGCTTTTGGCAGGATGGCCATTTTAACTATGTTAATCCTGCCAATCCATGAGCATGGGAGATCTTTCCATCTTCTGAGGTCTTCCTTGGTTTCTTGTTTCAGAGACTTGAAGTTCTTGTCATAAAAATCTTTCACTTGTTTGGTTAGAGTCACACCAAGATACTTTATATTGTTTGTGACAACTGTGAATGGTGTCATTTCCCCAATTTCTTTCTCAGCCTATTTATCCTTCGAGTATAGGAAGGCTACTGATTTGCTTGAGTTAATTTTGTATCCAGCCACTTTGCTGAAGGTGTTTATCAGCTATAGCAGATCTCTGGTGGAGTTTTTTGGGTCACTTAAATATACCATCATATCATCTGCAAATAGTGATATTTTGATTTCTTCCTTTCCAATTTGTAGCCCTTTGACCTGCTTTTGTTGTCTGATTGCTTTAGCTAGAACTTCAAGTACTATATTGAATAGACAGGGAGAGAGAGGGCAGCCTTGCCTAGTCCCTGATTTTATTGGGATTGCTTCAAGTTTCTCTCCATTTAGTTTGATGTTGGCCACTGGTTTGCTGTATATTGCTCTTACTATATTTATGTATGTTCCTTGAATTCCTGATCTTTGCGAGACTTTTCTCATGAAGGGATGTTGAATTTTGTCAAAAGCTTTTTCAGCATCTAAGGAAATGACCATGTGGTTTTCTTCTTTGAGTTTGTTTATGTAGTGGATTACACTGATGGATTTCTGAGTATTGAACCATCCCTGCATCCCTGGGATGAAGCTTACTTGATCGTGGTGAATGACTGTTTTGATGTGTTCTTGGATTCCATTTGCGAGAATTTTATTGAGTATTTTTGCATCTACATTCATAAGGGAAATTGGTCTGAAGTTTTCTTTTGTTGTTGGGTCTTTATGAGGTTTTGGTATCAGTGTAACTGTGACTTCATAGAAGAATTTAGTAGTGTTCCTTCTGTTTCTATTTTGTGGAATACATTGAAGAACATTGGTATTATGTCTTCTTTGAGAGTATGATGGAATTCTGCACTAAACCCATCTGGTCCTGGGCTTTTTTTGGTTGGGAGACTGTTAATGACTGCTTCTATTTCTTTAGGAGTTATGGGATGGTTTAGATGGTTTATCTGATCCTGATTTAACTTTGGTAATTGATATCTGTCTAGAAACTTGCCCATTTCCTCCAGATTTTCCAATTTTGTTGCATATAGGCTTTTGTAGTAGGATCTGATGATTTTTTTGAATTTCCTCAGAATCTGTTGTTATATCTCCCCCTTCATTTCTAATTTTGTTAACTTGCATAATGTCTTTGTGCCCTCTGGTTAGTCTGGCTAAGGGTTTATCCATCTTGTTGATTTTCTCAAAGAACCAGATCCTGGTTTTGTTGATTCTTTGTATAGTTCTTTTAGTTTCTACTTGGTTGATTTTAGCCCTTAATTTGATTATTTCCTGCTTTCTACTCCTCTTGGGTGTATTAGCTTCTTTTTTGTTCTAGAGCTTTCAGGTGTGCTGTTAAGCTGCTAGTATATGCTCTCTCCAGTTTCTATTTGGAGGCACTCAGAGCTATGAGCTCTTAACACTACTTTCATTGTGTCCCATAGGTTTGGGTATGTTGTACTTTCATTTTCATTAAATTCTAGGACGTCTTTAATTTCTTTATTTCTTCCTCGACCAAGTTATCATTGAGTAGAGCATTGTTCAGCTTCCATGTGTATGTGGGCTTTCTGTTGTTGTTGTTGCCCTTGAAGACCACTCTTATTCCGTAGTGATCTGATAGGAGGCATGGGATTATTTCATTCTTCTTAACTCTGTTGAGGTTTGTTTTGTGACCGATTATATGATCAATTTTGGAGAAGGTACCATGAGATGCTGAGAAGAAGATATATTATTTTGATTTAGGATGAAATGTTCTATAGATATCTGTTAAATACATTTGGTTCATAACATCTGTTAGTTTCACTGTGTCTCTGTTTAATTTGTGTTTCCAAGATCTGTCCATTGTTGATAGTGGGGTGTTGAAGTCTCCCACTATTATTGTATGAGGTGCAATGTGTGCTTTGAGCTTTAGTAAAGTTTCTTTTATGAATGTGGGGGCTCTTGCATTCGGGGCACAGATGTTCAGAATTTAGAGTTCTTCTTGATAGATTTTTCCTTTGATAAGTATGAAGTGTCCTTCTTTACCTTTTTTGATGACTTTTGGTTGAAAGTCAATTTTATCCAATATTAGAACGGCTACTCCTGCCTGTTTCTTGGGACCATTTGCCTGGAAAATTGTTTTCCAGCCCTTTACTCTGAGGTAGTGTTTGTGTTTAACACTAAGGTGTGCTTCTTGTATGCAGCAAAATGCTGGGTCCTGTTTATGCATCCATTCTGTTAGTCTATGTCATTTTATTGGGGAATTGAGTCCATTGGTGTTAAGAGATATTAAGAAATAGTGTTTGGTGCTTCCTATTATTTTCAATGTTATTTTTGTGTTTTTGTGGCTCTCCTCTTTTGGGTTTGTTGAAAGATTACTTTCTTGCTTTTTCTAGGGTATAGTTTCCCTCCTTGTGTTGGCATTTTCCATTTATTTTCCTTTGTAGTTCTGGGTTTGTGGAAAGATAGTGTGTAAATTTGGTTTTGTCATGGAATATCTTGGTTTCACCATCTATGGTAATTGAGAGTTTTATGGGTGTAGCATCCTGGGCTGGTACTTGTGTCTCTTAGGGTCTGTGTGAGATCTGTCCAGGACCTTCTACCTTTCATAGTCTCTGGTGAGAAGTCTGGTATAATTCTGTTAGGTCTGCCTTGATATGTTACTTGACCTTTTTCCCTTACTGCTTTTAATATTCTTTCCTTGTTTTGTGCATTTGGTGTTTTGACTATTATGTGACAGGAGGAATTTCTTTTCTGTTCCAATCTATTTGGAGTTATGTAGGCTTCTTGTATATTTATGTTCATCTCTTTCTTTAAGTTAGGGAAGTTTTTTTCTTCTATAATTTTGTTGAAGGTATTTACTGGCCTTTTCAGTTGGGAATTTTCACTCTCTTCTATACCTATTATTGTTAGGTTTCATCTTCTCATTGTGTCCTGGATTTCCTGGATGTTTTGAGTTAGGAGCTTTTTGCATTTTGTGGTTTCTTTGACTGTTGTGTCAATGTTTTCTATGATATCTTTTGCACCTGAGATTCTCTTTTCTGTCGCTTGTATTCTGTTGTTGATACTTGCATCTATGACTCCTGATCTCTTTCCTAAGTTTTCTACCTCTACGGTTGTCTCTGTATGTGATTTCTTTCTTGTTTCTATTTCCATTTTTAGACCCTGGATGGTTTTGTTCATTTCCTTTGCCTATTTGATTGTATTTTCCTGTATTTCCTCTTTAAGGGCTTCTAGCTCTTTACCTGTGTTCACTTGTGTTTCTTTAAGGGAGTTATTTATTTCATTCTTAAAGTCTTCTATCATCATCATGAGAAGTAATTTTAAATCTGAGTCTTGCTTTTCTGGTGTGTTGGGGCATCCAGGGCTCACTGTGGTGGGAGAACTGGGTTCTGATGATGCCAAGTAGCCTTGGTTTCTGTTCCTTGTGTTCTTTCCCTTGCTTTTCACCATCTGGTCAGCTCTGGGGTGCAGACTGAAACCAGAAGGATCCTGTCCCCAACTGTTCTGTGGTTCCTGTGTCTTGATGGTTCTGCAAGGGTCCCTTTTGATTGAGGAATTTGAACAGAAGTGGTGGTCTTCCTGTGCTCAAAGGTGTGTCAGCCCTCCTGGGAGACCAGCTCTCTCTTTGCACTGAGTATGGAGCCTTGTGTGACAGGATTAGGTTCCTGGCCTCAGAAGGAAACCAGAAGGCCACTTCTCAGTCCCTGTGTCCTGAGGATTCTGGGTGGGTCTATCTGAGCAGAGGTGCTGGCCTTACCCCTGATCACAGGCTTTTCCACACTCCTGGGAGGGTAGCTCTTTCCCTGTGCTATTTGGGTATGGAGCCATGTGGCACAGACCACAGGCATAAACTGAAAGGCTCCTGTCCCAGGCTGTTTCTCTGTCCCAGTGTCCTGCAGATTCCGGGCGGGTCCCACTGAGCAGTGGTGCCCACTTTACCTCCACTCACTGGCTTGTCCACACTCCTTGGATGCTAGCCTTCTCCCTGCACTATTTGGTTATGGAGTTCTGTGGCACAGACTGGGGTCCCCAGCTGTGGAAGGAGACCTGAAGGCTGCTGTCTCAGGTTGTTTGTAGGTCCCTTTGTCCTGGAGGTTCCTGGCAGGTCTCTCTTAGTGGAGGTACTGGCCTTACCCCCTGATCACAGGCTTGTCCACACTCCTGGGAAGGTAGCTCTTTCCCTGCACTATTTGGGTATGGAGCCACATGGCACAGACCACAGGCTTAAACTGGCTACACCAGTCTTCTCAACAGAGACTCTAAAAGCAAGAAGATCCTGGGCAGATGTCATACAGACCCTAAGAGAACAAAAATGCCAGCCCAGGCTACTATACTCAGCAAAACTCTCAATTACCATAGATGGCAAAACCAAGATATTCCATGACAAAACCAAATTTACACAATATCTTTCCACAAATCCTGCCCTACAAAGAATAACAGATGGAAAACTCCAACACAAGGAGGGAAACTACACCCTAGAAAAAGCAAGAAAGTAATCTTCTTTCAAACAAACCCAAAAGAAGATAACCACACAAACATAATTCTACCTCTAACAACAAAAATTACATGAAGCAACAATCAGTGGTCCTTAATATCTCTTAACATCAATGGACACAACTCCCCAATAAAAAGACATAGACTAAGAGACTAAATATGTAAACAGGACCCAGAATTTTGCTGCATACAGGAAATGCACCTCAGTGTCAAAGACAAACACTATATCAGAGTAAAAGGCTGGAAAATTTTTTCCAAGCAACATGGCCCCAAGAAACAAGCTTGACTAGCCATTCTAATATTGAATAAAATCAACTTTCAACCAAAAGTTATCAAAAAAGATAAAAAAAGACACTTCATCTTCATCAAAGAAAAAATCTACCAGGATGAACTCTCAGTTCTGAACATCTATGCTCCAAATGTAAGGGCACCCACATTCATAAAAGAAACTTTATTAAATCTCAAAGCACACATTGCACCTCACACAATAATAGTGGGAGACTTCAACACCCCACTCTCATCAATGGACTGATTGTGGAAACACAAACTAAACAGAGACACAATGAATCTAACAGAAGTTATGAACCAAATGAATTTAACAGATATCTAAAACAAAAGAATATACCTTCTTCTCAGCACCTCACGGTATCGTCTCCAAAACTGACCATATAGTCTGTCAGAAAACAGGCCTCAACAGGTACAAGGAGATTGAAATAATCCCATGCCTCCTATCACATTGCCAGGAACTAAGGCTGGTCTTCAATAACAACAAAAACAACAGAAAGCCCACATACACGTGGAGGCTGAACAACTCTCTACTCAATGATAACTTGGTCAGGGAAGAAAGAAAGAAAGAAATTAAAGACTTTTTAGAATTTAATGAAAATTTTCAGGGTCCAGCCTTGACACAGGTTCGGAATTCTCAACTGGAAGCAGGGTTATCTGGAAGACTCATAATAAATAGATGCAGACTACTTTTTGAGTACAAACTGACAATTTTTCAAGACTTAAAGTTACTCTCCTCTCTCTCTCTCTCTCTCTCTCTCTCTCTCTCTCTCTCTCTCTCTTGCATTCTCTTGCGTTTCTCGGCTTTTCTCCTGTGTGCTTCTCTTTTCTCAAACTCACACTCCTACAGACACATCTCACACACACTGCATGCACTCTCCTTTCAGTCACACACACAGTCTCTGTGCACACCTCACAGTCTCCACTCACTCTTTACATTCTCACCTCACTCACTCTTCACATGTTCTTCTCATGCTCTCTCACCTTTCTTTTGCCCCAGTCTTTTATTGATACTCCAAAAACAGGTAGAAAAAAAAAAAAACATTGTGTAATCATTGCCAAATCAAATTCAAAAGAATAACCACATCCCACAAAGAACCAAGAATTACAGTTGTTCCCCAAAGTTTCGAGCTTTCCCTATCCCCAGGCCTGTGGCCAAAATAATAATAACAATTGCAAACTTATCATTATTTAAACTTTAACTTTTGACTTATTATACTTCAGAACTCAGAGCTCCAACGTCAGCTACTTTCTTGTGAAGTGCTAATGATGAATGAAATGGGCAAAGCTGCCAAGCAGTGGCCAGAAAGAGTCAACCTCAGTTAGTTACCTCAGTAGTTCCACTAGCTTTCTGCTTCTGCACATTTCACACAATGACTCTCCTAAGAATCCCAGTGTTTTGATTTGGTTTTATTCATATAATATTTTATGTCTTCTGTACTTTCTTATCCAGGAACTACTCTCAAATGTTGTTCAAATCTTATTTCATAACTTCAATAGCTTTTTCCATTCTTGGGGCCCCAATGTTGGCTCTATTTAATTTCTTAATAATTTCTTCAAACTTTCTTTGCAAGTCAAGCATTAATCTGGAACTACCATTGTGCAGCTATTGCATTGTTTCCAAGATGAGAACACACAGCATGCACCTGGGCCATTAAGACTATTCTGTGCTTTATCCCTATGCCTCAATTTTTAATTGTTTAAGAATCATTACATCATCAAGGAACATCTAGTCTCACAGAATTCACTAGAGCAGAAAGAGAAAGAAGTAGGAAAGTCAGATATAACAGAATAATTACGCACACCAAGGCCAACTGAAAAACAATCACACACAAATGAAATCTATACAGCCATTGTCCAGGGGCTTAGGTTAGGAGAAATGAGAACTGTATTTTTACAAATTGCTGCCATGAGCTATTGCAACTTCTCCATCCGGGTGTACTGCAGGCAGTCCCTTATTTCAGATGGCAGGTCCCCTGGAGGGATGTGTCTCCTGCTTCTCAGGGTCCCAGCTGCCATTCTTTTCTAGAAGGAGCTGCCACGGGCTTCTGAGATGTGTCTATCCTGGCCTACTGCTGGCAGTCCTTGTCATGGTATGCTTTCCCCAGCAGAAAATGAAAACACAACATATCCAAACTTATGGGACACAATGAAAGCAGTGCTTAGAGGAAAACTCATAGCTCTTAGTGCCTCCAAAAAGAAACTGAAGAGAACATACTTTAGCAGCATGACAACACATCTGAAAGCTCTAGAACAAAAAGAAGACAGCAGGAAATAATCAAACTTAGGTCTGAAATCAACCAAGGAGAAACAGAAAGAGCTATACAAAGAATCAACAAAATCAGGAGCTGGTACTTCGAGAAAATTGACAAGATGGATAAACGCTTAGCCAGACTAACCAGAGAGCACAGAGACAGTATCCAAATTAACAAAATCAGAAATGAAAAAGGAGATAAAACAACAGAATTTGAGGAAATTAAAAAAATCATCAGATCCTACTACAAAAGCCTATACACAACAAAATTGGAAAATCTGGATGAAATGGATAATTTTCTAGACAGATACCAGGTACCAAAGTTCAGTCAGGATCAGATAAACCATCTAAACAGTCCCACAACCCCTAAAGAAATAGATTCAGTCATTAAAAATCTCCTAACTAAAAAAAGCCCAGGACCAGATGGGTTTAGTGCAGAATTCTATGAGACCTTCAAAGAAGATCTAATACCAATACTCTTCAAGCTATTCCACAAAATAGAAACAGAAGGAACACTACCCAATTCATTCTATGAGGCCACAGTTACACTGATACCAAAACCTCACAAAGACCCAGTGAAGGCTCTTCCCAGCCAGTACTGCTGAGAGATGGTGGAGCCTTGAACAAGTGAAGCCTACTGGATGGTAGACGGTTAGGTTACCAGGCACATACTCTGAGAATATTGGAACCTCAGTCCCTTCTTCCCTCTTTACTTTTGAGTCACTACGCAATGAATAGACCTCTACCATGGTTCATACCACCACCAAAGGTCCAAAGTGACAAAGCCAAATGACCACACACTGAACCAAGTTAGACCTTTCCTCTTTTAAGTCAGTGCTCCCTGGTACTTCGTTACAGTGGTAGAAAGCCGATGAACACGAAGCCAATATCATTTATCCATTATCGGTACTTTCAACAAATTCTCACACTTTATGGATTCTATTCTAGACAGAGTTTCTTCCCCTGTTTTGTGTAAACTAGCCAACCCAACCTCTCACTGTACCACTCTACCATCCCGGGGCATTCCTCCAGTCTCACCCCTGCCTATCCACCATCTATAAGGCAGCTATAAGATGGGGGTGGGCATCCCTGAGTCCATAGTCACCTCAGCCACACAAGAAATAGCAAACCACCCACCAAATGCAATGGCTTCTTGAGTGGCAGCAAAATCTCAGACTTAATGTTTACTAACTCCCGTCTCCCTCCCAGCCAGCTATGCCTGGCTCTCATCTACACCCCAGACATAATACGCCGTAGTCTTTGTAGTTTGATTCTGTAATGATTCATGACAATTGATTAATTATATTCATTTGTTTGTAAAAGAAAAATTATACAAACTTAAATCTCGTAAGTAATTTACAAGTCAGTCTCAAAACTTCTGGCCCAAATTATATTAAGAGGAGGGAACCATTCCGTTATGTTTTTAATAAAGAGAATAAGAAGCATTTCTACTTTCCTGTCTAGAAGCAGCTTTTGGTGTCCTTTAAGAAGATATATCATAGATAATTATGGCCAAGACAAAAGGGAAATGTGAAGAAAAGTATATAATTTTTACAAGTCAAAATGATGAAATTTCCTCATTAATTCTTCCTTCATTAATACTTACTGGGAACTTATCACAAGAAATAAAACACTTCCAGGAGTTACTGTCCTTTGGCAAGGCCCAGCTTCAGAGAGTTCTCTGTTTGCTTTCATGAGTCATTTCTCATACCTGCCATGAAAAAAAAAAAGACATTTTTTCTCATAAGAACCTGGTCTGCCTGCTGCAGAGTCCTTCCCACCCACTTTCTCCTGATGGAAGAAAAGATGATAAGAAAAGAAAGAAGAAAACCTCCTCCTTTCATAGTTAGGGTAAAGTTTTTCTTGATGTGATTTAACCCATACCTGGAAAGTGTGAATTAAACAGGATATGAGGTACACCTGACAAGTTTTAATTTGTGAGCCCCTGAACCTTTTCATTTCTTCTCAATGAACAAATTCCTACCAGTAGATCACTGTATTGTCGAGCATTCCCTTGATATGATTTCTATTGGCCATGGTGTAACCTTTGCTTGCTTGTTTGCACTTGTCTTAGGGACTAGATGGAGGAACTTGGACACAATAATTAGTTCGGATTTAATACCCAGAGGTGCGTCAAGAAACCTGAACTTGACTCTCAAGTTGCAAAAGACACAATTCAGAGAAAACATGATACGCTTTCTCCCTTGGTATATTGATGATAGGATTATAAAGCCAAATAGAAATTACTCCTGCTGAATTATGTTCACTTTAAACACCCTCCACCACAAGGAGCAGCAACATCATAGGTAAACCAATATTACCCATGTACTTCCCGGATTGTTGATACTACCAGCCCAAATGCATTGTGGACGTTCTAAATGGTCTACCTGCAGGGAAAAAAAAAATGATCCTACTTCTATTCATTACACTTCTAACAGTGGGAGTGGGAGGCTGTCTCTGACTCCATTGCCTTTTGCCCCCTCTGGGATGCCTCATCCAGCCTTGATATGAGGGAAGGTGCCTAGTCTCATTGTACCTTAAGCTGTTTGTTTGATATCCCTGGGAGGCCTGCTCTGTTCTGAAGGAAATGGAGGAGGAATGGATCTGGGAAGAGGGGAGGCTTAGCAAGAATGGAGGGGCCACCTCTATGTAAATGCCTGGGTCTGATTGGCCACAAAAGCGGCTCCTGCAGGAAGACCTAATAATTGAGGACTGCTTGAGAGCCAAGGATGGCTGATACAGACAATGCCAGCCAATTGGGAACTGCTGTTTAGAAGAGATGCTATCTTGGGACCAATGGGGCGTGGGTGGGGGGTATTCAAGGAGCTTGCAGCAGTGTTCAGATGAGCTTGTGCAGTGTTTCTCACCTGCTCCTCACCACCTCACCTCCAACCACCAAGGGCAGGTAGGATGGGCAGCGAGTAGTCCAGGACACAGGCTACAGGGAGCAACCGGGAAAAAAAGAAGAAAAGGAAAGTTTGGCCTGGGTGGAATACACGAGAGAAGAATCAATCAATCAAAGCAAATATTCACTGTGGACGGCAGAACTGCTAGATTTTCTTTTTGTTTGTTTTATTTCTTTTCCATTTAGCAACTCTGTGATGGAAGAAACACCATGAACTTCATTGTATGAAAGGTTGAGAAGGCAGAGGCGTACATGAGTTGAAGATAAGCTAGGCTGGTTTCATGACCAGTGAGCACTGGGTGAGTCTGTAAAGCCTCACAGTGTTTCACGGCTATGACCACATGGAAAAATCTCCTCTTGCAGGTTGGCATCTGGCTTCCATCTGCTGTGGCATTGTCGTCAGCTCTCAGCGGGGTCCTGGCTTCTTCTTATGGTCTACAATCATCCAGCTGTGCTTTTGGAGTGTGTAGCCATTCACATGTGGATGACCACTTCATGAACTTTAGGGGACATTTATTAAATCTTTGTACAGAAAAAACTTCCAGTCAGCTACAAGCATCATCTCTCCTCTCAATTTTTTAAAATCATAATGTCTTACATCTGTCAATATCCTGATGAACAATCTCCTGGCTTGTTTGTTTACACTGGATCTTCCTTGACAATGCCCTGCAATCATACAAGGTCTACAGAGTTGCCCTGTACTTGTTGAGGTTTCTACCCTCCCCTTTGTTCACATGTGGCCCCATTTTAACGTCTGCATACAACTACATAAAGTGCTACTGCTATAGCTTGCTTGGCCAGAGTATTCAGTTTTTGCTTCCACCCTGATTCCAACACAGATACTGCTTTTGTTATCATAAACACTTTTGTAATGACCACCTTTGCATCGGAGGACTAGTTAATCCCAAAACATATTCATATTTATGGCTCAGTGTGCAAATTTACCTCACAGGGACATTCATATAGGGCATCCAGCTAGTTCACGACTCCTTCATGGCCATTGAGTATTATGATATTGCTAATGACATTTGCAACTTAGCAGACACCTTTGACAGCTGAGACTTATGATTTTCATCTCTCTGGCCACTAGCTAATTTCCCTAAAGACTGGCTCAGTGTTTATACCTCTCTCTCGTTATTTTTCATCTTGGTATGTGTAAACTCACTACCTATCACTTTGTCTCATATTTGTTTTATGTTTTACAGTTACACACACAGAATTGCATGTTTTTACTGTGTCTACATCTGTGTGTTTGCTCCTTTATTGATTTGTTCTTCTCTTAAGAAACTTTCCCATAAATAAAAAATTCAATCTTCTTCTAGATTTTCTTTTTAAAAATGTTTAAGTTTGTAAATTATCTTAAATTCTTATCCATAAATGGTGTATGGATCCAGACAGTTATCCTGGTTGCTGGCAAATAATCTTATTGGATTGCTGAATAAATAACTGTGACTTTACATAATACAGATATAATTGTGTATTAAATAGACAATTGTAGGCCAGCAACCCTCTTACTAAGTTCTCTATAAAGACTTAATAGTTAAAATGATTATAGCTTTGTATAACTGCAATATAAAGGCACAATCCATATGTCTCCATAATTTACATTTATTAGACTGTCTTTTGGATTTTACCACACAACATACGTTTTTTGGTATAATTATCTTGTCATTTCTCCTATAGAACAGTTTTAGATTTTTCTTTTAAAACTCAGTAACACTTAAAATTCATCTAAGGTGAGGCATTAGTTGTAAAGAATAATAAATAAGTCTCAAATCGGATAAAATTAGTAGGTCATACTTGTCATGTGCAGACCATTCTGAAACAATGACAACAAAACCAGTTGTATCTGGCCTGTTACATGCAAATGAACAGTTTACTAATTATCATATTGTAGGATATTTCTGACATGTAGGCATTTTATTATGTTTTGTTCCAGGTTAAGAAAGCTGGCTAAGTGCTTCGGTTTGACATGCCTATTAGAATTTTCTTACATTTTCTAAATAATGAAGAGAGCTGAACTCCTACCTGTAACCCCAGCACCCATGAGAATGACCTGTTTGTGCCAGTCTGGCCTATAGTGTGGGTCACTGTCCCCCTCCCCCCAAATAAGGCGAAACAAAACAAACCCAATAAAATAAACATAGGTGAGAAAATAGTAGGAAATAAGACCCTAGGCACTATTTATGGCCAGTAAGTCTGATAATCATAAACGAATTACTGAAGTAAAGAAGAACTGTTTTTATCATCATCATCATCTTATGGGACCACAAATATCTTGGTTAATTAATATTTATTGTTTTTTAATTTTGTTTTTATTTTTAACTTTTCTTAATTGAACTAAAAGTCATGAGTCCATAAAACTGCCAGCCAGTTGAACACATAATTCCTTGTTTGTACAAGAATATGTCTTCCATAATCACAATACAACCACACATGTCCTACTGCCATTAATCATGAACTGTGCCCACATTTGTCCAGCGGCCCAAATATTCTTTATACTAAACGGATCCAGTCTGGAGGCCTGGGCTGCATTTTGCTGTCACATGTCCTCGATTTGGTTCTTGCTGTTATCCCCACCGACTTTATAACCTTAATTAAAGAATGCCCTTCAATTTGGATTTGCTTATTTTCTAGCTTTTATTACATTTATTTACTGTGGTGTGTGTGTGTGTGTGTGTGTGTGTGTGTGTGTGTCTCACCACAGCTTCCGTTTGGAGGTCAGAGGACAACTTACAGGAGTCTGTTCTTTGAAACCTAGGTATTGAATTTGAGTTATCAGGCTTAGCAGCAAATGACTCTACCCACTGAGATATAACTTCAGGCCTTGGATTTACCTATTTTCTCATAATTGAGTTGGGGATTTAAATTTATAATAGGAATGCCACAAAAGTATTATGTGCTCCCATGCTATTTTACACAGAGTAAAACAATCAGTTATTTTATTAGTTTCTATAAAGTTTAAAAAAATAACATTCTCTACAACTGAACAAAACAACCAATATTTCTTAATTTTGCTTTTTGTTAGCAGCAAATAAAAAGATGGCCTCTGTAACAGTAACTATTGTTTAATAAACCATTTCAAAACACCTTAGCAAGAGCCATTTTCTAGAGCAGGATTCTCTAGGTTAGCAGTATAGCCTGGGGCCAACTGGGCGGGGACTTCTGGGCTGGGCTGCGCTGATGTCAGCTGGGCTGCTCAAGTCTGTGGTCGGCTGTGGGGCCAGCAGGGATGAGTCATGTCTTCACAAACACACCAGACTCTTGAGGCCTAGGCTCAAAAGGAAGACATCATCACTTCTACTATGTTCTATTGGCTGGAAGTCAAAAGGTCAGACAGGTTCAGACTTTGTATAACTAACAGTTTCCATAAGTATAAGAGCAAGTGCTTGCGATTAAATAATTAATTCAAAGAAAACACTGTTGTGTTTCCTTGCTGCTGAGCAAGAAACTAGCTCAACCTCAGTAGCTCAAAAGCGCTGATTTCTCTAGTGATTGTATTTATATTATGAATTGATGCAAAAATTAGACCCACGCTTTATAGTGTTATAAATATTCCATGAAATAAATGAGACTATTGGGTAGCCAATGGGAAAACATAGACCTGTATGCCATTATAATGTTAATGACAGATAGCATATAAAAAGAAAAAAGAAAATCTAGAATATGGAATTAATTTATCCCATTTATCCATGGGGAAAATTTCTTAACTTTCCATAAATATTTTTCCAGTATAAAATTATTCCTGGAAAAAAAATTCAACAGTCTTACTTTCTGATATGTTTTTAAAATGCTTTATATAATCATGGGAGGCAGAGATCCGGAGGGACCTGGGTGGGAGAGGGAAGGGGGAAGGGAAAAGGTGGACAGGATCAGGTATGGGGGTGGGGAGACAGAAGAGAGGCCCAGAGGGTCAGGAGAATGAATGGAAATATGCAGCTGTTAGGGTAGGGGGAACCTTTCAAAAGTCCCAGAGCACTGGGATGGCAGAGGCCTCCTGGACTTAATGTGAGTGACCTTAGCCAAAATGCCCAACAATGTGGATATGGAACCTGAAGAGACCACCTCCAGTCGTCAGACAGGATCCCTGGTGGAGATTTTGGGACATCAACCCATCTACAAAACTTTCAACCTAAAATTGTTTCTGTCTAAATTCAAGAACAAAAATGGAACAGAGACTGAAGGAATGGCCCACCAGTGACTGTCCCAACCTGGGATCCATCCCATGGGTGGGCACCAAACCCTGACACTATTATTAATGCCATGTTGTACTTGCAGACAGAAGCTTAGCATGACTGACCTCTGAGAGGCTCTACCTACCAGCAGCTGACTGAGACAGATGCAGATATTCACAGCCAAGCATTGGACAGAGGTCGGGACCCCTATGGAAGGGTTAGGGGAAGGATGTAAGGAGCTGAAGGGGATGGCAACCAGTAGTAAGGCCAACAGTGTCAACTAACCCAGACCCATCAGCGCTCCCAGAGACTGAGCCAACAACCAAAGAATATACACGGACTGGTCTATGGCCTCGGACACATATGTAACAGAGGGTTGCCTTGCCTGGCCTCAGTTTGAGAGGATATGTCTAATCCTGTAAAGACTTGATGCTCCAGGGAAGG
Organism: Rhynchomys soricoides; assembly: GCA_019843965.1. NCBI lineage: Eukaryota > Metazoa > Chordata > Mammalia > Rodentia > Muridae > Rhynchomys > Rhynchomys soricoides. The sequence continues at coordinate 15,300,160 of JADRCH010000012.1, forward strand.
GGCATACAGTGGGGGGCCCCCTGTCAGAGAGGAAGGGGAAGAGGGATGAGGTACAGAACTCTGGGAGGAGGGACAGAGAGAGGGCAACATTTGGGATGTTAAATACATAAAATAATTAGTTAATAAAAACTTTTTATTAGTTCTTTAAGAATTTCATTAAATATAGTTTGAGCATATTCACCCATCTCAACACCTATTCTTATCATGCTCTCAACTTCCCACGCCTTCCTATGTCTCTGAGGTATTCCTCTTCTTCTCCTCCTTTTCTTGTCTCGTCAAGTCTATTCTGTGCTATCCAGGTAGTCTTGAGAATAGGCTCTGCTTTGCCTATGGCTCTGACCTACCAGAGTTCACATCATTAAAAAAAAACAAAAAAAAAAAAAAACTGGGCAGTGGTGGCGCACACCTTTAAACCCAGCACTCTGGGGGCAGGCAGATTTCTGAGTTCAAGGCCAGCCTGGTCTACAGAGTGAGTTACAGGACAGCCAGGGCTACACAGAGAAACCCTGTCTCGAAAAAACAAAAAACAAACAAACAAAAAAGACTGAGTCTCCTCTTTCCCAACAAATATCAAGTGCTAACAGCTCCTTAGCTAGTACTTGGATTACATGCTGTCCCCACCCCGTGCACTGGAACTTTTGTCTGGCTGGAATTTGCACAGCTCTTGTACATGCTATCACAATCACTGTGAGTTTACAAGTGCATCTGCCTTGTTGTGTCTGGAAAATGGTTTCTTGAAGGTTAAGCACCACCTCTGACTCTTTTTTGTTTGTTTGTTTTAAAGATTTATTTTATTTTTTATATGTAAGTACACACTTGCTGTCTTCAGACACACCAGAAAAGGGCATCGGATCTCATTACAGATGGTTGTGAGCCACCATGGGGTTGCTGGGATTTGAACTCAGGACCTTGGGAAGAGCAGTCAGTGCTCTTAACCGCTGAGCCATCTTGTCTGCAAAGGTTCCTGAGCTCTGGGGTGAGGGTTATGATTCAAATGAATGCCTGAGTTAGGGATGAGTACCCCATAGCCTTGTTCTCTGTATACTGACTGACCTTGAGAGGCTCAACGTTAACTGTCATCTACTGCCAGCAGAAGCTTCTCTAATGAGGGCTGGGAGATGATCTGACCTCTGAGTATAGTTACCAAGAAGTCATTTCCAATGTATTATTTGAAATTTCTTCTTTTATTTTTGAGATTTTTCTCCCTTCCTTGTCCTCTCTAAATTCTCCCATACATCCTTCCTAGCTCTCCTTCAAATTCATGTAAATTATTTTTCATTGATTGTTGTTATATGCGCGCGCGTGCACACACACACACACACACACACATTTCTAAATATAACTTGCCTAGTCTGTATAATATTACTGATATGTATGTTTTCAGGCCTAACATTCGATTTGTAAGTCTGCTTTTGGATATTAGCAGGGGAAAGAATTTGGAATATTTGCCCAGACAATTTAAGGCCCAAGTCTATTGTCTTTCACTAAGAAATTTGTTATCCTGTGTCACTCTCTGTTTCCAATTGTTCTTTTATCTGTAAATAGAGTGGGCTTTGGTACTTGTGGTATTCAAGGTTCATGACTACATTTCCACTGGAACCATCCTCAAGGGCCATGATATGAACTAAACCATTGTCTGGACCAGTAAGACCATGCCTACCCCACTGCTTCTCTTCCTAGCTGACTTAACAGCAGCTGTGTATAGCTATCTGAACTTCTCCAGGCCTTTCATCTCATAACTTTCAACCTTTCTTTCTATCAACATGGACAGTGTGAGGTTTTATTTGTCAGTTTTCAGTCAGGTGATAATCTCTGTTCAATTAAGTATGGCTTAGAATTAAAGAGTTTGTTATTGATCTAACTGAAATTCATTTTTCATTTATAAACCAATTCACTATGTCCAGGGATTGCATAAAGGCACAATAGGGGTCACATAAAAGCACAGTAGGGCTTCCGGTGGTCCAAAGTCAAGAAATAATCCAATGGGGTAGTTTCCAGAGAACACAGCTCCACAGATTTTCAAGAACCTTGGCATTTAATAAAAGGTTACTTAACAGCTGTCTGTTATTTCATATCTTAGACCAGAAATGCACAGTAAATATCAACTGTGTCAAGGTCCAGTAAGGCTTCAGCCACTGTTGCACAGTCAGACACATTGCATAATCAGTACCATTAGCACTGCTACCATATAACTAGCTCCCTCTAGCACATGATGGCAAGAGGGTAAAGGTCAGGTGCTGGGGACTGCTCTCCAATATGAAGGCAAGACAGAGCTGACTAATGGATACAATCAGAAGCTAGAGGTTTACTTGATAAAAGTAAATGAGGATCTGGAAATTATGTCCCACTGTTGGTATGCAAACACCCCTGTAATGCTTAGGCATCTGGACTGTGCTATTAGAGATGACTCTGCTACCTCAGGAACACACTTCTCTGTTCACTGCCACTTGTTCAAGAAATATTTGTTAAGTCTCTACAAATTATGCTCTCCAGGAAGAGTTTACCAGTCCTTTCTTCCCAGTGGTAACTGGCTTTGCTTTCTAGAAAGATTTATTTAAAATGCTTGGGTGGGTGTGGTGGTGTGTGTCTGTAATCCTAGTATTTGAGAAATGGAAGCAAGAGGATCAATAATTGAAAGTCACCTTGTGCTAGCTACATAGTGAGTTCAAGGCCAGCTGGGCTACATGAGAGGCTGTATTAAAAAACAGCTTGATCCTGGCTGCATATCCTGTGCAAAAGTCCAGTGTGTTCAGCACACCTGACATTAACCTGCCATTCCAAATCCAATATCTAGACCTTGCCTGAGTTACTTATTCTGTTCAACAGTCCAGTCTGGTGAATTTCCTGGACCTTATCCTGCCTGTATTATATCCAACCTCTAGCCCAGAACACACATCAGTGTGCCAAATCCAACCTGGTCAGTCAGGGAACCTCTCCTGTCTACACCATTCCCAATCCTCAAGGACTTGTCTCCAGTGTATACACAACCTATTCTGGCGTAGCCTGGTGAGTGTTAGAAGCCCCAGCCCATTCACACCATCCTTACACACCCAAGCATCAACCCAAGCAATTCAGCCATTAATCCAATTCACTTTCTTTCTTGCTTACCACTGAGATGAATCACTCCAGTTTATTATCTGAAAGATCTATTTACCAACACCTCATGTCTGATCTTAAATCAACCAAGCTTGACCAACAATAAGAACAAACCCAAATTCCCACTCAAAACAGGAAGCTTAGAATCTCACATCAAATATACATGCCCAGGTCTCATATCAAAATCACAATAAGAAAGGCCCTAAAACCACCAGTCCTATAGAAATATTCTCCAATATTGTTCTTCATCTTTATTTTTTTTTAAGATTTATTTATTTTATGTACATGAGTACACTGTAACTGTCTTCAGACACACCAGAAGAGGGCATCAGATCCCATTACAGATGGTTGTGAGCCACCATGTAGTTGCTGGAAATTGAACTCAGGACCTCTGGAAGAGCAGTCAGTACCCTTAACTACTGAGCCATCTCTCCAGCCCATTGTTTCATTGAACAAACAGTTCAATGAAATTAATGAAAAGAGCAATAAACACAAGCATATTGCTGAATTTCAAAGATAATCCTGTACCTTATTCAGCCACCATCAGAAAAGCTTCCTCTTGTAGCAGACGGGAACAATTACAGACACACACACACACACACACACACACACACACACACTCCAGCCAGACATTATGCAGAGAGAGAGAGAGAGAGAGAGAGAGAGACACCTTGGAAAACACAGCTCCAAATGGGATGCCCCCATCAAACCCTACCTCCTTTCAGGGGTCAGAGAAGCCTTAAGAAGAGGAGACGGAAAGAATATAAGAGCCAGAGGGGATGGAGGACACCAGGAGAACAAGGCACACTACATCGGCTGAAAACAGCTCTTATGAACTCACAGAGACTGAAGCAGCAAGCACAGGACCTGCACGGGTCTACACCAGGTCCTCTGCATTATATACTAGAGCTTCCCATTTAGTAATTGTATTGGACTCCTAAGCATATGAACAAAGTGGGTCTCGGATTCTCTTGGACTCTTTTCCTTCTGTTGGATTGCTTTGTCTAACTTTAATGAGATGGTTTTTGTTTATCTTATTATACTTTATTTGTTTATTTTTAATATCTTAATATTATTCCTTGGAAGCCTGTTCTTTTATAATGAGAGACAGAAAAGGAGTGATTCCAAATAGGAGAGGTGCTGGGTAGGATTTGGGAGCAGTAAAGAAAGGGGAAAGTGGAATCAGAATATATTGTATGAGAGAAAAAGAACAATTTTCAATAAAAGCAGGGAAAAATAAAACTGAACTCAGCAAAGAGACAGAAATATTTAAGAGAACTCAAGCTGAAAGTAATATGGAATTGAAAAGCTCAATAACCAAACTATAAAACTCAGGGAGAAACTTTACAAATAAAATGGATCAAGTCGAAGACAGAGTATCAGGACTTGAAGACAAGGTAGAGGAATTCAATTACATAATCAAAAAAATATGAAAAAGTTTAAAGTACATAAAGGAAACATGCAAGAATGGTGAGATACCATAAAAACCCAAACTTTTGAATTATAGGCATAGACAACAGAGAAAAAAATCCCAGGTCTTAGACCAGATCTTTAACAAGATCAAAGAAGAAAACTTCCCTAAAATTAAGGTAAGATATACCCATACAGATTCAAGAAGCATACAAATCAAGAAAAATAAGTAATCATAAAAGACACTCCCTGTAGCATATTATAGTTAAAACACTAAATATACAGAACAAAGGAAGAATACCAAAAGCTGCAAAAGAAAAAATTATAAAGGAAAACCCATTAGAATAATAACTAATTTCTCAATGGAAAGTTTAAAAGCCAAGAAAACCTAGACCAGTGTACTCCAAGTTCTAAAATATCACAGTTGCCAAGTTAGACTACTGAACCCAGTAAAACAATCTGCCATGGTCAACTGAGAAAGAATTTTTTCCATGATATAAACAGGCCAAAAGAATTTTTGTCCACAAAACCATCTCTCCAGAGAATACTGGAAGCCAAGAGACAGTAGGAAGAAAAGAAATGAATCCATAGTCACTGAAATACAAAGAATGTAGAATAAACGATGACAACAAATATATGCTTTTCAATAATATTTTTATCAATAATAATTTTACTAATGGCCCAAGCTCCCTACTCAAAAGACACAGGTGGCTGAATAGATAAGAACCCAAATTAGTCTGTAAGAAATTAGAATTAGGTTTGAAGACAGGCACCACTTTAAATTAAAAGGATGTTAAAAAGCATTTCAATCAAATGGGACCAGGCAGTAGGCAGGTGTCACTATCCTAATAGCCAACAAAATAAACTTCAAACTGAAACAAATAAAGGATAAAGGACCTTTTACTCTAATCAAGGGAACCAAGAGATATTGCCATCCTGAACATACGCAACAAATTCTGGCAAAATTGATTTCATAAGAACTATCCCATTGGAATTAAAGACAGATGATCTCAACACAATAATAGGTGATTTTTAATACCATACCTTCTCCATTAGACAAGTTAACCAGAATTCCCCCAAAAATCAGAATTAAATGACATGCACCAAATGGACCTAACATGTATCTATATAGTAGTCCATCCAAACACTCAGCAGCTCATAGAAGCATCTTTAAAATAGACCACATATTGGGACACAAAACAAATCTTCCATCTATAATTTATAGTCACAAAACAATAAAGCCTAAAATCAACAGCAAAAGAATCTCTAGTAATGATACAAACTTATGAAGAATAAATAACACATTACTAAATGATGAATGGCTAAAAGAAGTAGTCAATTAAAAAAGTTAAATTTTTCCTAAAATTAAATAAAAATGATAATACAACCAAACATCTGGGACACATCAAAAGTTGTAAAAGGAAATGGATAACTCTAAGTGCGTAAATTAAAGGGGTGTTGGGGAGATGGCTCAGTGGTTAAGAGCAGTGACTGCTCTTCCAGAGGTCCTGAGTTCAATTCCCAGCACCCACATATGCCATCTATAATGGGATCCAATGCTCTCTTCCGGTGTGTCTGAAGACACTTACAGTGTACTCTTATACATAAAATAAATAATTCTTTTTAAAAAATCAGAAAGGTCACAAATAAATGACTTAATAATGCTATTTAAGAATTTGGAAAAAACAAAAACAAGCTCAACACAAATCCAGTAGATAGCAAGAAACTAGCTAGATAAACAGTAGATAGCATTAGAACTCTGAGCAGCAATTAAAGAAACAGAAACAACAATGAAAACAGTACAAAAATGAACAAATATAAGAGCTAGTTCTTTGAGATAAGATTAACAGACCCAAAGTCCAATTAACCAAAAGAAAAAGATAAGCCAAATTAGCAGATTTAGAGATGGACAGGAAAACATAAAAATAAACAAATAAATAAGTATAAGATAGTCTTAAAAACCTATATTCCACTATAAGCCTGAAAGAAATAGATGAATGTCTAGATCCATTCAAACTACTAAAGTTAAAGCGAAGAGAGACCACAGCTTAACCAGACCACTAACAAATGCAGGGAAAGAAACAGTGATAAAATCCCATATCCACACGGATTCACAACAGAATTCTACCCAACTTTTCAAAGAAAATCTACTGCTAATATTTCTTAAATTATTTTTTAAAAAGAAGAAAGAAACAGAAAAGACACTTCCAAACTCTTTCTATAAAGACAATGTTCTTCTTATACCCACGGCAGTAAAGGTACAACAACAAAGAGGACTTTAGGCTAATATTCATGATTGACATAGACCAAAAATTCTCAATAAAATACTCGTAAGCTGATTACAGATATACATCAAAATGGTTATCCACTGTCATCAAGTTGACTTTATGCCAGAGATTCAGGAATGGTTCAACATGTGTAAGTCAATAAATACGATAAATCATATAAATGGACCTCAAGACAAAAATCATACGATCATCTCAATAGATGCAGGAATGGTCTTGAGTAAAATTCAACATGCCTTCATGATAAAAGTCCTAGAGAAAGCAGTACTGAAGAGAACAAATCATTTCCATTAAAATCAAGAATGAAACAAAGCTATCCACGTTTGTACCTTTTTCCTCAATGTGACACCTGAAATGTTGACACTGCCCAAAGAAAACAGAAGCAGTATCCTACAAAACATTGGTGTATGGAAGGATTTCTGACAAGAACACCTTTTGCTCAGGAATTAAGGCCAGCAATTGAGGGCCTCATAAAACTAGGAGTCTTCACTACAGCAAAGGTAACAAGCCAGTAAAAAGGAAGCTCACAGGATGGGAGAAGATCTTTGCACCTCTACATCCAGCGGAGGATTAACACCCAGAATATGCAAAGAACTGAAAAACGAAGAGTAAGAGAACGAGTGACCTAATTAAAAACAGGCTATGGCTATGAATAGAAAGTTCTCGAAAGAAGAAATAAAAGGGGCTGAGGAGATGGCTCTGTGGTTCAGAGCACTTGATGCTCTTCTAAAGGATTCACGTTCAGTTCCCAGCATCTGCAACATGAGACTCAAAACCACCTGCATCTCCAGAGTGTCTGAACTCATGTGCACGTACTCACCAGTACACACATGGGGGGAGGGGAGAGAAAGACTGTGCTGACTAGTTTTATGTCATATGTCAATTTGACACAAGTTAAAGTTATCTGAAACGAGAGAGCCTCAATTAAGAACATGCCCCCATAAGATCCAGCTGCAGGCAAGCCTGTAGGGCATTTCCTTAATTAGCAATTGATATGGAAGGGCCCAGAGCATTGTGGGTAGTGCCACCCCTGGGTTGGTGGGCTGGGTTCTATGAGAAAGCAATGAGAAGTAAGGCAGTAAACAGCATCCCTTCCTGGTGTCTGCATTAGACTCTGCCTCCAGGTTTCTAATCTGGCAGTAAACAGCATTCCTTCATGGGGTCTGCATTAGACTCTGCCTCCAGGTTTCTAATCTGTTCCTGCCCTCACTGATTCAGATGAGATAATCTATAGCCATTTTAATATTTTTTAAAAAATACTTAGTTTTACTTTTAATTGTACAGAGGTGTGTATCTTAGTTTGGGTTACTATTGCTATGCTGACATACCATGACTAAAAGCAACATGGGGAGGAAAGAGTTTATTTTACTCATAATTCCATATAGCAGTTCATCTCAGGAAGTATTTGACATCCTTAGCAATTGGGGAAATGCAAATTTAAATTACATTGAGAGTTCGTCCTACCCTAGTCAGAATGGTTATGATCAAGAAAACAAGTGGTGACAAATGATGGAGAATGTGGAGAGAAATAAGCCCTCATTCATTACTGGTGAGATTGCAAACTGGACTAGCCACTCTGGAAATCAGTGTGAAGAATTCTCCAAAGTCTAAAAATAGATCTTCTAGATGACCCAGCTAAACCTTGCCTTAGCTTATGCCCAATGGACTCTACATCCTATGCCACAGATACTTGCTTAACCACTGTTCAGTGTTGATCTGTTTATCATAGCTAGGAAATGGAAACAACCTGAATGCTTAGCAATAGCTGTGAAGGATAAAGATATTCTAGTAAGAACATCTAATCATTCGAGTATTCTACACAGTAGAGGACCAGTTTACAACCTGTGGGTCAAGACCTCTCTGGGGTCAGAGGACCCTTTCACAGGGGTTGACTAAGATCATTGGAAAAGACAGATACTTACATTACTATTTATAACCATAACAAAATTACAGTTATGAAATATCAATGAAAATGTTATGGTTGGGGGTCACCACAACATGAGGAACTGTATTAAAGGGCTGTGGTTTTAGGAACAACTACAGTAAAGGTAGATTAAAAAGTATAAATAAATCATACTATGAGCAAGAAATTCAACATACTTTAATTCTCCAGAATTAACATATTTAAGTCTATGAAATAAAACAGCAGTCTGGTCACAAAGGATCGTCCATACCACCTTTTAGGAACTGCATTTTTACCTTAGCAGGAATAAAGGGCCCTGGAATGGTTTCAATGGCAAGAGCATGGCCAACCAATGTTATGGAGACCAAGTCTGGCTGATATGTGGAAGGTAGGTTGGTGAGTCTTACTATAATTCCTACAGTGCTGTGGTCCTACTGGGAATGGTATCTGATGAAGTGAGAAACTTAGCAGTAGCCAAGATAGCTAAATGTGATTCCAAAATTTATGGCTTAAACAACTCTAAAGAGATCTAATTCCTTATCCACAGTTTCTCTTTGCTTCTGTCAGTATCTATAACATCTCTCAGCCAGCCCAATGGTTTCATTTCATGGCTTCATATTATCTCCCCACTAATATTAAGGAAAGCTCTAGAAGTCATCTTCTAGGAAAAACGTTAAGGTTCTATCTCAGGCCAGAGAAGGCACACTGATAACTCCTTATCTTCCTTGAATATATCAGACACATTAGAGACAATGTTTTCTATAGGGACTCACCTCTTACTCAGCAAAAAGACATGATGGCTTCTTAGTCTTGAAATCTCATGCTATTTGTTTGTTTGTTGCCAGTCGAACTTTGTTTTCTCAGTTCTACAGGCTGTAAACCCAAGAACAAGGTCTTATCAGGTGTGGTCTCTCCAAAGGGTGATCAATCTCTTTTCCTGTAGTTGCCTATATACGGCATAATCTCTCCTGTTGACATAACATCCCTGCTATTTATATGTTCTAATTTCCTCTTATGTGTGTGGGGGGTGGTCATTCTTTACCCATCTCTGTGTCACACTAAACATCCTTATATACCCATTAAGAACCTTTATGATGCATTGACTTACCAAAGACCTACTCACCCCTCAAAGGGTGAAGAGTGCTCTAGAGTTCAACTGAGGCCTATCTGCTTGGCTGTGACCTGCTTCTCTGATGTACACACCAATGTGTTTCACAATTGCCTTGATCATGGTTTGCTTTTTCTATTTCAACATCCTGGACTTGCTTCCATGGAGGAATGTGGAACCTGGGGTAATCTAGATCCATGTTCCTAAGCCATAGTTACCCACATTTTTTGTTCCAGAATAAGTTATCTTATATTTAAGAAAGAAAAAAAAAAAAACAAAAACCAACTTTCCTCTTGTGTGGCCACCCATTCATGTAACTTTATTTAATCATAACGACATCTCTAAAAGCCCGATATCCAAATAAAGCCATTTTCTACGGTACTATGGCTAGTATTTCAATACATGAATTTGTAGAAAAGGATATAAATCAGCCACATAACACTATATAATTTAACTTTTAATATGAAAAGAGGAAAGGCTACTGAATTAAGGAAGTCAGTTAAAACCAAAACCCGAACCAGCAGCTGGCAATCATTTTGTCAAAGGTTACTTGGATTCTAGAGCAAAGGCTCTGTTCTCTGGTTTCAGAGTTTGAGTTCCTTGGAATGGAGATTACAGAGTATTGATTTATAGTTCTTGATAATGCCATTATCTAAGATATTTCTCTGGAATAAACCAAATGAAACAAAAAGGAAGAACTGCTGGGTGGCTGTTAGGATTTCAACATGAAATGCCCATGGGCTCCTGCCTTGAACATCTGCTCCCCAGGTGGTAGCACTATTTTGGGAAGTTGTAGAGACTTAGGAGGTGTGGCTTCCTGGAGGAGGAAGATATGGGGCCATGATCGGGGTCATCCTTGGTTCCCAGTCTATTTCTTGCCCAGCATGAGAGGAAGAAGTTTCTCCACCGTTCATTCCCAGCTCTCTCAACAGTCTCCAGTCAAGTGATCACAGACTGAATGGCCCATAACTGTTACAAAAAAAAAAAATCCTTCCTGCTTTTAGTTTTTATCTTAAATATATTTGCAACTGGCTTGCTGAAGGAATTTGGGAGAATTAAAAACTGCTGACTAGGAAAGCCATGGTTTTAACTTTCTCATTTGGGATTTACTAGAAAGTAAGTCTCGGCCATACAACAAACACAGACAAGTTCTATTTCCTCTTATTTTACTTTTTAAAAAGCAACCATCTTTGGTGATGATTTTTCTCCTTGTAATACTTCACCAATGCAGACAACAGCAGCTAGCATACAGTGTGAAATACTCTGCCGTCCAACCCTGTTTCTGAAAGTACACATGTTTTGAATATTGTTTTAATTAGGACTTCTATTGCTGTGAAGAGATACTATGACCATGGCAACTCTAATATAGGAAAATATTTAATTGGGGCTGCCTTACAGTTTAGAAGTTTAGTCCATTATCATCATGGCAGGAAGCATGGCATTGTGTAGGCAAACATGGTGCTAGAAAGGTGGCTGAGAATTCTACATATGGATCTCCAAGCAGCAGAAAGAGACAGAGGACTGATATCCAATATATGTAAAGAACTCAAGAAACTAGACACCAACAAACCAAATAATCCAATTAAAAAGTCAAGTACAGAGCTAAACAGAGAATTCTCAACAGATGAATCTGTAACAACCAAGAAGCACTTTAAGGAGTGTTCAATGTCCTTAGTCATCAGGAAAATGCAAAATCATATCAAAATGAGATTCCATTCCTCAGAATGGCTAAGATCAAAAACTCAAGTGATAGCACATGCTGGCAAGGATGTGGAGCAAAGGGACACTCATCCATTGCTGGTGGAAGTGCAAACTTGTACAACCACTCTAGAAATCAATCTTATAGTTTCTTAGAAATTTGTGAATAGTTCTGACAACCCTGCTATACCTATCCTGGTCATGTACCCAAAAGATACTCAAGGATACCACAAAGACATGTGCTCTACTATGTTCATAGAAGCTTTATTAGTAATAGCCAGAAACTGGAAACAACCTAGAAGTCCCTCAACAGAAGAATGGATAAAGAAAAGTAGTATTCTATTTACATAGCAGAATACTACTCTGTGTTAAAAACAAGGACATTATAAAATTTGTAGGCAAAAAATGGAACTAGAAAATAACATCCTGAGTGAGGTAACCCAGACTCAGAAAGACATACATGGTATGTACTCTCTTCTAAGTGGAGACTAGCCATAAGGTGGGTGAGTTGGTGTCCCCTTCCCTACACTGGAAGTCTCACCTGGCTACAGGAGGCCACTTCAGGCTCCATAGCCCCTGCTGCCAAGAGTCTCAGCCAGGATCACTCCCATAACCTCCTAGGAGCTTCCCCATGCCAGGACTCTAGCTTGTCCAGAAATGTGCCCCTCCCACGGATTTCCATTCTCTTTCCCAATCCTCTGCCCCCCACCCCATTTGCCCTTTCCACACCTGATCTCCACTGTACCCCATTTCTCACCCAGTTCCTTCCATCCATCCACTTCCGATGTCTATTTTATTTCCCCTTCTAAGTGAGATCCAAGCATTCTGTCTTGGGCTCTCCTTGTTACTTAGCTTCTTTAGGTCTGTGGATTATAGCATGGTAATCCTGGTCTAGAAGGCAAAGGCACTGGGGATCATAAGTCTGAGGCCAGTCTAGAATCCACAGTGAGTTCCAGACTAGCTAGTACTATGAAGCAAGTTCCTGTCTCAAACTTTGGGGTTGGGGGATTGGGCCAGAGTCTCTACATATCCCTGTTTGTCCTGGAACTCACTATGTAAACCAGGCTGGCCTCAAGCTCAGAGATCTGCCTACCTTTACATTCTAAGTGCTGAAACTAAATATGTGCACCACCACACTCAGCTAAAAAGAAATTTCTTAAGCCAAAACAAACTACAAGAAAATATGTGGACACAGTGATGGATGCCCATACTCCCAATACTCAAGAGGCTGAGGGGGGATTCTGAATTTTGGGTCAATCTTTGCTACATATTAAGGTCTTATACAAAGCAAATTATTTCAATGCAGTATAAAGTATAAAAACTCCTTACCCTACATTTAACCATATTAGATATTATAAAGTCATCTGGAGATGATTAAATATACAGAAAAGTGGTTTGACATATGTTGTATGCAAACACTCTGCCACAGTTATATGGAAGACTTGAACATCTGGAGATTTTATCTGTTGGCCTTCCTGGAATCGGTTATCAATGGATACCAAAGATAACTGTAGTAATTAGCTATATACACCTATCGAGATTGAGATGTGGCTCATCTGGCTGGAGAAATAATTGTGAAATATACATTAAATCTTACATTTAACATGAAAGGGTAAAATGTAGTGATAACCTATTACTTATCTGTTGAATGATGTTCTTTACTTCATTTGATTGAATAAGATATACTGCTACTGGATTTTGTTTATTTCTTTTGAAGTATGACTACTGAAATGTTTCAATTACATATGTGGCTTCCATTGGATTTCTGATGGATGGCACTAGCTATGAAGGAAACAGAAAGTGTGCCAAAGCACACAATGGTTCTTCAAGTCTCCTCTCAGTGCTAACAAAACCCATCCTGTTCAGGTTTTCTTGTGCAAAACAAGTCCCATAATCATGTCAAACATTTTCAAGACAGGAAGTATTGTACCATTATAGGCCCCCAAGTCCCAATGTCACAAAATATATAAAACATATAACAAAGTATAAACCACATCAACTGAGCATGCAAAGCAATCACACCACAAGAAGCAATTTTTGCATAAACACATCGCAAGTCACCAGAGGAGCTGTCAGGGTGTGGCTCAGAATACAAACAGGAAGGAACCCAGGACAGGGAAAGCAAAGAGTATACAGTGTGTCCTGTGGGTTTGTGCTGCACTGGGGGTCTGCTATCTCCACACAAGCACTGGGGCTATGAATCAGACCCTTTGAAGCAATGCAGCAGTGTCATGCTAGGGAAACTCACAGACTGATGGAAAGCAAAACTAACATAGACACTGTAGAAAGGGGTTGGGTAAGGGGTCTCATGCTGCACCAGATGGAAAGAGGCAGGGTCAATGAAATGTAAGCAGAGATACATGATATGCATCTCGCTGCACGGAAACCTCAGTGCTGTGGGTAACCTACAGCCCTGATGAAGACATTTCCTGTTCACTTCTCTCTGCAGCATGAACTGGCTTAGTCGGGGGCTGTGAGTGGCAGAGAGATGAGGATGAGTTTGCGAGGACCAGGAAGTATCCCCAGAGATCTTAGAGAAAAGTCCAACCACTTCACATGAAGAAAAGCAGGCATAGTGGTTGAGTCCCATGCACCACAGACCTGATGCATACTAACCTCAACCCATTTTCAATGGAGCACTCTCTTGACTAGAAGTCATTGTGGTTGACACAGAAACAGGTAGTTCTCTTGTCTCTGCCTTACATTAACAGTGCCACATGCCCAGGGGCAAGACTTAGCAAAGCAGACTTAACACATGATTCATCGCAAAGCCAATTGATCACAAAACATGGCCAGTAGGGTAGTCCTTCTGGCTGTTCATCCCATTGCTGTTTGTTGGTACTTGTTTAGGGGCAATGTTTAAAGTATATTCCTTCTTTTTATCTTACAGATAGTTTCTTGACCTTGTGTGGGGGAAGGAAAGATCATCAGAAAGAAGAAGTGTGGGAACCCAGCTTCCTTTGTTTGGTTTTGAGACAGAGCCTCAATATATAGCTCTGAATCTCCTGGAACTCACTATGTAGACCAGCCTGGTCTCATCTAGAAGTGGATTTTTTTCACATGAGGCCTTAAAGAAAGACCAGGAAATATGGTGAAGGCTGGAGGGGAAGAACTGGGAAGAGGGGCCTCTGATCATCATCCCCCCCCAGACCCATTCAATGCTAAAACCACGGACTAGCCTCTCAGTCCAAAAACCTGAGTCTTACTAGCTTTCTCTGTATCTCACCTGTCACACAGACTCTAATAAGAAATCCATTGGAATCAGTCTCCAGGTGAGTGAAAGAACATTGCATTCTTGCCCAGCAGGGCAACCTTTAGCCACATCTTGCAAATGGCTCCAGCAATCCTCTCTCTGCACTCTTAGACCTAACAAAGACTTTAGGATTCCAACTTCTTCTGAAGTTCTCCGTTCAATGGCTTCATTTTTCACATAGATTTACATCCAAACTCTCCAAGGTTTCAAGTTTTATGACCCTCATTGCTTTTTACTTAAACTCCACTGATTTCCTTTCATTTCCTTGATAAACCTTGGAGATTCTTCACATAAGGATCTTTGGGGAACTGTAACATTGTTCCTACCTTTATCACTTTCCTGGGTTTATTGTTTTGTAATTGTGTTTAATCATTGTTCTTTGATGTTTTCCTTCCCATACCATAGCCAGAGACTTACATACAGAAGACAATTTATTTTCTGAGTGTCAATATACATTTTATTTGTTGTTCTGCCAGGATTCTACCATCCAGTTGCCTAAGATGTCTTTGAACTGTAGACTGAGGGTGTAGCTTCTGTATGAGCCATAACACAGGTCTAGAAATTTCTCAGGTGAATGGGGTTAACTTGTCAAACAGAAGCAGCCCCATTGCATGAGCCTGAATATTTTTCAGCTTGTATATCATGGCCTAACTCAGATGCTGGTCACTCAATCCCATAAACAGGAGACAGAACCTTTAGTGTCTTTAGATCATAAAACTAAGGTTGTTCCCCTGAGAACACAGTAGGATATACATCCCCTGGAGCAGATGTTCCCAACCTTTCTAATGCTGCAACCCTTTAATATAGTTCCTCATGTTGTGGTGACCCCCAACCACAAAACTATTTTGTTGCTACTTCATAACTGAAATTGTGCTTCTGTTCTGAACCATAATGTAAACACCTGATATGCAGGATATCTATGTGACCCTGTGAAAGGGTCATTTGACTACCAAAAAGGTCTCGACCTACAGGTTAAGAACCACTGCTCTAGAGGTTTTTAGACACCTGGTAGAAAAAGTGCTTTCACCTTTTCCCTGATGCCAACCCTGGATCACATCAGCATAAACAACTCTATTTTACAATACATCATGCACTACATAGAAACACTGCAGTCAGAGACACTATATTTTATAAAGGAGATAAAAATTCTTATCACCTAGTGATGTTATAACCACCTCTACCTGTCACAGTGCCTTGCTTACTTATTTGTGGTGATGCAGGAAAATCAAACGCACTTTGCTGTCCTTCCCATAAAGTACAGCACAAGGCAGGAGAGGTTGCTCAGCAGTTAAGCACTTGATGTGTAAGCACAGGGACCAGAGTTTGGATCCCAATACTCACATAGAAGCCAGGCATGATCTTCTGGGCATCTGTTACTCCAGAACTGCAGAACGCAGAGGCAAAAGGATCACTGGGGTTTCTCAGCTTCCAACTTAGCCAAAGATCTCAAGCCCCAAATTCAGCAAGAGACCTTGCCTCAAAGGAACACAGTGGGAAACGACAGAAGAACAAGCAATGCCTTCCTCTGACCTCCATGAATACACAAGTGCGCACACACACTCACACACAAACATGTATAAACAAGCATAAGTGCACATATACCACATATGCATACATATAAACATATAAATGAAATAAAATAATACAAATAAATTTTGAAAAAAAGCACAGAACACAGTTATATGCAGTAGATAGTATTCTATAATAAATGACTATACTACTGTTGTGGATTTGCTGTTCTATACTTTTTAATAATTTTAAAATATATTCCTTATATGAAAAAATTTACTGTAAGCCAATAAATGTCATGTCACACCAGAAAATGGCTTCATATGTCTCATTCCCACACTCCCTGGATACATCAAGATGCCATATGGAGTGACTGACCTAGAGCATCTAAGTATGTAACAGTGTCCTGAGTTCTCAAGGCAATCACTCAACTACCAGACTGTCAGAACATCTCCTATTAGGAGACATAGTGGTCTAACTAGATCTCTATAATGTCCAGGTTCTGCATATTGAATAGGTCCACAACTACTGAGTCACGTACTGTTTTAACTGGCATTGCAGGACAGGGGGCAACCTGGAGGAAAGTCGAGACTCTGAAGGGCCAGGGGAACATGAGGAAATGTTATCCAGGGTCGAATGAATGTTTGGAGCCAAAATGTAGAAGTACCACTGCATTAGGAGAAGAGTTAGGACAGACAGGGACATGAGTCAAGAAGAAACAGTAAGTCAAGAGGCAGGCATGGTGAGACTGGAAAGTACCTCAAGAGTCCCCCCCTTCACTGCATAACTCAGCATGGGACCTCCAGCCTTTCCAGTCTGGTAAGGCTCCAGAAACTGCACCTGCCCTGCTCTACTTAAGAAGTATGTGCCTGAATGCCCAGAAAAGTTCCTGACAATGTGAAGAATTTGAGAAGTTGCATCATACTGTTGGCAACACATCCTGACAGGAACACAGGTCAAAAGGGAAAAGGAAGAGGCAAGATGTGACAAGACAGGCAAGGCTGAGCAATGCTTAGCTGAGTAGCAGATGTGAAGTATGTCTGCCTTTGGTGCCAGTAATCTGAGCTGCAGCTCCACCAAATGACTCATGGAGCTTTTCCTGCAATGCTGGAGGTAAAGGGCTGAGCAATCAGTGTTCTAGTGAATCCTATGTATTGTGCTGGACACCAGGTCTTGCTATTAATGCCAGAGCTCTGAGAAAGGCAGAAGCATAGACATATGTATGCTCTCTGTTTCAGAACAGAGAACGCCAAATGAGATTTATTCACTCAGAAAACCCAAAGATTTGAAGCACAAATGGATTCCCTGGCTCCGAGTGCCACCTTTCTCCCTCTGATCTGGCTTTGTTCTCAGGCAAACTCTGAGTTCAGACTCACCTACTTTCCATTCTCTTTCAAGCATAGAAAGAGAGTTTTATTCTTAGTAGTTCAACATAGGGCTCAAAACTAGCTGTTTGAACTGACCCTATCACAAGCTTATCTCCAATCTAGTTCCTATGACTAGATGAATGGAATTTGCCATTGGCCTAGATCTGAGTGCTGTAGGAAGTTCAATTTTACCTGACCTCTGTATACTAATGATAAAAAAAGCAATCCCCCCATAGAAAAAGCAAAATGGGAAGAACAGAGTCTGGAATAACAAGGGGGTTCAGATAAACCAAGATGGGGATGAATCCATGGAACCAAACTGAATCGTCAGGAGAATACTTAACTAAAAGAAACTGCCACATGTATGGACATGTTTGCCAATGCATGCCATGTGCATGCCACATGTATGGGGATGAAAAGGGCAAGAAGCAACCTCACAGAACAGTAAGTAGAGGTTGGTAACTGAGTGGAATAAGGACATGGGCATATGAGCCAGGCTTACTTCAGCTTCCTAGAAAATAGAATCTAACATAGAACTTCATAGCTACTGTCTACTTGGTTGTAGAATCTAGGACAGCAAAAATGAGAGAAAGAGAACGGTTGGAAGGATGAGAACTAAACACAAGGCATGACTGTCAGGAAGGGACTTAGAGGGCCTCTTCCATAAAAGGCCATATCTAGACACACCATACAGGAATTCCATAACCCAAAATAGCTTCTTAGAGGGAGGGATGGAGAAGAATAATCTACCATATATACTGGGCTGGATAGCTTTATATGAACTTGGCATATGCTAAAGTCATCTAAGATGAGGGAAACCTCAATTAAGAAACTGCCTCCCTGTAGGGCATTTTCCTAGTTAGTGATTGATGAAGGAGGCCTTAGTCCAGGGCTGGTGGTCCTCGGTTCTATAAGAAAGCAGGTCGAGAGGCTATAAAATTAATCAGCACCCTCCATGGCCTCTCCATCAGCTCCTGCCTCCAGGTCCCTGCCCTGTGTGAATTCCTACCCTCACTGCTTTTGATGCTAAATTGTTGTTATATGGAACTGTGTGTGAAATAAACTGTCTCCTTCCCACATTACTTTTGGTCATGGTGCTTCATCACTGCAGTAGTAACCCTAACTAAGACATGCACTGATCAGTTTCCTTTCTTATTTCACTCTCCTAAACTTCTGTGGTGACTCCAGGCTGCTCCAGTATGTGAGACCAGATTTCTCTATCCTATGATATCGTCCAAGAGTATGGAAGGAAGTTGTAAGCATTCCTTCTAAGCTCCACCCCACAGTTACCTGGCAATAGCCAGGTATGCCTGACTCACTATAAAAAGGGCTGCTTGCCCTCTTCTCACTCTTTTACTCTCTCTCTCTCTCTTTTAATTTTTATTTTTGGATATTTACTTTATATATATTTCAAATGTTTTCCCCTTTGGAAACCCCCTATTCCATTCCCCCTCCCCGGCTTCTATGAGGATGCTCCCCCACCCACCCACTCCCCTCTTCCCTCCCTAGCATTCCCCTACACTGGGGCATCTAACACCCTCAGGCCCAAGGGCCTCTCCTCCCACTGATGGCCAACCAGGCCCTCCACTGCCACATATGTGGCCAGCACCATGGGTCCCTCCATGTGTATTCTTTGGTTGGTGATCCAGTCTCCCAGAGCTTCGAGGGGTCAGGCCAGTTGACACTGTTGCTACCTCCCTGGGGCTGCACACTCCCTCAGCTCCTTCAGTCCCTTTTCCAACTCCTCCATCTGGGACCTCACACTCAGCCCTAGGGTTGCTGTGATGTGACTCTTGGGTATTTCGAACTTTTAGGCTAATATCCACTTATCAGTGAGTACATACCATGTTCATTCTTTTGTGACTGTGTTACCTCGCTCGAGATGATATTTTCAAGATCCATCCATTTGTCTGTGAATTTCATGAAGTCATTGTTTTTAATAGCTGAGTAGTATTCCATTGTGTAAATGTACCACATTTTCTGTATCCATTCCTCTGTTGAGGGACATCTTAGTATCTTAATTCGAGCTGAATTGGGACAACCAGGTGCTCTCCTAGGTGACGACCAGATCTACAATGTAATTGTTACTGCCCACGCATTCATTATAATTTTCTTCATAGTAATACCAATAATAATTGGGGGCTTCAGAAATTGACTCGTACCACTGATAATTGGAGCCCCTGACATAGTGTCCCCATGAATAAACAACACTAGCTTCTGACTCCTCCCACCATTGTTCCTACTCCTTCTAGTGTCATCAATAGTAGAAGCAGGCACAGGAACTGGATGAGCTGTGCAGCCACCTTTAGCAGGCAACTTAGCACACGCTGGAGCATCAGTAGATCTAACAATTTTCTCCCTACATTTAGCTGGTGCATCATCTATTCTAGGAGCTATCAATTTTATTACTACTATTATTAATATAAAACAACCAGCAATAACTCAATACCAAACCAAATACCATTGTCTGATCCGTACTGATCACAGCTGTTCTTCTACTTCTATCACTTCCAGTTCTAGCCACAAGAATTACAATACTACTAACAAATCGAAATCTTAACACAACTTTCTTCAATCCTGCAGGAGGAGAAGATCCTATTCTTTATCAACATTTATTCTGATTTTTTGGTCACCCAGAAGTTTATATCATAATTCTCCCAGCATTTGGAATCATTTCCCATGTGATAACTTACTATTCAGGAAAAAAAGAACCATTCGGGTAATATAGGAATGATGGGAGCTATAGTATCTGTTGGTTTCCTAGGATTTATTGTGTGACCTAGACGTGGACACACGAGCATAATGCTATGAACATAGTGGAGCATGTGTCCTCATTACATGTCGGAGTGTCTTCCTCTATCCCTTCTCTCCCCATTCCCCTCCCCCACCCTCTCTCTCCACCTTTCCATGTGTTCATGGCCTGCCTCTCCCCGCTCCCCCTCCTCTTTCTGCCTTTCTCTGTCTCCACTCTCTCCTCAAGTCCCCTCCCCATGCCCTAAATAACTCTATCCCATACTATATCCATCATATGACTGGTACCTCAGGGGGAAGGGATCCCTCAGCGTGGGCCCACAGAGGCACTCCCTTCCACCTCACCAGACTGCACCTCTACCAAACATATTCCTGGTTCTTCCTTTTCTTTTTTATAAAACATAACAGAAGAAATGGGTAATATCAAACACCAGACATTGCCTGGAGAAGTAGAATAAAAAATTAGCAGGAAACTGGCTCCAGGGGAGAAAAAGGCCCAGGGAGCAGGTGAGCCAAGAGAATGTAGGCTGGAACATAGAATGTGCTCAATGCTAGAATTATGTTTTTGATTGGGACTTTATTCTAAATAGCTAGCAGCCTAGTGCTTAGCACATCGCAGGGCTTTGGAAAATGTTGACAAACAAATGGACTATGTGCAAGGTGTTAATGAGCAAAATCTGTATGTGTATCTATATAATGTGACATGGAATTTCACTCATAATTTTAATCTTTACCTTATAAATTGTCATATATTTGTAGATTATCATATCATGTTTCAATATGCACATATATTATATGACACTTAAATCAAGGAAAGTGTATCTTCTCAAACATGTATCATCTCTTTGCATTTAAAATGCTCACCCCCTTTCTTCTAGCTTTACTATAATGAGACATACATTAACACTATCTATAGTCACCCTATAATGAGATATACATTAACACTATCAATAGTCACCCTACCACCTAGCATAATCTTGGAATATAATTACTGAAATGTTAAACTATAGAACTTACCCATACAAGAATTAAATTAGCAATTATGCAGTGTGCATACATTCATACCCCTGAATGTTTTGCTTACATGAACTCATTCAATTGTCATAATCCTAGGAGATAATGAATGGCCACAAAGAAGTCTTTGTAAGCTCAACCAAATGCATGGACTCAGAGTGATCCCAAGCCACTAGTCTACTCAGAAACAGTGAACAGAAACCAGAGCTCTGTAGCTGAGCAACTTCAGGCCTTTCTTTCTGCAGCCGTCTTTTTCTATTTATTTCATTTTTCCTTTTGAGACTGAGTCTCTTTATGCAACTCTGGCTGTCCTAGAACTTGTCACGTCCATACAGGTCGTGAAGCAAAGCAGTAGGTCCATGGGAGTGAGGTCCAGACGCAAGCACAGATTTGCCCGGGTTAGTCAGACATGTCATTCTACAACAGAAATCAGACCTGTAGATGGTTTTCTTTTACCGACTGGACTTCATAGTTTAGAGAAGTTTCAGGTTTCAGAAAGAGAGAGTTGAAAGTACAGAGAATTTCTATATGTGCTAGCCCTCTGTGGGCACATAGTTCTCTTATTGTTAATATCAGGCCATTGTGTGGTTATACATGATCAGACAATATTGTTAATACATGATTACTTAGCAACATACAAGGTCTACAGTCTTTGTAGTCTGCATTCTACACATATTGATAGACGTATGTGTCCACGAATACAAACAGCATCATGTAAACTAGTGTGAGTGCACTAAAAGTTCTCTGTGTGCTACCCGTGCATCCTTCCCACTGACTCAGTTGACCTCCACCACCTGGACCCACTAATCTTTGCAATAGCTCTACAGTCTTTTCTTCTCCAGAATGCCATATACTGGAAGCATGCTGTGCTTAGCTCACAGACCAGCTTCTTTCACATAGCGACCTGCATTTAGCATCATATCTTTTTGTGGTTTAATAGGTTACCTTTTTGTAGTGCTGAGCAATGTTTCATTATTTGGATTTATTGTCAGTTTATCAACTCATTTGTTGTGTGAAGTACTGATTACTTCTTTCGTGCTTTGTCTGTTAGGACTAAAGCGTCTGTAAACATTCACACACAGGGTTTCGTGTAGACATATATTTTAAATTCATTTGCATAAAACATCAAAGGATGTAATTGTTGAACAATATATTAATATCCCCTGTAGGGTTTTTTCTTTTCCTATTTGTTTACTTAAAGTTTAAAGTAGTTTACTGTGGAAAAAGTATAAACAAGAGTCTTTTTATAAGCAAGCTTTCAAGGTTACCACAAGGTGACTGACTGGTCGATAGGGTCACCACCTTCACAACAGCCGCAAGCAGGGCAGCCCAGCACCTATTTATGGTTCGCTTCCCCCTCCCAACCCAGATATAATTTACTAACCAAGGATCATTTTTACTACAAGCATGTGGTAGTAACATAATATGTTTACCTTTTCCAAGTTAGTCAAATGTGTTTGAATCTCCCAGAAGATTAATTATAATTTTGTTGAATTCATTACTCACACGTTTTATCACTTACAGTTTTTAATGAAAAGTGGATGCATCAGGTCATCAAGCCACTTGCTGAGGTCACAGAGCTAATAAACAGTAGACCCGACATTCAGACTCAGGTCTCTAGCCTCATTGCTAGTCTGCCCAGCAATGTTGTATTCCACAGCTTTCCCAGCTCCTCATCTAACAGTGGATATAATATTTGTGTAAATAACTCATTGGTCAGTGTACCTGGAATAGTGGATGCTGAGCCTGAAGCCACTGAGCTAGCTACACTGATGCTTTCATTTAAAAGGTCTATTTCTATGCTCAGAGAGGAAATTTTTAAAAGCCCTGATTACCTTGCGTGGGGAAGTCCCTAGGGCTTCTGAACATCCCCAGGGGCTCCCAGCTGGTCTTTGACTCAGGCCCTTGTCCCATAGCTCACTCTCTCACTTTATTTCCCGTAGGTTCCAGAAATGGTTACTTGGTCTCATAGCCTTCAGCCTATGGAAAGGCAGTAGATCATGGTGAAACGTGTGTCCGTGTAGGAAACTTGTTCATTCCACGGCAGCCTGCAAACAGAGATAAGGATAGGGAGAGGGGCTGGCATCTCAGTGGCCCCTTTGAGGGCATGCTTTCAGGACCCTACCACCTTCCAACAGCACAACTTTTGGGGGACCAAACCTTCAACCATAACTTTTGGGGGAGATTCAGTAGCTAGACCACAACATGGACTTAAAGGGGGAAGAAGCAATCATATGCGGCTGTGAAGATTATAAAATGGCATTAGGTTTTCATCTTTGAAGACTAAATAGAAATTTGATGAGCTAGGATGGTGTAGAGAATAGTCAAGATGGAAGGGCCATAAAAACAAAGGCTAATGAGAAAGGAAGAAGTGTGATCAGAGGTAAGCAGTGTGCTCTGCTTGCAGAAGCATAAGATACGAAGGGTAGGCTTTTTGTTAGGGACTCTGGGGAGGGCATGTTAGAAGGATGCATTCTCTAACCTGCTGTGAAGCAGAAAATCTACCACAAAATAGCAAGGAAAAAAAATGTTGAAGCTTCAAAACCATCTAGTCTCAAAGTTATGAGCAGTTGTATACCCTGAGATAGATGATGGAATTTACACTCTGATCCAAATTGCTCAGTCTTTGTAAACATCATTTCAACAGGCCTTTCAATTGTGTAGGTTTAAAGGCAAGAACTTACAATTTCTCTTAAAGAAAGCCAAAAGGCAATAAAGTAACCCAAATACAAATGCTTTGGACAATCTGTTTGGTAATGTAAACTGGGAGCATCTTAAGCTCAATTATGCTCCTGGAAGTTATAATTTTTCCTCAATTTGAATTTAGAAATTGTGTCTGAAAATTACTGGTTGTTTGTGAGAGAGGTGTTTGTAAGTTTGTGTCCAAGTATATGTTTACAGATCAGGAGTGAAAACCTGTCTGTAGGGGGAGTTACTGTAGGAGGCTGTCTTAGTTTGGGTTTTATTGCTAGGATAAGACACCATGACCAAGGCAACTTTTATAAAGGACAACATTTAATTGGGGCAGACTTGGTTTCAGAGGTTCAGTCTATTATCATCATGGCAGGAAACATAGCAGCATCCAGGCAGACGTGATGCTGGAGAAGGAGCTGAGAGGTCTACATCTTGATCAGATGGCATCCAGAAGGAGACCCTCTTTTCTGGAGGCAGCCAGGAGAAGGGAATCTTCTACACTGGGCAGGGCTTAAACATAGGACCTCAACGCCTACTCCCACAGTCTCTCACTTCCTTCAACAAGGCTACACCTCCTAATAGTGCCACTACCCATGGGCCAAGCATGTTCAAACGACCACAGAGCCAATTCCCTGTGTGCTCTAAGGGGTTCTATTTGGCTTAGGTCACCAGATTCAGGCTAGATTCTTGTCTCACACATACCAGCATGTCCTAACATTAATAAGCATGGTCTTGGGTCGAAGTCCAAGGTAAAACTCCTTCGTCAGAAACTGCATTACTTATCAGCAGTGGGTTAGCAGGTAGAGATGGATGATCATCAGGTTATTGATCCTGAGATGACAAAGAGCAGATTAATCAACCACATGGAAAACGTAGGTAGCAGCCAGACAGAACTTGTCTTTGATATCATACCTTGGCCCTGGGGAACTCTGAAAAGCAATCTGGAGAAAAGCCAGACAGATCCAAATGAAGCACTGCTACAAAGAAAAGGGGGAGGGGGGTGTGAGATCTCTCACTGACACAGGGAAGGACTGTTCTAAAGTCAAGAGGACAAACAGAGCAGCACACAAGTGCTGCGTGTGATTTGTACTGGCTTCTGGGTCTGAAAAGAACATCACCTCAGGCATTAGTCATTGAAGGAGATGGACAAATGGTACTGGAGAGTCAATGCTGTTACACACATACAGTGTCACCTGCACAGCCTAACATCAGTAAACACGATCTAGGGCTGGGAGCGGGGGCTTACATCCCACTTAAACAGGAATATAGATTGCTACTAAAATTCTTGAGTCTTACCTTTGCCTCTGCTTTTGCCTTTAAGTGGTGCTTAGCAAATATAACCAAGAATTTAGGAGTAAAGGGTCAAGATAGTCATTCGACTTATCCCTCAAAGAGTGTGTTTGTAGAACTAATTTGAGAGAGAAGCCAAGTGTGGCAATTAAGAACAGTGATTTTGCTTGTAAGGAGTCAGTGTATAATACTTTATCATCAACAATCAGATTTGATGGTAATATCTACCGTAGAAAGTAGATGTCTGCACATATCAAGCAGTAGATCTTGGGAAGGCCAGGGTAGACACATCATGTGTTTTCCTACTTAATGGTGCACTCAGGAGCATGTTTATAAGCATGGTTAAAGTCTCCTGTGTCTTGTGATGGTGACGAAGAGCTAAAAAGCTTCTGTTGTCTTAAAAGTTATGATAAGCAGCCGGGCCACTCGGCACAACCACTTCTCTTGATACTCTGAAAACTTGTTCACTTAAGTTAATTTTTGTGTCCCTAACACATAGCAGTGTAATGGTGGTTAATGATCAACTAAAAGAAATTAATCAGTTTATCTGTATAAATAGTACTTAATAGAAGGTACCATCGCTTTAAGAAATATGGACCCTCATAGTATTAGCAGGATCTCTGTAATCAAGGCCACTAGGGAAGAACTGTTAGCAACAGTATCACTCAGTTCTGGATCCTGCATGAAACATTATCAACAAGCCAAGCAAGATGTGGCCACAGGAACAAGAATAGCAATGTCTAAGATGGGGCTGACCAATTGCTCTCCGACTGGAACTGGAGCCTTCTCTACAGGAAGGAGGCCTCCTCTGGTACTGTAACGCTGAGTATGTCATAGGTCCGAGTGGAGAACTTGCTGCTGTTATTTTGATAAACATAAATGATGAGCTCATCAAATTGCTTTCTATGTATCTGTGTTTACACCCACAAATTACTGCTGTTGTCCAATTTGGTCAGAGAAGCTTCTTTGTTTTAGCAGCCTGTCATAACCTCAGAGACTCATAACTGATCAGTGTGAGGAGAATAAGTGACAGTTGAATGCTCATCCATAAACTGGGCTTCTATATCCCAAAGGGACAGGAAACAATGTGGGAAAGGGGGCAGAAAGAGCCTAAGAGGTGGAGAACAGGTGCAGTATGTAGAACATCAGCTGCTGGGGATGACATTCGTGGCCTTTGCACACCTGAACTCATGGCATCTGGGACTATCTGCACAGGACTGGGCCCACCCACATCCTAGTCTAGAGGAGGGAAGAGCTCATGGGATCCCACTCCTCCTTAAGGACTTACACTGTAGCAATTGATAAGGTGTCCATGTCTCTTTAAGTAACCCTTCAGCTATGTTCCTATAAGTAACTCTAGCATAACCGTAACTCACTGGGGCGTCAAGGGAGCCATGATAGGAGAACTAGTTGGGAATTAGTTGGGAAGAAGGGATTAGGAGGGATAACGGAGAATAAGAGAGGTAAAGTGGGTAAATGCGATCGACTACATTAATACAGATGGGAAAATTCCAGCATGAGATGCAGTTATAACTAAAGACACTGTTCTTAAAAGGAGATGTATAAAGGAGCCCATTTTAAAGTAGACAGACCCTTTTAATAGGCAACTTGGAAGATTTCAGCTAGAATCCTCTTTTCAACTGTATGCTTTAGTGCCCTCTTAAGTGCAGATCTAGCTTCTCTCGAGCCTCACTATGGCCAACCTAGACCTGCTCCAGCCTGCCCCTTCCTGGCTGGCATCTAGGTGGAGGGTTCCTCTTCTGAGTTCAACCTCATTTCTTGCATGTTAGTGCACTGGTTTTATCTAGCTTCAGTCCAGTTCTCTCCCAAGAATGAACAATCTAGAAAACACATTAGATCAAATGTCAAATACTAGTTGGAAATGTCTCAAGTAAGTGTGTAAAGAATGGAATTTGTATATAGTAGACAAAGTCTAAGTAAATTATCTGTCAATTAAATCATCTTTTTTATTTCCACTTTTGAGGTTGCCATCAACACAATTCAAAATTCTTCAAGTATTAGGAAATTCTCATCCCAGTATTTTGATGTGACAAAAATTATACCTTAACTATGACTTCATGAATGAATAAACAAATGAGACCCAAGGCTAAGAAGTGCTTTATACATTTTCGACTTAAATATAAACATAGCTACTTCATAAAGGAAAAGTCATGGGCAACAAGAGCACTATGGGAATCAGTTCCTTGGGAAGATGAGAACCAGTCTAGCTCACAATCCAGTCAGACCACTCATGGGCATACCCCCAAAGGATGCGTTAGCCTAACCCAGGGACAATGTTTTATTTTGTTATGTTTTGTTGCTATCTCTTAGAAGCCTGTTCATTTCTAATGAGAGTGGAAAGGGAGTAGATTCAAATAAGAGAGGATGGGAGGGGCTGAGAAGTGTAGAAGAAGAGGAGACTCTTCAGATTATATTGTATGAGAAAAAAATCTGTGCTTGATATTGAAAAACAATAAAAGAACAGTAACTCTAAAAAAATACTAATATAATTTAACTCAAGGCTCACTCCATGAGATGGAATCCTTACTTGACACTGCTTGGATCATCAAAAACCAGAGACTAAATTGCCCAGAGACCTAGGGTAAAATCAAATATTACTGGTCTGAAAAATAGTAACAATCAAATGACTCCTGATGATATCCTGCTATACTCATAGATCAGTCCCTGTTGAAAAATACAGCAATCTTAAGTTTGTATTTGGCAGTTGATAAAAGATT
Source organism: Rhynchomys soricoides (assembly GCA_019843965.1). Lineage (NCBI taxonomy): Eukaryota > Metazoa > Chordata > Mammalia > Rodentia > Muridae > Rhynchomys > Rhynchomys soricoides. The sequence continues at coordinate 15,328,276 of JADRCH010000012.1, forward strand.
AATTGGTAAAAGCAATAATTTCATTTTCCATTGTACCTTGTGTTCTTGGCCTTTGAGATAGTCATAAGATTGCAAAAACTGAAATCCAAGGTTTTTTCTTGAATCATAGATGAGACAGAATATCATAAGGACCTACAGTTTCTGGAAATGTTGACATCTTGGATGACATGTAACTGTCATGAGCAAGAAGACAGGTATTAGGGAGAACGGTCAAAACAATCTCCTAGCCCTACACATAGGAATATAAATGGGAAAGAGAAGGATATTTTAAACTAATTTATTCATGGACTTATTAAGAACCATCCTATAAAATACTAGGCCCAGTATTTTTTTTTATAGAAGTGAAAATAAGGCACAGTTCTTAGAGAAGGCAAACGTGGGAAAGCTCAATGATGTCATTCTGTGTGAGCTTTCACGAATTCTCAGAACTGAAGGTAGGAGCACGCACGCCTGATGAACCTGACACTCTTGGGGCTAACCCTGGCTCTCTGTTTACAAGCCATATGGACATGGAAAGAAGAGACAGTGGCCCTTGTTCTCCATGTGGGAGTAAAGCTAACCGCTTAGGCTTGGAGAGAATAAGTGGGGATGTATGGATGAGCTGACAGCACAGTTCCTAATACAGAGCAGAAACTTGGTAAAATACTACTGTGTGGGGTTGTCATTATATTGATGGCAACATTAGTCCTGGAAAAATTCTAAAATTACCAGGTAATATTTTTTCTAATACCTAAAAAGAAAAGATGTGGCTGCATGTTCCAAGTAGATTCTATAATGAATTTGTCAACAAATTAGGTACAATCAACCTCCCTTTACTTTTGACATGGTCCCCTCTACACTTAGTTACTAACACGTGAAGTAAAAAGAAAAAAAGCATACAAATTGTCTTCAACTACTCCATAGGGCCTGCAGGAAACCTGCTGACCACGTGGCAAACAGGGAGATTTGCATGTGGTTGACTACTTTGCCAAGGGGTGATATAAATCTGAAGAGAGGTAACACAAGGCATTGTTCCCCCATTCTAATTCAACAATTTCATAAGAAAATAAGAAGAAAAAGAGCACTGATGGCAATCTGAGAAAATATGAAATCCAATTACAGAAGCTGAGTTAGATTCAGGACTCAGAAGAACCTTCTTGGAAACACATCTAGTCCTTCAGTGAATTCCTTTCTATGCGTGATCTCCAAAAGAGGCATAATTATAAAAGACTGCATGGTCAAAATCCATACAGCAAACAATAAAACCCACATATTCTACTCCAAACTACACACAAGGAAAATGTTAAGCTACTTAACATCTATCATAGATAGGAACATATCTTTAAATCATACAAGAAAGGGCTATGTTATACTAAGCATGCATACAATTCAAAAATGAAATTGGTTGCCTAACATCCCAGTTTTGTAATTTTGGTCAAAATTTAAAACTATCTTTTAATGATATAAACATAACCTTCTCTTTTAATTTTCTGATAAACTTCCAAATTATTAACAGATTCTGGCTTCAAAATTAAACATATTGTCTACCTAAAAGAATTGAACGTGCAAACTTCATATAGAATTTCCTAAAATCAGCATGGATATTTGCCTGGTGTTATTCCTCAGAAACTTCCGTGGAGACTTATAGTTTATGTCATATGTTTAAGTGAGAATATATGTGTGGTGGGCAATCTACTCCTGGAATCTTGGCAGAGCTCTTCCAGGATGTGACAAAGTCTGACATCCAAAGGATGGGTAGCCAGATGTGTTTACATGTGGCTGATGCTATCTGGGCAATGTAAACCTGGAAGTGGGATGGGTCATTGTTCTGCCATTCCATGTCAATAGCCTTATAAGCAAATTAAGAAAAGCACTGATAACAATCTGATAGAATACAACTCCTCATCAAATAAGAGATGATAGGAGGCTCCCCCCACAATTCAAGGTGCATGCTTCTAGAGCATGTTAGTCCCTATTTGCATAGCAATGCCTTACCAAAGGGAATGACTGATGAGGCAGATAACTGGTGTCCCAGAGTTCATAGTTACTTTTGGAGTGCTTACATGAAATGTGTTCCAAGAAGAATCTGCCTCCCCCTATTCATGTCTTTCTCAAAACCTCAGACTATAATGATTTGAGGGAGGGAGTCTTTATAGATACAGTTAGTTAAGATAAAGCCACACTGGAGCAGGAAAACCTAAATCTAATCTGGCCTTATAACAAGATGCAAAGAGATCAAGACGCACACAGAGAAATGATGATGCGGAGGCATGAGACACAAGGGGAGCACTGTGAAATGACAGGAGCAAAGGCTGCATGGTGTGTCTGAAAGCCAGGCTCTACCGAGGATTGCTGGTAACACTAGATGTCAAGGGAAAGCTACAGAACAGTCTCTCTCAGAGCTATGTAGAGAACATGGCTCTGCCAACTCCCAGAACCCTGCCTCCCTTCAGCTGCTAAGTCAATCAGACAGACCACCTTCTGACCACCTGGAAGCCACAGTAGCCTTTGCAAACCCTACCTCTTGTCCTGTCGATCATTTCCCTTAAGCACACATTTCACCCCACTACCTTCAGGACAGGCCCCCAACTAACCCAAGAGCTCCTAGTCCACTCATGCTCGGTTTCTGCTGATACCTCTTTAACCACTAGGCCTTTGTTCCTTTAATTGCCCGTGTCTGGAACATTCTTTGTCTCCTGCTTTCCCAACACCCTTCCGGCTACTTCTTGGCTTAGACATTTCTTCCAAAAGGTGTCTGACTGTCTGCCTGCCTGCCTGTCTGTCTTTCTGTCTCTGTCTCTCTGTCTCTGTCTCTGTCTCTCTCTCTCTCTCTATCTGTCTCTCTCTCTCTCTAAAGCTCTCTGTGAACCAGAGGCTTCCCCAGAATTTTTACCATGTTGTTGCAATTGCTTGTTTATTTGTATAACATGCAGGAATTTTACCCTTCATCACTCAGGTGCAAAAAAAAAAAAAAATCACATTCCATTATTTCTAAAATTTAAACTAATTGTATTCCTCCATTTCACCCTCTTGACTCATAAGAATTTAATCCATGGGCCCCTTCCTTGTCTTACCCTTCATGAGATCACCCAAGAATTCTGAATTTATGAAGTACCCAAAACAACTATGATGCTATAGTTACATGCTGACCTACTGAGTTCTAGTTCCAGGATGCAATCAAGCATCACAGCACAGACAACCACGGCACAGACAATCACAGCACAGCACAGACAACCACAGCACAGCACAGACAACCACAGCACAGCATAGCGCAGCACAGCACAGCACAGACAAACAGCACAGACAACCACAGAACAGTACAGTACAGCACTGCTCCACACCATCCACAGTTAACTCAAAGATACCGTGCAGCTGCTTGGAGACCCAGCATATACAGGTCGGTAAGGATTAACTTCTAGAGGACTGGCTGGCAAGTAACCCCAGTGATCAACAGCTTCAAGCACTCAGATTTATAGTCACCCCTAGGAACCAAAGGGTCCAATGACACTTTTATTGTATGTTCTGTAGTCTTCCAGACACACCAGTTTTACTGTAAATTTTGTCACTCTATGTCACAGAGGGATTTGAACTTGAGGTTACGTTTGAAAATGGCTGTAATATTAAAAATTATAATCAAGTCAATAGAGGGACTAGGATATAGCTCAGAGGTAGAGTTTGTGTGGCATGTTGGAGGATCTGGATTCTTCCTTAGTATCACAAAATTTATAATGAATATAATCGACTAAAAAAATTAAGACTGGAGAGATGGATCCATGAGTTAAAACCACTTGCTGCCCTGCCAAAGGATAGAGGTTAGCATCCCCTCAACCCCATGGTGGCCCACAATTGTCTCTAACTCCAGTTACAGGGGATCTGACACCCTCTTTTGGCCTCTACAGCCACCAAGCACACATGTGGTTCATGTGGCAAGACAGCCATACACATAAAATAAAAATAATTGTAAAGACAAAGCTACACTCCATTGACCAAGCAAGCAGTACCTAAATTAATGTAGAAACCTTCCATCCCACCGGAGTTGGTCTTAGGAAAGGGCACACCAGTGGGTTCTCGGCCACAGGAAGTCAGCTGCACTATGGAATTGACAAAGCTTCATCAAAGAGGAAGTTGCTGGTAGCTGCTTCAAGACACACATCCACTGGAAATGTTAATCCTACAAAATCCACCCGTTGAATTACCTCCCTCCCCATTAGCATCACATGGGAAACAGCTCCTCCAACTCCTACTCCTGCCACACACAGAGACCCCTATAAAAAGGGCACACTATTTCCCTGGACATATATCTAGACTACACACATGAAAAGATGGATGCCTTCTGTGGATAAGAACTAGTACAGGAATTCAGGTAGTCAACCCTGTAGCTTCAGCACAGCCACAACAAACCCACTGCTATCAACACAGCCCTACAGAAAACATAAGACTCTCCCTTCTCAGGAGAGTCTAAAAGCCTCTCACTAGAGCACATGCCCAAGCTGCTCAGCAGTCAGGAATCCTGTGAGCAATGCTTTTTGGCTTCGTTGTCAGATAACCAAAGCTGTTAGACGGAACACCCTCTGTCTGCCCTCGTCCAACGGCATGTTTCGCTTTTTAGTTACTAAAACATGGTTTTCTGCAAAGGATGGAGGAGTGGGGGCCTTAGTGGAAGACGGCGTCCACTAACCACAACACACCACGGGTTCTTGGAACCTGCGCTCTCTTCATATTTGGCACTAAGTGGCTCATTGTCCTTGTCTAGACAAGTGCTATGGGCTGCGTAAACAGTGAAGGGCTGCACAAAGCCTCTATTCATCCAGAATGGCAATGTGTTAACGTCCTGCCTTTTCAAGGCCAAAGGCTTTGCAGGGAAAGGACAATTTACAGCTACTTTGGTTTTAAATTAATATTTACTTAGTGCTTGAAAATTTAAACCTAACAACCTCACATTTTATGTGCAATTAACAAACAATGCTCTTCTACTTAAGGTTCTAAGTATTAATCACTAGTTATTCTTTTACTAACACTTGGCTAATTCACAGTAAACAGGCTAAATGCTTCGCAGTCATCATTCTTACTTACAAACAATTCGTTCCTCCAAGTTATAAGTCATTTCTTCCAATATTTTAAATAGATTTGTAAATTTCATATATTTAACATTTTATTTTAGGATCCAACTATTTTCATGGAATGGTACAGTACTTACAAGCAGAGTGACCTGGCACCTGACTAATCGAATATGTAGTAAGAGACAAACAGTAATGAGTTGAATACATACACAAATATTTATTTATAAACAAACACACACACACACACACACATATATATATATATATATATATATATATATATATATATCAAAAGCTCTTAAGCCATCTTCAAACCTTAGAACTAGTAAGTCTAACATCAATAATTGTAGCTAAAGCAAAAATCACAAGATTAATCTATCAGGTCCTCTTAGGAGTTACACTTTAACAAACAAATATGACAGTTATCTCCTGTGTCTTACACAGAGGGAGTACTGATGGGCTGATTGAGTTTATTGTATTTAAATTTAAGTGGAAAATTCCATACTATTGAGGTACTGGTTTCCTGGGCAGAAGTGGAGTTAAACATGTAGGCAAGTTGACTGGTCTGTGCTGCCCATGACTTGTGATCATGAGACAATCTCTGTCAATCAGATGTTCAATAGATGAAGACCCTGGAGACACGTGCTTACAAAAGGAAGCAGCAAGCCAGAGAGAGTCTACATGTGCATGCTGCTGGTGAATTCAGTTTTATACTAGCTGCCCCTTGGCTTTGCTTTTTCCCCTGCAAAGTTCCCCTTTGTCTCCTCTCTCCTCCCTCCTCCCGCCTCCTGCCTCCCTCCTCCCTCCGGGTGAGCTGCACTAATCTTAGGATTGCATGCCTGGGTCTTCATCCTACCGAGACCTTTCTCAGAGCACAGCCTGCATACCCCTTAATATCACCTTCTGCATCACTGAGCCTCCTGGGCCTCCTCAGAGGTCTGTAACCACAGTGTGAGAATTGTTCTGCTGGCAAATGCTACTTATGTTACCAGGCTAGTGCACTCCAGAACCTTTCAACACTTGCAGGCGGATTATTAGAGTTAAGAACTTAGAAATCGTGCTATGGATGACATTAGGACCTTGAGCCGTGTGACGTAAGGTAAAATGTGAAAGCAAAAACAAGTAAAGAATTCTGAAAACAACAACAGTCCTTGAATGTCTACACCAATGTCGCTCAGGCTTCCTGCCCAGGTCTTCAAGCACAACTGAATCACAAAAACATGCATATGTGTGTGTGTGTATATATATAATATATGTATTTAATTATATATATAATTATAATATATATTTATAAATATAAATATATATAATTATATATATTTATATATATTTATATATATATATATATATATATATATATATATAAATAAAATTCAGGCCCATGATAGCTCATACCTGTAGTCCCAGCACCTAGGCACAAAGAATTCAATTTGTTCAATTTGGTGTCAGGCTAGAATACATAGCAGGTTCAAGGCCACCCTGGAAAGATAGAAACAGTGGAGGAGGAAGGAGCAGGGAGGGATAGAGAGAAGGAGGCAGAGACGGAATTGAAATAAAGTGTAATTCTATCCCCAGTTTTCAGAGTAGGCCAAATTTGAATCTCTGTCATTTGATTCATAAAAATACACCATCTGCTGTGACTACTACTGCTACCATGCATCAGAGCTCCTGGCAGAGAGGACCTGAGGTGCACAAACACTTGTACAGCACCACTGATCTCTAATACGACTGCAGTTCCCCAACAAGGTGTGTCAGAAGAAGCATGCTTATGCTAAAAGCACCGAGCCACTGTATCTCTGCTTAATTTTATTTTTACTTATACTACTAATATATATTCATTAAGGAGAACCTGGGGGCTGGCAAGGTGGCTCAGCTGGTAAAGGCCCTTTACTGGCAGCATGAGTTTGATGCCCAGAACCTGTGTAAAGTGACAGAGAAAACCTAGTCCACAAAGTTTTCCTCTGCCCTACACATCCACACCATGGCACACCCCCCAAAATCAACAAAAGCTTAATGAAAATAAGTAAATAAATGACTGATATTCTCTAAGTTATAAAAGACAATTTGGGAAACAAAAACTTCAATATTAAGACTGTTTTCCTCTCAACATGCAAAACATGTTCACATCTTTAAACATACATATGTGGAGCTATATTGAAAATATTTTTAAATTATTCTGAGGTTCATTATTATGACATGCTCATTCCTCCAAATAACTAAATATTTCATAAAATTGATGACTACTAAGATTTCTGCTTTTGGAACAGAAAATTGTACCACAGACTTACTTCCCATAAAACAATAACTGGTAAAAATTAAAAAGAAGCAAAGTTATTCACACTTTGGAAATCATCCTATATATATATGTATTTAAGTATGTATGTATGTATGTATGACAAATGAAGAAACACATATATTTAGAATCTGCTAAGTCTCCATATAAATTGCAATGAGTCAGGACACTAGAGTCTTGATCCATTTCCTTCCTCCTTAACCCCAGTCTATCCTGCAGAATGATGGGTGTTTCTCTCTATGTGGGCATAGACAAGAAGAGAGGACTCCCTACTACCCACAGCTCTTTTTGTTTGTTTCTTTTTTTGATACTTTGTTTACATTTCAAATATTTTCCCCTTTCCAGGTCTCCCCTTTGGAAACCCTCTATCCCATCCCCCCACCCCTGCCTCTATGACAGTATTCCCCCACCCACCCACTCCCGTCTTCCCTCCATAGCATTCTCCTATACTGGGGCATCTAACACCCTCCGGCCCAAGGGCCTCTCCTCCCCCCGATGGCTAACAAGACCCTCCTCTGCCACATATGTGGTCAGCACCATGGGTCCCTCCATGTGTATTCTTCGGTTGGTGGTCCAGTCTCTGTGAGCACGGGGAAGGGGGGGGGAATTCTGGCCAGTTGGCACTGTTTCTCCCTCCCCCGGGCTGCAAACTCCCTCAGCTGCTTCAGTCCCTTCTCCAACTCCTTCATCCAGGACCCCACACTCAGTCCAACGGTTGCTGTGAATTGAATCTTGGGTATTCCGAATTTTTGGGCTAATATCTGCTTATCAGTGAGTATATGCCACATTTGTTCTTTTGTGACTGTGTTACCTCACTCGGGATGACATTCTCAAGATCCATCCATTTGTCTTCAAATTTCATGAAGTCATTGTTTTTAATAGCTAAGTAGTATTCCATTGTGTATATGTACCACATTTTCTGTATTCACTCCTCTGTTGAGGGACATCTGGGTTGTTTCCAGTTTCTGGCTATTATAAATATGGCTGCTATGAACATAGTGGAGCATGTGTCTTTATTACATGTTGGAGCATCTTCTGGGTATATTCCAAGGAGTGGTATAGCTGGGTCCTCAGGTAGTATTATGTCCAGTTTTCTGAGGGTCCTCCAAACTGATTTCCAGAGTGGCTGTATCAGCTTGCAATCCCACCAAGGGCACGATACTCAAGGGCTTTTCCAGTAGAGGCAGCCCCACCAGCTTTTCTTATCACTGCCTTTGGTGGACAGACTAAATCCTTTATGAGCATGGCTAAGGACTCCCTTCCTTCACTTGGTACAGTGGAAATTTGACCATATGCATGGTAGGCCAAGAATATTGGGACCTCATCAGAGTTACCATTCCCCCAACCCCATGCCCAATTCATAAACTGGAGGCATCATTTTGAGAGAAGTAAACCCTATCCCCAAATCTAGAAAAATGATCAAAGACTTTCCCAAGGGTGAGCACTCTATGAGTGAAGAGTATTCTGGGGTTTTCCCACAAGGGAACTGACTTTACTGAACACTGAAAGTTGAACATTTCAGTATAAAGGTGCTTTTGAGAACAGTTCGATTCAGTAGGTGAACAACTGAAAAAGTAAGGAGGCGTTTGGTCTTTTATGAGAACCAAGTTGGGCTTCTGCCAGCTACTTAATCAGAGAAACATCAAGGCAAAAGCAGTCAAAGCAAAGCAAAACAAAAGCAAAGAGCTAACCCAGAGACAGTAGAACTGCTTGTAATTCCAGTGCCAGGGAGGTGGACAAAGATGGTTTCCTAGGACTTGCTGGTCAGACAGCATAGTGTAAGCAATGAGCTCCAGGACAGGGAAAGAGACCTTACGTCAAAAGACAAGGGGGACAGTGCCCGAAGAATAACACCCAAGCTCAACCTCTGGCTTTCACATACACATGCACACACAAACAACTACCAAGTTTCAGAATAAACCCATGAAAATACTCCCAAAATAACTTCCATGAAGGGACATGTATTTAAGTCAATCAAATTATAGAGCAATGACATGGTGCAAAGCAGCCAGCATGTAATGGAGTCTAATAGCTGAACAAGATGCCAACTGAAGCAGATGGCATAACAGAGAGATTAAAGAAGAAGAAGCCAAAGGAACCTCTGCTAAGCCTACTCTTCCCCGTGGTGACTGTGCATTTGGAGGAGCAGCACCACAGCCGTGTGTTGTGGGAAAATGGGCTTCATGAACATAATCCAGCCAAGTCACTAAGCAAACAAACCAAACAAAGAGCAATAAAACAAACCTTGTGGAAAGAGACAACAGTGTTCAGAACTCCCATGCTATCTAAACTGTCTGATTTCAGCAATTATCACAAAAAAAGAGACATGCAAAACAAAATAGGAAAGTGTGATGTGTACACTGAATGAAAGAGAATTTATGCAGAAACTGCTTATGATGATACCCTAATGTTTTTAATAGATAAAGACTGTAAAATCATCCCTTTGAGCCAGGGATGGTGATGCATAGCTTTAATCCCAACATTCAGGAAACAGATGGGTGGATCCCTGTGAGGTTGCTCTGATCTACTCAGCGAGTTTCCAGGCTAGCCAGAGTAACACAGTAAGATCCTGTCTCAAAACAAACAAAAACCTTTATGCTCAAAAAATCTAAAGGGAAGTTTGATGAAAGAATACCAATGTGTAGTAAAGAACATCAAAGACAGATTATTAACAGAACCAGGTAAAAAGTATGGCTTTGAAAAGAATAGTCACTGAAATTAATTAAATTTACTGAAGGAACTCAGAAGAGTATTTTAAATAGTTGAAGGTAGAATCAATAAATTGGAAGATAAACTAATAGATATTATGTAAGTAAAGAACAGAGGAGGAAAATAAATAAAACGAATGACCAGAGCCACAGAGAATTGTGGGATATAATAAGGCATAGCAATATGACAATCTATACAGGAGCACCAGGAGGAGAGGAGGTGGGACAACAAAAAACATTGTCAAACAGATGACAACCTGAACTGATGAATACACTAGTCTATACACTCAGAGAAACTTGATGAATACTATTTTAAACAAAAACAGAGAGATCTACAAGTAGAAATATCATTAAAGTACTGAAAGTCAAAAAGACAAAGAAAATTTGAAAGCAGCAAGAACATGATGTAAAATGAACCTTAAGAGCAACAACTGACACTTCTGAAAGACGGGGCAGGGGGCAGTGAGGAAACAGATGGAAAGTTCTGAAAGTTTCAAAAACCCGACTAAGAATTTCATATCCAGAGTGTGTGGACACGCTCAAGGTTGGACCCTCAGACACTATAGAAAATGTAAAGGCCAGGATAAGGAAGGAATCTGATCAGCAGAGGTTGATCTTTGCTGGTAAGCAGCTGGAAGATGGCCATATTTTGTCTGACTACAACATTCAAAAGGAGTCTACCCTTCATCTTCTGTTGAGACTTCATGGTGGTGCTATGGAAAGCAAGGAGAAGCCTTACACCACTCCCAAGAAGAATAACATAGGAGGGGGAAGGTTAAGTTGCCTGTGCTGAAATCCTATATGGTAGATGAAAATGGCAAAATCAGCCGACGTCGTCCAGAGTGTCCTTTTGATGAACATGGTGCTGGAGTTTTCATGTGTAGCCACTTTGACAGGCATTACTGCGGCAGGTGTTGTCTGACTTACTGCTTCAACAAACCAGAAGACAAATAGTTGTGTATGAGTTAATAAAAGGAAGGAACTGACAAAAAAAAAAAAAAAAAAAAAAAAGACTCTCATATCCAGAAAAACTTGTTTTCAGTGAGGAGGGCGAAATTAACTATTCTCATAAAAATAAAAACAATGTATTAGTAGATCCACTAATTAAAGAGTACTAAGGAATTTATTTGGGACAAAAGCAAGTGACCCTAAACACTGATTCAAATCAACGCAAGAAACAAAAAGCAGATTGTGGGAGATAGCTCCATGGGTAAAAGCCACACAAATATGATGACCTTGTTGGATCTCCGTAACCCAAGGTAAGAGAGAACTGACTACCAAAAGTTGTCCTCAGACTCCATACAAACACATTATAGTAAGAAAAAATGCTTTAAAGTCATAAAAATAAGCATAATAAAGAAAATTAATGGAACAAAAAACTGCCATAAGCATTCAACAGAACTCCAGATAGCTCCTTTGTGGAGATTGACAAACTGATTCTAAAATTAATATGAAATTGCAATGGGTTAGACTAGCCAAAGCAACCTTAGGAAGATGAATGCTCCTGTGTCTGAAACTTGCTGTGCACCAAGAAAAATCATCACGGTAGTGTGGCACTGTCTCCAAGACAGACACATGGATGCATGGGACAGAACTGAGTCCAAAACCAAACTATTTGGGGCCAACTGACTTTCAACAAGTGTGTCAGGAGCACCTCCTAGGAGAAAAGCGTCTGCAATAAATAATACTGGGACCACAGACACTGATTCTTCTAGAGACATCAGTAGAAGAGACCCATCTACAAGTAGACCTGTCACCCAGAAGGCACCAGTCATGCAGCTGAGTGGTAGAAGCCATGGGTCTTAGTCAGGTTTCTATTCCTGCACAAAACATCATAAGAAGCAAGTTGGGGAGGAAAGGGTTTATCAGCTTACACTTCCACATTGCTGTTCATCACCAAAGGAAGTCGGGACTGGAACTCAGACAGGAAGCAGGAGCTGATGCAGAGGCCATGGAGGGATGTTCCTTACTGGCTTGCTTCCCCTGGCTTACTTAACTTGCTTTCTTATAGAACCCAGGACTACCAGCCCAGGGATGGCACCACCCACAATGGGCCATCTGACCCTTTGATCACTAATTGAGAAAATGCCTTACAACTGGATCTCATGGAGGCATTTCCTCAAGGGTGGCTCCTTTCTCTGTGATAACTCCAGCTTGCATCAAGTTGACACACAAAACCAGCCAGGACAGCACACTAACTCAGAACACAGTAGAGAAATGGCTTAGAACAGCTTGGGTGACAACTTAAGATACACTCCAGGAAAGAGAAGTAGTAGAGCTTCTCATTTGATGGATAGAAGTTATTGATCAAAAGGACTTAGCAACGAGATCCATAAACTAATAAATCCCAGAAATGCAATAAATTTGATAGAATCCTTCAATCTCTCCCACGACCTTTCAGGAAACTGGCTCTGCCACCCTCTCTGGTCCTACCTGCTAGCATTCTTTACCCTTGTAGTGACATTCCTCTTGAATACACTCCAGCATGAGATTATAAGAAGCACATTCTCCAGACTCCATCATGACAGCCTCCTTCCTAATCCATGGCTTACCAGATATTGGACCTCTCTTGGCCTGTTTCTTCAAAGGTACTCGGAGGAACATGATAGCAATCATTCTATCTTCTACACTGATATGATATAAAGGTTAGAAGGACTTGCCAGGCAAATGCTAATATTAGATATTATTCATCCTAGCAATTTTTTTTACATCTCCACATCTATTTAGCTGCATTGTTTCTGACCAGAATGCTCTCCTCTTTACCCTCTCTCCTTTGCCACCTATTCTTTGATGAGCAAAGGCCAACCTAACTTTTAAGTTTTAACTAGTCTCACTCTTCTCAAACACTTGTCCTGACTCCAAAAACTATGCACTTCTCCTCTGCACTCCAAATCATTAATTCACTACATTTACTTTTTTTCATTAGCCAAAAAGAAAAACCTGGACTGGCAGGTGTAGTTCAGTGATAAAACACTCGCCTAGCGTGCATGAGGCCCTGGGTTCAGTGCTCAGAATCACAAAATGAAGAAAAACAGAAAGACTCTCCACGCTGCAGCCATGATGGAGTTGCTTTTGGAACAGTGGAAAGAGCTCCAAATGTGTTATAATGTGAACTTGATGCAATGAAGAGACAGAGTAGGTTTTTGTACTTTGGCATAAACATCCCGACTACTTCCTTTTAGAGACTTGCCAATCTCTTTGTCACAGAGAAACTGAATGAGAAACAGAAACCTAAATCCCGTCTTTGCTGATCCCAGGAACTATATCTAACCCCAAACCATACTGTATCAGGAAGGAAGTCACATGAAAGGTGAATAAACATTTCTAAGGTTGAGTAAGGTCACTCTAAGTGTCTGCAGGTGTGATACCACCCAGATGTAAGCTAAATACACCCACAGGACTCCAGAGTGTCTCAGAAAAAGGGGGAACTCAACAATCTGAAATGGGGTGGGGTGGAGTGGGGCATAGATGTTAACAAGCAGATTACTTGAAAAAACTAAGAATCTAATGTGGATCTGTATTCTTGCCCTTTTCAACTTGGTGACAACTCCCTCAGAAGTACTTGGACCAGAGAAACTATAAATGAAGAGTAGAACATGTAAAAGGCTGCAGTGAAGATTTGACTTATTTATTTACTTTTATTATTATTATTATTATTATTATTATTATTATTATTATTATTATTAGTTTTTGGAGACAGGATTTTTCTCTGTATAGCCCTGGCTGTCCTGGAACTCACTCTGCAGACCAGGTTGGCCTCGAACTCAGAAATCCGCCTGCCTCTGCCTCCCAAGTGCTGGAATTAAAGGCGTGCACCCACTGCCCGGCTGCACTGAAGATTTTCAAGCAAAAGTCTGCAAACTAATGCCCACCTCCTTTGTCCAGCTTGAACCAGGAGCACCCAGGTTATGTTCTTCAGAACGAGGCTGGAGCATCCTTCCCTGCAGAAACTGCATACAAACCAGAGAAGTAACCTTCTTCTACTGTATGGCATCTGCAGTGAGAAAGCACACTAGCTAGTCACTAGGACAGCTAGGGTTTTTCCCCTTGGCACAGTTGACATTTTGTCTCAGATCATTCTTTGCTATTCCCCATAGAATCTTTAAAAGCATCTTCAACGTTTAACACTTAGATAACAAGAGTCTTTTAGTCTTTTTAGAATAAAAAATGTCTCTAGTGGGTTTAGGGCTGTCACCTCAGTTTGAGAGTCACAGCCCTTCAGTAAAGCAAGCCACTTCTCAGAACACCTTTGAGTGTGTCCCCAGCATTATGAGACCTCCCCAAGACAAAAGACAAGAGAAAAGAAAATAAACAAGAAAACCCTATAGCTAACAGCCAAACAGATTTGCAAAGAAGTTACATATGGAAACAAAGGCAGCATGCTACATAAGATAGAACATAGAAGAGGGGGACGATAAAAGTATCTTCAAAATAGTTTTTAATCCACCAGGATGATGGTGGGGGGGAGTGACACAGATTTCGGAAAAGTGAAAGACAAGGAAGAAATGCAAGCTACAGAAATACTGGAGCCCCAGTCCCAGAAGACAGACATCTGAGATGTATTCAAGGGGGAAAGGAAGAGGGGTTGTTACCAAGTAATTTAAGACAATAGTCTACAACTTTCAAAAATATAGATTTCCAGATATTCATGGTTGTTAGAAGATAGCTGTTTCTGTTTTGTTTGCTTGTTTGTTTGTTTGTTTGTTTGTTTTGGAGAGCCACATTCACTTTGTTTCATTGAACTGTAGGGGAAAATAAGCTCGTGAAATCTTCCAGAGAAAGAGGAAACCAAATATGAAAGGGTAGGAATCAGAACAATGCCAGACTTTTTTATAGCAGCATTTGAAGCACGGTAACACTTGATTGATGTAAGTCTTTAAGTAAAAGACTTGTGTCCATGAATACTAGATGCAGGCAAACATTAAGATACTTACGGTATGGAGCTAGAGAAGTGGCTCAGCAGTTAAAAGCATCTACTGTTTTTGCAGACAAACAAGGGTCGGCTCTCAACACTCACATGACTGCTCACATCATTTGTAATTTGAATCATGGGAGTAGGGGAGGTCTGATATCTTCTTCTGGCTTCTGTGGATATCAGTCACTTACATGGTGCACGTACATGCAGGCAGGCAAAACACTCATAAATATAAAATAAAACTAAATAAATCCCAAAAAGAGATGTTTAAGTCAGGCATGGGATGAATGCAGTTGGTCCTTGATTCTGGATAAACTTAAGTAGCATGATTGTAGGAAAAACAAGAGAGAAAAGAATTCATACACATTTTCTGGTATGAACATCAATGAGAATCCCACAGTTAAAACAAAAATTACTTCTGTGAGAGATTTTTTCCTAGGGAGACACAACATACACATCTATTCACCCCACAACTGACCAGAGTAACCATTGCGCCAAAGACCAACTTGGTGAGCTAATGGATTTGACTGGGATCACTAACAGGAGTCCGGTAGGAGGTTACTTACAGGAGTGGAGATGACTCAATAAGCAGCTTCCACCCCAAAAAACCTGCTCCAACACAGGTGATGCCTCCCAGAAGCTGCAACTTTGGAGCTCTCTGTGCAACTTGGAGGCCACACCATGGGTCCATGGGATTGCTTCTCTGGAGCTCAGTATGTCAATCTCCTCCCCAAGGGGTTGTTTCTGTTTCAACAAACCTGGGGAGCGAATGAATCCTCATGGTTCTGCCAGACCTGTGATATCCTTTACCTGCTGTGTGTCATGAGCCTGTAGGCCTCCTTTCTGAATGGGATGTTTCAATTCAGAGGAAACTGCTGTACAATAACCCTGAAGATAGAATAGACAAACATGTTATATGGTGTTCAAAGGATGGAGGAAGAGAAAAGAATGTAAAAGAGACAATTTCTCATGTCAGAAAGGAAAAATTAGGAAGAATTTCCATTCCTGGGGATAAGAAGGTTGCATAGCTGAGAACCTCTAGAAGTCAAGATAAAAAGCTAAACCATGTAAGAGCATTAATGAGCTGAGAAAGGAGTTCTCAGATCTCAGAGCAGGCTGGACTTTAAGCCATCACCAAAGCTGAGTTTGGCGTCAGTGTTCTTTGCTGAATCTTGTGAGCATGACCTGCAGTTTTGAAAGCCTTCCTGGAAGTAAGAATTAAGAGATGAGGCCCAGGTTCTAGTCAAGCTGAGTCTAAGTAGCATCCTTCCTTCATGAAGCTAACACTTCAAAATGGAATGTTCTAGAGAAAGCATGAAGTATAATAAAACCCTCTCACGTGTCCCGGCTCTAAGGAGGATCCACTGCTCTAATCTTGACAATGAACACAGTGGGTGTAGCCCTGAGATCCCAAAAGGAAACCGCAACACTTAGCTGAGGCACTGAGCCAAGTATGATGGGTGGGTTTACAAAGGAACGACCAGGGTTTGGAGAAGCCAACAACGGATGAGGGAAAACTGGTGCTAGCCATTTTAACAAGCTGTTATCCGCTCTAGAAGGCACGATGAGCGTTGAAAAACATCTGTTTGAAGGGATTTGCTCGGGAGGCAGAGGCAGGTGGATTTCTGAGTTTGAGGCCAGCCTGGTCTACAGAGTGAGTTCCAGGACAGCCAGGGCTACCCAGAGAAACCCTGTCTCAAAAAAAAAAAAAGAGTAAGAACACTCCACAGCCACTTTGAAAGAGAGCCCAGGAGCTGTATGTCCGCCCACTCTTTGGTGCTCTGCAGGTACCTTTCTGTCCAATCCCAAGACTTCCACACTGAGCACTTCCAGCGACATTATCCAGGGACATGCTGAGCTCTCATGGGAATTTGTTCTTTTAGGGGGCCCAGTGCTTTATTCCCACAAGCCTCCTAACAGCAGTCTGCCTCCTGGGCCCAGAATCAGATTTGTCCTTTAATTTTAAATTCCATGCTTCTGGGAAATGCCCATCTAATGCCAGCTTCTGGCGTACAGTTCTCTCACGGAGCTGAGATCAGTAAGGTCTTTTAACCAAAAAGCCCTGGTTTTCAGGTTTATCATTGCACTGGAAACTTCCTTGATGATGGGGAACAAACTTCCTCCATCACCTGCCGTGAAGCAAAGATCTCTTTACAAATGTCCTCTGGCGACTGGACCACCAACCAAAGAATGCATATGGAGGGGCCCATAGTTCTGGCCACATATGTGGCTAAGGAGGGCCTTGTTGACCATCAGTGGCAGTAGAGGCCCTTGGACCCAAGAGCATTAGATGTCCCAGGAATGTAGGGGAGTGCCAGGTAGGGAAGGGGGGAGTGGCTGGGTGGGGGAATACCCTCAGAGAGGCAGGGGGAGGTGGCCTAAAGTCTCATTCAGAGTATCAGACAATTTATACTCTGAGAGTTAAGAGTCACATGAGTAAAGTGAACAATCACAAAGGACACATCATAGGTGGCAAAACATGTTTTTCCAAAGAGACACATGAATAACCACAACTAAAGCAAACTCACTCTTATTGAAGATACTGGGGTCACAGGACTCTTGCCTGGTTTTCCTGGAAGTTTTCTTACAAGCACTCAGAATTCCCCTCACAGGACTCCATTTTTTGGACTGTATCTCAACAATGGGTTATAGTATCTTCCAACTTGACCTCCACAAAGCACTATATATTGACTCGTCCTACAGCAAGTCAAACATAAATGTCCTCTTTTGTGTAATTAAATGAGAACATCTGAAGAAGCAATAGTTTATTTCCAGGGAGCCATGCCTTAGGGACTTGGACAAAGCCATTTTGTTTTGTAGGCTAAGTAGCTATAGTTATTACACAGAAGCCTCCAGAACAGCTAACTCAGTAATGTGGGAAAGCAATGCACTCTCTTGGCACTGCAGGAAAGTGAGAAAACCCAGCAAAGAACAAGGTACCATGCCAGACTTGCTTCTGCTGACCTCTCTCCTTAGTTCTTGGTGCTCTACTTACCAGAATGTCAGTAGTTGGGGGAAAAAAACACAGAAATATGTGTCATCTGTGAAGGTAAGTGGGACAGGTGGTCAAGTGTTTAATGGACTGCTATGAAGTTAAATGCAGACCATGACTGTGGTGGTTTGAGTGTGCTTGGCCCAGGGAGTGGCACGATTAGGAGGATAGCCCTGTTGGAGTGGGTGTGTCACTGTGGGCGTGGATTTTAAGACCCTCGTCCTAGCTGCCTGGAAGCGTAGTCTCTTCATAGCAGCCTTCAGATGAAGATGTAGAACTCTCAGCTCCTCCTGAACCATGCCTGCCTGGATGCTGCCATGCTCTTGCCTTGATGATTATGGACTGAACCTCTGAACCTGTAAGCCAGCCCCAATTAAATGTCCTTATAAGAGTTGTCTTGTTCAAGGTGTCTGTTCACAGCAGTAAAAACCTAAGACAAGGATCTACCTTCTTAATGTCCACTAAACATAAGCCTCTGAAAGCCGTACTATTGCACAGCTGATGGACTATGAATGGAAACAAAACATATTTACCACCTAACTTGTGAAAAACACTGCTTCAGCAGAAAGTAACAAATGTGGATTTTCCAGTCACAGAAGTAACTTTTAGTATATTTAACATTTTCAATGATTCTATCAACAGCCTATTTTATTTGACCATCAACACTGACTGAGTAAAACACACTGTATCATAAATAAACAGTGAAAATCATTACAGCAACTATAGTATCTTCTACAGCTCTGAGTTCCCCCAAGAACCACAAATCCATGTGAATATGATTACAGTACCACGATTATACAAACATCAGCACATATTTGAAAGACATGAATTGGGGCACACCTTTAGCTTTTACTGGATGAGCAGTCACACTCCCACAGCAATGGCAGCAATTCACCTAATTACATATTTGTGCATAGAATTTACTTAGCCTAAATTATTTGACAGTTCAAAAACATTTAACTGCCTTGTAAAGTTTCAAATTTCATACTATCACCATGCCACCAGAATAAAAATAATGACAACTCAACAAGACACACTGTGTTCACAGGTCTCCAGCCCAGCCAGGAATGCTGGGAGTGTTGCAGCTCTTAGAAGAGAACTGAGGAGGTTTGGGTGGCTTGCGGGGGAAGCCGGGGTTCCGTGTCATTCATTCCTACTGTGGCAGTGGCCATGTTACAGCTCAGTACACACAGCCCCTCTCAGATGATCCTTGATGAAAAAACAAAAAATAAAAACGACACACTGTATTTAGAATGAGAGCCCTCTGAATTCTGCTGATGAGAAACTGAGTTTAGTAAGAAATTCTAAGACAATAAATGACTCTCTCAGGATCACCAGACTTCTGAAATCAGAACCAAAACCAAATCTCTCATCTGCTAATTCCAGGATGCTTAAGAAGAGACATTGCAACTTACTTGCTCCTCCTCTGTGTGGAGGGGCTAACATAGTACCTGCTACAATCACTATTTACTAAACTGGAGTTCCAGCCTAAAGTTCTCCTTGTTTAGACCTTACAAGGATAGTGTGGTGTGATCATATCTACTATTAAGACAGCACACCATTTCTCAGCCTATCTGATCCTCTCCTGTGACTCCAGATCCCACACACAATCCAGGGACAAGAGAAAATTTACTGACCATCTGCACCTGCTTACTGGTTAGCAACAGTGTTCATTCCTGGTTCCTGGTGTTGGGTGTTTTTGTTGTACCTACTGTTAAAAACTTTATCCATCACTCTGGCTAATGATAACTTCAAACTTGACTTGAGTGAATGTTATTACTTCTCATTTTTGTGGGGTGCATGTTTATATGATAGATAGACATATGTGTGTACATGGGTATGTGCTCATGTACACACACACACACACACACACATACATACATACACACACACACACACACCAGAGGAGGACACCAGGTGTCTTTGTCTATTATTTTACATCTTATTTTGTGACAAGTTGTTCACTGAACTAGAAGCTCGTGGTTTTGACTAGACTAGCCAGCCAGAGATCTCCGAGGACCCAGATGTCTCTGGCCTCCAGTGCGGGGATTAGAGGCACCTGAAGAAATGTGGGACTTTTATGTGGGTGCTGGGGATTTAAACTCAGTCATTCTTGCTTTCACAGCAAGCCTTTTTAACCACTGAACCATCTTCCCAGACAAGAGGGAGGGAGGGAGGGAGGGAGGGAGAAAGAGAGAGAGAGAGAGAGAGAGAGAGAGAGAGAGAGAGAGAGAGAATAGAAAATTACCATGTCCTAGTCATAGGAAAAGAATTGCTTGAGATAATTTGCAGCAGGTTCCCGACACAATACCTGGCCTTTCATAATTCCTCAATAAGGTAATATGATAACTAATTATTATTACTACTATTTTTGTTAGAATGTAGGTTCTTGAAAGAAGGTACTGAATCTGTTTTATACATTACTATACCTAATCTCAAAATACTAGTTTAGTGGCTTGGATATTATATATGTTCAATTAATAAATCTTTGGTAAGAGAACAACAGACCAGCAAGATTTCCTTTGATTGTAAAGGAAAATGGCAAAGGTTTCCTTTGACAGTAAACTTAGACCCTATAAGTAGCATTTGATTAAACTTGAAACATGAGCTTTGATGTGCAGAGCTATTTGAGATGCTCAAAACATACAAATTTAAGATTTGATACAATTACAGTTAAAATGATTTTTACATAATTGCAGTGAGAAAAAGTATATCCACTGTTGAATGGAAGTATTATAAGGTGTTTACCAAGAGCTTTTAATTTGAGAAAACCTAAATAAACTTAATGTACAAGCTGTTTCTCCACCTCAGTGCCACTGTGTTGATTTTCATCTCTGTATTTAAAGTAACAGCTTTAAATACTTCTCTATAGTGAGGTTACTCTCAATTATTGACAACTGTGGCAAAAGACACACATTTCTAAAACATGTATATCATGCCTGCAAATGATCTGAAAGTGCTTACTATAACATGTAACAGGAAATTAGAGATAAAAATGAAACAGAAAGGTTTATCTCCATAGGTCTAGGCTCTCCTCATCAACCTTGGTCAGAGAAGGTTCTTTTGCAGTGGTCAGGAGTCAGCAGAGAGAAGCAAAACTGGTCAGACGCTGAGGAAAAGTACGCTGGCTAGTTTTATGTCAACTTGACACAAGCTGTAGTCATCGGAGAGGAAGAAACCTGGACTAAGGGAATGCCTCCACAATATCAGTTTGTAGGCAGACCTGTGGAGCATTTTTATAATTAGTGATTGATAGGGGAGGGCCCAGCCCATTGTGGGTGGTTCCTTCCCTGGGCTGGTGGTCCCAGAGTCTATAATAAAAAAGCAGGCTGAGCAAGCCATGAGTAGCAAGCCAGTAATCAGTACTCCTCCATGGCCTCTGCATCTGCTCCTACTTCCGGGTTTCCGACCTGTTTGAGTTCCCATCCTGACTTTCTTCAATGATGAACAGTGGGCGTGTAAGCCAAATAAGCCCAACTTGCTGTTGGTCATGCAGTTTCATCACACCTATAATAACCTCGACTAGGACAATAGTGGTCAAGTCCAACTGGGGTGTCTACATTACCCCCATCCCTATCATAACCAATGCTCAGGAAACACTGTGGAAGAGGAATACAAAGGAACTGTAAGAATCAGAGGACGGGGAGAGGTACAGAGAAATGCTGTCTTCTGCACATGGCATGGCTATTGCAATCATGATCTCACAGCAGCACAAGATCCACACAAGAGCAAGCCAGTCAAAATCTAGATGTAAATGGAACAGATATATCCAGTCCCTACTCTGCCCTGGGAAGCTGTTGGCAGTGGAGTTCGCAGGGGAAGGAAAATTACTCTTCACTGAGCGTGTGGCCACTGGTAGGTTTCCCATGCTCCTGTAGATGACCCCTCACCATGCCTGGGCAGCACTCACACGAAGTGGGATTGAATATGTTGGAAAGGATATGGTAAAAGTTGCTCCTATGGGAAAATAGGGGTAAATGCAGTCATGTTTCGTTATATACATGAATGCAATTTTCAAAAGTAAAAATAATTTAAAACAAGAAAAGTAGAACAGAAGATACCAGGTTCGAAGAAGTTACTATGGCAGAAATAGGAGGAGAACCTTGCATAACATGGTGTGTGTTTTCTGACCCCTCCCCAAATGAAGCAAACATAGTTGTCTGCAAACACATATTTTTTCTGGGAGCAAGTAGTACCAGGAGTATTTTAAACTTTCCTGGTTTGAATGTGAATCTATTGTAAATTGAGACATCTTATGTCAAGAGGACAGGTGAGAAATTTAGAACTCTCCCACATGGTGAGGATTCCTGTTTGTCAGGTGAAAAATCTTTCTGCCTGTGCCCAGCAAAATTAGGCTTTGCCTCAGCATGCCATACCAAACCACAAAGTAGGCCAAAGTTAGCTCAGATAGAGTGAATGAAGGTACACTGCAATTAATTTAATACACACAAACTCATGAACATCTTTAAAGTATCATTTGTATAAAACTTTACAGTTTATAAAAATTGTTCTAGCACATATTACTGAAATACACTGGATCCTTCAACACACACAGATTAGACACAGATGAGTAGGCATGAGCAGAGAATTGTTTAAAATATAATTTGACTCCTGTGCTCCACAGCTTAGTTTTTAGTGGAATACATAGCATGTGGGGAAATTCCCCAGTAATTATGAAATCCTGTGTTGAGTGATAAAGATGGAGAGAGCCACAGTTTGGGTCTTGAGAGCACCCCAAAAGTCGTTATGCTAAAGCTCTGGATCCCAGCCCATCATTTCTGAGAAGCTGTGGAATCATTAAGTCTGGGGTAAATGAAAGAAGATTATGTCACTGGAAATGTGCCCTTAAAGAGGATATTGGAACCCTTGCCTCTGCTTTCACTTCCCCTTTACTTCACCTCATAAGGTGATCAGTTTCTTCAACCACATCTTCTACAATGATGTCCTTGCTGGCCCCAAAACATAAGGCCGATGACAGGCTGAAACCTCCAGAACTGTGGCTCAGAAGAAACTTCATCTTTTTAAGCGCCCTGTCTTATGTGTTTTGTTATAGTATGGGAAGCTGACTAATCCAAGTACATGAGATTATGCATACCCAAGAGCACAGCATGGCCTAGATAACAGTTAGGGAGTAAGGCTGACATCTGAGGAGTGCCTGAGATCGAAAAGCACCCAGCTCATGCTAGGAAATGAGAGCATGCTTGCTTTAACTCTTTGGGTACACATCCCAGACAGAATTTCTCCATCTTGAAGTAATTGAAGAATTCATTTTAAGAGACCTGGCTCATATTGCTTTCTTCAATGACTGCACCATTTTATATTTTTACAAGTAACGCTCTTCTCTTCTTAGAAGAAGAAAAAGCAGTGCCGTAGAGATGGCTTAGTGGATATGGGTGCTAGTTATGCAACTCTGACGACCCAAGGTCAATTCCTGGGACCCGCATATAAAGCTGGACTACACACTACAGCAGCCCAAATGAGAGAACTTGCCTTAACAAGGGAAACGGAGGGGACCAGTTTCCCCAATTAGTTCTCTAACCTCCACACACACACGGGGGTGGGGTGGGGGGGGCTGTCAATAAATAAAAGTTTAAGGGAAAAAAACACGCATGTGCTTTGCAGCGAGAAGTCCATTTTTGAAATATGCTGTGACTTTTAGCTCCCTCCTGAGATATACTATACAATGGCCCAGCATCTGGAATCAAAAGACAAGTCACATGAAATGAGAAAGGAAAGGCAGAAGCCCATGGTTCGCTTCAGGGTGAACCTCCTCTAAGGAGTCTATAATAATACTTCATGCATTAATACGTATTTGTCAAAAGTCGCAGGCAAAGCCAGAATAGTGGGTGAGATCCATACGGCTTGATTTATTCACATCAGGGAAAAGTAAGTGTCCAAAACGTCAAACAGTCCGCTTCCAGAAGAAAGCAACCAGCATCTGTAAATAAGAGTTCCCTTGGCTCTCAAGTATCTTGATGCAGCTGGAGTATCAGCAGTTGGCACAAAGGCATCAGCAGCTGCATTCCTGCTCTGACTGCTTCATGACTGTGGGCAGAGCTCTAGCTACAGAGAGCTTCAGCCTTTCTTTACAGAATGACTTCCTTTTGCCTCACCTGGGCCTTGTGAGGGTTAATGAAGAGAAGCACTTTGCATTAATAAAGAACTGTTCAATGCTGACAATTTTGTGATCGTGCTCCATGCTACATTATCCTTGGTGAGTCTCTAAGTAATTTCTCATTCCAAAAGAATCAGAATGATTTCTCTCATATGCATAAAAAGTAGGGTAAGCTATTTTCAGGGGTGCAACAGGTTTTTTAAAAAGAACACATGAAGTTGGGAAAGAAGAAGAATTGGAGGGGAGGCAATAGAGGGGTTGATTTAATCAAAACACATGTTTGTATAAAATTTTCAAAAACATTAAAGGTGGGTTAGTGTAATAGAAAACACTTTGTAGTTGGCATACCTGAAGTCAAATGCCAATTCTGGTACATACTGGCTAGATGACAGTGGGATGGCAAGGCTGGTTTCTTCACCTAAATGGGAACAGTTCTTTTCAATGTTATTATTATTTTGTGTAGTAAATAACACTGGGGAAATTCATACTTTAGTATCTATTACAGAGCAAACTTGCAACTAATGTTTGTTCCCTGGTTTTAACTTCCTTTCTTTGAAGAGAAAAATGTTTCTGTGCTGTGCATAAGGAAGTGGTGTGAATTTAAAAGTGTGATTAGAGATCTGAGCTTCACAGATGCTGGTGTGCATAAGAGACACTTGGACACGTGTTAAGATGCAGACTTGGATTCAATGAGTCTGGGATTGTACCCAAGATTAATCATTTTTAGCAAGTTTCCATGTGATGCCAGCACAGCGGGTCCAGGAACCACAGTGAGCTACAGGGCGAGAAGGGAGATGCAGCTAGCTTATTGGTAGTCTGCTATCTGCATCAGAAAGACTGACCTAGTGTAAGGTATGAGTAGATAGGCTTTCTTGCTTTCTAAAGGAGGATACAAAGCATAGGATACAGAGTTACTGCTTGGTTTCATTTACATTTCTTGACTCAGAAATAAAGATCATCTTTCTACTGTAGAAAAATCTAGAATCATTCTTAGCAGAGTGGGTTTGGTAACAACTCATTCAAGGCTCTTTCGAGAATACTAAGAAAAAATAAAGGTAAATAAGAAACAAAACAAGAACGACAAAACAATGTCTTTTCAGCTAGCATGACGATTGTGGGAACCAAGATGCCATACAGATGAGCGCAACAGAGGCCATGACGGCAGGCAAATAAGCCTAACTGAAAGCCCACCACGTTAGCCTTTCCCAGATGTATAGGTCACTGTCACTGAGGACAGCATCACTGTTGTCTGTCCAGCACCACTATGCGTTTCCAGGATGTTAACATTCCCCAACTGCAACTCTATCTGCCAACTAATAACTCACTGTCTCCCACCAACCCTGCTAATCTCCACTCTGCCTTCAGCCTCTGCAAATTTGCTTTTTCATGTTTTTGTGTCCTTTTGTGTTTATTTCATACAGTACAGTGCTTTCAAGGTTTGCTCACATTATTACAAACATCAGAACTCCATTCTTCCATAGGCTAAGTAATGTTCCATAATCTGCATGTTCTACATTTTGTTTATGTATTCATCGTTTGATGCGTATTTTGTCAGAGCTTATTTTCTCCTTTCTTCCAGATAAATGGTAAGATTCTGGCAAATTTCCTCTTCTGGGCTTTGGTTTCCTTGACTCCTCCTGTTCCTGGGTAGTGGTAGACCCAGGCGTAAGTCCTCAGCCACCTATTCCATTTCCTTTTAAGCCTAGGAAGTCTTGTTTAGTTTCTCGGTGCCAGCTGTTACATTATCAAGACCATTAATTTCTTTTCCAGATGCTGTGACAAAATGCCCCAATGAAAGCAGCTTAAGGCAGAGGTTAGGTGCTTTCATGGCTCATTCCAGGTACAGTTCATCATGGCAAGGGAGTCAAGACAGAAGAAGCTGAAAGCTGCAGGTCACACTGCAACTACAGTTAGTAAGCAAAAGATGGACAAGCTCTTGTGTCAGCTCACCTTCTCCATTTTATACAGTCCAAGATCTCAGCCAGGAAAATGGTGCCACCCACTGTAGGAGGATCTTCCCACCGAGAATAACAATCCCCCAAAGGCATGGTGGGAGGCCCACCTCCCAGATGAGTCTAGATTCTGTCAAATTGACAGTTCACACTGACTATCACAAAGACCTAAGATAGGAATAGGTCCTGGCCCTGGCTCTAACAACCCCCTTCAATTGCTCACTATCATTACATTTTAGACAGTTTGCAATCTTTAATATAAAACTTGGAAAATTAGTTTTCAAACTCTTTTCTTCTGGAGATTTCCAGTCCATTTTTATGTCACTGTAATCTAGTGGGACCAAGATTTGACCCTTTATTCTCATTAGAAGCTTTCCAGATCTGATCATCCACCAATACCACTCAGTCCTTCACTTCACTGTAGCACTTTGATCCTCCCCACCCCTGCTTCTCTCACGTTTGTGAAAGTCCTTTAATGCTGCCTGCCCTACCTGCCTATATTCAGCTTTAATATCTGTCTTGTTATAGTAGGTCACCAGTATTTCCTTTTTGTCAATTACTACCTAATTTGGCGTGCTTCTGGCATGCTGGGTCTTTCACAATCTGTCTATGGTGCTTGCTCTTCCTTCCCAGTCCTTCCAGGGAGTATACTTGGCACATACAAAGTGATCAGCACTATTTTGTATACAGAGTTGGCTACCTCTGGCATCCCCCAAGTCACTTAAGATAGGGGCTGATCACTAGAAAGGTCAAGGCAGGATGAGAAGGTTAGGACTTTTAGCCTCACAACCTCAATCCAAGGAGGAAGGGAACATTACAAGTTAAATTCATTGTGAATGGCCCATGATTTAATCAATCATGCTTGTTCAATGAAGCTTCTATAGAAGTCCAAGGACGGTGTTCACAGGGCTTCCCAATATGAGGACATGTGGGAGTTTCTGGAGAGTGGAGGCCTGAGACTACAGAGGCTCCACACTGCTCCCGTGCCTTATTTTGTGCATCACTTCAGCCGCGTCCCTTGAAATATCCCTTAGAATAAATCAGTAAACATGTTTCCAGAGTTTTCTGAGCCCTTCAAGAAATTGGTTAAAGTGGAGGTAGGAGCCCTGCTTTATAGCTAACCGGCAGGAAGCAAGACTGGCATAATCTGGGTCTTACAAAGCACCAGGCAAAGAGACTAGCAGTCATGGAAACACAACCTTCCTTATACAGAACTGATGCCGTCTCCAGGTAGACCACCTCTGGCTGAATTGAGCATGGCAGTGTGGCCGCAGCTGCTCCTGTGACATTGCCCACTGGAACGTTGGATGCTGTGTTCATTCTTCTGACTAAAAGCTGACATTTGTGTCATAAAGTATTGAAATTTACCATAAATACAAAGAATTATTTTAAGAGACTAGAGACAACATCTATCCTGGATCTAATAGCTAGGTTAAGAATTTAAATTGAAATACATTTTTAAAGTAAAAAAATGAACATGGCAGTGTACAAAATATCAAATTCTATAATATGAAAAGGTGTGGAAGAACCTGTTAGGTAAGCATTTCTATTTTCCTTTTTACTTGCTTTTAAAATTATATTTATTATTCACTTGTAGATGTGTATGTGGCTGAGCACGCTCATTCCACACAGTACGTGTAGACATCAGAGAAAATCTACCATGTGAGTGTTGGGGTGAAGCTGAGGTCGTCAGGCTTGGCAGCACAAGCCTTTACTGCTGAGCCATCACTTTGACTTTTTTTTTAATGACTTTATTGACATGCATTTTACATAACAATGAACTCACCCAGTCAAGCCTGGCTCGGTACATGCATTTAATTCCAGTGCTCAGGAGGCAGAGGCAGGCAGATCTCTATGAACTTGAGGACAGCCTATTCTACAAAGCAAGTCCAGGACAGCCAGAGCTTGTTACACAGAGAAACCCTGTCTTGAAAAAAATATAGTGTAGGTCAATAGCTCTGAGCATACTCACAGGGTTGAGCAATCAATCACACTAGCCTCTCACCCCACATAGCAGTCACTCTCTAGAACCTTGCAAGCAACCACTATTCTGCTCTTTGTCCCCACAGGTTACCCTTTTGTTGACCTTTCTTATACCCAGAGTCATAGGATACAGGAACCTTTGTGTCTATGTCTTTTTGTCTGTTGTATTTTTTTTTTGGTGCGTTGGGGTATCCAGGGCTTGCTGTGGTGGGAGAACTGGGTTCTGATGATGCCAAGTAGCCTTGGTTTCTGTTGCTTATGTTCTTGCTCTTGCCTCTCACCATCGGGTTATCGCTGGTGTTAGCTGGTCTTGCTGTCTGTGACTGTGGCTTGTCCCTCCTGCAAGCCTGTGTGTCAGCACTCCTGGGAGGAACTTGGGTATGGAGAGCTGTGGCACAGGGTCAGCTCCAGGCGCAGATGGAAACCAGACTGATCCTGTCCCAGGCTGCTGCTCTGTTCCTGTGTCCTGAGGGTTCTGAGCAGGTCCCTCTGAGCAGAAGTGGTGGTCTTACTTGCACTCACAGGCTTGTCCACACTCCTGGGAGGCCAGCCCTCTCCCAGTGGTATTTGGGTATGGACCGTTGTGGCACAGGATCAACTCTGGGCACTGTCTGTTGTATCTTTAAATGTCACTGCTGTTGTAGTGCATAACATTGCTTCATTCCTTTGCACTGATACAGTGTCCCTGGTGTAGATACAAGTTTTCTGTTAAAACCCTCCTAGGCATCTGGGTTATTCCCACTTCTTGTGTACACTTCAGTGTGGCATTGTCTTCCATTTCTCTCACTGTACACTTGGCAGTGCAGCTGCCGTTACTCATGGTGACGCTATATTTGACCATTTGGCAAACAGTAACTACACTAATTTAGATTCCTGCTAGCGATACAGTAATACTGTTCCAAGTGTATCTTCACCACCACTTGTCATGATAATGTCTCTAATTTTATTTTTGCAGCTTCAGCCAGTATAAAGTAGGTTTTTCACTATAGGGTTGCCTTATTTTCTTTTGGAAAACTGAAGCCTTGAGTCTTATGTCCCAGGAAGTCACAAACAAAATCTAGAAAGGCATTGTCTTAGTCAGGGTTTCTATTCCTGCACAAACATCATGACCAAGAAGGAAGTTGGGGAGGAAAGGGTTTATTCAGCTTACACTTCCACACTGCTGTTCATCACCAAAGGAAGTCAGGACTGAAATTCAAGCAGGTTAGGAAGCAGGAGCTGATGCAGAGGCCATGGAGGGATGTTTCTTACTGGCTTGCTTGCTCCTCCTGGTTTGCTCAGCTGACTTTCTTATAGAGCCCAAGACTACCAGCCCACAGATGGTACCACCCACAAAAGGCCCTCCTCCCTTGATCACTAATTGAGAAAATGCCTTACAGCTGGATCTCATGAAGGCATTTTCTCAACTGAAACTTTCTCTGTGATAACTCCAGCTTGTGTCAAGTTGACACAACACCAACCAGTACAACTGACCCCTTGTCAACTTGACACACAAATACATCACTATTAAACCTCAACCCTTACTTTCTTATTCATCCCCAAGATCAAAATAACTTTAAAAGTCCCACAGTCTTTGCAAATTCTTACATATCAAAATTTCAATCCCTTTAAAAAATCCAATCTCTTAGAATTCAAAGTCTTTTTACCATTAGAAGTCTCTTAACTGTGGGCTCCACTAAAATACACAGTCACAATTGAAAGCAAAATCAAACTCCAACCGTCCAATGTCTGGGATCCACTCATGATCTTCTGCATTCCTCCAAGGGCTTGAGTCACTTCTCCAGCTCTGCTCTTTGTAGCACACACCTTGTCTTCTAGGCTCCAGATGCCTGTACTCCACTGCTACTGCTGTTCTTGGTGGTCATCTCATGGTACTGGCATCTCTAAAACACTGCTGACTTCCGATGCAACTAGGCTTTATCAACAGCCTCTCATAGGCTCTCTTCATGGTGCCAAGCCTCACCTCCTTTGCATGCCCCCTTCAGTCCTGGGGCTGCACCTTCAACAATGGCCTTCCCCTGCTTCTCACAGTGCCCAGGCCTCAGCTGTTCTTCATGACCCCTTCATGCCTTCAAAACCAGTACCACCTGGGTGATTCTTACACATTAGCAAGTCCAGCCACAGCACAAGGTACAACCCTGGCTATTTCTGGAATGCAGCCTCTGTGCTCTCAGAAAACACTTCTCAGAAGATTTCACCTCATTGATGCTGGTCTCTTTCCAATCACTGACAATTTCCCATTTCCAGTTAACCAGCATCAATAGTCCCAGTAATGCAATGGTTTTTTGTTTGTTTGTTTGTTTGTTTTTTGGTTTTTCGAGACAGGGTTTCTCTGTGTAGCCCTGGCTGTCCTGGAACTCACTCTGTAGACCAGGCTGGCCTCGAACTCAGAAATCCACCTGCCTCTGCCTCCCAAGTGCTGGGATTAAAGGTGTGTGCCACCACTGCCCGGCAAAATGGTTTTGCTTTAGTAGTTCTGGTATCTTGTTAATCACAGCTGATTCCTCAGCCCCAGCTAACCAAAACCACAGAATCTTAAATCAAACTAGCAATGGCCCTGATAAGAGTCTTTAATCTTCCCTCTGAAATTTCACAAGCTAGGCCTCCATCTTCTGCACGGTTCTTCAACATTATCTTCCAAGCTCCTACACAACATCCCACAGAGCTCTTAACACCGAATGGGTTTTCTAGCCCAAAGTTCCAAAGTCCTTCCACAGTCCTCCCCAAAACATGGTCAGGTTGTCACAGGAATACTCCACTTCTGGTGCCAACTTGTCTTAGTCATGGTTTCTATTCCTGCATAAACATCATGACCAAGAAGCAAGTTGGGGAGGAAAGGGTTTATTAGGCTTACACTTCCATGCTGCTGTTCATCACCAAAGGAAGTCAAGACTGAAACTCAAGCAGGTTAGGAAGCAGGAGCTGATGCAGAGGCCATGGAGGGATGTTTCTTACTGGCTTGCTTGCTTCTCCTGGCTTGCTCAGCTGACTTTCTTATAGAGCCCAAGACTACCAGCCCACAGAAGGTACCACTTACAAGGGGCCCTCCCACCTTGGTCACTAATTGAGAAAATGCCTTACAGCTGGATCTCATGGAGGCATTTTCTCAACTGAAACTCCTTTCTCTGTGATAACTCCAGCTTGTGTCAAGTTAACACAAAAACAGCCAGTGGCATGCTCTTTAAAGCTATAAAAAGATGGCTACCTACCACTTGGTTATTCAGAAATTTTAGCATTATAGCTGGGGCCTCAGGTAGTACTATGTCCAGTTTTCTGAGGAACCACCAGACTGATTTTCAGAGTAGTTGTACCAGCTTGCAATCCCACCAAGAATGGAGGAGTGCTCCTCTTTCTTCACATCCTTGGCAGCATCTGCTGTCACTTGAGTTTTTGATCTTAGCCATTCTGACTGGTGTGAGGTGGAATCTCAGGGTTGTTTTGATTTGCATTTCCCTAATGACTAAGGATATTGAACATTTCTTTAGGTGCTTCTCAGCCATTCGAGTTTCCTCAGTTGAGAATTCTTTGTTTAGCTCTGTTCCCCACTTTCAATGGGGTTATTAGAATGTCTGGAGTCTAATTTCTTGAGTTCTTTATATATTGGATATTAGCCCTCTATCGGATGTAAGATTGGTAAAGATCTCTTCCCAATCTGTTGGTTGCCATTTTGTCCTATTTACAGTGCCCTTTGCCTTACAGAAGCTTTGTAATATCATGAGATCCCATTTGTCGATTCTTGATCTTAGAGCATAAGCCATTGGTGTTCTATTCAGAACTTTTCCCCTGTGCTCATGTATCCGAGACTTTTCCCCACTTTCTCTTCTATTAGATTCAGTGTATCTGGTTTTATGTGGAGGTCCTTGATCCACTTAGACCTGAGCTTTGTACAAGAAGATAAGAATTGATCGATTTGCTCTTCTATATGCTGACCAACAGTTGAATGGGGTCCCCAATGGAGGAGTTAGAGAAAGGACTGAAGGAGCTAAAGGGGTTTGTAACCCCATAGGAAGAACAACAATACCAACCAACCAGAGCTCCTAGGGTCTAAACCACCAACCAAGGAGTGCATATGGAGTGACCCATGGTTCCAGCCACATATGTAGCATAGGATGGCCTTGTTGGGCATCAGTGGGAGAAGAGGCCCTTGGTCCCATGAAGGCTCAGTGTCCCAGTGTAGTGAAATTCGAGGGTGGGGAGGTAGGAATGGGTGGGTGGGGGCACACCCTGATAGAAGCAGGGGAGTGTGGATGTGATCTCGGGTTTCTGGGGGGAAAATCGGGAAACGGGATAACATTTGAAATGTAAATAAAGAAAATATCCAATAAAAAAAGAAACGAGTTTAGAGTTGGATGGAAGCAGGGAGGATACATTTTCCTGATATGCTCTCTTATTAAAAAGAGAGGGTGTAATTCTTAGGCATTACTTTAATAAAATATGAAGCAATTACTAAATCAATATGATTATCTCCATGTCTTCTGATTTCCAGCTCTTTTGTTAACCCTTTAGAAGCTTGGGTGTGTAAACACATGAATAAACATGTATGTATACATAGTGATATCAATACATTTAGAATATTATATATACATAAATATATAAATACATTTAAAATACCAGCAAGGTCAGTTGCCTAGGATGCATGAAGCATTATGGACCAAAAGAGTAAAACCAATAAAAATTATACAAGCAAGATCAAATTTTCCAAATAAAATGTAATTATTCTACATTGAGTTTTACACTAAGGATAATGATATGCAGAGATGCTTGCATAAAAACTGTGCTGTTTTCAGATTTCATATTCTGAATTGGTGGCCTGGGGAAAAGACTTGTGTACGTGATTAAGTTGAAATTGGGGCTAGATGGGTCATACCCTCCTTACAGGCCTTGTATACAATGTAGTAGGTAAGAAAGGTTTGTAATCTGAGAAAGACAAAGTTGTTTCCACTGGCAGACTTGTTACTATGCTTCTGGAACAGAATTTTTTGATCTGGTGTGACTAGCAGTTACACTTGTTTAATGGTTCATAAACCCCAGTTGACTCATTCTGCTAATACAAGGAACACAGAAGATTTAGCCAATGTCAAATAATTAAAGGTACTATCCAAGTGGATTAAATATAGACCTTACAATATTTTAAAGCAAAAGCTAGTGCTGCTTCTGTATTCTGTGTGTGTGTGTGTGCATGTGTGTATGCATGTATGCATGTGTGTGGTATGTGGTGTATGTGCATGGAGCATGCAGAGCGCAAGGAATACTGCACACACTCCTTCATATACATGCATAAGATAGGAAGGGGTTGAGTATCCTACTCTATCATTCTCTGCCTTATTCATTTGAGGCAGGATCTTTCACAGAATCTAAAGCTCAGCATTTTGGCTAGACTGGCTGGCTAATAAGTCCCAGTGATACGTGTGCCCTGCACAACACTGGAGTGACCATCTTGATAGCAGGATTTTTACAAGGGCTCTGGGAATCCCAACTTGGTTCCTCCTGCTTGTACAGTGAGCCAACTTTCTAGTACCTGCTTCTATATATTTTCATACACACACACACACACACACACACACACACGTGTGCACACACACATATGATATTAAGATGTGTAGAAAAGATGACAGATAGTATTTTATTTCTTAAATTGGTTGTAAGAACTATGTCCAAAAGTTTTTGCTTTTAAGAACCCAGGTAAAGGAACAATAGACAGAAGAGTGCAGTTATTATAAATATTCATCTATAGACTACATGCAAATGTTATGTTGATCTTAAGTACTCAAGGAAAAGAGTCAAACTCAGGGATGAAAATCTTCATGCACCTTGTGAAAGAAAGGTTTCTCAACATTCTTCCTGCAGCCCATGACTCTGCATCATGAAAGTCAGTCAAAAGTAAACATAGTGAGGGGCATTCTGTGAAACCTTGGCTAGGTGTCTGCAGAAGGAAGGGAGAGTCCCTGATCTCACAAGATAACAAGGAATGTAAATTCCAGAGACAAGATTCTGCAGCCAGCAATGTGCCTTTGCTTGCCCCACTAGCCCCAAGCTTTGGAATAAAGAGTAAGGATTAACTGGTTATTACAACAAAACTTTATAGAGCGCCCTTCCCAAGAAAACTGGTTCTAGCACATCGTAGAGATGCATGTACACCTGATATGGCCCCATCGCCAACCACACTGTCTTACACTTATAAGTACACTTGGGATGAAATGTGCTCCTATTGACAGAGCTTGAGTAAGTCAGGGAGACAATCCAACACAGCAAAGTGAATCTTACTATGTATGTTTTAGGATCTTATAGGTTAGAGAAAATTCCTTTACAATACATGGCAGAATCTATTTTAAAATCAAGGTGAAAAAAAAATTAGCTGTTGTCATGTTTTAGAGCTTGAGAGGCAGAGACAGGAGGACTGAAGCAAATTCAATGCAAGCTTTGTCTTTGTAGAAGTTCCAAGACAGCCAAGACTACATGGTGAGGCCCCGTCTCAAAAAACAAAACAAGCACATTAAAATAAAAATGGAAGCATACTTCAGCTTTAGAAAACGTGTAAGCTTTAGGCTTCCTCCATCACTAAACAACTAATAAGATATTGAGAATGGGAGGGGAAGCAGATCCAAACAGATAGTAAAATTAAAGCACGGCTAGCTCATATATTTTCCCTTAGAAAGGACCCCTACTCATATGCCAACAATATCTACCATCAAAAAATGTTATGATTACTTTATTTGTTCATTTTTATTTCAAGTGTAAGATTGGTTTTCTGAATGTATGTCTGTTTACTGAATGCATGGCATGCTTGCAGAAGCCAGAAGAGGTGTTGGATCCCTGGGACTAGAGTTACTAGAGTAAGCTTCCATGTGGGTCCTCTGGAAGAGCAACTGAGCCATCTCTCCAGACCTGGGATTAGTATTTTATGCACACATTTGGCTTCTGGCCTGGCTTCCAGTACTTTGGTTGTTCTGACTTTCTCTCACTGACTTCTATTTTTATTGATTGATTCAGTGTAGCAGATGTTTGAGATTCTCTTAACTTATCTCATTCAGGGGCAAATTCAATATTTGGAGAGAAGATTAAACAATTTAGATTTGGGGAGTTATTTAAAGAAAAGGACACAAAATTACAAATGGATTATCACAGAAAAATTAGAGATTGTGGTCAAGACAGATGGCTCATGGGTAAGAATGCTTGCTGTACAGCCATTATGGCTGGAATCAAATCCTCAGCACCCATGTAAAAATCTAGGTGTGGCAATGTCCAGTGGAGGGCATGGTGAGGGGCAGAGACAGGATCTCCAGGGCTTGTTGACTGCTAGCCTATCACAAGCCCATGACAGACCCTGTGTCTAAAGGAACAAGTCAAATAAGAGATTGAGTAGGCTACCTGGCATCTTTCTCTGGCCTCCACACCTCCGAGTGTATGCATATATTCTCTCTCTCTCTCTCTCTCTCTCTCTCTCTCTCTGTGTGTGTGTGTGTGTGTGTGTGTGTCCTCTCTCTATCTCATGCACACACACACTTTAAAAATTAGAATGACTATAGAATCCAATAATCTAGGAAAAACTAAGTGCTGATAAATTTCACAAAGATTAAGATTTCCTAGTATTATGAAGATTTCACAATACTAGGAAAACTTACCTAGTATTGTTACTAACAATCTATAAGACCTTATGATATTTTTCTTCTATAATTTTTCTTACAATGCTTTTGTGGTCTCTTAACAACAGCTATTTTGTAATATTGTCATAAATAATGAGACCAAGAAACACTTTGGTTTTCTTGCATTTTTGTTGATCAAAAGAAAGAATATGTCTTTCACATTAATGTTTGGACACTTAGGCCATATCACACACAAGCACATCTGCTGCTTGGGGTACTGTTATATGGTTTTGCTCTGATGATTCAAAGATTCTGACCAACTGTCTTTCACATAATGCCCATTGCAAAAGTTAGAAACCATGCATATGAGTGTGTTGATGGCTGCCAATGTCTCATAATTCTGTATTTAGAGCAGAAAGGTATGGTCATATCCAAGTCAGTGCAACTGAATCTCTGTTCACAGATGATATCCTCTGGCAAATTGGTAACTCTCCCACAGATAGGCTTGAGACACTCTACCCCCTCACCTACACTGTCCTTATCAGAAGTTGAATAGGGCATAATCGTGATGTCTGAATATTGGCTTTGATCCTTTGCAGCATGGCTCAGCCACAGTGGGTGGCAAATGTATTTTGGAAGTTAGTCATTAATCAAAAAAAAAAAAAATCTAGCTCTAGCTAAACTAATTGCAGAAATGGCTGTAAACCACATAAATAAAGATCCAAACTTCAAGATCCACATCTTTGGTTTTGGTAGAACAATGGGTGGAACAAACAAAGGGAGGAGATATTTTTAAATGCATACATGTTGAACATACACAATTTTGTGTATAAAATTTTCATTCTTTTCTTATCATTATTCCTCAAACAATACAATGTAACAATGCCATATAATATAACACTGTGTTGTCTTTCCAAGAGATTTAAAACACATTAAAGGATAAACATAGATCATGTATAGACACCACATCATCTCATATAAGGATCTCAGGCTTCAGAGTCCTGGATTGACGTGGCTCACAGGTACCAAATGCTGATTGCTAAATTAATTTCCACTTATCAAGATCATAAAACACCACACCTTTTCCAACGCCTCCAAATACCAGGGCAAGTACTGCAGAAATGAGGTCAATGGGGGCAAGAGAGCTCACAACTGGCAGTGGCTAAATCTTTGGCAAATTGTACAAACACCTCCTACATGGGAACACAATATTTCAGACTCTCTTGAAGGATCAATGGAAGAATGAATTCAAAACTTCTGCATTACCACCTTCTACAGACCTGTTCTTTACCTCACCTGGTACCACTTACCAAAAGGGTTTGGTGTAAGCAGCACACAGCAAGGCTGGGTGTCCAAGCAAACACACGGTGAGTGGTTGGAAAGAATTCTGCGCCACTCTCCAGAGAAAGCTTCCACCACTTTGCACTCACAGCAAAGAAATTTTCCAGCTAGAACTATCTTCCCTTGAATCTTCAGAAATCCTCAGTAAAATGGCCTTGGACTAGTTAAGGGGACTTAGGTGTTAAAAAACGGGAACAAAAGATACAGAAGTGAAACTTAGCTCCATTCCTCAGCAAGAGTGAGCAGCAAGCCAGCTGGCCAGCCTTCACAGAGCACGGCCCAGGCCTGCTGTTACCAGTGTGCAGTAGGCAGGGCAGGTAGGGTCTGAAGGAAGAGGCCCCACAAAGGGCACAGGAAAACATTACAGATGAACTGAGCTATCTCAATGGTGAGTGCAAAAGCCATACTTCATCAGGTACTAAAATAAGTCTAAATGGAGAGCCAGAGGTCAGACGAGGAAGTTAAATGTAACAACTACTGGAAAATTAACTTTAAAATGTCTTTGAAGGCTAGGTATAGTGGGGCACACTTTGAATCTCAGCACTCAGGAGCAGAGGTAGACAGATGTCTGTGAGTTTGAAACCAGCCTGGACCACATAGTGAGTTCTACGGCAGCCAAGGATTTACAGTAAGATTCTAACTCAAAAGACACACAAACACAAACACAAACACAAACACAAAAAAGTCCTTTCAAGAAGCTTGTGAACCTAGAACTAGAGACATGATTTCAGGGTTTCTCAGGCATTAACTGTCTGCTGAGATTGTATATGAAAGATGAAAATGCCTTTACAGAAAAGAGGGAATCTCAAATATTATCGGTTACGGGACTTGTGTGTGTGTGTGTGTGTGTGTGTGTGTGTGTTGTTATTGCTGTTGCTGTTTTTCAAAACGAGGTGTTTCTGTGTAGTTCAGGCTGGACCGGAAGTCACAATTCCCTGGCCCTATCCTCCCAAGCACTGGCATTATAGGCGTATGCTACCATACTCAGGTTAGGGTTATTCTTTCAATGTCATTTACTAATATGGGAGTGTTAAATTTTTTCCACTCCAAAAGAAAGAAAGAAAGAAAGAAAGAAAGAAAGAAAGAAAGAAAGAAAGAATCCATGAAGATGTTAATGAGCCATAAAAAGGAAACAGACAGCTCTTCCAAACAGTGTCCTAACAGGCTCTTCTTGAGTCATGTTTCCATTCCTATATGAACAGGAATAAATAAAACTTTGCAAACTTAAGTAATAAAAAAATGTGAATTCCTAACAGGCAATTAAGCTAAGAAAATCCAAGCTTTTTTACATCATTCTCTCCAAATAAAAAAAGTATAGCTTTAATGGTCTTTAAAACAATAAGTGAGGAAAAATAAACCATAAAACTTAGACTGTACCTAATACTCCCTAGGCTGTTGGGCTCCTAGAAAGTAAAGCCTCCATTTCCTTTTCCTATTGCACAAGTGACCTGCAGTCTGCTCACGTTCCTTGTTGTGGTGATGGCTCCTCTTCCACTGCCGCTCTATCGCAAACATGTTAAACCAACCGTCCATTGCCATTTCCTTAGGAACTGATCGAGTACAGCAGCATGTGGTCACACTGGGACAGACTCTAGATTACAAAGTGAACAGTTAGGCAACATCTAAGAAGTCTGAAAAAGCCTCTGCATACTCTTCACAAATATCCTTTCCGGGTAAACAATACAGTACCAGCCATTAACCCAGCACACAAGTGCACTGACGTGGGAAAGACACAATGAGAACATAGGAATGGAAGAATGAACAATGCTTTCAAAAGGGTGAAAACATTTTCAGTTTCTCCCCTTGAGTTCCTAGATCATCTTACAGTCTGATCTGCATATCTGTATAATCCTACATCGGCTTCTGAAATATTCTTTGGCAGGGGAAGTAAAATGACATTGGCCAGTACAGTCTTTGGATACTTAGAAAGGGGTGGGGGGAGTAAGTTACTCAGCTCGCATCCAATCCACACGATATTTGCATTCTTCTTTCACAATCTGTTAGATGCCACTTCAACCTGCTTGTCTTCCTGAAAACATTCCAGCCTGGCCTCCATTTCTACCTCTGGTTCTCTTTATTGCTGAAGGCGTTCTCTCTCTGGCTCACACACAAACACAGCTTTAAGACTTCAGCTTCATGAAACTTGTCTCTCTCTTGTTTCTTCTGCAGCTTCTAGTTTCTTCTCAGTTTCTCTCTTCTGTTGAGGGGATGGTAATCTGGGCAGATTTTGACTGAGGGCTGAGAATCAGCTCAAAGACCAGCCTGAAGCAATTCTTTACCGAATATCATAAGAAGCTACTGTAAACTGAAGAGGCTGAAAGTGTGTTCATTAGTCCACAGGTAAGAAAAGCCCTGCTCTTTCAGGGCTGCCTGGCCCCAGGCTCACTGTAAAAATATAATACATATTATATATGTATTTATTTATATACAATTATATTATATACTAAAATATATTTATATTATATATGTATATACACATATATAATATGTGTATATGCATATATGTATTATATAAATATTTAAATTTTCAAATGCTACATCCATTTATATTCACACACACTGAATGAAATATTTGAGGAGATTTTCTCCCTCATTGTGTGTTTGTTGCAGTGCTGGGAAAAAACCCAGGGCACATGCTAAGCAAACACTCTAACTGACCAATACCACTAGCCCAGGGTACTGACAACTTCAAACATGAGTGTGAAATGAAAATTATGTCAGTCTAGTAAGGCTAGATAACAAGAAATACGTGCCCAGATTATATAAGGATCGGCACTAGTTTCCAGCCCCTCATACTATGTGTGCACAGACTCAGTTAAAAGTCACCGAATGAGGTAAACAGCAACAGAGTCTTTGGAAAGAAACAGCTTCCAAATTTATTCTTTTAAAAAAGAGGATCTGAAAGTACAGCACAAAAATATACTGACCTGTGGACAAGAAAGTAATATGCAAAAGAGCGAATCGTTTGAGTGCCTCTTAGTAAGACAGGAGTGTTGTCGTTCTTTAAAGACTTAAAATCTGTGGTTTCACAGGATTCTAGGACCTGCTGTTGGACAGTCGGTGCATGGCGTGTCTAGGTTAAAGGAGAGGTAAGATATAGAACTCTCCAATAGGAAAGTTCTCAGCTATGGGCATGGGGAAACCTCTATGACAGGAACTGTACCCTTGAAGGAACGGAGGAATTCAATCTGGACTTTATTTCAGAAGCTTCCTATAAAAAAATGACATCAGAAATCCTTTCACACATTCCAGCTCTGAGAAGAGAGGGTTCAAGAGAATCTGCCAAGCCTACTCACCCATAATGCCCCCAGAGGGACCCTTTGCTGAGTAGCTCCGAAAGAGAGAAGCAGACTCTGTCCCCAGCAACAACCATCGGCAACAGAGGCCACATGGGCCTCAATGCCAGGCTCGAAAGAGCCATCTACAAAGTGGGAATTCTAAGACTTTGGCAAAATCATAATATATGATCACTTATATTCTTAAAAGGTTGGTAGAGAGATACGCATGAAATAAAATAAGTGATATTATACTATCTTTTCAAGTGTCAACTAAATTTAAATGAAACAGGTGTCATTTCATTGAAAAGTTTAAATTAGTAAATCAAAAATAAATACGTGAGCAAGGGACTGTTTTCTGAATTATAATATATCCCATGAATTAATTAAAACGACATCACAAAGAGTCAAAACCATGGGGTTTGCTTTCCAAGCCTGGTTCTGTTCCGATGACTGTGACTAATCTGAAGATGACTGAGTTGGGTAGCAGACCCTTCAGGTTTTATTATACGCCTTCCCATCCTCTGCCTGCCTGACTTCCTATCTCCCCTTCCCATCCTCTGCCTGCCTGACTTCCTATCTCCC
>JADRCH010000012.1:15376023-15437684 GCA_019843965.1 Rhynchomys soricoides
CCTCTCCCTGCTCCACTGTAGTCTCAGCTGCACTGCACACCCAGGCAACTTCCTAAGCAGTCCTTTGGAGAGCCAGGCATCCTGGGGTTCTGGAATGGTTTTGACACAGCATGCATGAGGTGATCTGCGGTGGCAGTCCTCTGGCTGGTGTTTTAGTTACCCTCATGGTTTCCTTTCCTTCATCCCAACTAGCGCCAGCACGCATACCCTCCTTGTCCACACCTTTATGTGCACTCCTCCTCCTGCAGTGCTCCCTTTTACTTTTGACTCTTCCTGGAGGTTTAGCTGAAAGCAGACAGTAATGCATATGTCTCTGCTTTGATGCCTTGAACTTTGCCAAATAGTTCATCATCTTCAAGTTCAGCTTCCCACAATGTGTCAAGCCATCAGGAACACACAGCCAAATATTCTGTCATGATAAAAACAGGGTTGGCCCTAGTTCAGTTCATCTTCATTCCTAAATCTTTAACACAGCATCACCTTTTCTGCCCATATGTCTAACATTATTTGGCCTTTGATGTACCACCAGAATCTCCTATCAAGTTCCTCTGAAGTGTTTTAAGTTTTCTCCAGACTATTACATGGAACATGATATCTCAATGAACTACACAGGTTTCTCTACACAGTCTGAGGTATTGCTATGATCAACATCCCTACTTCTTGGTACCAACTTTTGTGTTGCTCAGCACTATGTTGTTATAGCAAAATGCTTTAGACAATCAACTTATAAAGACAGAAACCATTATTGTTGAGATTGGGCTGGGCCATTTTCTAAGTTACGCATTTTATAAAAGCCAGTGGTTCTTTCAAACTGTGCCTTTCTTTGAGAGACTCCATTTTACACACCCCTTTTTACCGTATTTTTAGCATTGAGGATAACTCTATCCTTGAATAGACATATGAA
The DNA here is from genome assembly GCA_019843965.1 of Rhynchomys soricoides. Taxonomy (NCBI): domain Eukaryota; kingdom Metazoa; phylum Chordata; class Mammalia; order Rodentia; family Muridae; genus Rhynchomys; species Rhynchomys soricoides. The sequence goes on from JADRCH010000012.1 coordinate 15,376,928, forward strand.
AGACACCAACTGTCCAGCACTAACAATATGACACAAATTGATAAGTAACTTATGCCTGAGAGTAGAAAGTTTAACACACTATAAATTTATCAGAATGAATTAAGACTGTAAGAGTATATTGACGTATTAAAATCCAACTGAGGGCTTAACAAATAGCTTGCTGTTCCTGCAGAAGTTCCAGGTTAGATTCTAGCACCCACATGACAGCCCACAACCACCCAAAGCTTCATTTTCAAGGGAATCTGATGTCCTGTGTGAGTACCAGGCATGTAGTGCCCAGGTACAAATGCAAGCAAAACATTTATACATGTAAAACAAAAACAATAAATTTTTTAAAAATTCCCATCTGGAAACTTACAAGACACACAAGACCAAGGGCCATGTGTAGCTTTCTCACCTGAACCTGCTGACACTGTGATAGTAATCTCCACTCACCCTATGGACAGTCAGCACTTCTCTTGGGGGAACAGTGCTTATAGAGAGATATTTTGGTCACTGGGACGTACTTTTGAAGGACCTTATGTGACCCCTTCCCTATGTCTGTTTCTGTCTCTGTCTCTTTCTCTCTGTCTGGCTCTCTCTCTCTGTCTGTCTCTCTCTGTCTCTCTCTCTCTCTCTCTTCTACTTTCTGGCTGTGAGGTAAACATTTTGCTGTCCTAACTTTAGTTTTGTTCTCTATTGCTAGTATAGCCTACTAGAATTGCTAGTTTGCTCATTCTCCTGTTGGCTAATCTAGACCTGCCCTCCACTCATTTGCTCATCTGGACCTGGACTTGACCTTCACTTCACTCTGTCCCTGTGATGTAGCTCTGACCCTGCAGCCTGTAGCAGCAGCTCCGGGGCCTCTCCAGAGACATCCAGCTGGTAATATTAGTGATTAAGATGGGCTTGCCGGTTGGCTCAAGGAAACTCTATGCCATTATTTGCACTGGGAACTGATGAAGCTGTGTTTTACATGAAATGCCATTTTACTGGAAAGAATGATTGGCATTAAAACAATGGTTACTAAGTCTTGAATATTTGATAGGTTTTGTTCAGAATGAACTCAATGAGCTTGTTGCTTTAAGGTAAACACATGACAAGATTTGTTTTCTTCAATACATCCAAATATTCAAGCTTAAATTAGACTTTTGAAAAATGTGATCTGCCACCATAAGCTTAATTATTATGGATTACTGATAGAGTTGAGGAATTAATTATTACACTGTGGACACATTGTAAGACTCAAACTGTCTTCTATTAAGTCAAATATTAGAGATTTGCAAACATGTAAAACAACACAACTTCCCACCACTTTTATGAAATGTTCCTTGTTTAACCTGTAACAGGCTTACTATAATTGTTTTAAAGTATTTTTAAAATGCCAGTTTCTGATAAGATAAATACCACAGAAACAAAAGGATCTTAGAGGTCCACATTAACTTTTATTATTTAATAAAACTTTATCTTTCTAAAACTAACAGACATTTTACCCTAATAATCTTATGTTTGCAGTTTAATTGAGGAAAGCCTTGGCAATGGCTCATGCCCATAGTCTTAGTACTGAGGAAGCAAAGGGAAGAGGAATGGACATTACAAGCTAGGTTGAGATAAATAGCAAAACCCTATCTCAGAAATAAGCAAAGAGGAAAATACAGAGCATTCTCACAGCTGTGTTCCCCTTTCCCCGCCAGTGCACACAGAACGAGTGTGAGCACTATCACGTCTTCTGTGCATCACCCGGTTGCCTCACTACAGTGCATTTGTTACAGTGAACCAGGATGGACACAGTACGCTTAGTCAAACACCACAGCTCTTGATGGCCGGGTTTACTCTGTGGTTACACATTTTGGTTTTGGTTTTGGTTTTAAACAGAGTCTACATTATGTATGTGAATATTTGCCTGCATGTATGTCTATACACTACGTGTATATGCCTGGTGCTAATACAAGCCAGAGGAGGGCACTGGATACCCTAGAAGTGGAGTCAACAGATGGCTATGAGCCACCCCTGAGGTTGCTGGGAATCAAACTGATCCTCTGCAAGAGCAACAAATTATCTTAACCTCTGAGTTATTTCTCTTCCAGCCCCTGTTTTGATTTTTTTTTTTTTTTACAGGAAAGCTTTAGCCCCAGACGTTTCAGATAGTTTTCCTCATGCTTCAGACTCCTAAGACGGCTAGAGTTGCAGGGATGTGCCTCCACACCTGACTGTAAGTTCTAATCTTGTTTCAGGAAACACCATCAATATTATTCGTGGCTTATAAGCTAACAGTGCATTTAATTTTGTCAGAAACTGCTGTGTTCATTAATGATCCTGTTGCTATGATCAAACACCTGACAAGAAGCAATCTAATGGAGTAAGGGTTTATTTCAGTTTACAGTTTGTGGGTGCAGTCCATAACTGAGAGACAAACATGGTGGCAGGTGGCTCCATGATAGCAAGAGTACAGCTGGGACTCTCCAGTCCATATCTTGGTAGAAGATATGGACTTCTACCCAGCTGTACTCAAGAATAGGCAGGAAGTGCTGATGGAGTGGATGTATTTTGCATTATAAATGGACATGAACCTTCAGGTGCCAAGAATGGAATTCTGTAGTTTGGCTAGTGACTGTCCCTCAGTGGACCATATATTAAGTCTTGGTTCTCAACATTATGCTAAGGGGGGGGGAGTGGGTGAAACTTTTCATACACAGGGCCTAGACATTGAGATATGTCCCTGAAGAGGTATATGGGACCTTGTTTCCTTTCTCCTTCTTTGTTTCTTGACCATGAAGTCAATAAATTCTGTTTCTCTGCCATTCATTCCTGCCAAGATGTGATGGTTCACAATAGGCACAAACCAATAGGGCCAAACAATCATGTGCTATAGCCTTCAAAACTGTGAGTCTAACCCTCTCCTCTTGTCGATTTACTTCAGGTATGCTATGATAGTGACTGAGGCATAAGCATAAGACATCGTGGCTTCTTGGCTTCAAAAAGATCTTATCTATTCTCTTCTTTGATAACTATTTATGAAACACAAAAAGAATATATCAGGCCTTTAAAAACTCGGAACAATTTGAAGTAGGGTGGAGGAGTTTAAACTAGAAACTTTCAAACAAGATAGATATATGATGACATAATTTAATAACAGCTCTCAATTATGAGAAATTATGAGAATTCTAGGAACCGCCATGAAAACAAGAATGAGTCAAAGAGAGGTTTAGCACCATGGAACTTACAGTGTCAAGGAGGCCCTGAGACATGGCTGCTGATTTAACTTAGCTGCCTAGTACAGGAGTCCATTTGTAGATCATATCCCATTGAGGATCTCTGGATTCTCCCCCCCCCCCATTGGATAGTTTATTTATTTACACTTCAAATGTTATCTCCTTTCCCGGTTTCCCCTCTGGAAACTCCCTATCCCATCCTCCCTTTCCCTGCTTCTATGAGTGTCCCAGCTTGCAATCCCACCAGCAATGGAGGAGTGTTGCTCATTCTCCACATCCTCGCCAGCATCTGATGTCACCTAGTTTTTTTATCTTAGCCATTCTGTGATCTGAGGTGGAATCTTAGGGTTGTTTTGATTTGCATTTCCCTGATAACTAAGGATGTTGAACATTTCTGAGAGTCAGATTCTTATCATGCACTGTGAAACTGAAAAGTCAAATTGTCCGTTTCCTTGAGCCTGTCATTCTGACTGTAGGCTAACCTAGGGTTAGGCAAATGTACCCATTTTTGAACCCTAAACAAGTGATTAACAAGGAAGAATGGTGAGCTCTTGTGTTCGCTTCTAAACCCATCAGAAGCAGTGTTTATGGGGCATTAGAGGTTGCTTCTTGCTGGTACTCCACCATGCCATAAGCTATCATGGCTCCACGTCTCCACAATGTCAATGAATCAGTTCTGTTATGCTTTTGTTTTAAATTGTCAGATTTAGGGGAGGCAAGATGGATTAGAAGCAACGTAGCATGTTCTAGCTTGCTCACAACTGGGATAACCCGGAAATATTTTCAACACAAAAGTGTAATGCTGGAGTTGGAAGGTGGCTTAGTGACAACGGGATTACTGTACAAGCATGGGGACCTGAGGTAAAATTTCAGAACCCACACTGAGCAAAAGAAAAATTCAGGCATTCAACACATGCTTATAATCCCAGTTCTGGGGAAGTAGATACAGCATGTCCCTCACTGGGGCTTGATGGCCAGCCAGCCTAGTTTACTTGGTGAGCTCCACATCAGTGAGAATCTATGTCAAAGAAAAAATACATATATTTAACACACTAGCTAACAGTTCTTCCAGGAGACCTGAGTTTAGTTCCATTAGACTGTTAGAGAGGTTCACAACTGTCTTTAACTCCGATTCCAGGAGATTCAACATCACCAGGCACTCACATGCTTCATACACAGAAATGCATACAAAACACCCATACATATGAAATTAAATTTAAAAGGGTGATGGCATATAGGGGGAGTTTCCCTAATTGTTTGATTGGCTAAATAAAGATAGCAGAAGCTAATCACTGGGTGAAGACACAGAGGCGGGTTTTCTGGGTCCTACAGAGAAAGGGGAGGACATGATAGAGAGAGAGGGCTTTCTCAGCCAGGCAGTGGAGAGATAGGGAATGGACGTCATGTAGACCTGGGGATGGGAGGTGTTATACCTGGTGGTGACCTCTGACACCGGAAGAATTCCAACACCGAGTAGCTGATGAGCTTAGGACAATAGATTCTGCAACCAGCAGTTGTGTCGTGGTGGCCTCTGACACCGGAAGAATTCCAACACCGAGTAGCTGATGAGCTTAGGACAATAGATTCTGCAACCAGCAGTTGTGTCATCTGGTTAATTTTAAATATTAAGATTGTCTGGTGTTTTCCATTTGTGACGAATCAGGTGGGCAAGAGAGAAGATGCAGCCACATGTAGCTCCAGGCATTCTCAAGAGAGAGGGAGATGGTTACTGAGCGGCTTAACAAAGCCAGCCAGAGGAATAGGCAGTGGTCTCAGGAAAAAGCCATCCAACAGCATGGTGATGGCTGTTCTGGAGCATAGCTAGGATATCGGAAAAGTGATAACTAGCCATGGGAGCTGACTAGTAGGCAGATGGAGCCTAGAGAATAATAGCATGGAGCTGAGTGAGACCAGGCTGGTCATTAACTTGGTGGAACAAGCTGCAAGAGGTTGAGAGAGCTTGGACAGAGCTCTCGAGAAGGAGCTAGTGTGTTTTTAAAAAAAAAAATTACACACAACAATGTCACCCAAGAAATGATACCTGACACTTGTCATCTGTATTACACATATGTAATATATGTGAATCAATCCATAGACTTATTCTTGCACATATTCGTAAATACACAAGCCAACATATACACACAGAAAAGTATGTGAAGTTGCAATATGGAGCCATCTTTGGGTCATATCTATGTTTGCTGCTTTGAAAACTCAAGTGCCTGCATTTCATTCATTAGAAGTCACAATGTTACCATGCTGTCCCAGCTGCCATGTCCTGTGGCCCAGAAAAGCATCACTGAAGCAAACTCACTGACACATATGGGAAGTGTAATTGGTAGAGAGACAGGGAAAAAAGCCCTCTCTTTTCCTGGTGGCTTCTGCAGCTGAAGACAGCTAAGGAGATGGAGTAGGCCCTTCTGATGGTGCACAAGGCCTGAGCCTCAGAAACCAGATGCTTCTGCGATTAAGATCATAAGACTACTGAACCCGCCCCCATCCAATAGAGCTTGCTGCCCCTCCCTTCACATGAGCACCACGGGGCAAGTAAAACCCAGGTGTGTATCTCAGCTCAGTGTCAGTCTTGCTCTAGAGAAAGTGGAACCAAGCTGACAAGCGAAACTGTCAGAGGAGGCATTTTTGAATCCGTGATAGTTTGTACTAGTGAACAGAGAAACTGAAAACAATCACATCCAGATTTGAACCTAAGTCATTCCCATTGACCAGCTGGTCCATAACAAACAAAAGAAGAGAGGTGCCAAGCATGGTGGCACAGGCCTTTAATCTCAGTCAGGGCTCGGAGGAAGACAAAACTCTGTGAGTTCCAGAGCAAGGACAGCTACACAGTGAGACCATGTCTCAAAACAAAACAAGGCAGAGGTACCTGACTATCTTCCAGCCTTTGCTGTTCCTGTGGGGCACACAGTCCAAGAAAACACAGAGAATGCAGATGGACAGAGGTAGGGAATATGACTTTTATCTGCACAATCTCCCTGGTGAAGAAAATTAATTCTGTTTTTAAGACAAATCCTTTTCTCTCCCTCTTTCCCTCCCTTCTCTTCTTTCCTCCTCCTCTTCCTCTTCTTCATCCTCCTCCTCCTCTTCTTCTTCTACCTCCTCCTCTTTAAAGCTTGCTGATTGGCGGCTATTTGAGCATATGCATTTTTAAAATTCTTCTTATGTATGTGCATTCTTTTTTAATGTACTACATTTTACTTATTTGTGTGAGTGCATGCATGCCTTAGTGCACATGTGGAGGTCAGAGAACAGCATGCAGGAATCAGTTCTTTTCTTCCATCATTTGAGTTCCAGAAATCAAACTCAGGTCTGAAAGCTTGATGGCTGTTGTCTTTACCTGCTGAGACATCTCACTGGTCCTCATGGACCATATATTATAGACACATTGTTTGGATGTTCTAGTAGGGAATCATGGATACTCTAAACACATGACTGAAGGACAGTTTTCCCCTATCCATGAAGGCCATTTTCTTCCATCAAGTGAACAGCTTGGGAAGGGATTGTGTGGAACAGCTAAGGAAGTGGATACCCTAGTCAGCCATCTCAATGGAATCAACCGTGGTGGCCAACAGGACAGCATGAGCCACGGCCTATTTGCCCTCACGTCTAGATACACTCTTCGCTGTTCATTTGGTCTTCTCCTTCTGTGAGTACCATTACTTTGCTCCTTTTCTACTTTCACCTTTCTCCTGCTTTATCCCTTTTCACATTTATTTTTCATTTCTTATTTTTCTTCTATATTAGTTTTTCTCTCTTTTTTATAGTGTTTTAAACTTTATTTTTACTTGTATTATCTCTGCACCCACCATTCTTATTGTTTTTGTTAGTAGAGTTGTGTATGTCTGAGTCAAAATTTGGTTTTTATTTCTACACATGGCTCACTGCTCTCTGTTATTGTTACTGTTTCTCCATTGCTCACAGAACTAGTGATCAAGAATGACATTTCAAGTACACACACACACACACACACACACACACGCACACACAAAGTGGAATAAAAAACCCTGAGGCCAACACCAGGTGATAAGTAAGTGCTATGAGGAGATCCTGAAGACCCCCACCTAGACATCCATCCCTACAGAGAGAAACAGCAAAGACTGTGAACTGTTCCTACAGTGGACTGCAGCATAACTCTCACACCCCTCGCACACTGTTGACATGTCCAGAGGAGTAACTACAGAGAGTGCACCCCTACACTTTGTTGTCAACAACTCATCTATCCAATCTGTTAGAAGCACCACATGTTGCTGAAACCTAAAGCAATGCATGGCCCTCGGGTTCTAATACATTTCACACATCTAGACATACCAATCACATCAAAAACATAATAGGAAAAGTATACTATAAAATTCAGTTGGAAATAGACTTAAAACTTCCAAAACCAATATCCCTACATTATCAAGATAATGGTATTCCCTAAAAATGTTTGCATGTGAAAGTAGTAGAGATGTATTCAAACAGATAAGCAAATATGAAAACATTGATAGAAAAGTATAATAAGGGTTAGGGTTAGGGGGTTAGGGTTAGGGTTAGGGGGTTAGGGTTAGGGTTAGGGTTAGGGTTAGGGTTAAGGTTAGGGTTCAGGGTTAGGGTTAGGGTTAGGGTTAGTGTTCTTTTGCCATGAAGAGACACCATGACCAAAGCAACTCTTATAAAGGAAAGCATTTAATTGGGGTTTGTGTGCAGATTCAGAGGTTATTCCATTGTCATCATGGTGGGGAACATGGTGGTATGCAGGTAGATATGGTGCTGGAGAAATAACTGACAGTTCTTCATCTGGATCTACAGGCAGCCAGAGCAACACTGGGCCTGACTTGGTCTTTGGAAACCTCAAAGCTCACACCTAATACAAGACCACAAGACCACACTACTCCAACAAGGTCACACCTAATCCTTCTTTAGTAGTGCCACTCCATGATGACTAAGCATTCAAATTTAAGAGCCTATGGAGACCATTCTACTCAAACCACTACAATGATTCCACTAAAAATTCATAATTCCTTAGTTACAAATCTAAAGATACTGATGTATTTGACAAAGAATTCAAATAAATGATTTTTAAATGGATGTTACATTCCTATAGAATACAGAAAAGCAAAACCTCTGAATAAATTAAGGAAGTTTGAGAGAAGATATGAATGAAAAACTCAATAAAATACAGAAAATGTTAGAAGATTTACAGAACCAGAAATCTTTGAGATACAAAGCCCAGAAAGTCAAATAGCTCAGTTTAAATTCATAACAATAAACAAATTAAGTGGAACACTGAACTTTAGGGCTTAGATCCAAAATTGATTGAACATTCAGCCAGTAGTAAAGGGAAAAAATATGAACAAAAAAGAGCAAGACCTCTGCAACACAATTAAATCAAATCCATGTGTTTGTGTGTATAGAAGAAGGTCTTGGAATTGTGTGTTTTAAGCTCTGAAAGAAAATATCAACAATCCTAGATTTCTGTATTGAGGAAAGCTATTGAAGAATAAATAAAGAACTTAGAAGATAAGCATTAAACCCAAGGAATTCATAATTATGAAGCCAGTATTGCTAACAATATTTAAAAGACTCCTAAACAAAATAAGAAGAACACAACCATAGAGCACAGGAAAAAATAAATTCCAGTAAAAGAGTATATAAGAAATGAGAAACAGGAAAAAAATTAGAAAAACAACAAAATGTCAGGAATTAGTATATACCTTTATGTTATAAACAGGAATGTAAATAGCTTTAATGTGCTAATTAAAAGATATTAGCTGGATAACTGGGTAAAAGTAAGAATCAACTGTTTGCTACATGTAAGAAATACGAAGAAATTGAAAGAGAAAGGAAAGAAATGATACTCTAACTAGAATTTAGAAGCAAGCACGGATAGCTGTAGACATAACTGACAAAGCAGAAGCCATTCCAAAATAGAGGGGAAAAGGAAGGTCACCATATATTGGTAAAGGGAAAATCAAGAAGCTCTAGTGATCATAAGTGCAAGTATATATGTACTGAATATTCATGTACTAGATGCCATAAAATAAGCATTAGTGAACATAAGTTGACTAATATCTCTAGTACTCAATAAAAATGGTGATTCCAGTCTACACTCTCAAAATACAGTTATAAAAATCAACCAAGGAACTTCAGAGTTTCAATTAAACTAATCTAAACCAGCAATCAAATCAAATGGACTTAACATATGTGTGTGTGTGTGTGTGCGCGCGCACGTGTGTGTCATATATATGTTATATATGTGTGTTTTATATATATGTGTTTGTCAGGTATGTATATATATACAATATGTATGTATGGAGAGAGAGAGAGAGAGAGAGAGGGAGAGAGAATAGTCTGTTAAACAATTTGCAAAATACAGGTTTTGTTTTGTTTTTTTCTAGCACCTCATGTAACTTTCTCCAAAGCAGGTCATATTTTTAAGACATACAGAAAGTCTTAATGAACTCAAACTATAGAAATGATTTCTTGCAATTTCCTAGATCATAATGGAATAAAACTAGAAATTGGAAGAAGATAAACAGTAAATGTAATATGAAAACATAGAGAGTGTACAACACACTTGAGAGTGGTTGATAAGTTGTGAAGAAATTAGGAGGAAATTTAAAAATTCTTAGAATCAGATGAAATGGAAGAACAACATATTGGAATTTGTATACACAGAAAGAACAATTCTAAGAGGAAAATGTATGGCCATGTGTAGCTACATTTAAAAAAAAATCAAGAGAAGTATTAATAAATTACCTAATCATGCATCTCAAGGTCTTAGAAAACAATAAACCAAACCAAACCCAAAGCTAACAGAAGAAATAATAAGAATTAAGGGGAAAGTTAATGAAATAGACACTATAGGAATAATTTAAAAGATCACTGAAACAAAGAGTTAGTTCTTTGAAAAAGTTAATAGGATTGAGAAGCCCTTAGCCAAATTAGCCAAAAGAGAAGGAGAGAACCCAACTTAATATAATCAGAGATAGAAAATGAGCTGTTCCAACCGGTACCACCCTAATCTTATGATTCAGAGGATCATAAGCAATTATTTTGAAAACATATACTCCAATAAATAGGATAACTTAGAAGTTGATACATTTCTAGTCGCACATGATACACCAAAACTGAATCAAGAGGCTCATAAGCAACTTAGACAGATTCATAATGAGCAATGAGATTGAAACATTAATGGTTTTCCAACAAGCGAAAGGTGAGGAACCAAGGACTCACTGTTGAAATTCATAAGATGTTTAAAAAGAACTTAGGTCAGTGCTCCTCAGATTAGTTCAGAAAATGTAAAGGGAAGAAATGCTTCCATATTCATTCTATGAAGCCAATGTCATCTTGACACTGAAACCACAGAACACAAAACAAAAATCATACCCAAATACCTTTGATGAACATAAATCCTCAACAAAACACTTGCAAATAGAAGTCCACAATACATTAAGAAGATAATCTCACACACCATGTGTACTTACTCTTTTCCCCAAGCATCCTGACTATTGTTTGTTGGCTTTTGTTCTCTTGCTGATGAAAGCTATGCTGACTAGGGTGAACTGGAATCTTAATGTAATCTGTATTCGTAGTTCTTGTATGGCTAACAGTGTATGTGCTTATTCAACACTTATATGTTTTATTTTGAAAAACATTCAGTTCATTCGACCATAGTTTTGTTGGATTATTTGTTCTTTTGGTGATTTTTTTCCTTTCAGTTTTTTATATTCTAGATGTTATCCCTGTCAGGTGAATAACTGGCACAGATTTTCTTTTGTTCTGTAGACTGCTCAGAACTCTGTTTTTTCCTTTGTTATCCAAAAGTCTTTCAATTTTTATACAATTCCATTTGTCATTCCCTTCTCGTCTTTCTTGAGCTACTGCATGATTATGCAGAGAGTCATTGCCTATGCCTCTATCTTGACGTATTTTTACTATGCTTTCCTGTATAGTTTGAAGTTGCAGGTAGTCTAACTACTATGAAAATCACTATGAAGGCTCTTCAAAGACTAGAAACAAACTACCATATGATTCTGCTATCTACCCTCTGAATATATACCTAAAGGAATAAAAGGCAGCCAAAATAAATATCCTTGCACACCATAGTTTAATGGGATACTGTTCATTATAGGTAAGTTATAGAATCAGCCTTAATGTCAATCAGGGTGAATGGGTTAAGAAAATGTGGTATTTAGCCAACAAAAAGGAACAAAACTGTCACTTGCAACAAAACGGATGCAACTGGAATTGATCTTATTAAGTAAAATAAAGCCTACTCATAAAGACAGCTCTTGAATGTTTCTCCCACATGTAGGATTAGAGAGTAGATGTTGCTGTTAGAAAGAAGAACACCAACAATGAAATGATTTTGAATAGTTGATAAACACTAATTAAGTTGGCTAATGTAGCTTGCAGCAAGAACCCAGACTGTTTGAGAAATACGAAATTTGCCCTCACAGGTGCAGGGAGAGCTCATTTGTGCTGTACCTCAGTAAGCATAGTACAAATGGCCGTGTGGCACAGGCACAATAAGGAGTAGGAGAAAAGGCTGCACAGTGCATCAGATAGGGGCTTTATTCATGCTCTCACCTGCTCTTCATCTTTACTGCTGGGTTTTTTTCCACTGTAAACAAAGCATCATTTTTGCTATAGTGGATATACACGGACAAGATACAATAGCAGTCAGAAGCTTGGGTTAGAGTGGAAGAAGGTTACAATAATTTAGGAAAGAAATCAGCAAACTCTGTAACAGGTGTGGGCAGTGAGGATTGGTGAGGAGATTTATATTCACTGATCACAAGGGCAGTGGTGTCAAAGAATACGGGAAAAGTTAGGTAGGGAGGATCATCGTTTCCATTGTAGACTTAAGTACTAGGCTGAAAGAAGCCACACAGAGCAGAACCTAGACCACAGTCAGAAACAAGGGAGCACACTTTGAGGGAAGTACAGGGCAGAAACATGAAGGAATTTTCATAGAGGTGGGAGATTGTGAAGCAGTGGGGAGTGGTCTAGTGGAGAGGTATGTGCATCTAGTGTAGCAGGAAAAGGAAATAATGAAGACCGGGAAAAGAAGAGGATACATGACCAGTTGGGGGGAAATATGCACTCGGAGTCCATCAAGACCATGAGTGTAAGTAAAGGCAACTACTAATGCATGAGTGCATTAAAACAGCAAACAAACCAACCGATCTTACAGAGTACAGTGAGACAGTGCAGGAGTCTGAGAGGGGCTCACTGTAAACCAAGTTGTTTGACTAGACTTGCTCTTGGGGAGCCTGGATAGATTGTTCCATTTAGAGGAAGCAGCACGAGCAAAAACATACAGACAAGAGAAAGGGGCACCTAGGCTCTAGACTCACATGTTAGGAAACTGTGAAGAGCACTGCCTATGGGCTGTGAGGCATTTGCAATTAAGATGTCCATACATGATTTGTGTTTTGAATATTCTTGGTTTATGCACACAAACATTCCTTATCTTGTGCTAATATAAAAGTTAAACAGACATCACACCAAGCAAGGAACAGTTATTTGGGCAAAAACGCTGTTAGTAGGTTGCAAGGGAGAATCTTCCCTGGTAAAGATGCTTTGGAAGTTTGCAGGCTTGACCTGAGTCCACTGGGAATCCCTTCAACTGTGGCAGGTGGGGAAGATGGCACTGATGGAGGTCCAGGAAGTCCTTAAGGGCACAGTCCAACAGCCATTGCTGACAAGCAGGCATGTGTGAGCCCCGTTGAACTCCAAATGCTGGGAGTTCAGCAATCACCTAGGCTAGGGCTGTGCACAGCCCCAAGTCCTCTTGTGGATGAAGAGCAGCACAGAGGCTAGTAAAGTCCCATCTCCACAGCACAGCAGTGAGATCCCAGAGAGCATTCAGAAAATTCCAAATTTTGTATCATTTCATCAGATGGTACTTTTGGGCTATCAGGGCTCACAGTTGGGGCAGGTTAACTAGCAGACCCACCTAACACACCATCTTGGGGTTAGTTCGTTAGCATATCAATGCCTACCTCTGGTCAGCTCTGCCTATTGGCAAGCTTAGTCATCTATTATTCCGAGTCACAGAAAATGGCTTTTTATGTTACACAAAACAGTTTCAGCTATGTCCCTAACAGTAACTTATCCGACTGCTAGAACTGCCTGCTTCTTTCACCGATCATTTATTTTTGCAGAAAGATTGGCATTGTTTTTCCTGTTGGTAACTTGTTCCTGTGTTGAAAGTGTTCCTATTTCGTGTTGAACTTTCATTATTGCTGTTATTACAGGTATGAGCAGTACTGAAAGATGTTGATCTGGGGATGTTTTAGCAGATGAAACTCCACAGGTAATATTTCTTCCAGTTAATCTTTGATACAACCAAACTTGTTAGGTGTGCAAACAAACTTTGTTTTTTGTTCCAGAATTTTTTCTTCTTAAAGGTATCTGATTGTTTCTGTGTTTAAAATAAAATAAGACAAACTTGTGTTTAAATAAAATAATACAGATAAGCAAGCAAACAAATTTTGCTGCTTGGCTTTGCTCTGTCCTTGTAAAAGACTCTATGACATTTCCCAGAACTTACACTGGGCAGTTGACAATCACCTGTAACACCAGCTCCAGGGGATCGATCTCTCTCTCTCTCTCTCTCTCTCTCTCTCTCTCTCTCTCTCTCTTTCTCTCTCACACACACACACACAGAGAGAGAGAGAGAGAGAGAGAGAGAGAGAGAGAGAAAGACAGACACACAGTAATAATTAAAACTCAAATCTAAAAAGAGCCCACCCTGATCTAGTTATGTTTTATTAGTATTTTGTTTGATTCATGGCTCATTTCTCACAGTCCATTCCCATGTGAACTACAGTTTCAGTGGTTCTTCCCAGTTGAATCCACATGGCTTATCATGTGTTAACAAGTAACTGTCAATTATATTACTTTGCCTGTTCGGACTTGATAAACTGTTCAAACTAAGGGAACATACTCAAGAGCTAAGATATTAAGGCATATTGTCTCCAACATGTGTGGTGCTGAGACAAAATCTGTGCCACCTGTCATAGGCCCAGTCTGAATTAAAGAATCAAATCATAAAGGATTGAGGAAAATCAGACTTGTGCAGAGTTCAACACAACAAACAACTTCACTATTTTTGGTCAATTCAGACTATTTGAAATGAAATAAAAAGTATCATAGATCTTATGGAAAAGGTTCTAAAAGTTGTCTGGGAAAACAGAAAAAGAAAAGAAAAAACCAGAAGCTCTAATGAGCTATATCACAGACTCTGGCCACTGTAGTGAAGGGGAACTATTGTCATGTGCTGAGAAAGCAACTGCGGTGAACATCCAAGCATGGTCACCTGCCCCCATCAGGTATCATTCTAGCGTTCCAGAGAGAGAGGCTAAGGAAATGAACTCTTACAGCACATCCTCCGGGAGAGACGATTTTTGCTGAGGGAAGGGGAGCCTAGATAAAAGTGACCATCTCAACTAATCATAAACGTACAATCTAGTGGCGCACAGTACATTTGCAACTCTGTGCAACTTAACTACTGTTTCCTGGTGCTTTTTATATTGTTCCAAACTAAAACTCTGTACCCAGTGGATGCTAATTCCCCATTCCTCCCTGCCCTGGGCTAGATGTGGTCATTCTCAGAAAAACTCATGTTGAAATATAATTATTGAGAACTGTACTGAGAGGTGGCAACACCTCCACGTGCTGGTTATGTCTTTATGAGTGACTGCTGCTTTTCTCATGGAAAGTACTTGTTCTATGGGACTGGTTTGACTCTCCCGGGACGGCATAAAGCAAGGTCATCTCGATTCCTGTCTCAGTATCTGTACCTACCTCTTCTTTGTACACACTTGCTTCTACCTCTTTGTCTTGTGATGCGGCATGAGGTCCCCATCAGAAGCTGAGTGTATGTTGGCACTTTGTCCTTGGACTTACAGAAGTGAGAGTTAGATAAGCTTCTAATTTTATAATTTTCCCAGCCTTTATTATTTTGTTATAGCAGCAGACAATGGACTACCCATATCCTCTTTCCCCAGCCACTGGACATCTCCATCATACTTCTGGTTTCTATGAACTATTTTAGTAATATCACATAAACAGAATCATCGATTATTTTTCCTTGCATCTGTGGCTTATTTAACTTAGCAAAATGTCCCTATTGGCTCAGCTATTGTATAGAAAACATCAGAATTTCTTTCTAAAGCTGAATAATATAAGTTGTATATAGGGGCAATGTTTGCTTATATTCATTCATCTGCTGGTATATATTTGGATTGTATCCACTTTCTGACCATTGTGAACAATGGCAAACAAGTATCTGTTTAAATGCTTGATTCTGTATCTTTGGGGTTGTAGAGTGGAATTACTTCATCATATGTGATCTGTAATATTTTGAAAAACCATCAAACTGTTATCCATTCCGGCAAAACCATTTTGCATATCTTCCAGCAGTGTTTGGTATTTTCACATCCTTATCAACATCTGTCATTTCCTGCTGTGGAGATAAACAGACATTAATGTACCTGATAACCATCCTACTGCGGAGGAAGTGACACCTTGCTGTGGTTGCCATTTGCATCGCCCTAACTGCAAGTTGCATTCAGCGCCTTCTATGTGCTTGGTGATACCCTCCGGAAATGGCTGCTTACTTCTCCGCTTTCTGTTGTAAGTCTTCACTGGCGTGCTTCTCTCTTTGGGGATTCTTGCACAGCCTCACTCTTACAGTCCTGTGGCCTCTGCTTCCCCAGTGCTAGGATCACAGGTATGCCATACATGCCTGTTCCTCTGCCTAATTTTTAATTGAACTGTTTGTTTGTCATGGGAAAATTCATTAAAGCCTTTGTCTGTTGTTTGAGACAAGAGAAAGTGTCTTGCTATGTAGCTCTAGGTTGGCCTCAAACTCATGGTCATCTGCCTCAGTCTTCATAGTGTTGGGACTGTAAGCATGTAATACCACACCTGACTGACCTCGAACATCATTCCATTTTCTAAAAGCAATAACCAGAAGTACTAATTCTCACTTATTCCCAGGTGAAAAATTTACCTTAAAGTTAGCTAAATTTTGTATATCAAGTTTATTCTAGGAATTGTGAATATTAGTAAATGTTGCACTGTGTTGATTTCTAAATTTTGTAAGATTTGTTTTAATTGCATTTAACAAAATTCTTATCCTTGTGACCAAGATCAATTTTAATGTTTATTTCAATAGTTAAAAATAAATTTTATCCTGCTAACATATAATTTATTTCACTATGTCCTATAAAATGTTTATATTTAAGTTGTCTCCCTAGAAATAAAATTATTTTGAAACCTTAAAAGAGGCATTTCATTTTTATTCATCAATTTGAATGGTTTTAATTTTTTGAGCTAAGAATAAGACATTGGAATGGATATAAGTGGGTTATTCAGAAACTCTTACAGGTTTCTAACTTGAATAACTCGGGGGACACTAAAGAACTCTGTGACTGTCATGATTTAAACTTGAAAGGAGGATGGCTTTTGGAAGGTTAGATCTTTATCTGTGTGTGTAAGCTATATAAATTTGCATAATCCAGCCTGAAAAACTTGAAGGGGCTGTCATCTCTCTTTCAGGCTATTTAAAACTATTAGAATGATTTCCTTGCTTCAGGTTTCCATTTAGAAACCACTGTCTATAAAACTGTAGCCAGAGACATTTTAAAAACACATATAGATATGAATGCCAGTTTTTTGCAAAGCACACTAGTAAATATCCCAGTGGCTTTCCATCAAAGTTCAGAATAAAATGCAAATCCTTCCACAGGCCTAGAAGGGCCTTCAGCGGTCTGAGCTCCTCTGCCTTCCTTGCTCTGGACACTAGGCTCTCCCTACCTTGGATCTACTCATGCACTAGACATCTCCACTGGTTCTCTCGTTCCGGAAAGAAAGGCCTCTTCCCAACCCTCAGGTCCTGTCTAACTCACTTCCTCACTTATAGAGGTCTGTGGTAACGCATCACCCTTTAAGGAATGCTTCCTTCACCTCTGTGTCTTGCTTTCTGGTACACTTTTTTTCAGTCATGGTATCAGCTATGGTTTGGATAAGTATCTTCCAAAGGCCAAGAGGCTTTTCAGCCTACGGTGCCATAGAGATGAGGCAGACCACTTAGGAGGTCATTACAAAACATGTCCAGTTTCTAACCACCATGGAGAGAGCAGCTTCATACTCTGAGTTTCCCTTTGCCACTGGCCCAACAACAGTCTAAACAAGCATAGAGTGAAAACACCAAACCTGTAAGCCAAACAAATCCTTCTAGCATTTTCCTTGTGAGTTTCTTTATCATAGGTATGTGTTAGTGACAGAAAGCAGAATAAAGCCCCGGGTAATACCTCATGGTAAGTTACACTATTATACATCTACTTACTTACATATGCCTCCATTCCTATGTGACTTCATCCAGGCAAGGGTCACCCTCTGGTTTATTTTAGATACTTAGTAAAACATCCAAAAACTTGTGGTTATTTGGTAAATATCCAGGGAAAAATCAAGTGCATAGAAAATCTGGGGATTGAAAAGTCACTTGAAGGTATTTTCTCCCCTCTCTTGCTGCTGTAATTTCGCTATAATTAAAAAACAAAAACAAAAACAAAAACCAAAAACCAAAAAACTCATACCCGTTTGAGAGCAAATGTCACAGTACACATGTAGAGGTCAGAGGACAACTTGTAGGAGTAGATTGTTCTCTCTTCTACCATGTAGGTCCTAGGGATTGAAATCAGGTCATCAGGCTTGCTAGCAAGTGTCTTTACCTGTTGAGACATCTCACTATTTTATATACAAATTACAATTAACTTTAGAGATACTTGTGATAAAAACTGCTTAATAATCAGAGGACTTGCTTTCCAGTGTCCATGTCATCAGGGACTTTTAGTCATGTGTACGAACACAGACACGCACATATACATATAGTTTAAAAATAAAATATTTGATTAAAAACTGCTTAGTAATCAATTTTTAGCTGCACTATAAAAGATTTGCTGGTCTAAGATTCATTCTTTTCAACATTTGCATAGCTATTCATGGACAGTGAAGGAAAGGGCCTTCTGCTCTTTGTGACTATTCTCCCAGAGATAGCAGGAGAGGAACATTTACATTCTTTTAGAAACAGAATGTAAATACCACCCAGTCATTTCAATATTTATAACTAGAGAATAAAATTTGTGATCCCTTTCTGTCAGGTCTCTCAAATCCTTTAATTAAGCAGATGTGTTTTCTGCCATGCCCTAAACAACAAAAACAGCTAACTTGGTTACTTTCCCATTTTAAAAATATTCATATTTTTTAAGATTTTTTGCCTATTCTTTTGATAATTTCACATATGTCTACAACTTAATTTGATCTAATCAACTCCCCACTATGTTAAGTGTTGCAGCTCTGAAGGGCAAGGCTACCCCTATAGTCCTGCTAGGGCTACAGGGGAAGATTTCTCCAGCTAAAGTGTTACCACTCTGCTCTGGAATGGACAGGTTTCCTCAGCAAAAGCTTTGCTCTGTGAGGAAGTTATAGCTTTCTACAAAGAAGTATCCTGCATGGATCTTGAAAATATCATCTTGAGCGAGGTAACACAGTCACAAAAGAATGAACATGGTATGTACTCACTGTTAAGTGGTTATTAGCCCAAAAGTTCAAAATACCCAAGAGTCACTTCACAGTAACAGTAGGGCTGAGTGTGAGGTCCCAGATGGAGGACTTGGAGAAGGGACTGAAGGAGCTGAGGGAGTTTGCATCCCCAGAAAGGCAGCAACAGTGGCAACTGGCCTGACCCCTCCATACTCCTGGAGCCTGATCCACCAACCAAAGAATACACATGGAGGGACCCATGGTGCTGGCCACATATGCAGCAGAGGAGGGTCTTGTTAGACATCAGGGGTAGGAGAGGCCCTTGGGCCTGAGGGCATTAGATCCCCCAGTATAGGAGAAGGGGAAGGGGGGGAAGACAAGGGTGGGTGGGTAGGTGGGTGGGTAGGTGGGTGGGTAGGGGAATACCCCCATAGAGGCAGGGGAGGGGAGGCTCCAAAGGGGAGATATGGAAAGGGGAAAACATTTGAAATGTAAATAAAGTAGAAAAAATAAAAATTAAAAAAAAAAAAAAAAGAAGTATCCTGGAAATCAGGAGCTAAGGAATACCACAAAGTCACACTGTACACCAAGAGATTTATTGGAAGGGAAAAACCAAGGAAGGGGCTGCCCCTGCTCTAGAGAAGCAGCAGGGAACTGAGCAGAAGACAGAGTTTATACAGGTGTTTGGGGGGGTGCATTCCAGGGTGAGAATCAATCGGTGGGATTTAAGTCCTGAGCTTGGGACCTGCTCGAGATTTGTGGGTTTCTGTGGTAAGCTCAGCTCTGTTTCTTGGCCCTGGTCTTGGGGTCAAGTGAGGGTCTTTTGGTCCGTAAACCCTACACACTGTCCCCTCTCCAATTTCTCGTGGACCCCTGTATTTTCCTCTCACCGCATTTTTCTTTTTTCTCTTTACAAACCTCTGAGTCTAATTAGTGATGCCCAAATGCACATGAATGTAGGGCCAGGCCGCAGAGCATGGATAACCTTTGAGAAGAGAGGCAACACCTCTTAAGAAAACTGACTCTCCTTCCTCAAGCAGCCATTAACTACCAATAACTCTGAGCTAGCAGTGGGGCCTCCTGAGCTCCCTCCCCCGACCCCCCATCCCCACACATGCTGGATTGACTTGGATCATGTCCTGGTCTTTGACAGGCAGCCTCAGATGCTGTGAGTTCATGTGTAGCAGCTCTGTCATGAGCAGGGAACACTTTTAAACCTGGCACAGAGAAATGAATCTAGAAAAATCTTAGAACCTGTTTTGACCCAGAATCAGAACTGAGTATCATTCCTGTATGTTTCCCAGGGTTACTGTAACAAATGGCTAGAACCCAGGTGCCAAAACCAGCAGGTGTTTAACTCCTTGTTGTTATGAAAACTATAAATCCAAAATCGAGTTGTTGGATGTTCTGAAGGTTCTAGAAGAGAATTTCCCACTGGGGCTTATAGTAAGAGTTCAATTATATTGGAAGTCACTTGGCCATTCTGGACTCCTAGTTAACTCTCAAAGTCAGGAAGGGATGACTATACTGTCTGGAGTGATTGAGCCAACTAAAGAGCTACACAGCTGAGGAAGAAATGCATAAGACTTTAGGACTGTTCTTAGTACTTAGTGTTCACAGACTCGTGGGTAAACTATAATACTCTCTATGAATAGACTGCTCAGGAAAGGTTTGGTCAGTTCGTAAGGCAAGGGACCTTACCAGCTAAAACATTTCCTGAAGGCAAATTGAGTATGAAATGGTCATGGAAGAGAGAGATGCTAGTTAAGAATGATAGTCATCAGAATGTTAGCACATGCAGATACAAGGACAATAGTTATGAGCATTTTGACATAAGTCTGTACATTTTAACCAGTTATTTTCTACTTGTCTCTATCTCATTTGTCCAATACTGGCTAATGCTAGGTAGCCTTATGTTAGTATTTAAGTTTCAGAATATTAGGGAGGTTCGGTCACATGGAGGAATGAATGTAATTCAAAGACCTTGTGATCTCTTTTGGAGAGGGAATGATCTGGCTAGGGCTGTACAAGAGAAAGCTACATATTCCAGGAAGCTGTATGAAATGAGTTAGTAAGCATGGATGTCAGGACGACATGTGTAGGACTGGAGCGACTCTGCACTGATAATCAGCTTCGCTAACTAGGACTTCATTTCCCGTAAGTGGCCTCCCCCCACCCCCCATTTTATAGTTCTGGTTTCAGCTACCCACAGCAGAGACCTGCAAGATTTGTAAAGTGGATATGAAGTCATTACATGTGGAAGGTCTACACAACATCCTACGTATTGTGGCCACTTGCTTCTTGTTACGGAGTAGCAGCCCAGGCCTGCAGTCTCTCTAGCTTCTCTGTATGCAGGGCTAGCTCCCTAGTTAATGGCTTCTTCTGGGTCACTGGGGTGAGACCCAGTGAGGAAAAAACAAGGGTTCCAATTTTTTTCTCCTGCATGACAACTTGTCCAAGACTATTACTTCTTTGCAGCTGACTAGTGACTTCACAGTCACTACAAGGCACAGAAGCCTAAGGCTTTCATAAACCTCTTTACCAGTTCCCCTCCCTGTTCCCATTTCGGTGGCTTTTCTCTAAGCCTGTAATCACTCCTCCCTAACCTTACCACACCAGCTTCTCCATAAGAAAGCCTGTATTATAATAACAGACCTCTATAAGTCCTTTTTGTAACACTTTCAGTGATTCTGCTTCTTTGATCCATATTCATACTTTTTTTTTTTTTTTTTTCATTTCATAAGAGCATTGTGCTAACTAATCATCTTCTTTGGAGTTTTAGAATCATCTTGTTAAAAAATACGCTGGACTATGCTCCATGATCATGTTTAACTGCTATAAGTCTACATATTCAGAGGGCATTCTTTTTAAACATCCAAGTCTTGTGTGTTCCACTATATTATAGTATAGTATAAAATATACTAGTATATGAAAGTATAAAAGCATCCTTTGTATGAATCTTGACTTTTTTTGGTTGTTGTTGCTTTAGTTAATGGGATTTCTTTGATTACTTAAGTTTAAAGTTTCTTTTTGTGGAAGTTCATTTTATAAGTCAAGTTGGTTAGGCCGTAACATCCAGTTGTTTGGCCCAACATAGGTCAAGATATTAGCAACACTTATAATCTGTAGATTTTAAGTAGATTGTCCTCTTCAAAGTGGCTGGGCCTTGTCTATTCTGTTAAAGGGTTTAAGAGCAAAGATTTGGGGTTTCTTTCTGAAGACTCCAGCACAGAAATTCTGCCTGTCTTTTCAGCCCGGCAGTTTTTTCTTATCAGTTTCAGATCCCAGAATTCAAAGTCCACTATTACTGTCTGTTTATCTACTTTCCAGATCTCAGTTTTGGCACTCTTGAGCCAATCTCTTGAAATCTCTCTTTAACATTCACCCCTCACCCCTTTCTGATGTTCCTCTAATGAACCCTTAACGCCTTCCCAAGAATACTGAAAACATAAATTTCTTTCCCCGCTGTACTGCATGGTATGGTGGAAAACCCATAGATCTGAAGTCAGACTAGAGTTTACTATGGTAAATGACTTACTTTTGGAAAGTGACTGCTTAACTGTATAAATTAGATCAAATTGCTTATTTGACTATTGTGTTGGGTAAAAATACTGTAAATAAAATATCTGTCAGTGTTCTTGGCTGAAACAGGTACATTGAAATATACCTTACTGGAGATGTACTATTTAGCTGCTTATTTAGTGGTGAGTCTTATTATTTAATTAGCCAAACATTTGGATATTATTAAATGTGGTATATTTTACTCAACAGAATTTTACCAGTATCAGCTTTGTGTAGAGGTACTCAATTTGTTGTTGTTGTTTGAGGTAACATTTTACTATGTAGTCTGCCTGGTTTTGAACTCACTATGATACCTGAGCTGATCTTGAACTCTGAAGTCTTCATCCTGCTGCCCTAGCTTTCCTAGAGCAGCAATTTCAGGTTTGTACCACCATGTCCAGCAGATGTAAAGTACACATCACTTGAGGTTAGTTCTTGAGATTTATCTGTGTAAGGTGTGGGGCAAGTTGGCTTCTATGAATCTACCTCCAATTTAGTCAGTTATTTGATAGCGACTTTCTGAAGAGTAAATGGCTCACAGCACTCAGTGTAATCCCAAATGAGATGCTTAACACATCTACTATGCGTTATGGGAGTAATTAAGATTTCGAAGACTGTGAGATCAGTTGCTGCACTAAAAGAATCTCATTAGTGCATCATCATCTAGTGAAGACAAATTCCACGACACAGAATGGATCAAAAAACATGATGAAGACCTGGCATGTAGAAAATACATAGGGGCAGGAAGTTTAAATAATAAGAGAATACACCTTTATCTGATCATGCACATTCAATTTATAGCATCAGTAAGCCCAGGCTCAGCACTGTACTTCTAAAGGCCTGCCACTTTGCCAATGATCATCTTAAATAACTGGGAGAGTAGATGCCCTGAGAAATTATCCAAATCCATTTTGCCTGGGGGAAGATCTTGTTCACGTTGAAGTATGTGATGCTCAAAGCATCAGAAACAGTCGGCTCCTGCGGAAAAGCTTTGGCAGTTCGGGGGCAGAAACTTTAAAGAACAAGCAAATTATATCCTCATCTTACCAAAATAGGTGAAAAGCTTTTCCTACATCCTAACCAGCAAACAATAACAAAGAAGGGCGATGGTTGGCTAGGGGAACTTTTGGTCTCTTTGTCACCTGTTTTCTCAACATCGTCATTTCTCAGTCCATTGGTTGCAGAATTTCACTTTTCTCCTTCCAAAGACCCTCCTTCTCACTCAGGAGTTTTTGGTCCGTTTTTCTGCCCCGCAGGCCGGAAGGCCTGGGGCCTCACCTGCCAAGAGAAGCCACTGGAGCCTTGCCTTGGTAGGGCTTGAACAGTGACGTAGAGGGAGGACCGAGCCCCCCGAGATCTGCTGGCGTCATCGCCGCGGCGGTCTCCCGCGCCGCCCTTGTACCGGAATTCCAAGGAGACGCGCGCGGTGCCCCGCCGGCTGGAGCGCGGCGAGGGCGCCCGGTGCTCCGGGCATTTGGGGTCTGTCGGACGCAAGAGCGCCGGTCGGGTAGGCCGAACAAACTCCGGGTCCGTGCGCCGGAGGATGCCCCGCGAAACTCTCATGCGCACGCGCCGCGGGTTGCGGGGAGGGAGCTGCGGGGAGGCGGGAGGGGCCGGGCGGGCGCGGGGTGCGGCGCCGAGTGGAGCGGACGCAGGCAGCCCCGTCCGGACAACCAGCGGGCTCCCGGGCGCTGCGGCGGCGCGGGGCGCGGGGCATGCGGCGCGGCGTCGTGACGTCACGGTGGCGGCGGCCGTGGTTGGCGCAGGGTCCGCTGCTGCAAAGTGTGAATTACGCCCGGCTCGCGCCGGCCGCGAAGTGGAGTGAGGCTCGGGGGAGGGGAGGGGCAGGGCTCCGGCGGCCGAGCTGCTCTCTGCTCCGCGCCTGTGCTCCCGGCCCGGGCCAGCTCTCGCGCCGCGGAGCACCAGGGCGGCGGGTTCCCCTTTGACGCCGCCCGCCCGGCTCCCCGCGTCCGTTGCAGCCCTTCCCGCCGCCAGCCGCGCGGAGGACTGGGAGGCGTCGGCGGCCGCCAGCGCCGCCCGCCCCGCGCACGCCTCGGCCCCGGGTCCCCGCGGCGCGGCCCCCTCGTAGCGCAGGGGCGGGCGACCGCGGACTGGCGGGCGCCGCGCGGATCCAAGGCGGACGTGTTCAATGGAAGTATGCTACCAGCTGCCGGTGCTGCCCCTGGACAGGCCGGTCCCCCAGCACGTCCTCAGCCGCCGAGGAGCCATCAGCTTCAGCTCCAGCTCCGCGCTCTTCGGCTGCCCGCATCCCCGGCAGCTCTCGCAGGTAACCGCCGCCCCGGGGCCCGGGCCCGCAGCTCCGTGCTTTTGTCTTCTGGAGGGACTCGGGCCATTGTTCCTGCCTCGATAGGCTGGTCTGCCCTTCCGAGAGCCTCTCGCCCTCGGCTGTGCTCAGTGCCCCGGCCTCTGCGACCCTCGCCGCTGCTAACCCGTCACGCCCGCTGCTAGCCTCAAGCAATGACTTTGTCCTTCCCTCCTTTCTCCGCTTTTCCTACAAGTTGGGCCTCTTGTCCCTTAGCCGTGACCCGGAGCACACCTGTCGCCCCCACCCACGAGCCCTCCCCCACACCTGTGCAGGTTCGCAAGCCTTGCAGCGCTGCGCTGGTGCTGAGGTTCTCAGAACAATGGGCCTAGATGTCCCATTGTGGTCCTCATCCAAACTGCGAACTGCTTCTTTTTTAGCGAATGGGCCTAGGTGTCAGGAACTAGTGTGTAAAGTTGATGGTTTCCAATCAGTTTTCTCGCTTGATAAAGGCGTTTTTACCACTGATGAGCATTCACAAAGGACTTTGTTTCCGATGACCCAACACCAGTTGCTCCTGAGCACTTTAAATTTTTTTCTATGAAGTCCTTGGCTCAACTCTGTAGCTGAGTAAAATTTGGTTGCCAGATTTAGAATAAAGAGAAAGAAGAATTTTACTTTGTTTACATATGAACCTGGTGCCCTCATTGCCTGCTGCCAGAAGTTCTGTGTTTATGAGGTTACTTTTGGGATGGGTGCTGGAGGAGAGTGTACTTAGGTCTCACATTTGCTGGACTGGACTCCACAATCAGTGAGCCTCAGCCATTCATTCATTCGTTCGTTTGCTTGTTTATGGCAGAACCTTTCTAAACTGTTCAGTCTTGCCTTTAACTCATAATCTTCCTGCTTCAGACTTTCAAGTACCAGGCCTGAGTCCCATATTCATTTTGTAAAATAAAGTATTCTTGTTTTTTCTGTTTCTTAGTATTTCTTTACCGTTTATAGTATACCATTTCTCTCCGCAATTATATTGTAAGTATTATAAGCAAGGTATTTTTAAAAAACTATGTGAGTTTCTTTTTGAAGAATTCTAATTTATTTATTTATGGTTAGACTCCTTTCTGATACAAGGTAGTATGCTAATGTATTCAGTGTAAAATACTAAGTGGAATTTCAAGTAATGCTTTTGTTACTTTGAAGTGTAGTTTATGAGCTGTCTTTTTATCACTGCTTAACACATTTTAAAGTTCCGGAATAATATCAAAGGATATTAAAGCACTCCCGAGAAGGTTTTTACTAATAGTAATTAAGGTCTTTAATGGAAGTAACCCCTTCGTTTCTAAGTACTCCTTTCTTCCTCAGATCTACAGGCGTGACAAACACCCACTTTAACTTACTGTATAAGGAGTAAAGGCACAAGTTACATAGTTATAAAATATGCATTCCTGCTTCCTAAGGGGGGAGGTTCTGAGGAACTGACCACAACCCTGATTCCAAGTGTTTTACCTGGTGTCTTAATTACCATGCAAAGACCAACTTAAGCCTCACTTTTCTTTGTCCATCTGTAGCCTTAGATTTAAATGGGTAATGGAAATTTAAAACTGACTGTGGCAAACAGAAACAAACAAACCACCAATTCTGTAGAACTTACACCTATTTCACTAGCTTTTAAAACTTCTAAACAATTTCCAGGTCTCCAAGAGAGTATGTTGGAACTCCTTAGGTTTGAGACAGAAAGTTTTCTTGATGAATACATACCTTTTTCCTGGTGAACATCACCCAGTGTTACAGGGATTATAAGCTCACTCAGAAGTTGAGATGGGTATATTACCATTACTGGTGCTTTGTTTATGACGTAATGGTAAACCGTGTATTGGAACTGAGTACTCTGGGGATGAAGGGAATATGTGATGAGAAAAAAGAGGTATATAATCTTAGAATCTTACTCGGAGCTCTTTAAGACAAGCATTTGGTTGACTCACAAGCTTCCATACCCTTGAATCTTTGGTTCCTAAGATAAAGGTTATAGAACTTGGAAGAAGTTTAGATGTTTTTTGTTTTTTGTTTTTTCGAGACAGAGTTTCTCTGTGTAGCCCTGACTGTCCTGGAACTCACTCTGTAGACCAGACTGGCCTCAAACTCAGAAATCCACCTGCCTCTGCCTCCCAAGTGCTGGGATTAAAGGCATGCACCACCACTGCCCGGCTGTTTAGGTGGTTTTATAATTTTATTTGAGAGACTTAATTTTCTTCTCTAGCTGCTAAATAGAATTTTAATTACAAACTTTCTATTTTAAAACATGTTCAAAACTAGTTATTTCAGTTCATTTTTACCACAGTATTAGAGTGCAGCTCATAGTAGGAAATTAATAAATATTTAAGTGAATGAATAGTTGAAACTACATCAGACTGAGCTGAATTTCAATTTTAAATATGAAACAGCAGATAATCAGTGTACAGTAATGGCTCATTTATCAATAAATAAATAAATAAATAAATAAATAAATAAATATCATGTAATTGTAGACTAAAAATGATCCAGACAATGTGCAGAATAATCCTGAGCACTTGGTGCCAGATCATGGAAACCTGGCCGCCCAAGTCCAGTCCTCAGACCCCATATAAAGGCAGAAGAACTGCCTCTATGGTTCTCTGACCTACACATTTTAGCTGTAGTATCAGACACACACACACACACACCCCCCCCCACACACACAATCATAGTAGAATTTAAAACAAGACTCTAAGCAACCAACATAGAAATGGCATCATCTCAAAGCCAGTGAAGTTGAGCAAACTTTTCTAAGTAGCAGGAACTCTGAACTGGAATTACAAGCAACTACAGGCCATTCACCCTGCAGAAGCTCTGGTTGACAGCTGACATACCACAAGGGAGGGATGGGAAAAAAATTCTCACAAGCTAGCAAGATTCTTAAAGCACTATAGGGATTTGTAGCTTAGGGACTTGAGTACTGTATAGCAAAGTGATTATTTGTCAAAAAAAAAAAAAAATGCTGCCTAGAGTCAGATATTCCAAGTTGAAAGATTTATTCTGTTAAAAAAAAAACAAAAAACCAAAAACAGACCTGTGTGCCAGATAATGTTTTGTTCAAATGTAGCTGGCGAAAACCTCTACAACACTTTTTTCCACCTTGACATTGGTTCTTAAGTCAGTCATATACTACGTACTTTTCAAACATCCGAGATTCTGAATTACTTGATGAATGAGGGTAATTATTGAAACCTATTTGTTGCCATTTTGGATATACCTGTTGCATAGAGGACTTTAAACATTAGTCTTTCAGAACAAAGTTGATATTTGAAAAGAAAAAAAGGTATAACTTGTAACTGTCTTCACTGCGGATGTTTTACATATTTATTATTCAATAAGTGTGAAAGTTGAAGTATTGTGTTAGTCAGATTTGGAGGCTTGTGTCGCTCTGGTCGCTGTACAGTAGTTTCACCCTGCCAGAGAGGCTGGGAAATAGCATGCACTTGTTGGGAATCAGAGCTGGTGAGATGGCCTTTGAAATGGCACCAGCAGAGGAGGAGGACTGGGCGGTTAGGAGTCACGCTTGTGAGGCAGCTGCCTCTGGAGAGTCCGACAGTCCTACTTTTTAAATTTGGGAGAGCTTGTAGGTCACAAAGCAAGTAACAAAGATCCTGGTGGGAAGAAGTAGCCCTCCCTGCCCTGTCTTCCTGCCTACTCCTTGATACTTTGCAGTTCTGGTGAGTGAAGCCAGGGCCTCCCACATAGCAGACAAGAGCTCCACCACTGAGCTGCTGTCCCAGACCCTCTGCTCTACTGTACTCTGTCTGATATTTGGGCATCAGGCCAGCATAAGCAGCAGTGAGGAGGCAGGTCAAACCTCATGGTAGACTGAGACCCTTACTGCTGCAAGACCCTTGGACTCCAAGGAGTGTCATCCAGGGCTCAGTATTTGTAATGATAAAAAGTGTTTGGTTTGTCACTTCATTCACAACTTAAGATGGGTCTTGTTAAAACTCCATCCATTACAAACATGTGACCAGTTCATGGCTTTCTGTTTTCTATTTTTTATTTTTATTTTTTGAACTCATACTTTGTCTACATCTTATCCCAATGTGTCCTTTTAGACTTGAAAACATTTTTATTAATCATCTGTTGTATTTTTTCCACAAATAAAGTGAGCTTTAAAGTTGAAAGTTTCTCATGAACTGAGTAAATGGTAATGAGAAATGCTTGAGTTTCCCCAATCACCGAGTTCTGAATTGAAGGACACAATCATAGCATAAAAATATGGTAACACACAGCTATAAGCCCTGCATTCTGAGGTAGAGGCAGGAAGATCGGGTTTATGGTCGGTCAGGTACGTGATAAGTCTAAGGCTAGTCTGGGTCAAGACTCTGTCTTGAAGTCAAAAAGCATGGAAATACAACCTAAATTCCCTGAGTCCACGGGGCCGTGTCAACTTCAAGTTTATTTTGGTTTGAGTTATCGCTGCACTCGTGGATAGTAGTAGAAAATTTAAAAATCATGAATCACAAAATTTTTAATTAATATTAAAGTAAAACTTTACCAGAGATGGATTTTCAGTGGTATAGATGGGTGGGACTTTATTTGGTTCTTTCATCTCTGTTGTATTCAGCACTAGAAAATAAGGCATCTTGAAGCCCCAGAGAGCAGGGAGGCCTGGCAGGGGTAGGGGTGGGACATCCTCTTGGAGACAGAGGGGAGAAGAAATGGGATGAGGAACTGTGGGAGGGTGGACCGGGAGGGGGACAAGGACTGGACTGTAAAAAGAAAAATTAAAGTAATAAAAAAAAGAAAGAAAATATGGTGTCGTGATTCATGCTGTTTTATCATAATATTGAAAGTTTATTAGCTTTTCATTACTGTAACAAAATACCAGAGACAAGCAGCTTACAGAGAGAGAAGACTCTACATTTCAATTCATGATCTGTTGCCTTTGAGCCTGTGGTGAGGCAGCACATCATGCTGAGGGCACATATTACAGTAAACCTCCCTCTTGGCCAGGAAGTTAGTAAGGGAACAAGCTAGGACCTCATTGTTTCCCTTAAAGGGCACACTGCTACTGACCTGAACACCTCCCATGAAGTCCCACCCCTCAGAGGTTCTTCTCCACGCTGGGACAGCGCCACGCTGGGCATCAGTCCTTTACTAACGAGAACTTGGAAGACACGTTGGATCCAATGGTGGCAGAATATTACTTACTTATTTAGAGACAAGGCTTCGGTGTAGTCCTGACTATTTGGAACTCAAACTGAGAGATCCACCTGCCTGTGCCTCCCCCTCCCTTTTGCCCTCCCCATTCTCCTCCCATCTTCCAAATGCTGGGATTAAAGGCATGTGCCACCACGCCCAACTCAGAAACCTATTTTTAAAATTTAGCGGTTTTGGAGCTGGGGAGATGGCTCAGTGGTTAAAATCACTTGCTGATCTTGCAAGTGACCCAATTTCAGTTCCCAGCACCCATATGGCAGCTCTCAACGGTCATAACTACAGTTTCAGCAGATCTGATGTCCTCTCTGGCCTCCATGGACACCAGTCGTGCACAACGCACATATAGTGGTGTGTGTATGCATGCATGTACATGCATCAAAATACTCATGCATATAAAATAAAAGTAAATACATCTGTGGTGGTTTGAATAGGTATGGCCCTCATAGACTCATGTGTTTGAATGCTTAGCCATGAGGAGTGGCAGTATTAATAGGTGTGGCCTTGTCAGAGAAGTTTGTCACTGTGGGGGTGTGCCTTGAAGTCATATATTCTCAAGCTGTGCCCATTGTGGCATACAGGCCCCTTCTGCTGTCTGCAGATCAAGGTGCAGAACTCTCAGCTCCTTCTCCAGCACCGTGTCTGCCTGGAAGCTGCCGTGCTTCCCACCATGATGATATTGGACTAAACCTCTGAACTGTAAGCCAGCCCCAATTAAATGTTGTCCTTTATAAGAGTTGCTTTGGTCATGGTGTCTGTTCACAGCAGTAAAAACCCTGACTAAGGCAGCATTTTTTTAAGTTAGTAGATCATAAATATGCTGTATTTTAGTAACACTACTTGTTGTTCTGAGTTATATGTAACAGTGTCCCTTATCCAAATTTTAATTCTTTGTCAGCTTGCAGCTAGAGTTTCATGGAATTAGTGACATAGAAAAAAGATTTGATGCCTTGTGTTTAGTCTTTTGTTTCTGCCATGCATATTTTGAAATATTTGGAATACTCTTCTGGTTCCCCCCATGTTGTTAGACAAACCCCAAGACAGTACTTACTCTATGGTAAGTTTCAAAAGCAGTCAGTGTTAAGGTTTTTTTTTTTTTCTCTTTTAAGGGGCTCTGTAGTTAAGAGCACTTTCTGTGCATAGTCCTGAGGCCTGGATCCAAGCACTCAAAAGTAGGAACACCTTTTAACTACAGGTCCAAGTGACCGACCACAGGTCCTCCTCTGACCTGTGGGTACCTGCACACTGCGCGCACACACGACCCTCTTTAAAATGTCTTCTTGAAGAACCTAAAAAGAAGAAAGAGTGAAAGGGAACCAGAAGTGCAAGCAAAGGAGATGCAATGTGCTGTGTCAGCAAAATGGTTCTAGACAATTGTGTAGGTATGACTGGCAAGGTGGCCTGGTGGGTAAGGGCACTCGCCACCAAGCCCGACAACCTGGGTGTGATCCTGAAGAACATACATGGTGCAAAGAGAGCAAATACCTGCACGTTGTCCTTTTGCCTTCACACATGCTTCTCACAAGCACACATAAAGTAAATGTAAATGTTTAGAAAAGAAACTCGAAGCTGGAAAGTGAGGTCCTGATCAGTTTCCTGAAGACTTAGGAGTGTGCCCGACATAGCGAGAGCTGTGTTGATCTGTCTCATCTCCTGCCTGTTGTTTTGCTCTCTACCGCTGTACGGGCATGTGTCTTTTACACTTACCACGTTTTCCCCCTTTTCTGAGGTGTGGGAGGAGTCACTGCATAGCTTGCGCTTTGAATTTGGAATCGTCCTCCATCTCCCAAAAGCTAGGATTACAGTTGTGTGCTATCACGCCTGACATTTTCCATGGTTTTGATTATTCTTAGTCTCAGCTGCTTTCATGACTGTGGGAATGTTTGAAAGGGACAGTTTAAAGAATTCCATTCCCAATATTTTAAAGGTATGCAGGGTATGTCAGTTATAAACTGGAAAAGCAGAGAAGTTAGGAGTATAAACTTAATTCAGTCAGCATTTTCTGTTTCTAAATTGTTCTCAATCTCTTTTTTGTGTCAGTTCATTATAAACATACATTTTAAGAAAAACAATGAAAAGGTGAAATGTCAGTTTTAACAAGAGCAGTACCATCTGATTCTTAAACAAGACTACTTGTTAATAATTGTCAGAAGACTTAAGCATTTCTAAGAAGCACATAAGAAAATGTGCACAGCTTCTGATAGCAAAGGAAATACAACAACTATTTGTTGACGGAGGGCCGGGATGTGCTCTTATATTGGCAAGGATGTGAGAATATGATTATTCTTTGTAAAGTGTGCGTGCGTGCATGTGTGTGCATGTGTGTGTGTAGAGGGGCAGAGGAATAGGACTAGAACTGGAGTCTAGACATGGTTGTGAGCCATCGCTTGGTTGCTAGGGATCAATCCTGGTTCCTCTGGAAGAGCAGTCATTGCTGATAATTGCTGAGCCATTCATCTCTTCAGCCTTGCAAATGAAAAATTTTAATGCGAACGTAATAACTTTTTTTGAATCCTGGAATTTGTCAAGGGAGAATTTTAAAAAATAGGTTCAGATGTATGCACGCGCATTTGCCTGTGCCTGTATTGCTACAGTGTGTATGGAAGTCAGAGGATGGCTTGCAGGAGTCAGTTCTTTCCTTTTGTTGTGTGGGCCCTGGGAGTGTACCCAAGTCATTGGGCTTAGTGGCATGCACCTTTCCCTGACAGTCCATTTTGCCAGCCTGTATCTAGATTTTCTTTTTATAGCAGTTTGTATTAGATGACAGGTATCTTAGCATTCACCAGTGGAGAATTGGTTAAATTCATAGTATTTTATCTTTCCGGTGCTAAGGATCAAAACCAAGGCTTTACATGTGCTAGGCAGGCCCTCAACCAACTAGCTACATCCCAAATCAACTGATGGCATTTTAACATAACCGAAAACAGTATTCAATAAAGTAAAGCCATCTGGCCAGATTTATCATGGGAAAATTATGCAACCATTTGAGTGAGGAAGAAAATTAGTTGAAAATGGTAAACGCTGCCTGCTTGCCTTCCTCCCTCCCTTCCTCTCTTTCAGGAGTGAAGGCATTTTTGAGATGTCACACTGTGCAGCCTTAAACTAAGCGCTGGGCTGATAGGCATGTGTTACCATGCCTGCTGATTAATGTAGCTTCCTAGGTAGCGTCTGTATCTCTGGGTAAAATCATGATGGTGCTATAGAGACCAGTGTGTCAGTAAGCAACATTTGTAAGGCTGTTCAGGGGAATATTAGCGTAGCTGTCTTCGGGTAGTGAAAATTGTGGCAGTTTTTACTATCTTTTTACTTTGGTGATTTCTTGTTATGTAATGAGAACTCTTTTGCAATCTAAAATCAACAGAGATACTCTTTGAAACCTTCCATTTAACCATTTTAAAATGATCTGCATTTATTAATTCAGTTTGAAAACTGTTCAAGTAGAATTTTAAAATTATGAGAAGACTAGGTTCTTAGTAAAATAGTATTCACCACTGTGTTCCTGAGCTTGGTGTTAACTATAAATATAGGTACATTTTATTCAAGTAGACAAGTGTTGTAAACCTCTTCACATATAGAAATCAGTAGCCTGTAGTTTTAAGCAGCTGCCTTTGCTCCGGGATCTGCACACTAACAGCCCTCACCTGAGGCCCCTGAATCCGAGGATAAAAGACACACAAACAGTTTGTCCCTTTATAACTTGCCTTCTCTGCACGGTTGCTGAGTGCTGATATCTCCCACCTGAAAAAGCATGCCCTGACCAATTTATTATCTCGGTCTCTCCACCTGCCCTAAACTTCTGTGGCTAGTCCTCCCTGGCCCCTACCAAACATCCATTGCCACCCGCCTGTAGTAGTTGCCGCAGGCCCCACTCCCCCCTCCCCTTGTTCCCCCCCTCCCACCTCCGACCTCACATGGTTGCTGCACTCTTCTTCCTCTAAAGCATGGCAGAAAAACTCCTCTCTCCTTCCTTGTATCTGCCCTTTCCTCCTGGGACCCGGAAATCCTGTCTGTACCTTCTGCCCAGCAATTGGCCCCCAGTGTTCTTTACTGACAGATCAAGAACCAACTGGGGAACAGAGACTTAGCATCAGAACCGCCCTCTTCAGAAGTTTTACTGTAATTAACTTTTTACATGGCTTGTATTCTTAGGGAATTTGTTTTAAGGGAAGACCGTCTCACAGCAAATTTCTTCATCCTTCGGCCTGTAAAATCTTTCTTCCCCATTTCCCACAGTTCCCTAAGCCTTAAGTTGTAGTTGTGTTGTAATGTAGTAATTGGGTTGGGCACAGTCAGTTGTTTTCTGCATTGTGACCAGCTGTGGCTTTCTGTAATGATCTCTGTCTTCTCCCAAAAGAAATCCTTTGGTGAGGAGTGAGAGCTACACAACCCTGTGGTGTAAGGGAAAGATCTTAGAATAGAGTTAACTGTTCTAGAGACTCGACATAACAGGTTCTCCTGTGTTTCATGTCCTAACCAGCCACTGGTAGCTAAATTTACATGCCAGACATGAATTTCCTTCTGTGGAGCAAGCCTTCAGTCCACCTAGATTCTGGTTACCCCTGGATATAAGTGCCACCATTGCACCTGTTAGAGTCTTCCACATTGGGCGTCATGGTTTGCTGACACTGCAGGATAGTGCCTTGGTTGCTTTTCTCCCTTGGCAGGTTCTGTGGCTCCTTCAATACTGTGTGAGCTAGTCCTCAGTGAGATCCAAATGGATTCCTCTAAATCCTGTGTCCAAAGTGTGTAGTGTCTTCAGCAAAAGGGCATTTTCTGGAAAGTACCAAGGGCAGCAGCTGTATCTACATTGTTTTGAGGGCTCTTGGACTCCCTTGAGCAACAGCTCAAAAGGTTTCCTACGCCTGGCACTGGGGTATCTGCTAGTTTATAGTGTTTGGGGAGCATTCTCAATCTTAATTGGATTGTCTTCAATTAGCATATATGCATAAGAGCGTGTGCGTGTGTGTGTGTGTGTGTGTGTGTGTGTGTGTGTGCGCGCGCGCGCGCGCGCATGTGGGGGTCAGTTTTAAGCAAGCATAAACTAATTCCCTGTGGCCTTTTCAGTCATCTTGTGTTGCTTATCTTTTCTCCTTCACTCTCCTGCAGTCTTGCCATTTCTCCTCCCTCCACAGGTAAGTCTCCCCCAGTCATCTTTTCTCATGTCCCCTTCATAGCAACTGTGCCTGTTACCTCCCCTATCTAGTGATCCTGGGACTGTTGTCCCGTCTTTCCTGATATCTATGGTTACTCCACATTATATATTGGTGCCTAAAGAGTCTGAGTTAGCTTCCACCAATGAAAGGTCTATATTACTTCACTCAGTATAATAATGTGTAGTTTCAGTTACATGCAAATTCAGCTGTAAGGGAGACTGGCACCACGAAGCATAGTGTTTAAAGTGTAGTGTGGAGAACACTGCGGTCAGAATACAAAGGAGCGGTGTGATGGGGCTAACTCAATGCACAAGAAAAGCTTCACTGCCCACTTCAGAGCTTGTACTGGAATTTAACTTACTGAAGTATTTCAGTAAGGTATGTGGAATACAAAATATAAAAACTAGACCAAAGAGCTCAGGCCCAATGTCTGAACTGCAAAGCTGAAGGGCACATGACGACAGCACAGGAATCTTTACCACGGAGCAAACTTGGCTTTGACTGTTGAGGTCTCACCATTTTTAAAGCAGGATGACCACTTTAAAGACAGTGAAACTGGGTGGGGAATGGATGCAACTAGAAATCATTATGGGAAGCAAAATATTCAAGGTCAGAGAAATAGTGCATGCTTTTTCTCATCTGGAACCCAGATGTGTGTGTGGGGGGGGGGGGGATAACATGTGTATGTTTATGTGTGGGCAAGGGTCACAGGACTTGAGGTGGGAAATGAGTAATGCATTCCATGTGAAAGGAAAGCACAAGAGCCAGGCGGACGGGGAGAGTGAAGTGGGAAACAGGGATTGGGTGGAACAAAGGACAACATATAACTACATACGAATGAAAATACATGAAGAAACCCAATGTTTGATGTGTTTGCTTAAATGAGTAAGTGCAGTCCACTGTGGTGTTGATTGATATACAGCGGCTGAAATCCGTATCAAAACTTCTGGCAGGAACCTCATGGTGTGACCTGGCTAATTATATTAGAGGGGGTCATTTGTTACTGGGGCAGGACCTACATTCAACAGTGGATGTCTTTGTGGATACACAGAGACCAAGATACACCTGAAGAGGAAAGCTGAGTGAATCTGCTTGCTGAGAGCTGCCATGAGGCAGCAACACACCAGCAACACCAAGGCTTATTGAATTCAGCAGGAACTGAGAAGGAGGAAACCTTCAGATCACATAGCTCTCAGTGCTTTGGTCTTTGACCATCAACCTCACGAACTGGGGAGAATAAATCTCTTGTTTTAATTCATCCAATTTATAGAACTGTGTTATAGCAACCATAGGAAATGAACAGAAATGGCTTTGTTTCAGGGTTTTCTTTATTGTGTGTTTAATGTGTGTGTACGTATGGAGACCAGAGAACAACTGTATGGTATTTTCTCTTATGTGTTCTGGGCTTGAACTGAGGTAACCAGATTTGCACATAAACACACAATTGTAATGTATTTTTATGCGTGTGTTCATTTGGATAGTTTATAAACTTAAGTGGTTAGCTTCTGGATTTAGGAACCAGAAAACCTTTTACAAAGTGAGACGAAGGTGCTTGATTTCAAAGACAGATAGGAATTAGCCTACAAGGTCCCTTTTCTACACCTCTTGTGTCCTTGGTATTGCCTAGGCCAGGGCACTGTTGCCTGTACTTGAAGTCTGTTTCCATAGGTGGTTGAATGTTTTTTTCTTTTGAGACAGTCTCTCTAAGTAGCTCTGGATGTCCTGGAACTTTCTATATAAACTGGTCTCTAATTCACAGAGATCCACCTACCTTTGCCTCCCAAAGTGCTGGGATTAAAGGCATGAGCCACTAAACCTGGCTAAGGTTGAAACTGTTTTTAAAACGCAGGTTAAATGCTGTCAACCAGCTCAAAATAGCAAGTTTTTGCGTATGTAAAATCCAGGTTCCCTTTCTTGGTGTGGGCCTCAATGATCAGATCCCATTCCTTCCTCTCCATATCTCACAGTGGTCTCTTTGGTCTGAATGTGCCAGCATTAAGGCTCAGGATTCCCAGGGCTCTTTGCCATCAGTCCCAGCCAGTGTGCAGAAGAACCTTGTCTGGCCTCCTTATGTAAAATTATGTGTAAAATAACTTCCCTCATCTGTCTCGTCCTTGTTTTGTTTGACATTTGGCACACGCCCCTTACTCTTCTCTCTACCTGCTCTTGGCTCCATTTCCCCTGCCACTTCTGCGACCATAAAACACATGCTTAGCACATCCACTTTGGTGTCTCTAGTGTGCAACAGATTAAGGTTCTGGACAGAGAAAAATGAAAAACTTCTTATCTCATTCTTAGGTCAGAACTTAGGTGACCATTAGCTTCCCTTAGGATAAATCTCAAATTACTTTGTAATTTCATATTGTTATGCCATCTTCATCTTTGTCCTGTTTCTAACTTGTCTTCAGGTTTATTGGCAGTCCCTTATTCTCTAAATATATGTCAATCTCACATAAGAATGTACTGGAAATTAGGGGCTGGAAAGATGGCTCAGTGGTTAAGAGCACCAGCTGCTCTTGCAGGTACCTGGGTTTGACGGCCAGGATCGTCTAACCCCAGCTCCTGGGGATTCAGCACCTTCTGAACTCTGTGGGTAGGTGTTACACAGACATATGGACAACATGCATATGTATAAAATATATATATATACACACACACACACACACACACATATATATATATATACCAAAATCAGAAATTAAAATTCATCAGACCAAAACCAAAAATAATAAATACAGAAAACACTGTAGGATTTAGAAAAGTCAGTTTTCAGTAGTGGCACATCTGTGACTGGAACTTCTAGGATTCGAACTGAGCTCTTTCCAGCTAAGCTTTCTGTGCAGTGCTGGTGTGGTGGGGAACCACCGGGCTGTGGTGGGGGCCTTGGGGCTGCAGGGAGGGGCTGTGATAGGATGTGTGACAGGGGTGGGGATGCATGGGGCTTCAGTGGCTTTGGGGGAGGGAGGCTGTAGGGGGAGGCCACAGGCCTTCGGGGGTGGGGGCTGGGGGGCTCTGCTTCTCTAGGTGAGTAGGAGGTGTAAACCTGGATTTAGGATAGGAAGCTGCCTTTTTGAGATGTAAATAGCAAATGCTTGGGTTTTGTTTCTATAAGAAGAATTGGGTGATATTTAAATAGAACTTTATAAAGTAACTCAGATTTGGGGGTGGGACTAAAATTAATATATGCTTGTTATAAAATACAAGGCTATAAAAAACTTTGAAAGAATCATCACCCACAGTGCTACCACTCAGCTCTAGCTGCTGTTAGTTCCTAAGCTGCTAAAACCATACCCGTCTGTCTCCACAAGCAGTGAGTGCCTTTTTATGCTTTTTTTAGTTTCTGTTTTTTTTTATTTTTAGTTTCTGTTTCTTAGATTTCGTTGATATTAAACTTGTAATATATGCTTTATATAATTACTATGTATCTTATGTTACTTGTTTATTGTCTGCATTTGTTATTTTAGCATAGATATTAAATCAAATTTCTAACGTTTTTATGTTGAGAAGGGTCATTTTGTCATGTTTGTAATAAACTTCAACTTTTAAAATCATAATTTAATAAAGGGACATTCTGCTTATGTAGACAAGATTATCTACTAAGTCTTAACTCTCTTTAGTGATGTAATAATAACAGGATTAAGTTTATTACTGATAAAATTTTTAGTATTTTGAAGTCTTCCACATGTAAACTTGGCTTCATCGTGAGTTTGATAATGATTCCTTTCATTTTAGTAGCTACAGCAAACAACAGACCTATTATCTCTATATTTTTCAATAATTAATTAAAAAGAAAACTGACATTTTATTTCTTTGACTGAGAATGTGTAATTGTAGGGGAAATTTATGCTTGAAAAAGAGAGCCTTTGATACTAGGTCTCCTTTTAGTGGCTGTCACAGGGTCCCTGCCAGCAGGCTCTATCTAATACCGTGATATCTTCACTTCTAAAGGCCTGAGATATTGAACTTAGGACCCATTGTAGACACTGTTCTAAAATCTCTCAATTTCTAAAAATAATTTCAATCTCTAGATTTTACAGAGGATTTTAGCAACCTAGGATGTTCAAGTGGGACTGGTGTAAGAACAGCGTGGGCCTTCTGATTTGAACATGCAAGCGGGACTAGTGTAAGAACAGCATGGCCTTCTGATGTGAACGTGCAAGTGGGACTGGTGTAAGAAGAACGTGGCCTTCTGATGTGAACAGATGTTCTACTCTTGCTTCTTTTCCTAAGTATCACAGTGAAGGTATCCCAAAGTCATTTCAGAGAAGAACTTTCTGGAAGAGACTTTTAGGATAATCAAACCACAACCCATGAGCTGGGAAACATTTAGGACAGGGAATGGTTTTGGATCCTGGACTGTCTAGCTGTGTGGGTTGCAGGCTGGTGACTACCTCACCCTGACCCTGTCCCTTCATCTGCATGACAAGCCCAATAACTGGTGTCTCTTGGGATTCTGTGAGAGTTAAAGTGAAGGTAAGACCACAAAGCCTGCAGCTGTTGTGCTTCTTGTTGTTGTGTGTTGTGTTGTACACTGGCTGCCCAGGCCCTTGTGGGCTAGAGCTGCTGCAGGGACACATGCTACGGCTTTGGATTTCCATCTGAATGTTCAACACTTTTACTTTGGAATACACCGATTTGCAGAAAAGACACCAAGCTAGCACAAAGAGTTTCTACACAGTTTCCTAACGCTGATATTACCTTAGCATGTTACACGTTAACATCCATATGTGGGCATAGGCACTCACACACACACACACAGTGTAATCACTATAGTATAATCAATTAAATTAATCACTACTTAGATCTGTCTTATCTCTCCAACTATCAACTGTCCGTTGAGTTTGAGTTATTGAGTGCTAGGCTTATAGGTTTTCCCATTATTATTGTGTATTTGATATAATAAATTTAATGATGTTCTGGTGATACCACTCAGTAAGCAAAGAATTGTTACTGATGAAACCCTGAAGCCACACAGGGAAAGTGGGAATTGGGTTCCTGAAAGTGGCCCTCCAACCTCCACACTTACTCATTCTCTCCTCCTTCCCCTCCCTCCCCCTCCCTCTTTCTCCTACTCACTCGCATGTGCATGCGTGCACACATGCAAGTTAAAAACAATGACATTAAAGACGAAAACCTAATTTTCAAGGTGACTTTTTAATCAGGTCCCTAGGTCAGGAAATTTTACTTTCTTAAATGATTTTTCTGGCCAGGCAGCGATGGCACATATCTTTTACCCCAGCACTAAGTGGGCAGAGGCAGGAGGATCTCTTGAGTTTGAGGACAGCCAGGACTACACGGAGAAACCCTGTCTCAAAAAGCACCCCCCCCCAAAAAAAACATTTTTGTTTTTGTTTTGAAAATTTGTTTACATATGAAAACACATTGATGTGTATACGGATGTGTATGCTATACATACAGTACTTTAAGCAAGGGAAATCATCAGAGCATTTTCCTGTGAATCTATAAGTCTTGAGCATCTTAACATCACTAAAGGACATGACTTGACAACATCTTAGTGTCTGTTATGAAGTTGGCTGTGACGAAAGCAACTACTGCTGACATCCCTCCCTCGCAGTGCCATAGTTGTAATGCTGAGAACTCAAAGCAATTTATGGAGTGACAGTTGGGAAAATTATCAAGGACTCTGGTACACTGGATGCTTTAAGGAATCTGATCTGGGGCACCAAGTGATTAGAGAGAAGATCTTGGGGACAAAAGGGACAAAGCCCTTCAGTATTTCTGCCAGACATCTTTGTGTTGTCATTGTCTTGGGACAGAAACACATGAAGGACTTGATTCATGTTTTTATTCCAAGAATTTTTAGAGAGGTAAAATTATGACTCAAAATTGTTTAAACTTGATTTATATTTTAAATAAAAGACCTTGAAGAGTCAACCCTTGTCATTATTTACAGTTACATTTCCATCTCCAGTGAGAAGGTTCACTAAGGTAGGCTTTCACGTCTTTGAAAACTAGGGTTATCTGAGCACGCTGTAACCCAGAGCCCTACTCATGAAGGTTTTTAGACCGTTGACAGTATTTTTGGTAACACTTAGAACATATAGTGCTTCAGTGACTGTGCAGCCGCTGGGAGCTGCTTGTAATACGGTCCAGAAGGAGAG
The DNA here is from genome assembly GCA_019843965.1 of Rhynchomys soricoides. Classification (NCBI taxonomy): domain Eukaryota; kingdom Metazoa; phylum Chordata; class Mammalia; order Rodentia; family Muridae; genus Rhynchomys; species Rhynchomys soricoides. Next base: position 15,417,993 of record JADRCH010000012.1, read on the forward strand.
TGAATCAACAGCTGCTGTGTGCATTACATTCTCCCCACAGAACTTCCATGTTGACTCCTTTGTTCAGCTCGGTCCTTGAATTTCCACAGTGAGTTCAAACAGTAAGGGAGGCACGTTGTCTAAATCTGTTGACCTGCTCTTTACAACTCCTCCTTCCACTGCTTGTTTGGATTTCTTGCTCTATCTGGAACATCCTGTGGAATAAGGAATAAAGCAGTGTGAAGCGTCCCCTCTTTACCACCCACCATCCTCCAAATCGCATGTTCAATTCCACTCCTTCTTCCTCTTTATTTTGCTCTATTCCCGGCCTTCATATTTTATTGCACCAAGAAAACTGCACGCCAGAATCAGACTTTTAATTACTGTGGTTTAGCAATTTAATAGTTGTTAGGACTGTTCCCTCTGTTTGAAATTACCTGATCCTGTGCGTGTTTATTCTACTATTGGGAGGCTTGCCAAAACTCCCCTTTTTTAATACTCAAAATATAAATATCTGATTGCATTTTTACCCAGATTGTTCTTATTTGTAGCCTGGGGTAAATTGGCATTATGAAGCCGTGTGAGCATTTATAAAGAATAAAGTAAATTTAAAAGAGCGCCTGGCACTTGGTCAGGGTCGAGCTGATGTTCTGGGCCACCCTTTATCCTTCATGTTCTCATTCTCTCTCCCTCCCTCCATCATGCTCTGCCAAAGAGCACAGTTGTTAATTGCTGGCCTCTAACAGTTGGGTTGTGCAGTGGAAGAAAGGGACAGTTAGGATCTCCTTTCCAGCCTCTCATCCACTTCCCTACAGCCAGACATCACCCAGGCCCAAAAAGTCACAGCTTCCCACAGTTGCCAACCCAGGGGTGCCTCATTAAGTAGATTTCATAAGTGGAGTACTCACCAGTGCTGTGGGTTTCTGTTAGGAGTTTGACCCGCAGAGCTGTTCTCATCTCCTGCCGCTTGCTTGCTTCTCATTCCAGATAAAATTACATATTCTAGTTTAGTCACTTCCTTTCTCCTTTTCCTCCCCTCCCCCCACGCTCCCCACCGCCTCCTGGTGGTGGTGGTGATTGTTTCCAGACAGGGTTTCTCTGTGTAGCCCTGGCTGTCCTGGAACTCACTCTGTAGAGCAGGCTGGCCTCCAATGCAGAGATCTGCCTCTGCCTCCTGAGTGCTGGGGCTAAAGGCAGGTGCCACCACTGCCCGGCATCTTTTTCTTTTTTACAATTTGCTTTAAAGTCTTTTCCTCTTTTAAGACAAGTTCTCCTGTAGCTCAGGCTGGTCTTGACCTCCTGATCTTCCTGCCTCTGCCTCTGCCTCTTAAACCTGTGCATCTGCCTGGCTTTCTTTTCTTGTCCTGTTTTAATTCCTTTACTTTTTCCCCTCTCCTTCTCTTCTTTTTTTGTACTTTACTTTATTGTGGTCAGACTCAGGACCTCCCACCTGCTAAGCGCATACTCTGCCTAAGCCTGCCACCCGCATCTTAAACGTTCCTTCATAGTCTTTTACAGTTTGGTTGCTTTTATGCATTCTTACCATTTGCTTTGTTTCTTGAGACAGGGTCTCCTGTATCCCAGGCTGGTCTTGCATTTGCTTTGTAGCCTAAAATGACCTTGAACTTTTGATCCTCTTGTCTCCACCTGCGTGCTGGGATGGCAGGTGTGTCACCATGCCTAATTCCTGTAGTGCTGCGGTCACTCTACTACTGAGAGTTATATCCCAAACCACGAGGTGGTACACTTTCAGAGGGGATCTTTTTTGCCATTAGAAATACCCCTTCCTTCCTTCCTTCCTTCCTTCCTTCTTTCCTTCCTTCCTTTCTGCTTTTTGTTTTGGAGTCAGTGATTTTTTTTTCTTATTTTGTAGCTCTGGCTGTCCTGGAACTCACTTCTATAGACCAGGCTGACCTTGGGCTCATAGAGATCTGCCTACCTCTGCCTCCCAAGTGATGGGATTAGAGGCATGCACTACAATGCCCAGCTAACAATTGATTTTTATAGGTTACTTTTATAAAACAGCTGTGAATTGAACATTATTTCTAATAGTTTTCTGTGCTTTTGCTTATTTAGTTATATTTTCTTACAAATTTAACCCTTCATTTTATTAGAAATATTTATCTGGAAATAGATATTTAGCATCTGTTGAGAGATGCTCAACATTTTAATTCATATGCAAATAACTTATGCTCATATTTATAGGATTCTTTTCATTAGGTAAGGATGCTGATCCTATATGCTGATATTTCATTTAGGACTGCTGGAGTTGGAACCGGTATATAGCTCTACTTTCTCTTTCTACCCAGTGTTTTGGAAGCAACACTGTTTACGTCATCTTTGATTTTGTTTTATTGGGGTTTTTTGTTGTTGTTGTTGTTTAGGTTAAATTTAATGCAGTAAAGAGATTTCACACACAACACACCCACACCTACAGATACATATATACATTTTTGATAGGGAGATCTTGAAAGCAGTGATCCGGTTAGCTTGTTATTAGGGAACTGGTACCTTGCTTTATTGGTATCAAAGAGAAACAAAGTACAACTGTTAATGTTGTCGCTAATAAAGTAGTGGCATATGATGCCATTGCTCACCTCTCACTTCTTTTCAACTGCTCTTTCTCCTCTGAGGGAGTGCCATCCATAACAAGTGAGGTCAAAGATAAGAGATTGTTGCCTGACAGAAATTACATGACCAAATACTGTTTAGCTTTGGCTTGATAAAGTAAGTCTTTGTCTGAAGCCCAGTGCTCCTTTACTTGAGCATGCTGCCTTTAGGAGCATATGGCAGCAGGTGACTAAGTTAGATTATACGCATGCTTTTAGATGGAAGAGTAGCAAATTCAGCATTTTTTCTCATATATTATAGCTCAAGTTTCTGCTTATAACACCAAGAGACTGTCAGAGAACAGGTTTATAACTTTATACTAGAGGCAACAATCCCGAACTACCCAGTTAGAGTCCTTCCTGATGGAAAGACTGCATAAGCCCTTCCTCAACAGAGTGGAAGAAGAGTATCATCTTACACTTGAGCAATAAATACTATATTTATTATTATTTTAAAGAATGGTGTTTTTCTTATTACCAAATTAATGTCACAGTGAAAAAAGAACAAGTTTTTACACACATACACACACACACACACACACACACACACAATTATTTGTGATCTTATAGCCAGAGATAACGAGATAACATTATGAACATGCTGGTATTTATTTCAATAATTCAAATATGTTCAACATACACTCTCTCATCTTGTCGTGCATGTTTTATGCTCAGGAGTTTTATTTAATATAGCACAGCAATTGTGCATTATTATAAAATAACCTGAGCAAATAATACTAAATACCTTTTTTCTGAAGTCATCTGTAACCCAAATCCATAAACTATTTTATTGGTAAAATTTTAATTCGTAATTACCGTATTAGGAATTATAAAGTATATTTAAAGGAAATAGAAATCTTTTTTAAAATTTGCTTATTTATTTATTTTCATATTTTATTTACATTTCAAATATTTCCCCCTTTCCAGATCTCCCTTTGGAACCTCCCCATTCCCTCCCCCTCCCCCTGGCACTATGGGGGTATTCCCCCACCCACCCACTCTCCGCTTCCCTCCTTGTCATTCTCCTGTACTGGGGGATCTAACACCCTCAGGCCCAAGGGCCTTTCCTCCTCCTGATGGATAACAGGACCCTCCTCTGCCACATTTGTAGCCATGTGTATTCTTTGGTTGGTGGATCAGTCTCTGGGAGTATCGAGGGGTCAGGCCAGTTGCCACTGTTGCTCCCTCCCTGGGGCTGCAAACTCCCTCAGCTCCTTCAGTCCTTTCTCCAAGTCCTCCATCTGGGACCTCACACTCAGCCCTACTGTTGCTGCGAAGTGACTCTTGGGTATTACAAACTTTTGGGCTAATAACCACTTCTCAGTGAGTATATACCGCGTTCATTCTTTTGTGACTGCTTTACTTCGCTCAGGATGATATTTTCAAGATCCATCCATTTGTCTGTGAATTTCATGAAGTCATTGTTTTTAATAGCTGAGTAGTATTCCATTGTGTAAATGTACCACATTTTCTGTATCCATTCCTCTGTGGAGGGACATCTGGGTTGTTTCCAGCTTCTGGCTATTATAAATATGGCTGCTATGAACATAGTGGAACATGTGTCTTTATTACGTGTTGGAGCATCTTCTGGGTATATGCCCAGGAGTGGAATAGTTGGGTCCTCAGGTAGTATTATGTTCATTTTTCTGAGGGCCTGCCAAACTGATTTCCAGAGAGGTTGTATCAATTTGCATTCCCACCAGCAATGGAGGAGTGTTCCTCTTTCTCCACATCCTCACCAACATCTGCTGTCACCTGAGTTTTTGATCTTAGCCATTCTGACTGGTGTGAGGGGAAATCTCAGGGTTGTTTTGATCTGCAGTTCCCTGATGACTAAGGATGTTGAGCATTTCTTTAGGTGCTTCTTGGCCATTCGAGTTTCCTCAGTTGAGAATTCTCTGTTTAGCTCTCTTCCACATTTTTTGATAGGGTTATTTGGATCTCTGGAGTCTAGCTTCTTGAGTTCTTTGTATACATTGAGTTCTTTGTATACAGTTCTCTATGCCCTCTATCGGATGTAGGATTGGTAAAGATCCTTTCCCAATCTGTAGGTTGCCGTTTTGTCCTATTTACAGTGTCCTTTGCCTTACAGAAGCTTTGTAATTTTATGAGGTCCCATCTGTCAGTTCTTGATCTTAGAGCACAAGCCATTGGTGTTCTATTCAAGAACTTTTCCCTTGTGCCCATGTATTTGAGATCCTTCCCCACTTTCACTTCTATGAGATTCAGTGTATCTGGTTTTATGTGAAGGTCCTTGATCCACTTGGACTTGAGCTTTGTACAGGGAGATAGGAATGGATCAATTCCCAATCTTCTACATGTAGACCACCAGTTGAACCAGAACCATTTGCTGAAGATGCTGTCTTTTTTCCACTGGATGGTTTTAGCTCCTTAAGATCAAGTGACCATAAGTGTGTGGGTTCATTTCTGGGTCTTCGATTCTATTCCATTGATCTAGCTGCCTGTCACTGTACCAATACCATGCAGTTTTTATCACTACTGCTCTGTAGTACAGCTTGGGGTCAGGGAGGGTGATTCCCCAGAAGTCCTTTTATTGTTGAGAATAGTTTTTGCTTTCCTTGGTTTTTTGTTATTCCATATGAATTTGAGAATTGCTCTTTCTAAGTCTATGAAGAATTGAGTTGGGATTTTGATGGGGATTGCATTGAATCTGTAGATTGCTTTCGGCAGGATGGCCATTTTAACTATATTAATCCTGCCAATCCATGAGCAGGGGAGATCTTTCCATCTTCTGAGGTCTTCTTCAATTTCTTTCTTCAGAGACTTGAAGTTCTTTTCATACAGATCTTTCACTTGTTTGGTTAGAGTCACACCAAGATATTTTATATTGTTTGTGACAATTGTGAAGGGTGTTATTTCCCTAATTTCTTTCTCAGCCTGTTTATCCTTTGAGTATAGGAAGGCTACTGATTTGCTTGAGTTAATTTTGTATCCAGCCACTTTGCTGAAGGTGTTTATCAGCTGTAGCAGATCTCTAGTGGAGTTTTTTGGGTCACTTAAATATACCATCATATCATCTGCAAATAGTGATATTTTGATTTCTTCCTTTCCAATTTGTATCCCTTTGACCTCCTTCTGTTGCCTGATTGCTCTAGCTAGAACTTCAAGTACTATGTTGAATAGGTAGGGAGAGAGAGGGCAACCTTGTCTAGTCCCTGATTTTAGTGGGATTGCTTCGAGTTTCTCTCCATTTAGTTTGATGTTGGCCACTGGTTTACTGTATATTGCTTTTACTATGTTTAGGTATGGGCCTTGAATTCCTGATCTTTCCAAGACTTTTATCATGAAGGGATGTTGAACTTTTTCAACTGCTTTTTCAGCATCTAACAAAATGACCATGTGGTTTTTTTCTTTGAGTTTGTTTATGTAGTGGATTACATTGATGGATTTCCGGGTATAGAACCATCCCTGCATCCCTGGGATGAAGCCTACTTGATCATGGTGAATGATCGTTGTGATGTGTTCTTGGATTCGGTTTGCAAGAATTTTATTGAGCATTTTTGCATTGATATTCATAAGGGAAATTGGTCTGAAGTTTTCTTTTATTGTTGGGTCTTTGTGGGGCTTTGATATCAGTGTAACTGTGGCCTCATAGAATGAATTGGGTAGTGTTCCTTCTGTTTCTATTTTGTGGAATAGACTGAAGAGTATTGGTATTAGGTCGTCTTTGAAGGTCTGATAGAATTCTGCACTGAACTCATCTGGTCCTGGGCTCTTTTTGGTTGGGAGACTGTTAATGACTGCTTCTGTTTCTTTGGGGGTTATGGGACTGTTTAGATGGTTTATCTGATCCTGATTTAACTTTGATAATTGGTATCTGTCTAGAAACTTGTCCATTTCCTCCAGATTTTCCAATTTTGTTGCATATAGACTTTTGTAGTAGGATCTGATGATTTTTTTTTAATTTCCTCAGAGTCTGTTGTTATATCTCCGTTTTCATTTCTAATTTTGTTAATTTGGATACTGTCTCTGTGCCCTCTGGTTAGTCTGGCTAAAGGTTTATCTATCTTGTTGATTTTCTCAAAGAACCAGCTCTTGGTTTTGTTGATTCTTTGTATAGTTCTTTTAGTTTCCACTTGGTTGATTTCAGCCCTTAATTTGATTATTTCCTGCCTTCTACTCCTCTTAGGTGTATTAGCTTCTTTTTGTTCTAGAACTTTCAGGTGTGCTGTTAAGCTGCTACTATATGCTCTCTCTAGTTTCTTTTTGGAGGCATTCAGAGGTATGAGTTTTCCTCTTAACATTGCTTTCGTTGTGTCCCATAGGTTTGGGTAACTTGTACTTTCATTTTCATTAAATTCTAGGAAGTCTTTAATTTCCTTTTTTATTTCTTCCTTGACCAAGTTATCATAGAGCAGAGCATTGTTCAGCTTCCATGTGTATGTGGGCTTTTTGTTGTTGTTGTTGTCATTGAAGACCAACCTTAATCCATAGTGAACTGATAGGAGGCATGGGATTATTTCAATCTTCTTATATCTGTTGAGGTTTGTTTTGTGACCAATTATATGATCAGTTTTGGAGAAGGTACCATGAGGTGCTGAGAAGAAGGTATATTCTTTTGATGCAGGATGAAATGTTCTATAGATATCTGTTAAAACCATTTGGTTCATAGCATCTGTCAGTTTTACCATGTCTCTGTTTAGTTTATGTTTCCAAGATCTGTCCATTGATGAGAGTGGGGTGATGAAATCTCCCACTATTATTGTGTGAGGTGCAATGTGTGCTTTGAGCTTTAGTAGAGTTTCTTTTATGAAAGTGGGAGCTCTTGCATTCGGGACATAGATGTTCAGAATTGAGAGTTCTTCTTCATAGCTTTTTCCTTTGATGAGTATGAAGTGTCCTTCCACATCCTTTTTGATGACTTTTGGTTGAAAGTCAATTTTATCTGATATTAGAATGGCTACTCCAGCCTATTTCTTGGGGCCATTTGCCTGGAAAATTGTTTTCCAGCCCTTTACTCTGAGGTAGTGTTTGTCTTTAACACGGAGGTGCATTTCTTGGATGCAGAAAAATGCTGGGTCCTGTTTATGGATCCAGTCTGTCAGTCTATGTCTTTTTATTGGGGAGTTGAGACCATTGATGTTAAGAGATATTAAAGAATAGTGATTATTATTTCCTGTTATTTTTGATGTTGTTTATATGTTTGTGTGGCTATCTTCTTTTGAGTTTGTTGAAAGATTACTTTCTTACTTTTTCTGAGTGTAGTTTCCCTCCCTGAGTTGGCGTTTTCCATGTATTATTCTTTGTAGGGCTGGGTTTGTGGAAACATACTGTGCAAATTTGGATTTGTCATAGAATATTTTGGTTTCACCGTCTATGATTATTGAGAGTTTTGCTGGGTATAGCATCTTGGGCTGGCATTTGTGTTCTTTTAGAGTCTGTATGAGATCTGCCCACGATCTTCTAGCTTTCATAGTCTCTGGTGAGAAGTCTGGTGTAATTCTGATAGGTCTGCCTTTATATGTTACTTGCCCCTTTTCCCTTACTGCTTTTAATATTCTTTCCTTGTTTTGTGTATTTGGTGTTTTGACTATAATGTGACGGGAGGAATTTCCTTTCTGGTCCAGTCTATTTGGTGTACTGTAGGCTTCTTGTATATTTATGTTCATCTCTTTCTTTCGGTTAGGGAAGTTTTCTTCTATAATTTTGTTGAAGATATTTACTGGTCCTTTAAGTTGGGAGTCTTCACTCTCTTCTATACCTATTTTCCTCAGGTTCTGTCTTCTCATTGCATCCTGGATATCTTGGATGTTTTGGCTTAGGAGCCAAAACAAAGATTTTGTGTTTTCTTTGACTGTTGTGTCCATGTTTTCTATGGTATCTTCCTCACCTGAGATTCTCTCTTCCATCTCTTGTATTCTGTTGGTGGTGCTTGCATCTATGACTCCTGATTTCTTTCGTATGTTCTCTAACTCCAGATTTGTCTCCCTTTGTGATTTCTTTATTTTTTCTATTTCTGTTTTTAATTCCTGAATGGTTTTGTTCATTTGTTTGTGTTTTCCTGTAATTCTTCAAGGGATTTTTGTGTGTCCTCTTTAATGGCTTCCAGTTGTTTATCTGTGTTTTCTTGTATTTCTTTAAGGGAGTTATATATTTCCTTCTTAAAACTTCTATCATCCTCTTGATAAGTGATTTTAAGTCTGAGTCTTCCTTTTCTGGTGTGTTGGGGTATCCAGGGCTGGCTGTGGTGGGAGAGCTGGGTTCTGATGAATCCAAGTAGTCTTGGTTTCTGTTCCTTGTGTTCTTGCCCTTGCCTTTCGCCATCTGGTTATCTCTGGTGTTAGCTGGTCTTTCTCTCTCTGACTGTGGCTTGTCTTTCCTTCAAGCCCAGATGCCAGTAATCCTGGGAGACCAGTTCTCTCTCCCGGCTGTTCTTCAGACCGTGCGTCTGGAGTCCTCCTTCAGCTGGCTCCTCCGCACAAGTGGACGGGTCACTTTCTCCCTGCGCTGTTTGTCTATGGAGGCCTGGTGGCCCAGGCAGGGGTCTCTGGCCACAGGTAGAAGTAGGCAGGCTCTTACCTCCCGGCTTTTCCTCAGTCCCTGTGTCTGGAGCCCTCCTTCTGCTGGCTTTTCCATACACGTAGGCGGTTCGCTTTCTCCCTGCGCTGTTTGTCTATGGAGGCCTGGAAGCAGGCAGGCTCTTACTTCCCGGCTTTTCCTCAGTCCCTGTGTGTGGAGCCCTCCTTCCGCTAACTCCTCAGTACAAGTGGGCAGGTCACTTTCTCCCTGATCTGTTTGTCTATGGAGGCCTGGTTGGAAATAGAAATCTTAATTAGAGGTTTTTGACAGCTGTATTTCTGGAAGAAAGTAACTGTGGTTTTTACTGACAGGTTCTGTAAGGTACATATTCTTTCTGTAGTTGATTTAGGTAGTGTTGCAGTGTTGCTGAAGAGAATTAGGAAGAGAGATACAGAGCTGTTTCCCTGAGCTGGTATGAGCAAGTTCTAGCACACATACTGTATCAACAAGAAGGGTGTTAGCTACAAGCAGCAGAAAACATTCAGTACAAGGAAACATGTTCTGGGTTCCTTAGACGATAATATAGAGAGAGGGGGCCAATGAGGTGACTCAGTGGGTACAAGTGCCACAGTCTTTTGGTCTTGTAGGCACCAGGTATACACAGACACATGTGCAGGCAAAACACCCATACACATAAAGGCAAATTGATTAAAACTGAATCCAGCAATATAGACTTTTAAACCATGACAAAGCAGAATTTATCCCAGGAATGTAAGGTTACTCAACATTCAAAAAACCAACCAATGTAATACACCATGTCAGTAAACAAGAAACTTAAGCCACATGTTCATTTCAATGGCTCTAGAAGAAGCATTTAGCAAACCTAGGCTTTCTTGAGAAAAATACACAGGTGATTTAATTACTTTCATAATGCTGTGATAAGGCACCATGACCAAGACAACTTACAGAATAGTTTATTTGGAGCTTAGAGTTTCAGGGGGGTTAGAGTCGATGACCATCATAGTGGAGAACATGGTAGCAGGCAGGCAGTTATGGTGCTGGATTAGTAGCTACGAGCTCACATCTGATCCACCAGCACAAAGCAGAGAGAGACAAGCAGACACTGGGAATGTCATGGGCATTAAGCCCTCCCTTAGTGACAACACACTTCTTCCAACAAGACCCCACCTCCTCATCCTTCCCCAACAGTTCCATCAACTGGGAACCAAGTATTCAAATATATGAGCTTGTAGGGGCCATTCTCATCCAAACCACCACACTAGAAAACTAGAAATAGAAGAGAACTTGCTCAGTCTGACAGATAACAAACCAACCAACCAACACCTGCCTCCTGTTGAATTTAATGATGGAAGACTGGATGCTTTCCTTGATAGATCAGGAATAGGATAAAGACGTCTGCTTGTACTGATTTTGTTCAGTCATGTATTAGAGATTCTACCAATGTAAATTAGACAAATTGAAAACAAACAGAGATTCCTATATACTGCAAAGGAAGTAGAACTTGCCACAATTAAGTGAGCATGTGTGTCAAAAATAGGAAGGAAACTTCTGAAGAGTTAGACCTAATAATAGAGTTTGTCAGAGTCACAGTGTGCAAGCTTAGCACACAAAATCAACTGTATGCTCAAACCAACATTTGCAACCAACAACCTGAACATAAAGTCCAAAAGGGAAGCCTGGAATATGGAGTGAGTTCTGGGCCCAGTGTGCGCCGTGCAACGAGGAAAGCAAAAGCAAGCACAGGAGACACAGAAGGATCTCTAATGTTTATGTTTATTATGGAAATAATGTTTATGGTTGTTAGTGTTCCAGCAGGGCCCTGTCCAACTTCTGTGTAACCCTTTCAGAATTCTAGCTGATGTCACTATAGAAATAGACCAGCTAAAACTTAGAAGGTAAATGGAAATCTAAGAGCCCAGAAGTAGGAAACAAACGAAAACAAAACCCTCATCTCAAAGAGAAGAAAAAAAAGAAAAGAACATTGTAGAACCAGTGTTACTTTACTGGAATCAGAACATGATGATTTCAGTGGGCTCACCCACAGACACAGATCGAGGTGATGGAGTGGAGAATCCAGAACTAAACTGACGCCGGTAGCCAGATAATTTTTAACAAGGGTGCCAAGACCTTTCAGTGAGAAAAAGAATTCCCATTAAATAGATTGTTGTAGAACAATTGGGTAGTCGTGTGTAATATCTGAATAGGCTTCCGGAAAGAAGGCCAATTCAAACCCCAAGCTCTGTTAATCAATAACACATGCATAAAACATTCAGGCCATGTGTAAAGGCATCAAGAGACAGCCGCTTTAAGATTTATATAGGCACATTAATCTGGCACAAGGTTAGTGCTTTGGTAGATATTTTCAGAGTTAAAGAATTTAAATGTTTAAACATTTAAAAGATATAATTTACATACATCTAAGATAATTTACATATATCTAAGTTTATCCTTTTAAGCTGTACAACTAAGTAGTTGTTAGTAAATTTACAAAGTAGTACGTTTTCGCTGATATCTAATCCAGAGTATTTTAATAACTTCAAAAAATCCCAAATTACTAAAGTTTTATTAAGTGGTGGGCCTGAAAAGGTGAGTCAGTGGTTAAATACTTGCTGGTCTTGCAGCGGGTGCCTGAGTTCAGTTCCCAGCATGACACTGGGCAGCTCACAGCACCCTGTATGTAACTACAGCCTATTCTGGCATTGTCATGTGTATGTGTGTCTACTCATGTAGACACACACTCATATACATAAATAAAAGCAAAAGAGACTTTTAAGTGAGAAAACGGAGAAAGCCTTGCCCAGAGCAGCAGCCATCACCACGCCTCCCTCCTCTAACCTCGATAATAAGCAGACTAGTTTTAGGAATCGGTACACTGAATGCATCTATTTTTTACTGCAACTTTACAGTAGTTTAAATTGCCTCGGGATTGAATTGCTACTTAGGAAGTGGTTTGAACATTTGTTTTACTGAAGACATACATGCTCTGGTTAGAGGACATAGAGAAGTCTAGCTGGAACTGAGTTAGAGGTCCCCTTCCTGCTGGCTAGCTCTCACAGTGCTAGGCAGTGCTGCTAAGGAGAAGTGTTCTGTGTTCTGTCACAGCAGTAGCAGGCAAGAGCTGCTCACTTGCATGACTGGCCAGTCCGTTATGAAAGGTGAAGTGTGGGGAGCTACTCTCTGGCTGAAATCCAGGCCTGCCCCACAGGAGGGAATGTATGCCTGGTACTGTAAACCTGGTCAGAAGCCCATGACTGAGACCCTGGCAGGGAAGCTACTGCTGTCTTGCTAACTGGATATGCTGGTCAAATGGTCTTTCCAGCCATTATACTTAACCTCATAGATTAATGTTGCTGTTGGTCAGAGGAGCTTTATATTGTGGTGGACAGTGGTTAGTGATGGACTCATAATTGGTTCAGATGTTGAGAGTAAATGACTGTTGAATGTCAAGCTGTAAATTGACAGCTGTATCACCCGCTTCAAGGCTCAAAGGCCCAGTAACAAATCACAGAAGAGTGAGCAGAAAGAGTAAGGCTGGGTAGAGTGCTGTGGGCTATTGCCCTCTGGGTGTGATATGTCCATGACGCTCTTGAGCTTTTAGCAGCTGTAATGAAACTACACGAAACCTGCCTGAGATTGGCCCTGTCACCCTCCTATCATGGATTCATAAGTGCCCACTCTTTCCTGGGGATTTAAGGCAATTTATAGTTCCTGGAGGAGGTAGACATCTTTAGTGGTGTAGCCATTGGCAAGGTGCCATGCTGTAAGCAACCCTGATGAAACTCATCGGGGCACACATGCACACACTCACAAAAGTGGGAGTTGGAAAGAGACAGTGAGCATGAATATAATCATTATGTACATGTGCACAGATGTGTCATGAAACCCACTATTATAGATAATTAGTATAAGCTAAAAAATTAAACCTTGGTGACTGGGCTTCATATTGAGGTCCTCTGTTCTAGTGCATTGATCAACATGTCCATTTTTGGATAGTAACATGCTGGGTTTATCCTATGGTTCTATAGTGTAACTTGAAGTCAGATGATGTTTCCATCATTATTCTGTTTGCCCAGGATTGCCTTGGGTCTTTGGAGTATTTTGTTTTTCCATATGAATTTTATGATTTTTTTTTTTTGTATTTCTGTGATATTTCTTTTGGTAGCATGGCCGTTTTCACAATATTAATTCTTGCAATCCACGAGTATAGGAGATCTTCCCATCTAGCATCTTCCTCAGTTTCTTCCTTCAGTATGAGAGTTTTCATTGTGAAGGTCGTTCATGTTCTTCGGTTTATTTCAAGGTGAAATCGGTTAAGGTAATTTTAGGTGGGACTGTTGTGTCTCTGATGTGTTCTGTTATCGGTCGGTAGGATAGCTGGTATGTTAATTTTATATCTTGCCCGTGGTAGACTGTCTATCAGACCTAACCGTTTTCTGGCGGGTTTTTTGGGTCTTTTGTGTTTAGGATGAGATCATCTGCACAGTCCTCCCCCATTGTTATCCCTTGGAGTTCCTGGCGTTACTTGAGTTATCTCTTTTCTTACTGTACCTTGTCAGGCAAGTGTGGAGGAAGTGTGCGCCATGCTCATTGCTTGATTTTATTTTAGTGGAAGTGCTTTGTGGTTTCCCCATGTAGAATTATTTGAGCTATAGCTTTGTCCTGTATGGGCTTTATTATGTTGAGATATGTTTCTCCTATTCCCCTTTTATCCGGCTTTTTGTAATGAAGGATGTTGGATTTTATCACAATCTGATTTTGCACCTGTTGAGATGTCCTTAAGACCATTTGTATGATTTATTATATTTATTGATTTGCATATATTTAACTACTCCCACATTGAGTGATCTTTTCATGTATTCTTGTCCTAATTTTCCAGTATGTTATTGAAAATGTTTATCATGTCAACAGGGAAGATTGGTTTTATGATTTTCTTTTTTCTTTTTCTGTCTTGATCTGGTTTTGGTATTAGTAATACTGGCTTATTTAAAGGAATATTGAAGCATTCCTTCCTTTTCTACTTCATGGAATAGTCTCAGATCCACTGATGTCAATTCTTTAATGCTCTAGTAGAATTCACAATCATCCATCTGGGCCTAGACTTTTCTTATTTGGAAAATATACTATTATTTCATTCTTGTAAATCTGTATATAATGTTTACGTCAAGTTAATTCTGGTAGGCCATATATGTCTACAAACTTATCTGGTTTTGTAGATTTTAGGTATGTCTTAATTTTCTGTGTTACATTGGTATCTGTTGTGATGTCTCTATTTTCACTCCTAATTTTATTAATTTGGTCATTCCCATCATTTCTTTTTTGGTAGATTAGCTAAGAATTTGTTGATCTTGAAAGAGTAACTTTCTTTCACTGGTTCTTAGTGATTTTTTAGTTTCACTCTTGGAGGGTCTCTGCAAACACCAGAGCTGGGAGAGTGTCGATACATAAGAGACAAGAAGGAAATCTAGTTCAACAGGACTCAGTAGTAGGTATTGGTTCAAACTTCTAGAGTCTGACCCTGGACAGTCTGTTTTAGGCATATGTAAATACAGCAAAATTTGGAAAATTTCCTGGTGATAATAATTATTCAGTTCCATGTAACAAAGCTGAAGGCATGACTACATCAAAACTCTTCATAAAACACATGTGACCTCTTCCACAAAAATAGGTTCTATAAATTGACTACATGTGACATCTTAAGAGTTGAGGGAAGATCTGATGTGGTTTGGGTCATACAAGCAGTGCAAAGGTCACCAGACCATGTGTAAAATACATGTGACATCTCCTGTAAGGATGGTAAGATTGAGAAACAGTGTTCAAGATGGGGGCCTGAAATGGATGGATCTAGAAAATATCCTGAGTGAGGAACTCAGTCACAAAAGAACGCATATGGTATGCACTCACTGAGAACTGGGTATTAGGCAAAGGGTGTGGAATACCCACGAGACAACTCACGGACCACATGAAGCTCAAGAGGAAGGAAGACCAAAGCGTGGATACTTAAATAGGGGAACAAAATAATCAAGGGAAGTAGAGGGTGGTGGGAGGGAATTAGGAGGAAGAGAAGGGGGGGGGAGAATCAGGTATGGGAGGATGGGGGAGATGTACAGACGGTCAGGACATTGAACGGAGGTGTGTAGCAATGGGGGATGGGGAACTGGGGATAGCCACCAGAAAGTCCCAGATGCCAGGAAAGCAAGAGCCTCCCAGTGCCCCACAGGGATAGCATTAGCTGAAATATCCCAGAAAAGGGAGGGAGACCTGTTGAGAGATCATATCCAGAGGTTAGGAATGGTCCCTCAGTTGAGGGATGGGGCCACTCACCCATCTCCAAAATATTAACCCAGAATTGCTCCTGTCTAAAGGAAATACAAGGACAAAGAGTGGAGCAGAGACTGAAGGAAAGGCCATCTAGAGACTGCCCCACCTGGGGATCTATCCCACATGCAGACACCAAACCCAGACACTGTTGCTGATGCCAAGAAGTGCTTGCTGACAGGATCCTGATACAGCTGTCTCCTGAGAGGCTCTGCCAGATCCTGACCAATACAGATACAGATGTACCTGGCCAAACATTGGACTGAGCATAGGGACCCCAATGGAGAAGTTAGGGCAAGGACTGTAGGAGCTGAAGGGTTTGCAACCTCATAGGAAGAACAACAATATCACCCAACCAGAGCTCCCAGGGACTAAACCACCAACCAGAGAGTACACAGTGGGTACCCAATGGCTCCAGCTGGATATGCAGCAGAGGATTGCCTTATCTGGCATCCACTTGGTCCAGTGGAGGCCTGATGACCCAGGATAAGGAAATGCTAGGTGGCTGAGGCAGAAGTGGGTGGGCAGGTGGGGGAGCACCATAGAGGCAGTACGGTGCCTGTTCAGTCTCATGAGTCTCTGTGTTCCACAGCTTCTCTTAAGGTTGATTTCTGATTGTTCTGCTATGGCCAATCAGAATTATTTTAATTTTTAATATTCGTATACTTATTCGGAACTGCTTTTGTCCAATGTATGGTGAGTTTTAGAAAGTGATCCATGGGCTGCTGAGAAGAAAGTGTGCTTGTCAGTCCATTTGCTCTAAGGTATCACTTAACCCAGATGTTTGTTTATTGGGGTGGACTCTTTATATGTGTATAATTCATCTGTGTGTGTGTGTGTGTGTGTGTGTGTGTGTGTGTGTGTACTGAATATATAATGGGTTTTCTATTGTCCATAAAATGAATCTATTTTTTTAGTTTTATCAAACTACCTATTTCTTTCTTTCTCTCTCTCTCTCTCTCTCTCTCTCTCTCTCTCTCTTTGGAGTAAGCTTCTCTGGTTAAGTTGTGAAATAATCTCATAGTTAATAGAATTTTATTTTTTTCATATACATATGTTGGAGTTTTTAAAAGTGATATACCTTTCAAGTCAGGGTACATATCTATCTAAATTGAGAATAAATTGGAAGAAAAGTAGGCAGTAATACTGTCCAGGCTGTGTCCAGGAAGCTATAAGTAATTATTTAGGGGCAGTAGGACAACATGCTCCTGTCATCAATGCACAGAGTGTCACTAATGCTGTCAGGGATTGGTGCTTGCCCATGGGATGGGTCTCAAGTTATTGGTTAGCTGTTCTCTCAGACTCTACCCTATCCCTAGTGCGTGCATTTCTTGTAGACAGGATAAATTTTGGGTTATAAGTGGGTGAGTTGGTGTCTTCATCCTTCCACTGGGGTTTCTGCCTGGCTATAGGACGTGGCCTCTTCAGGTTCCATATCCCCAATGTTGCTTGTTAGTCACAGCTTAGGTCACTTGATTCTTGGGTGCCTCCCTTATCCCAGGTCTCTGTCACATTCTAGAGATGCTTCTCACTTCCTCACCCCCATCAGCTACAGATTTCCATTCATTTTCATGACCATCTAGCCATCTCTCCTGTCCTTCCCCACCCCTGATCCTGACACACAGACCCATTCCCCTCCACATCCCCCCTTCTTCCCAGTTCCATCTCTCTATCTGTCTCTTATTACAATTTTATTGATAAATGGAACCACATGAAACTGCAAAGCTTTTGTAAGGTAATGGACACTGTCAATAGGACAAAACAGCAGCCTACAGATTGGGAAAGGATCTTCACCAACCCTATATCTGACAGAGGGCTAATATCCAAAATTTACAAAGAACTCAAGAAGTTAGCCGCCAACAACCCAAAAACCCAATTAAAAAATGGTGTACAGAACTAAACAGAATTTTCAACAAAGGAATCTCGAATGGCTGAGAAGCACTTAAAGAAATGTTCAAAGTCCTTAGTCATCAGAGAAATGCAACTCAAAACAACCCTGAGGTTCCATTTTAACACCCATCAGAATGACTAGGATCAAAAGCTCAAGAGATAGCACATGCTGGTGAGGATGTGGAGAAAGGGGAACACTCCTCCATTGCTGGTGGGAATGCAAACTTGTACAAACACTTTGGAAATCAGTTTGGTGTTTTCTTAGAAAATCGGGAACAGTTCTACCTCAAGACCCAGCTATACCACTCCTGGACATAGACCCAAAAAAGTCCTCCACCTTCCCACAAAGGCACTTGTTCAACTATGTTCATAGCAGCTTTATTCATAATAGCTAAAAACTGGAAACAACCCAGATGTCCCTCAACTGAAGAATGGATACAGAAAATGTGGTATATCTACACAATGGAATACTATTCAGCTATGAAAAACAGACATCATGAATTTTGCAGGCAAATGGATAGAACTTGAGAATATCATCCTGAGTGAGGTAACCCAGTCCTAAAAGGACATGCATAGGATGCACTCACTGATAAGTGGATATTAGCCATAAAATACAGGTACCACGCTATACTTCCACAGACCCAAAGAAGCTAAACAGGAAAGAAGGCAGAAGTTTTTAATGAGAAAGCTTTGTTGCTGTTAGACAACACAGGTTGTCTTAATTACTGTTCTATTGCTATGTAGAGGCCCCATGACCAAGGCAACTTTCTTTTCTTTTTTATCTTTTTAATTGTTCTGTGTATGGATGCTTTGCCTGTGTGCATGTCTGTGTACCATTTGCATGCCTGGTGCCTCTAGAGGCCACAAGAGGGTATTAGATCTTATCTATAGTAGTTTGTGAGCCACAATGTGGGTACTGGGAATTGAATCCAGGTCCTCTGAAAGAGCAGCCCTTAATCACTTTCTTAACCACTGAGCTATCTTGTTGCGGGAAATATTAAAAAAGAGAGCTGGCACATTCTGCACTAGTGCTGGCAACATGCAGGCCGCAGAGCCCACGCCTGGCCACAGGGCTCCTGCCTGGTGCTCTCAACTCTGCGGTCCTTCTGCCTGCCATCTCTCAGGCAACGGGGCCCAAGTTCCTCTCACTGCCACTCAACGCCCCACACACCCCGGGTCAGCCATCTCAACATCCACTTACCCAGTAGAATTAAAACTCTTAAGCATATAGTTAACCAATCAGATTTATGTATCAATAAAAACACAATTTACAAGATGCCAATACAATAATTTCAGAGCCAATTGATAATGCTAAAAGCTGCCCACCTAGATTAGATAAACTATCCCAAAGTTCTAACCTTTAATGACATCAAGACTACCGGTGGCGCTAAGCCAGTTCACGTATGCAGCCATCCTCCCCCAGACTCTGACTCTCTCCACCACCATCCCCCTTTCAACTCTTAGCTCCCCTCCCTGTTCCCTGTCCAATCACAGGGCTCCTATTGCCCTAATGTAATTGGACAGGGAAAATCCTGCAACACTATCTCTTCAAAGCAGTTCTTATAAGAGAAAGAGCATAATTGGGACTGACTTCTAGTTCAGAGGTTTAGCCCATTCTTGTCATAGGGGGTGTGTAGGCAGACATAGTGCTTGAGAGTAGCTGAGAGAGCTACATATGGATCCAGGCAGCAGGAAGAGTCACCGGGTCTGGTTTGGGCTTCTGAAACCTTAAAGCCACGTCCAGTGACACACTTCCTCTAATGAGGCCACACCTACCCTAACCAGGACACACCCACTCTAACAAGGCCACACTGCCTAATCCTTCTTCAGTTGTGCCACTCCCTCTGACTAAGCATTCAAATATATGAGCCTATAGGGGCCATTGTTATTCAAGCCACCACACAATTTAACTTTCAAATTTCTTTACTGAATATTAATTATAAGTGCCTTTTAAAAACACAGAGCACCATGTACTTCAATGTAAATCACATTATTTTTGCCTTCTAAATTCTTTGTCTATTTCAAATTAAACTATTATAAATTATAAACTATTATATGCTTCCTGCTCTGATGTAAACATATGGTGTTGAGAAAATAATTGGATGGCTTTCCATGCGTTGTTCTAAATAGACTTCTTTAACTTGATTTACTGCTTGTCTTAATTGCCTTTGAAATCAACTTCTCTACAGTGATTTGGTGTTTGGGTGTCTGTTTGCCAGTTTTCATGATTTTGTGCCATTTTCCCTACATGACAGTTTTCAAAGTGCACATGATTTAATTGCAGCTCTCTAAATGAGTGTGGAATGTGGTGACTACTGTTTAGTGTCTTCCATTAGTACCAGTTACTGGACTTGATCTGTGGTGACTAGTGTTCACTGTCCTCCACAAGTACCAGTTA
>JADRCH010000012.1:15441443-15468502 GCA_019843965.1 Rhynchomys soricoides
ATCACATCTGTCATACTGACATCACACGTGTCATACCGACATCACATATGTCATACTGACATCATATGTGTCATACTGACATCACGTTTGTCATACTGACATCACATCATCATACTGACATCACGTGTGTCATACTGACATCACATGTGTCATACTGACATCACATGTTTCGTTCTGACATCACATGTCATACATCACACTATCATACTGACATCACGTGTCATACTGACATCACATGTGTCATACTGACATCACATATGTCATACCGACATCAAATGTGTCATACTGAAGGCACCTTGTGTCTGCTTGTGGTGATGATGATGCTCAATTATGCACTCTGAGTCCTCAGGGCCCAGCACTGTGAAGAGCTGAAGGTCTCTTCCATCCTAACCCTCCTTCCCCTTTTCCCCATCCTTTACAATAAGACATTTGCAGATGACAGTGCCTCAGGTGCACTTGCAGACCTCTCTGTGCCTTGATTAGGTTGGAGCACAGCAGCTATTGTCATACATACTTTCCTACAGTGCTTTCTTCATCACACTAGGGTGCAATGTTGGTCTGTTCTTAGTGTACAGCTAGGGAGGTCTCATTGAAAGACGTCTCTCATGGGGCAAGGTGGTAGAGGAGTTTCTGGTTACTAAGTTGAACCTGGTACCCGAGGCTTATTTTGATGACTGTAGTGCCATGGTTAGCAAACTGTTAGTGTTACCTGGAATTTAAGTATTCCAGGTGTCTTTTGTTGTTGTTGTTGTTGTTTGTTTGTTTGTTTTGTGGAAATTTAAAGCCTTAAGAACTAGTAGAGTGACTTCCTGTAGTCTGACCTACTTGGAAAACTGAGAATTTGAGCCTAGGACTTCAAGGCCAGCCCCCTCTTTAAAAACAAGTATCAAGGCCCACACACATACAATGAATAAGCAAGCACAAATAAATGTAATTATAAACTTCTGATTAAATGAAAGATTACAAAGCTGTGAAATAAAAAACTAAGCTCCTACAGAACAGGGGCAGTGTGTAAGCCTTTGTACTAGGGGAGCTTCAGCAGTCAGTTAAGACCATTACAGTTTGACACATTGTAAGCCAATATGCCTTGGATTCCACCGTTCTCATTTCCACAGTTTGACACATTGCAAGCCAGTATTCTATGGAAATGAGCATGGAATGCCTCCTCATATGAAGAGAGGAAAAACATCCAGATTTTTCACAAGTAGCTAAGTCTTCAGTTCAGCAGAATATTGTCCTGTGACACCAAGATAGCCGATAGGTTTGCTTGTTGGGCTCATGTTTATAATCACTTTAAAATCATGGAAAAGTCAAAAGTTGTTACCCTAAACTGCCAAAATCTTGAGAAGGATAAGAACAGTAGTTTAAATCCTACAAGTACAGAGTGTGGATACTGAAAGGCACCATACATAGAGCATGCTGTAAACCTCGTGCTGTAAACCTCGTGCTGTAAACCTCGTGCTGTAAACCTCATGCTGTAAACCTCATGCTGTTAGCATGTTAGACTAAGAGAATGCCAGTTACTAGTGCACCTGATTTTCACTAAGGCTGTACAGTCTCTGATGGCATCCATAAAAACAAAATGAGAGCAGTGTGGTTCCTGCACCCGTTAGGAAGAGTGCTTGCTAGGCAGGCGCATGCTCCCCAAGGGGAAGTGCTCCATGACCGTGTGGAGAGCCTTCTTGTCTTGCTCCATAGCTCATCTCCAGGATTGGAAATCAGAAAAAGGTTGCATATTACTTATTTCATATGCTGAATTTAAAAATTTTGAACATTCCTTTGCATTTTGACATAAAGTTGTTAATATATGTATAACAGCAGATCTTGACCATCAGAAAACACATATTCCTGATGGTCTGAGAATTGACAGGCCGGGCAGTGGTGGCGCATGCCTTTAGTCCCAGCACTCGGGAGGCAGAGGCAGGTGGATTTCTGAGTTCGAGGCCAGCATGGTCTACAGAGTGAGTTCCAGGACAGCCAGGGCTACACAGAGAAACCCTGTCTCAAAAAAAACAAAAACAAAAAACAACAACAACAAAAAAAATTGAGAGACTTCTCAGTAGCAGAATTATAGCTATGAAAATAAATTTATGCTTGAGGGTTCCTAAGACCGTGGGAAGTGTATGTGGGGAGGGCACGTGGCATGGAACATGTGGAGGTTAGACAATTCTGGGGTTTGTTCTCCTCCTCCATCTTTCTGTGGGTTAGAGCAGTTGAACCCAGGGCTCAGACTTGCATGGCAAGCACCTTTACCCACTGTACTATCTCACCAGCCCACCAAATTTTTATTCTGTGACATTTATACCATTGAAAAATGTTAACCTGTGGCTTTTAGTCAAAGCAGCAGAAAAAGCCGGCTCCTGTTTCCTTGTTCCTGCTCTGGGCTGCAAAGCGGCACTCTAATAGTGTCCACATTGGTCTATCATGAACTTAGTTGTGGTTTTTTAAAGACACTTACACCACATTTATATAAAGAACTCTGTGATAAGCTATTTCGGTCTGCAAACTTCCAAAATTATAGGCACTGATGTCAATGCAGATGAGGTTAGCCTAATTTGGTCAAGAGCAGGACGTGCAGAGTCTCTGTGTGGATAGCTAAAGCCCATTGCCAAGCCTGACAGGTGTCCTCAGGGTGGCAGGCAGGGAGCTCTTAGATAAATTCTGCTCTTGGATTACTCCTCTAGGAAACAGGGATCAAAGTCATACTTTGGTTTTTATTGATCATACTCACAAAAGAATAAGGTCTACTAGTAACTGAGTTTTTCAGATACTAATCTTATGAACCCCAGAAAGATTTTTTAAAGAGTCACACTTTCTGCTTATAGTCTGGGATTGTTTTTGTAGGTTTGAAGACTGTGTTTCAATGCCCTGATTTTTCTGCATTTGTCAGCCAATCTTTTGTTACACTGCTACCTTTCACTAAGGATTTGGCATGGCTAAGGAAAGTTACTGTGAAGAAGGTATCTGGCATTAGCGGAAACAGAGAACTAACTTGACAAGGCTCCTTTTTGGTCTTATTTGAAGTATTTTCTTTTACCAAGGTATGTTAGTACTAAGTACGGTAAAAAGTTACAAAGCCATTAGGTTCCTGACATTGAGATATTTACGGTGTTTTACAAAGAACTCGGGTGATAGCTGAGATTTGGGGGAAAATGGAAATTGTAAAGATATTATCAGCAATAAAGACTTTGTGATTTTAGTTGTAAATTCAGTAGCTATTTCTAGTATAATATGCAATTTCCTGATAGAGAGGGTCTTATCTTGAACGTCTCTGCATTCACAGTGTCACACATACAGTAAGACATAAGAAGCGGGTCCTGGAGTGGAGGGCCATTGTAGAGAGCCAAAGTCTTAGCCTATGGTAGAAATGAAAGCCTAATTCCTGGTCCTGTTTCACAGCAGAGATTTTTGCCACGTGACTAGTATAGTATGGGCTGCCCCTGTGGACATTATGATTGAGATCCAGAATCAGGTTGGAGCCAGTGTGGTTAGGGCATAGCACTGATAACCCACTATGAACTGGATTTTGTGATGGTGGCATAAAACCCATGTGCATTCCAAAAAGGCACCCTACCACCGACCTACATGTCCCACACTTAGGGCTTTGTGGTTGTTTTATGCAAAGTCTGGTGTCCCATAGGCTAGCCTGGATTTCAGTGATCCTTTATCCTCCTGAGTACTAGGGTTACAAATGTGTGCTACCACATATAGCTGTTGTCTGGGGAGAGGAATGGGGAATAAGGCTGCCCATGTCCAAGCCCAGCAGAGTGTTAAGATGGTAAAAACAATCCCAACAGAGTTCATTTAAATAAGAGAACTTTGACCTTACCTTTCTTATTGTCCTTTTGTACACTGTACAAGTGTTTCTGAATCCTGATTCTTTCTCTTTTCCTGTCAGCTCTTCTCTTTTAGTTCGAAAGAAAATACAAATCCATGTGTTCATTATAAACAAAGACACAGTAAACATTAAATAGTGTATGAAAATAGCAGTTTTATATTTGGCTTCTTAAACCGTATTAGCAGCTGGTTGGCAAGAAGTGTAAAGGTTCTAAGAGACAAGTTCCTGGGCATCCTCGAGCTGCCTGGCTCTGCATGGGTGAGTGCCCAGCGTACTGAGATGCTCTCTGCTGGACCTCTGTCCTTTGATTTTGATTGCAGAGCTCCAGAGACCCCAACAGTCAAACCTAGTTTCATGACCACTAATCCTTGCACAACTTATGGTAAGAATTTGCATGTTACATCTTGTTATTGTGTCTTACTATAGTAAGATGTGTGAAGTTTATAGAAGATCTATGTTATAAATGATGTCAATTTAGGAAAACCATAATTTAGACATGTGCATTCATACGTATCTCACTTTTGATGAGTATAGAATTAAGTTCTTTTAAATACTAATGATATGACTCTGTGTATAGAGGCACTTATGAGAAGGCCTGCAATGTCCTGAGTTCAATCTTGATTGATCTTGTAAGGTGGGTGGACAAGAGCACATACCTAGACACTTGAGTGATATCCCCTGACCTACATATAGTCTCTCTGTCTCTGTCTCTGTCTCTGTCTCTCTCTCTCTCTCTTCTTCCCTCCTTCCCTCCCTCCTTCCTCCCCCTCTCTCTAAGCCAAATAAGCCTCTTGTATTGAGGAATGAATGGATAACAAAAATCACATTAATTACTATTTGAATTCTGTCATTTGTAAGGTGGGGATGTGTAGATGGTCTGTCTCCTTGTGTACTGAAGTCTGTGACACAGTCTATTATCTCCTGAGTGTTTATTTCTGTCCATCCAGCTGTTGTCAGCTCTTTCTGGAGCCTCTGCAGTGACGTTCCAACTGCCCAGCCAGCCCCTAACCCCTCTGAACTCTACTGGCTAAAGTGTTAAACTCTTAAGCACAGGCTCCCAACAGTTCTGCATGGACTGGTCTGTGCTCTCATCCTGAAGCCTTATCTGACCCATCTCTCTGCACTGGAGTTACTCAGTCTCAGTTTTGTTTTTCTTTGTTTTGTTTTGTTTTGTTTGTTTTTGTCTCTAGCAATTTTGTGTTTGTTTGCAGCCATTTGGTTAATATGGATTATAATTGTCTGAAGGCCAGGATTTGTGATTGCTATGATTTTAGGCAGTCTTATCATTAACACAGAGACTGCTACTTAACAGAAGCTTGATAAATGTTTGCTGAATTCTTGATTGAGAGTTTCATGAGTGGCTCTTCATCGAAAGTACCTTGCTGGATGCTATGGGAGATGATGAAGTTGGATGCAGAGAGACAAGCGTTGTTTCTGGACAGCTCACTCACAGTCATAAGAGCAAGACATGCACCCTGAATAGTACAGGAACTAGACATTCTTAGGACTTGAGAACAAATATCTTTTATTATGTGAAAATACATGACTATGTCAGTAACTCCAAAATGAATGACCTGTGAGGTTAAATGGCACAGATCACATCTACAGCAGCCACTGTTGTAATAAAGTAATACCATATTGGAAGAAAACAAAAAAATTGAAGAAATTCAGTACTCAGAGGTAAAGTGAAAAATGACCTGATATTTTGAAGTGGGGTGGTATTTATGCCTCCATGAAAAGAATGAAGAAATGCTTTTAGCCTTGCTAAGCATTTTTGAAAATTGCTTTAAAATACTCTGTAGAACAAAGATTATACACGTGTTTGGGCTAACCTGAGACCTTTTGTGAGATTATTAGACCAGCTAGATTTTTCCTGTCTTCCAGAACTATTTCCTGTGCTCGGTCCTAGTGGTGGGGTTGTGACGTTAAGCATGTGCTGGACAGAAAGGCTAGCCAGGCAGTGCATTCCCAGAGGAGTCAGGTGACCACTGTCTGAAGGCAGCTGCTTGAGGTTCAAGGCAGTCAGTGTCTCCCTCTCTTCTGCCTTGGGACGGCTATTCTTCCCTGGACTCCTTAAGGAGAGAGTATGTGGTGGGCTTTTGGTTGATCCAATGGGAATCACATTGATCTGGTGTCTGGCTTTGGTTCTGATCAAGTGGATCACCTCTAAGGTAGAGTATCTTTGCTCTCAGCATTGTGACATTAATCATTAATTTGCCTATTTGATTGGTGTGAAATATCCTTTTCGTATTGATTTTAATCTTTCTGATTTCAAGAAGTTCTGAGTTCTGTCAGTGAAAAGGCTTAAATTGCTATTTGTGGGATTTGAGGGTTTTTTATCTTTATTTTTCTTCTTTACCTCATGTTATTGCTCCTGCAGGCTTTTTATGGTATTCTTTAGAAGCAAAGTCGCTTTTCCAATGCCCTTCCTTTAAAGAAGTTTGACTTTGAAGATTTTATAGAATTAAACAAGTCAGACTTTTGAGTATTCATGTTTTAAATATTTTCTCTTAGAGAAAAAGGGTGACTGATATTTATATGTGTAAAAAATAATTATTGAGGGTATTGTAAACAATGACAGGCTTTCTAAAACAAAACCCGTCCTGTTGTATGGTCCTTGTTTTTCTCTTGGACCGTAGCTAAAATACATTCACAAAAATGTAATTATGAGCTGTTGTTTTGAAGTTCAGTTCAGTTGAGCAATGCTTAACAGTGTGTGAGCTAGCCAACTTAGCAACCTAGACCTGAGCCCAAAGCCGAAGACACTTAAGTTGACACTGTTTGAAATTATTTCCTATACTTTCATAGAAATGGTTATGTCTTTCATTTACCATGCAGCTCCTTTTGTTTCTCTGTTGAGGAGGCAAATGTTAATTAAGACTCACAAGACTGCCTTTGTTTGCTAAGCAACAGAAAGTGCCTATAACATTAACGTTCTTCAAGCAACATTGTGAGCCTGCTGTTTAATTGTTCACAGCAACTGAGTGTTTTAGACGGTTGAAAGCTTGTCTTTCTAGTTCATATCAAAGACGCTTATCTAAAAAACTCGTTTTGCTGTATACATTGGGAAAAATAGTTTTGGAATTTTGGCCATGTTCCATCTGTTGCATATATGGTATAGTTTTCCAATGTTGTTTCCAGAAGCTTTCCTTAGACCCCTGTGTTTAAGTTCGTTAACTCGATTTACCGTTGTGCAAAGTGGGGTAAAGGTTATCTTACTGAGTTCTTGTGGGTTAAGTGAGATTTTGTATGAAGATGTCTAGAACATTATCTATTGTTGCTTTTATCTTGGCTGTCTTTAAAAGTTATGTGTTAACTCATATTGGGGACAATATCTACCTTTTGTTACTTAGCTGCAGTGAAATCTTTATGGACGAATGACTCAACCTGTTCCAGAGCGCAGGGCCCTGAGAGCCCATGGTTCTTGGGAGCCTACGGTTTAACTTGTTTATGCTGTGGCTGCTGGTTGCTGATTAGCTCGGCCTCGCCCATGTTCTGACCTATACTAGTTTGCTTTCCAAGCTGTTCCCAGGATGACTAAATTAGAAGACTCACGAGTAGAAGCCTTGGTTATTTCTATTCTCTACAGACGTGTATTGGGAATGTGGACGGCAGCCCAGAGGACATCAGGACTGATGTAGACACAGAATTTTGATAAAAACTTGTTTTTCTATTTTTATTAAAAATAAAATTCTTACCAGTACGTAACCTTAAAAATTATGATCTTTTAAGAAATGTTTGTTAAGCTTGTGTCTTGGTGTATAAAGCACATTTTTTTTTAAAGTGACACTCTTAAGTGGAATAAAACTATTCTAATTCACAATGTAATTCAGTTTTTGAAATGAGTTACTTTAGATTAACTAGATTGCTTAGAGAGAGAACTTGATGATACTCATTAAGTGTAAGTTATATAAAAGTTGATGTGTGATTTGTATTCATTGTGGGTTCAGATACTTATTTTAAAAGTTGATTCTTTACAAAAAAAAAAAAAAAATTAGGGGCTGGAGAGATGACTCAGAGGTTAAGAGCACTATCTGCTCTTCCAGAGGTCCTGAGTTGAATTCCCAGCAACCACATGGTGGCTCACAACCATCTATAATGAAATCTGGTACCCTCTTCTGGCTTGTAGGATATACGCAGTCAGAATGCTGTATACATAATAAATCTAAAAAACAAAACAGAAAGAAAAAAATATGAAAAAATTTAATTTCATTTGGATTTATTTGGTAGGTATCTTGGAATTCTTAGGCTATTTATGTTAAGTACTTTAACAGAATAAACTGAATATTTTATTAATTATCAAAACATACTTAATTAAGCTACATTAAATTTTACCCTTTTTTTTCCCCCCCAAATATTTGATAATAAAGATGGCATCTTTACCATCAGGTGATAGCAGTGGCTTTTTAGTCTAGAGTAAGTAGCTCACTGTGAGACAGCAGCAGTTCTATACACTGTTGCTCT
Organism: Rhynchomys soricoides; assembly: GCA_019843965.1. Taxonomy (NCBI): domain Eukaryota; kingdom Metazoa; phylum Chordata; class Mammalia; order Rodentia; family Muridae; genus Rhynchomys; species Rhynchomys soricoides. Next base: position 15,449,746 of record JADRCH010000012.1, read on the forward strand.
GGGGCCTGAGATGTATTCCTTATGAATTAGTTTCTTGCTATTTGAGATCATACTTTGAAGGTTTTTCTTTTAGATTTTTATACCTTGTGAAGTATAATAACTGTACATGCTATAAAGTTTAAAAGGTGCAAAGTTCCACATTAAAATCTTCATTCTGCCTCTGACCTTTGTTATCCTTGGAGACAAGGAGTATTGATAAAATTTAGTTTTGGTTGAAAGGTTTGTTCTACATTTCATGAACTTTTTAAAGGATTAAGTCATACAAGGTTTCAGGCTATTTTTTTCTTAGATGATAAGTAAGCATTAAGAATATCTCGTGGGCCAGGCAGTGGTGGCTCATGCCTTTAATCCCAGCACTCGGGAGGCAGAGACAGGTGGATTTCGGAGTGTGAGGCCAGCCTGGTCTACAGAGTGAGTTCCAGGATAGTCAGAGCTATACAGAGAAACTCTGTCTTGAAAAACCAAAAAAAAAAAAAAAAAAGAATATACCTTGGGACTGAGGTAGTGAAATGCTTGTGCAAGGACCTGCATTCAGTCCTCAGGAGTGTTGATGCCTGCTTGTAATTGAGGACTCAGGTGGATCCTTAGGGCTCTCTGGCCAGTCAGTCTAGCCTACTTGATGAGTTCTAGGCCAAGTGAGAGACTGTTTCACAAAACAAGGTGGATGGTGCCTGAGGTATAGGTACTGGAGATTGACCCCCAGCCATTACATATTCTCTCTCTCTCTCTCTCTCTCTCTCTCTCTCTCTCTCTCTCTCTCTCTCACACACACACACACACACACACACACACACACACACACCCCACTGGGTTGCATACCAATTCTATATAATTTGTTAAAGAAACTTTTCATAATTATTTTTTAGGTTGATGTTCTTACCTTCTCTGGAGATTTGTAGATACATATAAGTTAAGTGTCAATAAATCTCAGCCAGAGTTTTGTGGGGTAGAAGATAATTATCTTATGAGTAGAACTTTAATCACATGGCTTCAGTGTGCTAACTTTTATTGATGAAATTGTGAACCCTCCCTCTTTCCTTCTCTTCTGTCCTTCCTTTTTTTTTGGGGGGGTGGAGGGGGCATATGTATTAAATAGTATCATCCCAGGAACCCCTGCTCAGTTGTCTCCTCAGGTCTTTATGGTGTCATATCACTGTACAGATCAGTATATAGTGTCTCTAGCTCCAATGAATACTGCCTGTAAAGAAATTAATTTCATTGACTGCAAAAAACAAAACAAAAACCTAGCCAGGCATGGAGGCACACACCTTTAACCCTAGCATTCAGGAGGCAGGCAGATCTCTGTGAGTTTGAGGCCAGCCAGTTTACATACCAAGTTCTACATATGAAGTAGCCATCATTTCATAGTAGGACTCTGTCTCAAACAATTTTACTGTAATCAAATGTGTGTGTGTGTGTGTGTGTGCGCGCGCGCGCGCTCGAACTCACCATGCTACAGCATGCCTGTACAGGTCAGAGAACACCTTGAAGGAATCAGTCCTCTCTTCTCCCCTGTGAGTCTAGGGGATTGCCCTGGTGCCATCAGTCTTGGCAGCAAGCGTACCTACTAAACCATTTCACCAGTTTTGTCTCTATTTTTGATGTGCCAAGTGCTGTTCTGAATGTTGGGATTTGGTCTGGGGCTGCAGTAGCCAGCACTGATCTAGGCTTTTGCTGGTGCAGAACTTAGATACTAACCAGAGGTTGAGTCAGTTTTATCCAGATTTTGAAGTGTATTCACTAGTATCAATTCTGACAGTAACTGTTTATTTATTCCTTAGCTCATATGTTTTATTTGCAACAAGTGCATTTGTTAACAGAGTATGTATTTAGAGCTTCCTAAGTGGTGGATCATATTTCAGAGGCCTCAACACTGTGATGCATGAGACAGATAAAGTTCCAGCTCCTGTGGAGTTTCTATTTTAATACAAAGCAAATAGAACAATGCTAGCCAAAGCTACAGGGAGGCCTCTGATTCCCAAGTGCTGGGATTAAAGGTGTGTGCTGCTGTGCCTGGCTAGTGTTTTGTTTTGTGTTGTGGTTTTTTCCTTTTTTAAGATTTATTTATTTATTATATGTAAGTACGTTGTAGTTGTCTTCTGACACACCTGAAGAGGGCGTCAGATCTCATTACATATGGTTATGAGCCACCATGTGGTTGCTGGGATTTGAACTCAAGACCTCCCAAAGAGCACTCAGTGCTCCTAACCACTGAGCCATCTCTCCAGCCCTTTTTTTGTTTGTTTGTTTGTTTTGTTTTTTCTAACACAGTTAATAAAAATTTGCTGCTTTAAAGGCAGTAGCTTGGAGGCAGGGCAAGAAAGTGTAATTTTCAGATGGTTACAGTTTTATTTTGTAATCATGGTATGCTTAACAATGCTTCATTCTGGCCTAAGACATCGAATCAGAGGGATAGCAGTGCTTGGGACAGACAGGGGAATAGTAACTGTGAAGACAGACTCTAGGCATGGTGGAAAAGTTAGAACAGCATGACTACATCATGATGAGAGGTGTGGTAGGAATGAGCATCAAGAGGTCGTGGAGTCCAGAGCATGGGTTTGGAATCACTTCCAATGCAGTGGAGAACACCGGAGGGCTTGTGACTGACCTTTCCCCTCTCCTCCCCGTTGAGTAGCTCTTGTGATTGTTTTAGAAACCAACTTCTGTGGGGCTACAGACACAGGTCAGTGGTGGAGTGCTTGCCCAGCATGCCAAAGGCTCTGGGTTCCATCCTCAGCATCCCACACCCACAAGAGGTCAGCTTGTGTGTCCGTCTCAAACCTTTCACTTCGTTTCTTAGGAGTTCTTAGCTATGTTGTCTATCTCATAGCTAGAGATTTCCAGAGCAGGTGCATTTTGTGTATTCATTTTTTGGTGCAATGTGTTACAAATTATATGTAATAATACAAGCATATTTACTGAATTAAATTTAGATCACATTTCATTATCATGTACTAAAATATATGCCTTTTTTTTTTTCTCCAGAGACGTGGAGCTATTTCCTATGACAGTTCTGATCAGACTGCATTATATATTCGTATGCTAGGTAAGCACAACTTTGTATCAGCACCAGTTAGTTTTGTTATTCTATTATCTGAGATGAGATATCTTGCATTAGGTAGCCTTTTCACTACTTTTTGAAGCAGAAATTGAAGTTTAGCATCTGAAAACTAATACTGAATGTGATGAATAGAGAGGCATTTTAGAGTTAAGACAATTTAAAAGTCTGGCTTAGTAGGACAATACTTTTAGTGTACAGCTGTTAACTGTTTTAGAGCCTTCCTCATGGAAAATAGGTCAAATAGGTTTTCACGCTGCTGAAGGTCAGCCAACTGCTAATTAACAAAGTGCATATCAACATGGTGTGTAAAATGAATTATTTTTAATATAAATATAAGTAATAAAATTAATCCAGCAGCTGTATTCCTTTACCTTTGCTAGTCCCCAGTAGTCACATGGAGAAACCAAGATTTATTTCAAGCTATACCTCAATAGCTGAGCAGTTAAATGATCTACCTTAATCTCCTATGCTAATCTGGTTACCTCCCAGCCCCATCCAATGATACTTACATATTATTATCAATCTGCTCTTTGGTGTTTTTTCTCATGGTGTCTTCTTGGACCCACTTTTCCTTGTGTTGCTCTGCATCTCCCTCACTCTCCCCTCCCCCTGGTTGGCGGAAGCTTCTGCCCTATTCTCTCTTCTGCCCAACCATGGCATGATCAGCGTTTATTGACAAGGCACAGAGTAAATGGTTAAAATTGTTTACACAAACTTGAGACACAAGATTCTTAATATAAGCATTACAATGTCGTGTCCAGATTGAAACAAGATATGAGGGCAGAGATATTAGCATTTGAATATAACACAAGGACACCTTTACACAGTGTATAAAACCATTATGCCTACAATGAAGAGTCCAAGAATACCTGATCACTTAGTCCTCATTTTGTGCTTAGGTAGCTTACTGAGAGAACTTGATACTTGAGCACCTTATTCCTAATTCCACAAGTCAGTTTAACTAGCTACATATGTATGTGTTTCTCTTCTCCCTGACTTGGTTGGCATTGTCTCTTCATTCAAACACATCCCTTGTTCTTTACTTCATACTGTTAAACATGCAGTTAGATCTCAGTAGGCATATTTGCTCCTAACTTTTCTCTTTGTGGTTAGAATTCTTCCTTCAGCTCTGAGAACCTGAGCCAGTCCTTATAGTTTATCTACCTCTGTTGCTTCCTGTGGTTCTGATTTTGTTCTTGCTCCTTCCTCTTGTGCACTCTGTGTCTTGTGTGTTACCCACTTCCGTTCTGTTCTAGTACAGCAGGTGTTTGTTCTGCATTTCCTCTTCCCGTCTCTTAAAACAAAGCTGCAGACATATCTACTATGTTTTGGGTATGTTTTGGTGGGTATAGTATAGACAACTTACACTTTTAATGGGCCTGAGATTTGTTTTCCACATCTGTAGTCTTGCTGTCTCAGTAGGCATAACTGTTCTTCCAAAGTGCACTAATTCCTGACTCCTATATACTCTGCTTCATTGGCAAGTCTTGATTGTGGGTACCATCCTGATCACATTATCACCCAGTCCAATGGTTTTTGCCTTACGTCTTGCACTTGTTCCTAACTTGTTCTTCATGAATTGTGGTTGATGCAACCCAGGTAAACTTTTTAATAATAAAGTCATCTTAACTCAGAGTACTCTGATGACTTTCAGCCTTAGAGAAACAGCCAGATCTGGCATATTAGGTACCAAGATCCGGTGTGATCCAGCCCTGATGGCCTTTTTGCCCCCACTCTTCCCAAATTCCCTTTCCCAGAACCCCTGCCATGCTGGCCTTTTTATTTGTGTGTGAACATGCTAGGTGTGCTGCTGACTTGGTATTCATGCTTGCTCTTCCTAGTGCATAGAATTTCTCCTGATAGCCATACTGCTCACTGTTTCACTTGTTGCAGGTCCCTGCTTAGACACCTCTTAAGTGAGGCCTCCCCTGATGACACTGTCCCATCCCATCCCTCCATTCCCCCCTCCTCTTAACTTATTATATAGCTTCTGACCCTCCTCTATAGAAAGGAGTTGTGTGGTTTTTTTTTAATTTGTATTTGGGAAGGTAAACTTTGTGCACTGGTATGTCCTGGGTCTAACATGTGTTCAACAAAGCTTTGTCACAATGAGGTAAAAATGTAAAAAAGGCCTGATAGGTAAAGATAGAGTCACAGTACATGAATCAAGCCTTCTTTAAGGACACAGAGGAAGGAGCTCCTCCAAGGAGGTCAGAGTTTCAGGAGGACAGGAAGGGGCTGTGAGATGTCCAGGAGGCTCTCCTTGCTGTTATAAACTTTCCTTTTAACAGGAAAGGACTGGTTTTGGAACCCATGGGTTTAAGGACTGGCTTATTACCTGCAGCAACACAGGCTTGGAAATGTGATTTGGTCTACTAAAACCCAGTTTCTGCACCCGCAGAATAGGGGCTAGAACTCTTATTCATGCTTGATTACAGAATTTAGCAGTACCTGGTAATTGAGTGCTAGATCATCTGAGAATCATGTATCATGCGGGGTTATGTAAGAACAGTATCAAACAGATAAAAACAAAAAGTTTAAGAACTTGCTAAAACCTTGGGTGAGAGCAGAGATTACCAAACATCGTGCAAAGTGACTTTACTGCATGATAAGATTATTATGTGTTTCCTCTCTGTTTTCAGGCAGCCCAGGCAAGGCAGACGCTGGTAAATGCCTGCTTCTCACTGTGGCTTTTTCCTCTGGGAAACAGATTTCATTTCCCACTGGCTTTTTATGGTTCCTGTTTCAGCCACATCAGAGTAATAAAATGACCTTTAAAATATAAATAATTATTAAGGAATATAATTTTTAAGCTTCCTAACCCAGCCTTACAATTCAATACTGAAGTTTTATTACATCCTCCAAATAAATCAGTTCTCAAGCATTCCATTCATTTGTTTGCTTTTATCTTTTAACACAGAGTCATGGGTTTCCTTGTGGCACTCACCTACATGTTGCTATGCTGACCCTTCCCCTTCCTCACTGGCTTCCCCAGGGTGGCCTGTACCCTAGAGCAGGATCCCACGTGGGCCTCTTTGTACTTGGGACCTACTTCCTAGTAACAGCTTTCTAACCTTACATTTATTCCTGATTCTGTCTAGGAGATGTCCGCGTGAGAAGCCGAGCAGGATTTGAAACAGAGAGAAGAGGTTCTCATCCATACATTGACTTTCGTATTTTTCACTGTATGTATTTAATTCATATTTTCAAAACTAAAATTTTTATTGTTTTCATAACTTAGATGCTATAGTCTTCCTAGCATTTAGTTTTCTCAGGGAGGAAAATATGCTGTGTTATCTTTTGACTTTAAAAATGTCATAAATTAGGCTATCTTTCTAGATAATGTTGATAAATAGAGATAACTAGAAGAGAATAATAATTAGAACTTTGTTTTTGACTCAAGGTCTCATGGGGGCCAGGCTAGCCTCTTACTCACTGTGTAGCCCAGGATTCTACCTCTGTCTCCCTCCTGAGCACTACATTACAGGTGTGGACTACTATGCCTAGTCTTTGAGGTGCTGGAGACCAAAGTTAAGGTTTCATGTATGCCAAGCATGCACTTCACCAACTGAGCCACATTTCCAGCTAAATTAGGTTTTAGGTGTTTCTTTTAATATCTTTCTTCATTATTTCAGATAACATCAACATATTTTATGCAGATAACATAATGATAGGTTCTCAGAAGTTGAGTGAAATGTCATCACTTTGGTTTATTTAAAAGTATTGATAGAATGAGTATTTTAAAAACAAACATTTCGTATATGTCTAGATCATAGTGGAGAGAAAGGGAAAAGCAAGTTTTAAAGATCTTAAACACTGAATGTATTAAATCTGGTTTGGGACTCATTTTGCTTTCAGTAAGGTTTGGTAACATACATTAACACTAAAAAATGAGTCCAAACTTTACAGACTATAAGAGACATCCTGAACAATTCAGGACATAAATGAGGTGGAGATGTGAGCCTGGCGTTGTGAGTCACCTTCCCCGAGGGTCATGTGCTGATTCCTAGAAAAGAGATACAAAAGTGAGCAGAGCTTCCACTGGACGCTCACCACTAGAGGAGCAGAAAGAGGCCTTTATAACCTAGTAAGTGTGGGTGGGTGAGGGGCAAGGCGCTGCTGATAAAACATCTGTGTTTAGGTGAAACCCAAATCGCTTTGTTAGTTAGAAATGAATGCTACCTTTGAAATATCAAACACTGATGGTGTCCCCGTGGTTGCAGGCTATAAAGATGATCCCAAGAATAGGTGCTAGAGAAAGAGCAGTTGGGGCTCTTTCCAATCACAGCCAGTAAGATTATACAGGGACACTTGGGCTGTCTTGAAGGATGACCTCTTCCCACAGTAATAAATGACTCAAAACTACTTGTCATAGATAAACCATCTTTTAAAATGCACATCAAGAAGGTTTTTTTTAAGCTTTAAGCAGAGTAACATTGAAACAAAAGCATGCTTAGATAGTTTATAACTGTGAAAACCAAAGTCAAAGAGAAAATAGCAAAAAATAGTGAGAGGCAAAAAGGGGCATTACCAGATGCCAGTAAGGAAACTTTGCTTTTTCTCTTTGTATCTGTCCTTTCCAACCGGAGCAGCAGCTACATGGGAGCACTTGCTTCCAAGGCAGCCTCATTGGCTTCTGAGCATCCTGAACTAGGGCAGCTCAGCAGTTCTGATAAGAGGCTGTGAGGAGGAGCCGTGATGAGGTGGGCCAGCTGAATGAAAACACTGTTTTCACTCGAAGGTGAAACTGGAAGAGAAGAGAATGATAGTGGTGGAAAGAAAGACAGTCGAAGCAGAGGAACCAGGACTCACTTACAATCGTTCTTAAGGCCACACAGTCATGCTGCCCTTGTGGAAACAGGACACAGTTACATTTGTTCTTAAAGCCAGCATAGTCTCTGTACTGCCTGTGTAGCTATGAAAGAACAGTTACAACCAGATCATACCTGAGTGAGACATCATCCCAAAGAGCTTGTGAGATTAAAGCTGTATATTGGAAAACTGATAGATTATTCTAGGAATGTAAGGTTGCTTTAAGCTGAAGAAAACCAATGTAACTCATTGCATTAATAAGAACAGGGGAGAAAAGTTATGGCTAGTCAATATAAAGAATAGACTGTAGAGATCTACAAGTAACAGAGAGAATTTGCGAAATAAGATTGCTATAAAGGATGTTGGAAGTTTTCAGTAGGGGACAAAATGGTAAATTTTGGTGGGGAAGGATGTAGGGGTGATCAAATTGCTCCAAGTATCTCTAATGGGATGGAATAGTAGGAAGTTAGTTCTTCTGTCATTAGGAGGCCAGGGAGAACCAGCACATAACGTAAAAGTGACAGAAGCAAGACCAGATGTGTGGTGGTCCTTTTAGGAGTCAAGGATTGTCAGATGGGATGAAAAGGGAAAGGGTGACTTCAGGCCTGTGTGAGTGTTCCACAAAGCCTGACCCGCACAGTCTTCAGGGCTAGCCAGAACTCTCCAGAATCCCTCCTGTAGACTGTCTCATCTCCTCATGCAAGGTAGAGATATCTGGGTTCATTCTGTGGAGACAGAGTCATTCTTTATCTCTGCCCCTCGCAAAGGACCCTTCTGCTTAGACCCTACAGCTGTATGCCCATTCACTTCTTGGAATCTTGGACTTGACAAAGGTACCTGCAATTTGCAGGGTAGGTTTGAACCTTCAGAGAGACCCAAACCTTTTAAAAGAATGATATGTATTTTCTCTTACATCTCTAATTTAAAATAATACTATTTCTATAAAGACAAAATTAGCTAGATTTAAATTATTTAAATTCTGGACGTAGGTGTGTTATATATTCATTGCCGCTGTAATTTTCTCTGTGTGCAACTCCTCAACCCACTTTGCTATGTACCTCTTTGCTTTTGCCCTAAACTCTGTTAATTGCTCTACTGTAAAATTCTTGGCTGTTGTCTTAGTTACAGTTTTACTGCTGTGAACAGACACCATGACCAAAGCAACTCTTATAAGGACAACATTTAATTGGGGCTGGCTTACAGGTTCAGAGGTTCAGTCCATTATCATCAGGGCAGGAACATGGCAACACCAGGGCAGGTGCAGGTGGAGCAGGAGGAGCTAAAAGTTCTACATCTTGTTCCGAAGGCAAACAGAAGACTGGCTTCCAGACAGCTACGACAAAGGTCTTAAAGACCACACCCACAGTGACACACTTTCTCCAGCAAGGCCACACCACCAAATAGTGCCACTCCCTGGGCCAAGCATATTCAAACCACCACAACTGTGATTGCTCTTTCCCACTTAAATTAAGCCCATTACTAAGTCCTATGTATTTTTGTATTATTAAGTAGCAGTCATGTTTATCTGCCCTCTGTCCTCCTTGAACTTCTGTTAACCTCTGTCTGTAGTTCTGGTATTTTTTGTACTTCTTCTGTCAGGGTTTCTGTCTCTTGTGTTCTCTACTTAGCATCTAGGATCAGGTCTTCTCAATGTGAGCAGGTAAGATACAGGAAAGCATCAGTAACAGGTTAGCTACACAGTGTGCTAGCAGAGCACATAAGCTGCTAGTGAGCATATAAGCTGTTACTGGTCTGTAGTGGTGTACTCTGTGCTGCACCTCCTGCTGCTGAGTATTCTTCAGGTGCTGCTGTTATTTTTAACTTGTAGAATATGAATATATATATACACACACACACACACACACACATTTTTTTCTCTATCGTGAGGAAATTTTCTTTACTAGATTTTCCTAGAAATGAGACATCCAGATGCTGTAGTGCTAATAAGCTTTTCTTCTGTGTGTAACTCATTATACACCTGCTTGGGCTTACATACTGAAAGTTAATTCTCTTGTCAGCCAGTTTCAGCTAGATAGCTAAGAATTGGGGGGTTGAGGGGACATTTATAGGCTCTAAAGTTTTTGAAGGTTTTTTAGTTTATTCAGTTTTGTTTTGTTAATTTGATGAAGAAACTTTGGGAGTATAGTTTACTGGCAGAACATTCGTTTACTATGTGTCAAAAAAGTATATTTTGATGTAGCACCTAGGAACAGAAGCAAATTCAAAGCATCTGGCAAGAACATTTCCTATGCCAGAAAGGGTGTGCCACAACTCAAATTGGGTGAGCAAACACACCAGGACGGTCCACTTTGTTTTTTTTCAAAGTTTTAAAGAAAGACCTCAGTGTTAATCTCTTCCACACTCAGGAATTTTTTTGTCTTAGTTGACCTTTTATTATAATTTTTATTCTCTGAGGCCTATAAATATACTTTCACTTAGTATCAGCATATTTTTACTTTGAAGAGATTTAGATGGGTATGGTGGCTCTGTCTGTGACCCCAGCACTCAGGAATAAAGGCCAGAGATCACTAATCTAAGGCCAGCTTTGGGTTGCTGAACTCAAAAATAAAAAAATAAATCTTACTAAAGGTGTAGGCTTTGGTGTAAAAATGAAGAAAATCAGTTAATGATACACACCTATAATTCTAGCAACTGAGAGGTAGAGGCAAGAAGTTCAGGGGTTCAAGGTCAGCTTCAGGAACATGCTGAATGAGGACACCCTATGGTATATGAAACTTTGTCTCAGCCTCCCTCTGTCTCCAGTAAAGGAAAGAAAATCAGTTGAGCACAGAAACTTACTATAATAAATTATTAGCCTTGCTAAACAAACAGATTCCCTTAACTTAGAAAGTTCAACAGATAATTAACTAAGATGGGGCTGGGGAGATGGCTCAGCAGTTAAGAGCACTGGCTGCTCTTCCAGAGGTCCTGAGTTCAGTTCTCCAGCAACCACTTGGTGGCTCACAGCCATCTGTAATGGGACCCAGCGTCCTCTTCTGGTGTGCCCGAAGACAGTTACAATGTACTCATATACATAAATACATCTTAAAAAAAATAATTCTGATGTAGGGTGAAAATTAAAGTTGTTTCGGACTCGGGACAATGGCAGTAATGTATATAAAGAACCATAAACATCTTCTCCTGTCAGAGTTCTCCACCAGAACTAGAAATATATGCAAAGGGGTAATCAGATCTTAAATGTGTAAGTTCATGCAAAGGAATTTACAGTGTCCTTGCTTGTGATAATAATGTCCTAAATTATGTTACTACTGAGTCATTTAGAGATTTTAAAAATGTGATATAATGAAATTGGTCATTAAAATACAGTCATAGGTTTCTATTCAGATCATGTATTTGTTAATTAAGTTACATTAAATCAGTCCTGCAGTTATTTATAAAGAACTGGGAGAATTTAAATTTGGAGATGTTTTGAATTTTTTATTCATGGCCTCAGAGCAGTGATTTTCGTGATTGAGGTCCTCTGCCAAGACATGCTTCCCAGAGATGTGGAATCAGTGTGCAGGTAGGAGCAGCCTGGCACCTGTGCTGTATGAGTCTGCTTCACTGATGGACGTCTCTTGGTTTTAGGTTGGTCTTTTGAGATAGACATGTCACAGTAAAGCCTTCATTCTTCACGAGCTCTCCCTAATATCTTTATGTCAGAATGTAAACATTTTCCCAGGGTCCTTTCTCTAAAGATTTTCTCAAGCAGTTGTTTGGGTTGTGTTGTTGTTGTTGTAATGAACTTTATCTTTTGTCTTGTGGAGCTCAAAAGATATCGTTTGTGTATTTGCATAGTTTACAAGCTTAAAAAATGGCTTCTTTCATATAAGAGCACCACTGTGCATATTAGTTAGAGAAGGAGCCAGTGATTAAGTGCTGGGCCATCAGGTGGCCTGGGGCCTGTGCGCTCTAACATGGTATTCCTTGCTCGATCCTCAGCATGCTCATTCTGTGTTGTGATGGCTTCGGCTGTTCTAGGTGTTTCCCAGTTTCTGCTTCCAAAATACCCAGAGAGATAAGGAAGAGGAAAGCAAGCTCCTTTCTGTTTCCTTCCTTTGCATTCAGTGAGCTGAAGCCTAAGTCCCAAACAACCTATGTTTTCCGTGTTCTTCTGGCCATATATAGTTCCTCTCTTAGACATAATGATAGGAATTCCATGTTGATTTGTGTTTGTGTCTCAAGGAGATGTCTCAGTAAAGTGCTTGCCGTGTAAGTTTAGATCCTTAGCACCCTCCTACAAAATAAGGTATGGGAGAACAAGCCTCAGATCCCAAGATTAAGGAAGTGAGACAAGAGGACCCTGAGCTTGCTGCTTAGCCATTCGAGTAAATTGATGATCTCTAGGTTCCACTAGAGGCCTTATCTCAAAAATAAGTTTGGAAGGGCTAGGGCTATAGTGTATTGGTAGTGTGTACCTCACATATGAGGCCCTATGTTCTGTACCATCACTACCAAAAATAAAACCAAAAACGTGGAGAGCTGTGGAGGATGGCATTTGACCTCTGGCCTACACACACACACACACACACACACACACACACACACACACACAAGAGGGAGGTTAACACACATATCAGCTAGCCCCTTCTTTGCTTAAAATTCAGCCAGAGTTTTATGTTGTACAACCAATTTAAGCTTATCCCCTACTAGCTTATAAATGAGACTCAGACTATGGTTATTTTAATTGGCTATGACAATAACTAGAAAGTAACCCCTAATCTACTTGTCTAACTTCTGGCCTGGCTACCTTTCCAGTAGTGTTCCCAAACACTTGCTGTTTCCCCTGGTCATGTGCTCATGGCACACGTACCCTCATGGCACCCTCTCTTCCTCGTGTTCTTTTGCTGGGTCGGCATGGCCTTGGTTCCTGCCCCTGGGACCAGGCCAGCAGGCATGGGCCTCCATGAGTGTTGATGGTTGCCGTGGGTGTAGGCTTGTTTATATGATGATGTACATATTTTCACATTTCTCTGAGTGAATATCATCCTCCCTGTTAACGGCAATGACTCCGTGATAATCAGCGGCAGCACGAGTCCCAGAGGCGAAGATGTGGCTAATGTCTCGGCAAAATGGTAAACTCTGCAACCTTCAGGACAGCTCTTAAGGCTATGGAAAAGAACTAAAAAACCATGAATTTAAAAATATATAATTTATCAATCATGCAAAATATAAGGATGCAATATGAATTATATGAGTAGCTTCACGAATCAAAAGGAGCAGAAGCAGCTGAGCAGTGAGCCAACTTGTCAGATACTAAGAGAGAGAAAGTTTCTAAGGAGATCACACCCAGCTTTGTTTTTGTTTATGCATACAACCCAGGCAGATTCCCAGGTTTAGGGTCAGTCTGGGACATAGCAAGGTTAGGTCCCAGTGTGGTAGAAATGGTAATTTCAGGGCAGGGTTCCACCAAGCTACCTTATTATCTGTGCTTAACAGAGGCAGGCAGATCTCTGAATTCCTTTGCAATCTTTAAAAATAAAAATAAAAAAATAAATGTGTGCTTGCCTTCTCAAGGAGCTGGGTTCATAGAATGCTGATTCATAGGATAAGCAAAAGGGAACCTGAAGTAAATGGCTTGATTGAGGTGTAAAACAAAAGACTGGGCTTATGTTGTGCAAGAGATGAGCTATCCAGAGAAATTTTAGAATAACAAGAGAGAACTGCTTGGAGAACTGTCTCAAGCAGAAAAATAGAAGAGCTGCCTAGAGATCTCCAGAGAAAGCAGAACTTAGAGCAATCTGGAAAGCTGTCTTGAGCAGAATATAGGCGACCAGCCTGGACCCACGATTTGACTTCATTTATTTCGCCATCCTCAAACACCCCTCCAAGCTGAGGCTCGTCCTTGGCACTCTTTCCTCTCTTCGTGGTCTCTTCCGACCACAAGCCCAGGAACACAAAAACCCTGCCATTCTCCTGCCCAGCTATAGGCTGTCAGCATCTTTATTTACCAATCAGGGATAACTTGTGGGACCAGGTTCCAGAGTGCCACTTGGGTCTATGTGTGGATTCTCTTGACCTTGGGGGCCAGTATTTAGCATGACAATACATTACAAAAGGCCAGACCCCAACAGTTATAGGATGTTATTTGCAGTTCCCCAAGATAGTCTTTATTAACTATCAACCGGTTCAGGCTTCTTGTTGCTTTTCTCTTGAACCTAGCCTTTTATGATGTCTTCATTACAGCAACTGATTGTTGAAACATACAAAACTCTTCATAAATTTTCCCAAAATTCTCAGGTGCATTGGCTTGCAGTTGTTTCCTTTCATTGTGACTAGGCTGTAGGAAGCTTAGATTGTTTGCTTCGTACTTACATGATATGAAAACCATCTGTGTCTATGTATGCTTGAGCTGAGCTGTCTAATGTGGGTCAGACTGGTCTAATTGTCTTGGGTTAACTGACTTCCGTGTGTAGCACCTGTCTGTACAAGGGCATCTGCTATACCTGGAGTTTATTGGTACTTTCTGCCTCTTAAGCATTGGTGTTTGCTTGGCACTTCCCTGACTTGTATGTCTGTCTTTGTTTTCCTCCTCAATTTCCCACAGCCTGTCACTACCTTCCTATTCACAAACTACTTTGTTGTGGTGATTGATTGGTCTGCTAAAGTGTTTCTCTATCTTCTGTCTTGGATTCTTACTCACATGAACATTTAGCCTGCACTTGTAGTTGTGCCATTATAGACCAAAGGCCGTTACTTTGTCTCAAGTTTCTGTTTAGTTAGTTGACTCCCACATGCACACCTTGAAATCACACCTGCTTCTTTCAAAGACAGCATTCCTTGAATTCTTGGAGCTATCACTAGAAACAGCTGGCAAGATGGCATAGTTGGTAAAGGTACTTGTCACCAAGTTGAGTTCAGTATCTAGGGCTCACATTGTGGAAGGAGAGAGCCAACTCCCTGCAAGTATGGTGCGTAGAAACATGGCACAGTGAAAATGAAGAGTCATAGCTTATTTGAAATACTGTCTACCTTTGTTCAGAAAGCATTTTACAAAAAAGAAAAGTGGGCCAGTGACATGGATCAGTAGGTGAAGGTGATTTCAGCCAAGCATGAAGACTTAGGTTCAATTGCCAGAATCCATGTGGTGGAAGGAGGGAAGCAACTCCTGGCCCTCTGACACAGCCATGTACACACTCACATACACATACACAAAACATCCTTTTCCCCGCCCATGACCTGAGTTCCTACTCCTATTGGTGGCAGTTCCCTCATCAACTGGTTCTTGTGGAGATGAACACTACCTTGTTGATGCACTGGGAAATGTCATGCTAGTTTCCAGAATGTTCTCAGATACCTGCATTTAAGAACCATTGGTTTTCATCGCTTTGTCCCAGACTTGGAAGAAGCCAATATTCTAGATACCTTTGATAACTTTGTTGCATAAACTAGGCAGGCTGGTATGGATTGAACTTTAATCTTAATCAAGTTTGAAGGGCGTTGCTCTTTTGGACTCTGCAGAAGTGGTGGAGTTGAACTTCACCCTGATGTGATTTTGCAGCTGCTCTTTGAAGGAGTATGCGCTTCTGTAGCTCTGCCCTTCCTTCCCCTTCTCCCTCAGCTGACTAATAGGGAACTGAGAGTTCCATGTGGTGGTGCACGCCTTTGATCCCAGCACTTGAGAGGCAGAGCCAAGTTAAGTTCTGTGAGTTCAAGACTAGTCTGGGTCCACAGAGAGAGAGAGAGTTCCAGGCAGCCAGGGCTACACAGAGAAACCCTGTCTTGAAGAAAAAGGACAAAAAAACAAGAGTTTCAAAGAGCTTTGTATCTCTTATTTAATCATCAAATCATCAGAATGATCAATAAATTCTGTGAATCAGGGTTATAAGAATTGCTTAAGGGGAAAGTACTGATGATCTGTTTCATTCTTAGTAGAGTTGGCCTCATTTGAGATTGTGAATGGGTCACTTTTTATTCATAATAAAGCTTTTACTGCATATATATTTAAAGTTCTGTCAGACTGTTTCGAAATCTTGTAAATATACAGTTAGTTCTGAAGTACTTACATATACAGTGGTTTTCAATATTAAATATGCAACCATAAAAATGGAACTTACTCTTAAAAATTAAAAGTATACAGTTATGTTTTTTAAAGTATTTAATGTTTATAATTATCGTTTGAAATACACATATAATTTATACTTTATCATTATATTTATTGAGTGCTTGCTTCTTTCCCCAAAACTGTACAAAGACATTGTGTGTGTTGTCTCGTTTGCTCTCTGCCTTCAGTCCTCAGAAGCCTATTTTACAGATAAAGAACTGAGGAGCATTCAGAGACTTTAATTAATCTGCTTTACATTACAAAACTGATGACAGAGCAGGGTTTCCACCCATCTTCCCCATGCTGCCATTCTGTCTCCATTCTTAGCACAGGCAGCTGAATATCATTGCTCACAGCAGCCTAGAACGGTGCTTCTGTACATGTCGGTACACGCTGAGACATGCTAAGACTAGAAATTCTTCTTTAAAAAAATCAAAAACCTTGTCCCGTAGATGTATAACTACAATCACTCTTTTTAAAGTGACTTTTAAATATGGCGTTCACTTTTTTTTTTTTTTTTTAAGAAAACTAGGGACAGAAAAGAAAAATTAGAATACAAAAAAATATTTAGAATTTTTTATTCAATCTTTGTTCAGCATAGAATTGACTAACTAGAACTAAAACCTTAAAGTACTTAATTATAAAAATGAAGATAATAATAAAATGAGCATAAAAATGAGCAGTAATTTCCCAGTCTTTGTGTACAGAGACTGTGATTGCAGGGTGCCCCCTTGTGGATTACTGCAGCAGGTGACTGTCTCTTTCAGTAGCCAAGGGCTTTTCTGTGAAGGACCTTTCTGATCTAGTTAGTAGCTGTGCCCTGCTGTGTGTGGCTCGGGTAGCAAATGGGAAAGACAGGAGCCTGCTGCTCAATGTAGCCTGTCTCCAGCCCCTTTCTCTTCTTAGCCTGGAGATTGTATTTCCTCTTTACTTTCTACTGTGATGAGGGAAAAAACAGTGTATTTTTAAAATCACTTACTCTTCTCCACTTTATTTTCTGGTCCAGAAATATGGAGAAAGGATACCTGGACACAGTGCCCTTGCTCATTAGCTTTGCTGGTGCTGGTTGTTCTATGGCTGTGCCATGGGGCCGTGGTACTCTCTGAAAATAACATGAACTGCTGTGCGCTTTCAGCTTTCTAAGATGTGTCAGAAAGTAGCATTACATGAAAAGCAGAACAAACCTGGGAAGTTTCAGTAGTCCAGCTTGATGCTGGCTGAACTTTAATAGGACAAGTCTAATCTGCTGTCTGCTGTGCTGTGGAGTGAGTAATGACTCGCTTTGTGTCGCAGAATGAGCTCATCTGAGTACTGGTAATGGGGTTGGGGTTTTGTGTAATTTGGCCAGAGGGGGAGCTTTTTAGTAATTATCTAAATGAAGGGTACTGGCGTCTTTCCCATCTCCAAATGCCTCCTCTTTCATATATCCCTAAATGCTTTATTCATTCAGCCTGTTGTCTCCCTGTACCGTGGCATCAGGTTTAACCAGGTTGAAAGAAAGGCTTGGTGCAGCCTTCCAAGCTTAACCCTTACCTGTTGCCCTAGAAGATGTCTCTATCGGGGTATTCAATGTAAGGACTTTGTTTCTACAGAGACTGTGTGTGTGTGTGTGTATGTGTGTGTGTGTGTGAGAGAGAGAGAGAGAGAGACAGAGAGACAGAGAGACAGAGAGACAGAGACAAGGGGCAGAGGGTGATCAGGTGTGAAGAAAATTCACATTTCCAACAGTGTCACAGCAATGGATGTTTTATTATTGATTTATACTTCCTGAGCTCCTTATTAGATTATATTTTGGAAGCTCTCCCAGGACAATTCTGAAAACTAATCTTTTTCTCCAGCAAGGTGTATGTATCAGATACTAATGACACAAGGTTTTTCACCTGCCCCATGTCTGAGGCGTAAGGAAGTCAGGCTGTGTGGAAGGATTGACACACAAAACTTACCATTACAGGATTTTTTATGAGAAAATCGGAGTTAGAAAAAGTTTATTGTCTTCCTGCTTCCTCCAGCAGAGGGGTACAAATACAGAGACCCACAGCCAGGCACTGTGCAGAGAGTGAGGGACCTTGAAACACTCTGTCAGGAAAGAAAACATGACAGTTGTAAGGACACACGCCTAAGCACAGGTCTGCAGAAGTGTCCACACAAATTACTATGTCACTTCAGACAAAGAAGGACAGTGTCCTAATAGAGACTTTTCTTGTCACATCTCAGTAACACACAGCTGCTATCGATTGCTGAAGGCCATCGTCTGATTGTGGTGCTAAATAAATGCCTTGGAAAGAATGGCAGGAAGGGAAATAAAAAAAGGAAGGCAGGCGGGCAGGCTGGCCAAGAAATGTGAACAAGAAAGGAGAGGAATTGAAAAGTTCAACCAGCAGGAGCAGGCACACAGAGACCAGTGCTGCTCAGGAGGGTATGTGTGCAGAAAGTTTTTAGGCAGAAGCCTGAAGCTGAGTAACTTAGGAACTGTCAAGTAGAGGAAGGCATGAACTATGGAGCTGAGGTGCAGAGCTAAATAACCAAAATCTTTTGTGTCCTTTGGTGCTTAAAGAAACTGGATTATTCTGAAAGTAGAGGAAAAAATAGTTGTTAGACTCACTGAAGGACTCACTCTTTGCAGTGAAGAGCCACGGTGCCCAGAGCTGTCCTCCTTAGACAATTTTATATCTGTATCTTTTAGAACCCTTCTCCTGTGCATACATACATACATACACATACATACACATACATACACATACATACATGCATACATACACATACATACACATACATACATGCATACATACACATACATACATACGTGCATACATACACATACATACATGCATACATATACA
>JADRCH010000012.1:15468512-15484535 GCA_019843965.1 Rhynchomys soricoides
ACATACATACGTGCATACATACACATACATACATGCATACATACACATACATACACATACACATACTACATACATACATGTAACTATATATAGTTAAAATTATCTAAAATACTTTAAACTATCTCATTAGGATTTAAGATATGTTGTTACTGTAGTTGTTAATATCATCTGTGTGCCTGGGATTTGGCTTTTCAGTCATTTGAAATTAGAATTTGTTTGTGCTGTCTTCCTTGATTCCGATTTTTATATAGTGTGTTGAAGCAACCGAATGAGAAGTAATAGTTAATGGAAATTAAATTTTAAAACTGAGTCTGAGTCCAGATGCTCTCATAGCTTTCTAATGCCTGTCAAAACAGACCTTAGTTCAAAACAGAAATAAGCTACCTCCCCATAGAAAGAATTGTTCATGGAAGTTAATTAATTTTAAAAATACTTATATGTGGGGCTGGAGAAATGCCTCAGCAGTTAAGAGCACTGGCTACCCTTCGAGAAGACTTGGGTTTGATTCCCAGCATCCACACGATGGCTCACAACCATCCTTAGGTCTAGTCCTAAGAGATCCAGTGCTCTTCTGGCCTCTCCTATCACTGCACACACCAGGTGCACATGCGTACAAACAGACAAAGCACCCATACAGAAGAAATGAAGGGAAAACATTTAAAGTGCTCCAGCCTCGCCAGGTTTTTCATGGTTGCTCCCTTTCTTTCAGCTCAGTCTGACATTGAAGCATCCGTCTCCGCCAGCAACATCAGACGGTTACTAAGTTTCCAGCGGTATCTCAGATCCTCACGATTTTTTCGGGGTGCCACAGTTTGTAGTGCTCTAAACATTCTAGATGAGGATTACAATGGACAAGCCAAGGTTTGTACAACTTCTTCAAAAGGGTTTGAGTTGCCTGATACGTTTACTGGGACCACCGCCTAAAAGCTGATTTACAGGCCCTTTTCCTGTCTGAATTGAGCCATTTTTCAGATTTTAGAGCTGTTTGTTTCTAAGTAGGTATAACAGAGCAGGAAAAACTTCTGAGATAAAGTAGTGAATGCATTTGCTTTCTTAATTTTCTGTATTAATTACTTAATATAACATTAGGTAATGAGTAGATCAGCAGAACAGTCAACTTTAAGCTGGCACAGAGTTGGATGCTGGGAAGAATGTGAGCCGTGGCCTGATCTGATCTGATGCTTCAGTGCTGTTGATAAGGATGCTGGGGTCTGTATATCACTAGGACACACTTACCCTATAGTTCAATACAAACAGCTCAGAGAGATGGCTGTCGTTTTCAGTCAGATGAGCTTGAAGGCTCGGCTCCATTTTAACTGAAGTGGTATTTGTAAGAGTTGTTTACTTCATTCTTACAGACTTTACAGGGAATGTCTTCAGTAAGATTGAGGTGAAATGGGTTTTGTTTTGATCAAATGGTTTATATAACCTTGAATTTTAATTTATGTGAAATTATTTGTTTTTTAAATTTGGTAGACCAGATTTCTAAAGTTATGTAGATTGGTCTCAGGGTTTCTTCTTTGAAGTTACATTACAGTATAAAGAAAAGAATTTTCTCTGCATGATCAATAAGTCAGTGTCGCGGTTAGACCCATGTGTTATTGCTGGTTATGAGCACTGTGGTTTCAGCCTCCACAAGTGGCACACTGATACGACGTCTGGTGTTTAATTCTTCATTTTTATACCACAGCAAACTTAGGGATACAAAATAAGAGCTTTTACTTTAAAAGCCCACAAAATGTGGACTTTGGATTTATTTGTTTGCCTAAAGTACATATTATCCTAAGAGCTAATTGATTGATTTTATTGATAATTTTGAATGATATTTAAAGATCATCAATAAATACCCCATAATTCAAGGGTCTCTTTTTTAAAAAGAGAAGAAAAGAAAGAAATGGTAAGCAAGCCAAGTATGGCCATGCACGCCTTTAATCCCAGTACTCAGGAGGTAGAGGGAGACAGATCTCTGTGAGTTCAAGGACAGCCAGAGCTATGTAGAAAGACCCTGTATCACAATAACAAAACAACCAACCAACCCTGAGCAGCAAACACTTGAGCTACAGTTTGGTGTGGGTTTACTGTGGATCTCCAAGTCCCCGAAGCTGGACTCTTCAGTTACCATGACAACTTTCTGCTACAGCTGAGCATGTTAGTTATTGCCGTTTCCCAGGTGTCAGTGCGGCTTGAGCAACACACCCATTCACCAGTTACCCATTGGAACTCCCTGCCAGATTTTTAAAGTCTGGTTTAAGTTTATGCAGCGTATGGACTATATGGTGGTGAATTACTTCAGAATCCATTTCAGAATCCCCCTGTTGCAGACCACAGGGACAGGTTGAAAGCTGACCTGACCGCTCATGATTGACCGAAAAATAGAATACTTTGTTCTCCAGTGGACGTTATTTCTGTAGAGAATATTTGAGCCAGTGGACAAAGTCATAACTAAAAGGAGACTGAGAGCAAAGTGTGGCGGCACACTCCAGTGCTCCCAGTTCTCAGCCGACTGAGTTGTAGACTTGCCTGGGCTACATAGTGGACTTGCCTGGGCTGCCTACAAACCTAGAAAATGAAGCAGGCGAAGATGAATGAGCCTCGGGGTTTCTCAAAGCCGATCAGCCGTTTCTCATTTCCATGAACTTTGCTATGGACTGTCTGCAGAAAGTGGGTGTTACTGAGATTGATTTACAGTAGAAATGTTTGGTTTTCATTTCAGTGTATGCTGGAAAAAGTTGGAAATTGGAATTTTGATATCTTTCTGTTTGATAGACTAACAAATGGTAAGTGAAGCATTTGACATACTTGAGTTCTGTGGTCATTGGCTCCAGTGTGCTGTGTCCTTGCTGTCATTCACTTGGGCTGTGAACCCAGGGCCAGCATTTTGTCCTTGTTAGTCACTCTTCAAAAAGACAACAGAAATCATTTCACAATTTTTGTTTGTACAATTAGTTTTGACAGTAACCAAGTCACTTCCATCACGACTGGGCCAGTTGGCAGTTACTACTGCCGTTTTTAGTAACTCAGCCTGAATCTCGTTGTAGTCTTTGTTTTCCCTTCTCAGTTTCTTCAGTGTGTGACTTTTTACAGTGGCATCTTCGGACGCCATGTAGGGTTATCCCAAGGGTATGCTCCACCAGTTGCTCCCTTTCTTGAGTGGCCCCAGCCTTTTTTCTTACCTGCTGCAGAGGATTACCTTGTTTCCACAGCCTCCCTCTGGCACTGCCTCCCCATGCTGCGGAAGAGCGTGTGGTCAGACTCCGTGACACTTAAGAAGGGTTTGGAGAAATTTTGCACAAGTCATTCTGATCTCCCCTGCCCCAGCTTAGCCCAGCTTTATGTGGGGTTGGTATTGCTTTTTATTTTTAACTTTCTTTGTAAATCGAAACTGGATTCTATTTGGAAACTTTTTTTTTTTTTTTTTAAGAATAGCATATTTGGCTGATTCTTGGTGATGCTTAGCCCTCTTTGCCCCACAGTAGGATTTTAATAGAATTACACAAAGAATTCAGTCTTTCTGTTCATAGGGATGGAGTAGTGTGTCCCCTGCTTGACTTTGAAGTTACCTGCTTTTCTTTTCTTCTAGAAAGTGTTTATTTATTTATGGAGGTGTGTATGCACATGCCCACAGCGCACATGTGGGAACCAGAGGCTGACACGCTGATGCGGGTCCTCTTTCCTATGGATTACAGGATTCCAACTCAGTCTGTTGAGCTTGTAGATACAAGTACCTTTATCCAGTGAGCTCTGTCGCCTTCCCTGAGCGCTGCTGTGGTTGTTTGGGTGTCACTGTCATTTCCTCTAAGCAGTAGGAACAGAGGGAAGGGCTCTACATGCCCTGCTTATCCCTGCGCTGCTGGCAGGAAGTGGATGAGACTGAAGGACAAGGTGGTGAGGGCCATAAGGTTTGCTGGTGTCGGCAAAGCGCCAGGCATCACTGTCTCTTTGCTGTTCCCCTGTCTCTCTGTCCTTTACCCTGGGGTGCTTTGTGTCCTGTTGTCCTCCCTGCCTGCCTCCCGTGGTGCCCTCACAGAAAGGCAGTTGGCCTTCCTCTAGGCCTTGTGGGGCTTTGTTCTTTTTCTTTCTTTTTTTCTTTTTCTTTTTTTAATATAAACAGTGAGTTCTTAGATGTCCCACCTCCTTCAAGTTATGACTTCAAGACATAACTATAGACGGAGCCACTCCAGCCATAACACCGTTAACAGCTAGCCCTTATATAAACTGATAGCTCATAGCCTATTCTTAGGTTGCTAGGATGCCTGCCATTCCCAAACAGAGTTGCTCTTTTCTAAATTTGATTTTTAAAAAGTACACAATGTGCTCGTCAGGGTCTTAGGAGGAAAGATAGCTCTACTGTGTTCTGTGTCAGCCACAGTTGCTTTCCTTAGACCACCTCGTTTGAACTGGCTTTATGGAGAAGATGGCTCAATTCCTCGGTCCCAGGTAAAAACCACCTATTGTTAGCTACCCACCTTTGCTTTTCTACAAAGCTAACTATAGCCCCTGGAAGCCACAGAGATTCTCTACTTGTAGAAATGGAACTGAACAAATGGAAGAAAACTGTTCTTCCACTTGCATTATGTAGTTGGAATGGTTTCCTTTTAGAACTAAAATTCTACATGATTTATGTTCACCACATCCAAGTTCATAATTGCCCCTTCTTGCTTATTGACTCGGTGCTGTTTTGTATTTCTTACTCTGGTGTTACAGGGAAGACAGGCAGGAGGGGACAGAGCTGAGTGCTTTGCCCCAGAACAGGTATACGTCATCTTATGTGCTCCCAGGAGGAGAGCAGTTGCTCTGACATTCCTCTTGTAGCGATGGGAACAGGTGGTGTGCCTGCTGCTTCTGACAGCCTCTGGTTGGTTGAGAGGAGAGTGGCCAGTCTGTGTTGCCACTCAAGCTCTCATGGAGAGTCAGTTTCTAAAACCTAGTAAAGGTCACTACTTCTTAGCTGGTCTGTCATTTTTTGGTGTGTTTCATTGTTTCTTTAAATATCTCTATTATTTCTTCTCCTCTTCCTTCTCCTCCTCCTCTTCATCCTCCTCCTCTTCCTCTTTATCTTCCTCCTCTTCCTCCTCCTCTTCTTTCTCTTCCCGCCTTCTTGCTTCTTTTTTTGAGACCTTGAAAGAATGTCTTTCTCTATAATCCTGATCCTGGAACTCACTATGTAGTCTAGGCTGGCCTCAAACTCACAGAGCTCTTCCTGCCTCTCCCTCCCAGATGCTGAGATTAAAGATTCGTGCCACCATGCCTGGCTCACTAGCATCTAATTTGAGGATGTATTTGTTACTTTCCATATGGAGATGATATGCCAAGTCACCTTTTAAAAGAATCTTGGGGCTGGCAAGATGGCTTTGCAACCAAACCAGCACACATGAGTTTGCTGTTCTGAACCACATGTTAGAAAGCAAGAATGACTTCTACAAATTGTCCTTGAACTTCCAACATGTGTACCATGGCATGCCATGTGTGTTTGTGTCTATGTCTGTAAAAGAATCCTTATAGTCTAGCAATATAGTTCAGCGAATGAAGACACTTGGTGCACAAGCCTGATGACATGATTCAGTCCCCAAAAGGACTGAAAGGTGGGAGAACTGATTCCCCAAGGTTGTCCTTTGACTTTCATACACACACACACACACACACACACACACACACACCATGGCATGTGTGCTCCCATCATGCATGTTTGTTTCAACACACAATAATAAACATTATACTTAAAAATCCTCTTTGTGGCCTGCCCCAGCCTTCATGATATTCTGCAGGTGGTTACCTGTATTCAACTCTAGGGTCTGTTGATGGTAGTTTGATGAGTCATTAGCTAATTTTATTAACCCTTTTACATATTACAAATTCTTAGTGTGAGATTAATTGCTTCTTTTTCATATTTTATCAAGAATCATTAGAGTTCAGAAAATAACAAATCACATGTATGTTACTGTTATCTGTGATGTAATAACTTATGAGATTAAATCCCTTTAGGGTAGTCATTTTAACTCTTAATATAGCATATTTGTCCTGTATTGAGTTTAGAAGATCCTGAGAAATACATAAGAGTTTTTGTCAGGGATGGGGAAACAAGCATACTACCGTGGGGATGCAAACAGCAGGGTAGGCTGGTAGCGTGAGTGTAGGAACGGAGGGCCACAGGGGTGGATGTGCAGCAAGTCTGAATGTTTGCGGTTATTGGGACGCCATAGAAAAAAGAGACAAGACAACATGGGTTGTTGAGGTGAAATGTATTCAGTGGACAGGGATCTGACCTTGAGGATGTATGGGTAAATTAGTGTTTAAGGAAACGGAAACTGAAGGCTTGGGGATCTTTTTTTCCTGTGACCTTGGGGCTGTGTAACATGAGGAAAATGGGAAAGAAGCATGCTAAAATTTTTGTGAAGAATGAGAGTCTTAACAGATGCGTTACAAAGTGAAGAGGCCTGTCCTTGCCAAAGCAGTGAGGTTGCATGGCAGTGCATGACACAACTACACAGGGGTGAGATTTGTGCTTCTGCCTCCACTCTCAGATTTTCTACTCAAGGATGGAAAAGAGGAGAGGTCTAGCTCAGAGCTTCAGTCTTGGGGACCTTGAAGAGGTGACTATCCTCTCCTAGTTCTGTTCCAGTAAAAATAAACACAATTTTCAGGAGAATTGTAGCCAAAGATTCTTGCTATGATTCTCCTCATTCATTTCTATGAGGTGACTGTAAAGTTAGACAGGCTTGTTCACTGTAGGTCAGTGTTCACTGTAGGTCAGTGTTCACTGCAGGTCAGTGTTCACTGCAGGTCAGTTTTCCCATATTCTACTATTGAGTAGTAGTTTGTTGTTTTAAAAAGGTTGACCTGAAAATCCTTAAAAGTTTTTAACTTTAAGTTCTTTGTGGATAGCTGAAACAGTTTTTTTCTTTAGTATGGAATGAAGATGTTAACATGTAAAGTATATAATATCAAAGTAAGGAGCTGCAGACATTGCAGAGTCTACAGACATGCAGAGTGGGCATGGATTCTGCTTCCAAGTCCATGGTTGGAGTCTCCGTTTGGGGACAGTAGCCTCTGGCCTTGTATGTCTTACTAACGTGACCTCTCCTCTTTCTTTTCTAGGAAATAGTCTAGTAAGCTTAACCTTTCATTTATTTAGTCTTCATGGATTGATTGATTATTTCCATTTAGATATGGTGAAACTCCGCCGATTTTTAGGTAAGTGATTCTAATACATTTAACAAGACTGTACAAGAATGTGTATAATTGTCAGTCAGCTATAACAAACTATTCAGGATCATAGCTTAAAACATGTACACGTAGCTATACAAGACATGGCAACATTTCGGTCAGTTAGAGACACCACCATGTGTGATAGGCCATGTATTTGCTGGCTTTGCAGTCAGACTTTCTTTTGCATGGTCTCTGCTGTGGCATGATATTGAAATACCTGGTGATTGGTTGAATTGAAGAGACTGTTTGAGAGTGTGAACAATTTGAGTTGATAACTACATGGAAACTATATGTGGCTCACTAAGAATCACCACGTTCCATACTTGGATGTCCCTCGTGTGTACTAAAACTTTAGTCTTTTTTTAAATGCAGTTATGATTCAAGAAGACTACCACAGTCAAAATCCTTACCACAATGCAGTCCATGCTGCAGACGTCACTCAGGCCATGCACTGTTACTTACAGGAGCCTAAGGTAGGTGCTTGAAAGTCGCAAGACAATTCTGTGGACACACATTTCCACACGTTAGTACCTCAGCTCAGAGTCAGGAGCTTCTTCTATGAGAGTGACATCAAACTAGATTGACTCTTTCAGATGTGGCTGGAAGTGGAAGAGCTAGAGAGCTGGACGCATAGCTCTCAAAGCTTTGGGCTCTGTTTTCATACAGATGCAACTTGGTTTTCAAATTTCCCCCATATGAGATTGCTGGGTGTGCTGGTGCAGGGCCTGGAGCCATAGGACATATGCAAGCCCACTTGAAAACAGAGCACTTAAATATTGTTCTGCTTGTCCCTGGAAATTCATATAAGAGCCTCACTTTAGGCAGGCATGGAGGTTCACACCTATAATTCTCAGCACTTGATAAGCTGAGACAGCAGGATCGCCTGGAGTTTGAAGTCAGACTGAATAAATAGTAGCTTCCTCTCTCCCTAGCCAGTCAGAAACTGATAATCGCTGAGTTATTTTTCTTACTAGCGTACAGTTCTTGATGTCCTAAGCAACATGCTGTCTTTGAAGGGAAGGAGGGAGGGAGGGAGGGAAGGAGGGAAGAAGGGAGGAAGGAAGGAAGGAAGGAAGGAAGGAAGGAAGGAAGTTAGGAAGTTTTGACCTGAAATTTTAGTTGTGGATGTGTTGTTACCAAATGTGGAAAATGAATAAAAATGTCAGTCTGCTGGAGCAGGGTACATTTAAAATGTCTTACATTTAAATGTCTTACATTTAAAATGATGTTGGCCCCTTGTGATAACCAGAAGAAAATCAACATACTGCCAGCAAACAGCAAAACAGCAGAATTCCACTGAAGGAATGTCGCCTCTTAATGGTTTTCACTTTTATTGAAAAGGACCCTGAAGATAGTTTTAGAGATAGATACAAGTGAAATCTGACTTTCCTATACTTTAAAGGCTTCTTATTCACAGAACTCAGACATTACTAGAATCAAGAGCCATTTAGTAGAATATGTGTCTTCCTAAAAATCCATTCTGGCCAGGTGCTGGTGTGGTTCATGCCTTTAAGTACTTGGCAGTCTCCGTCAATGAGTACTTGGCAGTCTCTGTCAATGGGTAGAAAGTTCAAGGGCTCCGTACAAATACTCTAAAGGGTGTGAAGGGCTGGGGTCATAGGTGCTTCAGCTGTCACCGTGACACAAACCTAGAATCACCTGGGATGAGGAACCCTCGATGAAGAGCTGGCCAAATCAGATTTGTCTGTGAGGCATTTTCCTAATTATTAATTGATATAGGAGGATCTAGTTCAGGATAGGTGGTGTCATCCCTAGGCAGTAGGCCTGAGTTGTGTTAGAAAAGTACCTGAGCAAACCATTGACAGCATCCCTCTGTGGGTTCTGCTTCAAGCTCCTTCTCCAAGTTCCTACGTTAGCTTCCATCATCAGTGTATTGTAACCTGGACGTGTAAGATGAAATAAACCCTCCTCTCCGAGTGGCTTGTGCTTAGTGTTTTAGCACAGCTCCATTAGGAGATGAAAAGTAGGAGGTCTGGAGCGATAGTTCAGTGTGTAAAAGTGCTTGCCACACAAGCATGAGGGTGTGGTTTGAATCCCTAGAACCTAAGAGTTGGCTCTGCAGCATCTGTGTCCTAGAGGGTCCCAGCACTCCTTCAGAGAAGGTAGGCAGGAAAGTCCCTGGAGCCTGACAGGCAGCTGTCCTGGCATGTGCTCTGTGAAAAGAAGAGAGATGTGCCTCAAGTGAAGTTAGGTGAGTGAGACCAACACTTGAAGTTGTCCCCAGACATCCACAGCCATAGCAAGTACACACCACATCCACACACATGAATGTGCACATGCATTACACACACACTAAGTAGTCTTAATACCATTGAATTGCTTATACTTGTTGTAAAATTCTCATTCTACTAAAAGTTTTAGGAAGAATTGTTATATGTTTAATCAGTTTTCTGCTTTAAGTATGTGATGTCATGACTGTTATTGTGCATTCGTGTACGGGTGGGGTGGGATGTGAGCATGCCACAGTTGGGGTGTAGAGGTAAAGGACACAGTTTAGGAACCAGGGTTCCCTTCTGCAGATTTCTAGGGATTAAACTCAGTTGTCAGGTGCTCTTACCCACTGCTCTTACCACTTCATCTGTCCCACAGGATTTTTAAAAATCCACTTGCTTGTCTACATTTAATTTTTTGACCTGAGGTTGTAAAGGTATGTGTAGCCATGTATTAATTTTGCACATACTAATCACATATTTTCTTTTCAGAAGGTACTTGTCTGTTATTTAGCATTATATTCTTGTCATAGGAATATAATAAATAAGACATTTATATCATATCCCTTCTGCACAAAACTCAGGGACCATTGAGAAAATGGAGGACAGAGAGACTTTAAGAGCCAGAGGTTAAGGGTATGTGCCCTCGTAGTTTGAGTATACTGCTGTGGAGGACTCCACAGCATGAGTGTATATGAGCAGCACCCTGGGCTTTGGTGGATTATTGTCTTAAACTCTAAGAGACATGAAGTTTGTAGGGAAATGAGAGATGGGCCTAGGAGGTAAGGGAAGTAGTTGGGTGAGTGTGCTCAACACGCTGCATACAGGCATGACATTCTCAGAGAATCCATTAAAAGACTGTACTCAATGTATAGTCAAAAAGTCTGATTTTTACAAAATACTTTGCGTATTCTGAAGAAGACTTCATTTCATTTTTATTAAGCCCTTCCATGTCCTGATCTGTATAATACAAAGAGAAACCGTCTATATTATCTACCTTAAGATGCCTTACAGAGCTGTCGAGATGCTGAGTGGGTAAACGTGTGAGTCACAAACCAGCCTTCAGACAGCGGGAGAAAACCAGCTTCTGCAAGTCGTCCTCTGGCCTTCATACCAAACCATGGCACATGTCCTGGCCACCCTCATAATAAATAAAAATGTTAAAGACACTTTGTAGCTTCCTGGATGGAAGCATCCAGTGACTTGTGACTGAGCTCAACTTTTAACACATGAGGTAGAGAAGATTGATTCTGGCATGGAAAGGAAATCGGCAAATTTGGATCTGAATTTGCTCATTATCCCGTTGACATTTTTTTTGTGCTCTCATCTCTTTCATGTGTTAGCATTATCAGTGATTTATGCTCATCAGTTTTCACTGTCAGCTTACTTTACAGGGCTGTAAAAGGAACGAATTAACTTAAGTAAACCTAAATAAAGACTGGCGGATGAGTGCAGCTCTGGCAGAACTTGTAAAGGGCCATGGGCACCGATGAGGCCTTGGCCAGAGCCAGGGCTAAAGGGCAGAACAAGGAAGGAGATGGGAGAATGTGGGTCCCCGGAGTCGGGCCCTTCCA
Organism: Rhynchomys soricoides; assembly: GCA_019843965.1. Lineage (NCBI taxonomy): Eukaryota > Metazoa > Chordata > Mammalia > Rodentia > Muridae > Rhynchomys > Rhynchomys soricoides. The sequence continues at coordinate 15,479,524 of JADRCH010000012.1, forward strand.
GAAGCAGAGTCTCATGAGAGCTGGTAATAGACTCCAAGTGGCCAGTTTTATTGCTGAAACCTATAGTCACTTTGACAATGGTTATTTTGTAAGTTTGGTGACACTAAGAGTAAAGTTACATTACTGGCAGATGAGTGCAGCATCTGAAAGTCCCTATCAGATGAAAGTCCCTTTCTGGCATGAATGCATTGTGCAAAAGGTCCTAAATGTGGCCATCCATTGGTAGAATGAAAATATCAACCCTATGAACAAGTGTTTCTTACCTTGGCTATTGGTAGTTGGTGAAAGTGAAGCCCTTCCTATCAGGGAAGCCCTGTCCTCAGACAACAGCACCATGCATCATAACAAACAGCCTGCATCCTCCAGGTGAGCCACCACCAGACAGGGGCTTGATGGCACTAGCATCTGTCCCGCTAAAAAATCAACAGGCAGAGCAGGAGCACCACTGTCCCCACTGGCTCTTAATGGCTTTCAGGTATGTGCATGACTAACTCTTCTTTTGTTCCGCTTCAGCTTGCCAATTCTGTAACTCCTTGGGATATCTTGCTGAGTTTAATTGCAGCTGCCACTCATGATCTGGATCACCCAGGTGTTAATCAGCCGTTTCTTATTAAAACCAACCATTATTTGGCAACTTTATACAAGGTTAGTACTGCTTCATTGGGAATTAATTTGGTTTGTTATTGTTGTTGTTTGTTTTTTAGTATGTGCTTAAAATCCTAGCATGAAGGAGAAAGACAAGAGGACCCCTTGAGCTCACTAGCTGACCTGCCTCACCTAATCCATGAGGCCCAAGCCAGTGAGAGACTCAAAAAAACAATGTGGATGACTCCTGAGGAACGGATCCAAGGTTTACCTTTGGCCTCTACACACATGCATGGGTGCACGCTCACACCACAAATGCACTCACCCACTCACAAATAAACACACGCACAAATAAATTAACAATACTTTAATATTGTTAGAATATTCTGTAGTCTACATTGTTTAATGGTTTGAGGAAGTAAAAGTAGTCAAAGTAAATTTTCAATGAATGTTAATGCTTTAACCAAGTTAATATTACTGACAAATGGTTCTTCATGTCCAGAAATGACTGTTAGGTAACAAAGAAACCCTTTTTATAGAATACCTCAGTCTTGGAGAATCACCACTGGAGATCTGCAGTGGGCTTATTAAGAGAATCTGGTTTGTTCTCACATTTGCCATTGGAAAGCAGGTAAGTTGGATTAATACAAATATATTGCCTATAGAAATAAAGTTACTAATTAAGCTAAAAGTTGTTATTATTCAGCTACTCCATAGCTTCCAGTTTCATTAAGCTAAATGTATCTTTTAAAACATTTCAAAATTGTGGAGCTGGAGAAAGAGCTCAACAGTTTCGAGCATTTGCTGCTCTTAGAGAAGACCTGGGTTCAGTTCCCAGCTCCCACATGATAGCTCACAGATATCTACGTATGGCACACAAACATAAATGTGAGCCAAACACACATACACTGAAAATCCAAAGAAAGTTATATCTAAACTCTTAAGTATGTTACGTAGTTGTCGCTCGTATTTCATTGGCTATTTATTTTTATGAAAGATATCCCCTTTTTTTGAGTACTGTAAAACTCACTTCACACACAGAGGCTCAGTGGTTGTACTTAGATTTTCTGATAAAGGTTTCAGCTGTGTACTTGAAAGATTACACAGAAAGTGACACTGCATAACAAGATGCATTCAGACCACAACATCTGCAAAGCCAATAAAACAAGGCCCTGTGCCCTCATGTACAGCTTCGGAGCTGTCATGAAGGATAATGAATAAAAGGAACAACAGAAAATAGCTTAAAAAATAGTTCAATACTAAGCAAGCCATTTTGATGGCATAATAAAAAACACTAAAGTTAAAGAAGTCCATATGATGGTGTTTGCAGAAACCCCTCACACCTTGCCAGTATGGTCTTTTATACTTTGTGTTAAATATTAAGTATTGTGTGTGTTTGAACCTGTTTGGTGTTTTCTGAATTTTAAAATTGTGCTGTAGTACACATGCAGAGGTTGTCGCCTTCCTCTGGGGTCCTAAGGATGATCTCAGGTCATCAGGCTCAGGAGGCAAGTACTCTCCTATTGAGCCATCTTGTGGCCTTGTTGAGGGCTCTTTGTCATCAATAATACAAAGATAAGCTTATTGTGACCCTCTTGAGGTTTTTTTTAAATCTCACATGAGGCAGATCTTAAAAAGATGCAGTGTATATGCTATCTTTTTTTAACATACAACTTTTTTTTCCTCCAGATAATCTGAATATTCTTAAACAGATAACTGACTTTAAAATTTTTTATGTGCATGTGTATTTTGCTTACATGTATATCCATGCACCAAATGCATGCCAGGTACCCCAGAGCCAGGAGAGTGAGGAACTCCCTGAAAACAGTTTCCTTGTGGGTAGGCTGCTCCTCAGGAAGAGGAGCCTGTAGCATTAATTGCTGAACCCATCTTTGGTCCCTGATCAAACTGCTGAGTAGAATTTTATTCAGATTTCATTAAGCATCTTTCTCAAATTTCTCAGTTGACAGTTGAATGGGCTAGTATTTTCGCTGCCTGAATCTTCTTTTAGGTCCTAGGCACCAAAAAATGAGACGAAGTTGTTTGCTGTACGTACAGGAATTTCTTAGAAAACTCTCTTAAGGATTTTCCCAAACAGCATAATGCTGTTATGGCGGTTGTTCCCAAAAGCAAATAATTCAACTTTGGCTGACAGAATAAAGATGCTTCCTTTGGCGTCTATGCATCATGGTATTTCCCTGCAAACTCTTAGTTTTATTTTAGCTATTATATTTTTAAATGCATTCTTCACAATACTTTCTTATATATCAAGTTTAAAGCAACTTTCAGAGTATCTTAGGGTTTTGTAAAGCTTTCTGAATACTTAGGCATAAGGGAGAAAATAAATTGAAAGCACTAAATGTCTCCTTTATTCTTTCTGTAATTCCAGGCAAGAGATGGAGGCTCAGATAGGTGCTCTGATACTAGCCACGGACATCAGTCGCCAGAACGAGTACCTGTCATTGTTTAGATCTCACTTGGATAAGGGTGACTTACACCTTGACGATGGCAGACATAGGCATTTGGTTCTACAGGTAAACTTCTGAAACTTGCAAAGATTGTTTCCAGGGTAAATTATGTGACAGGTAGAACAAGAATGAACTACAGCAGATATTTTTTCAGGGTAAGTTGAGAGGAATGAAGTTCCTCAGTCAGCATGTTCCCTTCCAGGACATCTGGCTTTGGGACTTTTCCTACTCGGGGTTTCTGATGAAAAGCAGAGAAGGCCACCCAGTCAGCAATGACTACTGTGATGAGTTTCCTCATGAAAGAGGGGCAAGGAGTAGATGGTGTCCCTGGGTTTGTCTGTATTTTATGACTGATCTAGTGATTGTGTCTCCTTGGGATTGTCAGGGGTAATTCTACTTTAACAGGGTTAGCATCCTCATCAGCATTCTGCACAAATACTTGGTAGAGCAGCAGCAGCGTGAAGTTAATGTAACTGATTTCATTTGGTTGTGGACCCCATGCACACTAAACACATGCCCTCCCCCAGCTGCATGCCAGGGGCTTTCTCTCTTCAGTGCTCTCTCCCATTGCTGGAGTCTATTTAAACTCGGTTCAATGAGGTCTTTTCTTTCTTAACATCCTTTTAATATTTTGTTCGCTAGATGGCCTTGAAATGTGCTGATATTTGTAACCCATGTCGGAACTGGGAGTTAAGCAAGCAGTGGAGTGAAAAAGTAACGGAGGAATTCTTCCACCAAGGCAGGTTACAGTCACGTGAATAAACTCAGACCCAGCCATGTAGAAGAGCCTCACAGTAGATGCATTTTATTTTTAACTATCGAGCTTCATGTGCGTATGACCAGTATCACATGGAACGTGATTTAAACTGAGTGACCTGGAGTGTTCATGATGGCACAGAAATTGATCGGAAACCACTGCCTATCGCCACTGTACCTGGAAGTGGGACGCACATTAGAACTGTTGAGGGAACTAACCATGCACTGGAAGGCACAGAGACAGATCTGTGACTAGTGCCGAAGCTTGCAGAACATGGGAAGGATTACCTAAGGCTGAGTGTATTGTATCGGGCTTTCAAAGTAGAGAAAGCTGTCAGGGTGATGCTCAGGTTTGGGTAGAATATATTTTGGGGATCTGAAGTTGAGAAGGGCCTTAGAATTTAGGTTGAACATAGTGCCCCATCCCTTCACCTGTGTAGAGAGCAGGATCATGTGAGCATGTAAGGCATGTTTGAAAGAACTGACAGTCTTGGGAGGAACACCTAGCAAAAACTGTTCTGTTGGGTCTACTTAAATAGTGATATCGATTTGGCAAGCTTTCTACGTGTCTCTAACTTCAAGTTCAGTCCTTTCATGAGGATTCTGTAATGGTCCTCCAGTAAATTCATAGATGCAGTGAAGGTATTCATTATAGATTTAACCAGCAGATGTGTTGCATCTTAACAGTTCTCTTTGTTTAATTTATAGGAGATATAGAAAAAAAGTACCATTTGGGTGTGAGTCCACTTTGTGATCGTCAGACTGAGTCCATTGCCAACATCCAGATTGGTAACTATGTGCATTTAGTTGCAGCTAGTTAAAAAAAAAAATCACTTATTTTGATTGTCTTTAGACTAGAAAATTATTCAAAACAAAGTATTCAACTTATGCTCATTGTAATTTGTAGGACAGTTGAGGACACCTTAACCATTGTGACAACATGTACTCTTTCTTTGCTCTGTCAGCCCCTCCTGTGTGCTTCAGGGACTCTTCTTGAAGGCTCAAATGTCACTTCCATTATATCCAGGCAGTCAGTCCCCACTGCCAGGTTTCCAGAGCGCTAACGTTCACACATGCTTGATTTGCTTTTTGGTATGCTGTCCCACTGCCTGTCGCCACTGTACCTGGAAGTGGGACACACATTAGAACTGTTGAAGGAACTAACCATGCACTGGAAGGCACAGAGACAGATCTGTGACTAGT
>JADRCH010000012.1:15484545-15575824 GCA_019843965.1 Rhynchomys soricoides
GTCAGGGTGATGCTCAGGTTTGGGTAGAATATATTTTGGGGATCTGAGGTTGGGAAGGGCCTTAAGAATTTAGGTTGAACATAGTGAAGGGTGTAGATAAACATCAGGAAGGTCAAGTTTCTAGAAGTTCAGGACTAGCACAGTCACAATGCAGTGGGAGGACACAGCAGCAACACTGTGACACCTATGTTGTCATTACAACGAGTCTTGTTGAACAGTAGGGACTGACTTGATAAAATGGGCACAGCTTATAAGAGTATATGGTGCTGAGCCTGTGGGAGTCAGACTCCTGTGGCAAAGGTAGATAGATGTTTATCTGTTGGTGGACTTAACAGGACAATAGGTGTGCTGTTTTCATTTTCATGGAGAGCTACTCAAGTTCAAAGAATAGGTGAGATGTAGGCAAAGGGGGAAGGAAAGCTCGGTGAGTGGGCACATGTAGCTCCCTTATACGTCTTCTTGCCTGAGGGAATTGCTTTATAGTTTAGAGAGCTTTCAAGTGACTTTTGGAAGTGTTGCTGTGTGTGCTGGACAGACGGCTCCTTGGTTAAGAACTTGCTGCTCTTTTGGGGTTTGCTAGCAGCGTCCATTTCAGGTAGCTCCTACATAACCCCAGCCCGAAGAGCTACGTCACCCCTTCTGGCCTCTGCCCCTGAGAACACTCAAACATGTATAAAACACACATAAATAAAAACATGCATTGTTTTTAGTTGTGATTTTAGCTGAGTATGACAATATATGCCTATCATCTCACTAGTTTTGGAGAAAGGATCCGAGTTCAAGGTCATCTTTAGGGACAAAGAGGGATATGTGAGACTCTCTCAAAGAAGAAAATAAGGGCTGGTGAAATAGCTCACTGGGTAAATGTGCCTGCCATCAAGCCTGAAAATCTGAGTTTGATCCCAGGGGCTCACATGGTGGAAGGAGAACCAGCTCCCACAAGCTGTCCTCTGACCCCCATGTCTTCTTTGCCATTCTCACTTTAATAGTGAGAATATTAAACTAACTTATCATTTTTAGACTATTTCTTTTCAGGAGTTTGGACATTGTACATTCTGAGGTAAACAGTTGTGCCAGGTGTGATATTCCATCCCTGAAGAAGTGGAGCCAAAACCAGTGACTCCTCTTAGCCAGCAGTTGTCTCCCTGAGAACGACCCTGGAGTTGTGTTCTAGTGCCCTTAGAGTTGATATGGCCACCACATGTGTTAGCTTAAGTAAGATGTGCTTGTTCAGCTCAGAGAAATAGACTAGAGCACCACTGAAATCCCAAATTGTAAATCCCATGTCCACACACAGACCTCTTAAAAGCTAATATTTTGGCTAATACTTGAGTGGAACTGAAGAACATTAAAACTCTAAATGTTTTAAAGATCAATTCAAGACATATTTTAATGGCTTTTTCCTCTGTTTCTCAAGGTTTTATGACTTACCTAGTGGAGCCTTTATTTACAGAGTGGGCCAGGTTTTCAGACACGAGGCTGTCACAGACAATGCTTGGACATGTGGGACTGAATAAAGCCAGCTGGAAGGGACTGCAAAGACAACATCCCAGCAGCGAGGATGCCAGTGCTGCATTTGAGTTGAGCTCACAGTTATTAACTCAGGAAAATCGGTTATCATAACCCTGAACCAGTGGGACAACTCCCTCCTGCAAGACTGTGAAGTGGTCTTGAGTTGAAGAACTGGTTCTGACTGCTGAGGTGTCCAAGGAAATGATGCCAGCATTATTTATCAAGATGTCTTCTGTTGGATCATACGAGCCCACTTTTTAATGGTAAGACATGAATATACAGTAATATGCATCTGGCTTCTGTCTGAATCTTTAACTGTGTAAAGCTCAGCAGGAGAACCCAAAAGGATTAACAAAGGACACAGGTCTTACGTGTGCCATGTGCTTTCTAAGTGTGTACCCTTCAAGCCCTGAAACTTGAACTCAGCCTCAGCAGCAATCTTGATGCAACCAGTCCAATCCAATAGCACATCTGTCCCTTCCACTACATTCTCTCTGAGAAAACAGAAATGTGAAGCGCCCAGCCTCTGCTGCCTCTGGCAAGAATCAATCAATGTTTACAAATCAAATCTGAAGTATTGGTTCTAATTGCCTTGGAGCAGGATTGTGAAGGAACCACTGACCGTTCTCAGCTGAGCTGGAGACTGCAGCTCTTCGCAGCATTTGCCTTTTCTTTGGATGTGTCACCCACGCCTCCCACTTGCTGTTTGGTTCTATGCACTGGAGACTGAGCATTTACCACAGACAACACATGAAGCTTTCTCCACTCCAGCGCCTTCTGGCAACACAGACTCTTTTTTTAACTATTAGTTTTTAACTTGGGGTGGGAGGGAAGGAACACCAATGTCCTAGCTGTGTTCTGACTCTGCAGTGAAGACACTGCATGTTGTTTTCACTACTGTACACTTGACCTACACATGCAAGAAAAAGGTGGAATGTTTAACATACCATAATCAGCTCAGGGTATTTGCCAATCTGAAATAAAGTGGGATAGGGAAGTGTGTTCTTCAAATCAAGGGTACTAAAGTCCCTTTCGCTGCAGTGCGTGAGAGGTGTGTTCTGTATGGCTGTGTGTTTGTGTGCATGTTTGTGCATGTATGGCTGTGCATGTTCTGTCCATCCATGTCAGAAAGGATTAGCAATGTAAGCTTTTATTTATTGTTTTAGAATGTGACATAGTGAGCAGCCACACTCGGGGGAGGGAAGGTAGGAGAAGCTATAAGATTGCTCCAGATGCCTTAAACTATGCACAAAGCTAAGTGACCAAACTTCTCGTTTTGATTTGAAAAGTGCATTGTTTTCTTGTCCCCCCTCCCCCACTTTGATGAAATGTTACCCTTTGGTGGACCTTTTGATGTGAATAGATGTTTTCTAGGATAAAATCTAAGGACTGATTTTAGACTTAAAACATTCCACTTTTGTACTTTGTTTTCAGTGGTCTTCTGTAGAGCAAGCACAACTGTAATCTAGTTTAAGAGAAACGGTGCTTTCTTTTAGTTAACTTGTATTTCCCTTGTTACTGTTAAAGACTGTTTATTATGTTTACAGTTTGTTGCAACAGCCATCTTCTTGGGAGAAAACTTGAGTGTAAAGCCATCTGTAAAAGGCTTTGCCACACTCATTAAAAACATGTGCCTGTTGCTGTTACCTTTCGATGAATAAAAACTGGTCTTTTCTCATTTTCTTCTCTTTGCACTTTACCTCACCACTCAATCCTTTGGAAATCACATGCTGAATTAATTACTTAGGTGATCAGTTAGCTGCTGCGGCTTCCATTCAGTCGTAGGTATTTTGCAGTCTAAGCTGTATGCAGACTTTGTCTTCTGGGAGTGTATGAGCCTTCCTCTGCACCCTGCAAGTGTGGCAAGGCCTGGTTCAGTTTGGTTAGTCTTGTCTGCTGTGGATGGTACTTCATAGTATTTGTTGGACATTGCCTAAGAAGTCACGCCCTTGAAAGGGATAAAAATACCAGTTGTGTTTATATTCTTGGCCTTTTTAAAGCAATGTAAGAAATAGCCACTTAATCCTTTTTTTGAGACAGGGTCTTAAGCTCAGATAGCCTGGTAACAATGTAGACAGGCTGGCCTCAACTCACAGATACCTCCCTGCTTCTGGGCACTAGTATTAAAGGTGTATGCCACCATACCCGGTGCCAATTAAGAGTGGCCTTTCTACCCTCTCAGACCTAATTCATTAGAAGGGATACAGTTCAGATTTTAAAATCAGACATATTTGCTCCTACTTCCTAGAAGAAAGTACAAGCGTTGGCGAACTCACTTGAATGATTTCCTAATTTTCTACAAAAGCTCAAATTTTAGTAATTCTAATATATCCAGAGTAAATAGTAATTTTAGAAAATACTTTACCTTTTTTTTAAAAAGTGGGTTGCTAAGTCTCTGAAATCCAGTATGTGTTTTAAACTTACAGCACATCTCACTTTCTCCTAGCCTCGTTTAAAGTGGTTTTCCGTGCACACGTTTGGCTCTCCTATTAGACAGCATGGGTACAGGATAATAGTCATTACCCAAAGACAGCCACTGGCCACTCCTAAAGTGACAGCATGTTGGCATATTTGACTTGTCTAGGGTCTGATGAGATTTCCTGCAAGTTAATATCACCTTAAACAAGTTCACAGTAACTGATACTGCAAAGAAGTCTTGGTATTTTAATTTGCAATGAGAAACGCAACTACCAATCATTCTCTCCCTTTAGGCAAATCTCCTTCAGAAGCCAAATTAGAATCAGCTGGTTTTCTCAGTGAGCAAGAATTCTGAGCAAGGGACACAAGCTTCCAAAGCATCCATCTCCCTGTGGGGATACCTGCTGATATCATAGCTGTAGACTGGGTACCTCCTCCCCTGGATGCTAGAGGTTTTCTGCCACTAGTTGCTTCCTCACATTGGCTTGATTGGCAACTCCATTAGACCTGTTACTTCCTATGGCCCTTTTTCAGTTGAGTTTGCCTAGGCAGGCTGCAGTGCCTCTGTGGTTGTCTCCTTGTGCGCTGATTATACTTGTCTTCAGGTTTAATAACACGACGGTTTAGCTTCCTCCTTTGGCTTCTCACAGGGTTGCCTTGATGGTGCTCCCAAACCTATCAAGTTTGTTTTCTACAGCTGTATGGGAATTACCTGCTTCAACCTGTTTTCCTTCAACAATTGGTTTTTTTCTAAAAGAATTTAGGTCACTTTTTATAAAAAGCAGATTCAGAGTAGTACAAAATTTATGGCATTTCAAGATATATTGGACACTTCAAAGAATTTTTGAGTACATAGCAGCCATTTGGGAGTCTGGACCCACTGCTGAGGGGGAGTTGGGGTGGGTGAGAGAGTCTGCTTTAGAGCTGAGAAGATTTTTAACAAGTCCTATCTTAACGTGGCCATTAACATTGTACTCCAAACATAATAGTTTGTAATAAGTCTTTGTATTTAAAAAAAAAAAAATTACTTTTTTGTCCTTTGCAAACCTGGAAAAAATATCCTGCACCAGAGGTATAGGTAAGAAGTACTAGTAATCCCTTCACAGCTCTGAAAATGGAATTTTACACAATGCTTTTTAAATGCTTGTTTCTTATTTCAGACTTAAAAATTGTCACAAGCTTATGTCTTTAAGTCAGTGATTGCTGATTGAGACTAATGTATTCCATACTGCTTTTAAAGAAATGTGCAAACTAGTTGGCACACCTTTGACATGTATTTGAAACAACTTTGAAACTGTGCTCACTCCCTACTAAGAACCTACATAGCATGGAGAGGACCCCCAAGGGTCTTCAGGAGAGATAACCACCTCTGTGGGGCAACATGGGTGTGAACTGACAGGAACATGAAAGGTCTCTTATGTTCTTCAGTGTGCAGGGTATAGGGCAGATGTAAACTGGGCCATCAGTAAACATTACTGTGGAGTGCCCATGCACCTTTTAGCTATCACATTATTGCTAAGAAATGTACTCAAAGTGGTTCAGTAATGCTGAAGTTGTACAGTACATGATGTCTGGTACCTGTTGGATACACAGCATGGCACTTGGTGTTCAGCTTTTAGAGAGCATTAAAAGTTATAAGCCATGGCCTCTGCTCAGATTGTCTTGGTGAAAGAAAAATGTGTACAAAGTGCTTGTAATTAGCTTTCAGACTGACTAGGAGGGATAATGCTGGGGTATTGTTTAAGAGACTAACTTAATAAGGAAACTAATACCCTTTGTGTCTCTTAGCGCCTGAGTCACTGAGCATTCAAATGTGATTATACAGTTTCAAGTATTGAAGATGATACTCTGAGTAAATACTAACTTTATCAATTTTAAACTTTTATGTCTGTTTTGTAAGTTACCCTGGAGTCCATCCTTAGAATCTGGTGAGGTGGAAGGGGAAAGACAAACACTGTTATTTTCATATTTAGCTTGTTGTTGGCTGTTGACTTAGTCATTTGTGGCTTTCAGTTGATTCAGTAGTTTAAAAAGAAAAAACAACTATCTTATGTTTGTCTTTAAGTTCGTGTGTGTGTGTGTGTGTATGTGTGTACCAAATTTGAAGTATTCATTGTTTGGACATGTCTTGTAAAAAATTTCAGGAAACTGTAATGGTATCAAAGTTTTTTTATCTACAATTTATAAAAAAAAAATATAAAGTTTTGAAAGAAACATCAAAGTCTACCTGTCAGCTTACTTCAGATGCTGTAGCACAAGACTCAAAGTCTGACAGGGTGCCAGGTTGGTTGGGATCCAAGAGGGGCTTCCTTCCCAGTTTGCAGACTTGCTAATTTCTAGTTTATCCTCACATGGCCAATAGGAGAAAGAACTAATTTTCTCACACTTAGTTTTCTTACTAATCCTATCATGGGGTCTCCATAATTGGACATAATAATTGCCACTCAAAGGACCTACTCCTCTAGTGAGTTAGGGCCTTGTGTGAGAAGAGCACTACACAAACATGCACTTATTAACTGCTGAGAGTTCCTAGGTATAGGGGTACAGCTCAGCGGTAGAGCTCTTGTCTGCCATGAAAAAGTCTCTGGGTTCCATCACACAAAGTTCAAGATTAGTCAAAAACTGGGTTTTCCATTTAAGGATCATTTTAAGAATAGGAAGGCCGGGCAGTGGTGGCTCATGCCTTTAGTCCCAGCACTTGGGAGGCAGAGACAGGTGGATTTCTGAGTTCGAGGCCAGCCTGGTCTACAGAGTGAGTTCCAGGACAGCCAGGGCTACACAGAGAAACCCTGTCTCGAAGGAAGAAACAAAAAAAAAAAACAAAAGAAGAGGAGGGGGCTGTTTTCTAGGGTATACAGAGGATTTGGGTGTCGCACTGGAGGCCAGTTTTACAAAGCTCAACTTCAGAAAGCATGGAATGGAGTTGGGCCATCCTGTGAGCTTCCCCTTGCTTGTTTCTTGTTTTCTTCCCTCTACCTCTTTCTTCTTAGGAAGCAGGAGTGTGATTTTAGAAGTATTGTGTCCACAGAACGGCAGACTTGATTTTAAGGCCTTCACCGAGGTACCAAATCTTTTGAGTGACTTTCTGACCTCTAAAATATTTACCAAATAAGACAAATGGATAGTAAGAGCTAACTGAATGGCTGCTGTGAGCATTCTTTGGTAATTAATTTCATCATGACACCCTTACAGTGCTAGGTGTTTCTCTTGGTCTCCTACCAGATTTCTGGAAGGAGTAACATGATCCTTGTCCTGTTCTAAACGTATCAGTTAGGCTCTGTTGCCAATATCAGTATCTCAGAATGACTTCCCAACTGTTTTTGGTCTTCTTTTTCACCATTAAGATACTGCTTTCTAATATATAAAGTTCCATGAGATATGAATCTTTCACTAATAAAAAAGCATCTGGTAAAAAAAAAAACAGGGGTGGCCATTGGAAAACAATGACAGACATATTAGGTAAAAACCTTCTGATGAAAAGTGGCCTTTGTCCTTAAATTGAGGCTTTTCATCATGAAGTAATCAGAGTCTACTTGGTGTTATTTGGGCTGTCTTACCCTTTGCCTCAAGAATATTCAAATTATGCCTGCATTATGCTGTAACTGTGAAGGGCCATTAAAGGGGACTTTTGTAAGACAGATTTTGAGAGCTTCAGCTAGAGAAACAACTCTTAGTCCTGAAGTGAAGAGCTTCCTCAGGAACAGTGAGATGCTGGGTCCTTACAACTGTGGTTTTCTTTCTATTTGTTGTACCACTAAGACAGTGAAACGCTGGACTACTTAGAGAACTTCCAGGAAACAGGCTCAAAAAAGGAACTAAGAATGGTGAAAACAGGAAAAAGCACAGCCTTGAAGCCCTAGTAATGGATGAAGGTGCATGTCAAATCCCATGACAGCCTTTCAGCCTTTTTGGCCTTGTGGTTAAGGGTAGAAATGCTGGAATGGCCTGTCCTTAGCAAGAACTAAGTTCCCTTTTGCCTGGCAACTCCACAGCTGATAAAGTTAGGTAAACTAGGTTTAAGCCTTATTTTTGAGACAGAGTCTCAATGGCTCCAGAATAAACTCACTTGCCCAAGATCATGTGTGGCTCCAAGTCCAGCGCTCTGACTCACATTCTCTATCCCTGAAAGTGTCACCACAACACTGTCAGATACAAGTTCAGCTCACAGCTCTATATTGTATGGGAGGCCTCCTGGGTTGGCTTTCCTTTGTCAAAACCAGTCTAAGAGGAAAAGATAACACAGCTCTTTAAGGAATGTATCTCTGCTTTAAAATGCACTACAAGTTACCCTAAAGCAACATGTCAACACAAAGAATTTAGCTGCAAAGGAAAGACAGAGAAAGGTAAATGTATAAATATATAATAATATCATCCAAAGAAAATTCAACAGCTTGCTTTATTTTAAAATAGTAACTTTCATATAGTAGAATACTAGCCAAATTCAATACTGATATAAATATAAACTTCTTAGGTCAAAATATGTGGTCAGGCGAATCTTCTGAATCTCATAAAAGACAGTTTTCAAACCATATAAAATATTCAAAAACAATATACAGCAAAAACATACCACAATTTAAACTAAGTAAGCTATGAAAAATAGCCCAATCTTTGTTATGATTTAGAACACCTATTTTCAATAACTTAAAATATTATCTACACTTCCCATCCCTAAATTCTCCTGGGAAGAACTACTGGTCTAGATTTAAATAATCCAAATATCTTCTCATAGTAAGAGATTCTGACATTAAAGAGTTTATCAGAAACACAAAAATCATGAAGAGTACTAAGTACTTTAGAGTATAACAAGCCCTTCCTTCCAAGCCCTAGATAATAAAGGCAGTTTTCTACTTTCTAATAAGACCTAAGCTTTATCTGCATAATGTAATTCATTGGCTGACCAATAATAAATAGCTTAAAGGGAATTTATTCACCTACAGTAATATTTCATTATAAAGGATATTTTGACCAATATTTCAAAATTATAAATTCAGTTATGCTGACATTTCCAGAAGTGTTGTGCTGGCTATTTTGTCAGCTTGACAGAGTCATCTAAAAGGAAGTGAACCTAAATTGAGAGAATGCCTCCATAAGATCTAGCTGTAAGGCATTCTCTTAATTAGTGATTGATGGGGGAGGGCCCAGCCCATTGTGGGAGGTGCCAACCCTGGTCTGGTGATGCTGGGTTCTATAAAAAAGCGGGCTGAGCAAGCCAGGGGAAGCAAGCCAGTAAAAGCAAAAGTGGCCCTCCATGGCCTCTGCATCAGCTCCTGCCTCCAGGATCCTGCCCTGCTTAAGTTCCTGCCCTCACAGCTTGTGATGATGAACTGCTATATGGAACTGTGAGTGAAATGAACCATTTCCTCCCCCAAGTTGATTTTGGCCATGGTGTTTCATCAGTGATAGTAACCTTAACTAAGACAATTGTTAACTTAGCAATAAATCATCTGTATGAGACCACTTATTAAACTGATAAGAAAGATGATACATTCTGGCTTTTATTTAAGATATGATTTAATTCAATAATTTGATTTGTTACTACTTGAGAAGTACATTTGCTTCCCAGTATTGAGTGGTAATGAGGTTTAAACAGCCTTCCTGGTCCTCACTTCCCTCTAACAGAGAGCAATACAGAGATTCAGCAGTAAACATCTTCTGCTGTGTATGTAAACTCAGCTCCAGAAAACAGAAAGTGCGACACACTCAGGTCCTGTCCGCGGCATTCCCAGCTGCAATGGTGTACTATAACAACAGTATACCAGCTGTTCATCACTGACTAGTAAACTCTCAATGAAGAGGAAGGGAACAGTCCTCACTGATGCCATGCATTGTGAGCTTTTACATCTTTCTGTATCCAAATGTGTGCATATAAAACTTTTGCATGGATTTTAGTGTTAAGAACTGAAAATGCACATAATACATGTGTGTTAAGGAGAGCTCCGGAACTAACCATCTCATAGGAGCCAAACCAAATTCTGGTGCTTTCACTAGTTCTTACTCCTCTAATTGGGCTAAGAAGGAGACCAGTGAACACTACAGTCAGGAATTTACTAAGTACTGGTGATTTCTACTAGCCAATCTCAGCTCTGGAGGCCAACAGATGAACCAGGAGTCTTTCTGAATTCTTTGTCCATTAGGAGTCTGGAACATTTTCAATTAAAGCCTTCATTTTCCCTGTAGACTTCAATATATGTGGGCCAAACTGGAAAAGAAAAAGCATAAAGCATGGAATAAGTCAGCAAGTATCTCCATGTGAACAACGGGCAGACAGGAGTTAGTACTGGAGTGGTCTACTCAGTCTGTGAGGTGCAGCAAGGCCTTACAAGCCCATGTCAGATCTCACTGGGAAAACTCACCAGGCACCCCTAAGGAGAAAACGATCCTGTCTTATTTTAAGTAAATCTTTTAAAGATCTGATTACAAATACTATACTTTATCATAATGAAAATCTTACTAGATTAAATTTCACTTCATTATACTTAAATACAAAACTAAAAATCCTGCAGGGAAAAGTTAACATTGGAAAGTGCTATGCAGTGAAATCCGGACTCTGCTTTTTTTTACTTATGTTTTCTTTGTAAGTTTTGGATTTCCAAACAAACAACTAACTTTTACAGTGAGAAAAATAGAAATATAAACAAACATGTCATCCTTGCTGGTCACAATGGCACAACTACTTTAATCTCAGCATCGGAGGTGGAGGTAGCAAGATCAGAATTTAAGCCAGCCTTGCTACATACCAAGTTTAAGTCCAGTCTGGATCGCGTGAGTCCCTGTTTCAAACAAAAGATGGCTGACCCTTTCCCACCCAGCCTGCTACAATCTCCATACAGGTATAGAGCAGCCCCTACCGAATCCAGCAGGAGACACGAGTCGGTGGCTCAAATATGGATCCTCACCTAACATGCTACTACTCACCAGGGCCGGCTCTGAAGTGGCCTCTGACTCTGGCTTTGGAATTCCTCTTTCAGCTTCTCCTTGGCTATTGCGTCGATGCCGATACGCAAACTTCTTTTTCAGAGCCTCTGCTATGACAGCAGCAGGGTCAGTAGTATCTACTGGCCTAGGTTTTACATCTTTCTCGGACCTTTGAGAAAGGAGCAGAAACCAAGGGGACAGGTCAATATGTGGAGGTCCTCCAGGGGTTCTCTATGGACAACAAATGGTGACCACGACACTGCTAGTAGCAGGACTTGGACTAAAGATCTCAACATGAAAGTGCACAGTCAGATAAAGGACAAGTCAGGGCTGCTTCTTCCAGAAGTACCCAGTGCCTCCAGAGGGTGCATGCATCCCATGCCTTCACTGAAGGAGTGAGAGCTCACAACAGAGTCTACATGTGGGCTAGTGAGATGGCTCAACAAGTAAAGGTGCCTGCCACCAAAACTGATGACCTCAATTCAATCCCCAGGACTCACATCGAAGGCAAGAATCAAATCAGAAGAAGTCACCTTCTGGCCTCCCCACACTCATACTGAACCTTTTCTTAAAACAAGTAACCTTTTTTAAGAAATGAGTTGGGGGTTGGTAGCGCATGCCTTTAATCCCAGCACGCTGGAGGCAGAGGCAGGTGGATCTGACTGTGAGGCCAGCCTGCTCTACAGAGTGAGTTCAGGACAGGCAGGGCTACACAGAAAAACTCTTTCTGGAAAAACCAAAGGAAAGAACAACAAATGAGCCCACACAAGAGGATACTACTTGGTGGAATTGGGAAGCTTGCTTCCAGCCCAGCCACTCCCTGCCCTGCCCTTGGCTGTGCTGTGTGGAGGAGGAGTTAGAGCTGCAGACCTTTCTTGAAGGGAAATGGCTCAGCACTCATGTTATAAACCTGAGACTCCCAGTACTCAGGCTCTCCAAGACTGAGGTGGGAACAAGAACAAAGGTCAGGGCCTCACCTCTTCACTGACCGTAGCTTCACACTGTTCATGTCTTTAAGGATCTCTAGCATATTTGGCATGTCAGGCTTCTTTGGGTGGCCCTTAGCCAAAGTCTTTCCTGCACTGAGTCTTTGCTCTCTTCGTTCTTTAATCAGATCAAGAGCAGATGTACTTTGGTGGAGCACCAATGGAGGGGGAGGGGGAGGGGGAGGGGGAAGAGGAGGAGGAGGGGGAGGTGGTGCTACAGTAACAGATGTGGAAGAAACTAAGCAACCTACAGAGAAACAAACAAACAAAGTTAATTTTTATGGTAAGCAAGAAAGCATCACTTTCTACAGGCAAAAGTATGTGACAGACATCTGTATTCCTAAAAGCAATATCCTTAAAAAGAATCTATAAGGAAAATGTAATTCAATTACTAAGAAATGTCTGAATCTGAACCCAAACTCACCCCATGGAAAAGTCCCATCCAAATGCATACAGGTGTTTTTAAGAGTTTAGACACATCTGTTTGTGGAGAGCAGCATAATCACTCTTAGCAGAAATATAAAGCAGTCTACACTCATGCACATCTGTCCTCATACTACTGGACAATTCAGCACTACCACAAGTATCAGAAACTTTCGTCATACTAGCTGTTTGCATGCCTATAATCCCGGCACCTGGGAGACCAGAATTCCAGGTCCCATAAAACAGTATCGCACTTAATTTTCAAACAAAAAAGTAATTAAGTGTTAAAGAAATAAAATATCTAAAATTTACTTTTCTTGCCTAACTCAAAGCTGGCTGTGTCTGCTGCAGAACTATACAAACCAGGGCTTGGGAAGTAGTAACATCACAGAGTTTTACAGGGAGGATTCAGGCTATAAGACATCTCAGCAAACTGCAAAGTATCTCCTACTTATGGTAGTTTCCCTAGTCTACCAGCAGAGGGAAGTAAGGAAAACAGTTCCAACTTAAGAAAAAGCCAGACCGTGACATGCAAAGCACATTTCTATGCAAACCACTGAGCCCACCGCTCACCTTCTAGTGCCCTGTGCCCAAAGCACCATAAGCAACATGATTCAGACACTGGGCACTTAAGTGACTCTCCAGGACTATGAAGTGACAGGAAACCACTACTTTCCAACAGACTAGCAGGCTAGGATTTCAAGGCCATAGCTTCTCCATGGGGAAAAAAATGTGCCACACCAGTTAAACCAACGGGATTAGGTGAAATCCTGATTGGGCTTCTCCTGTGTACAAGAGAAGGAAAAGGGCCTTCGGGGCGTGCTGTGTGCATCCTTATTACTTTCTATACGCAATGGCACAGGGGCTTGGTAACACAAGTCCTGTTCCGCCCACTTTAGAGCAGGAAAGTGGCGGAGTGTCAGACGTTCATCTCGGCCTGCTGACAGTCCCACCCAGAAACTGGTTCCTCTCATCAGACAGAAAGCCACGCTCTGTCCTCTGTCTGAGGGGTGGGTATCAGATGGAGGAATCTAAGCTTCCCATAAAGCAGTCATTTACAACAGCCCACTTCAAATGCAGGCATCTCAGAGTTTGCCAAGTAGATTTCTCCCTACTCTTCTCAAACCTAAAGTCACACACACATCATCAGGTTTTGCACTGTCTTAGACAAGACTGGAGAAGACTAATAGCTTTCACTGTCCTTCCCATTGGCCAGTCACAAGCCAATTCGGGGCCACATACCTGCACTTGGACTCTGCTGCTCCTGTAGGGTCACAATCTTGGCAATCTGAGCTCTAAGGGCAGCAAGCTCGCTTTCAAGTGCAGAGATCTTCTGCAAGGCCTCCTCACTGGCTAGTGTCATCTTTGGAGAAGGCTTGTCTTGAGACAAGTTAGGTAAAGAAATGTGCCTGCTTGGGGGCCTCTCAAAGCAAGGAGGGTCATCCTCAAGAGAAGAACTGGACCTGACATCTGCCCTGCAAGAAAAACATAAAGGTGGCCATCACACGATTGCTCATCAGGTTATCACACAAGTCAGTATTCTCCAGCTATGTGCCAGCACTGCCCCACTCCTTTACTGTTCACAGAGCCTGTTGCTCCTCCACCACTGTCAAGAGGCACTACAGGAGCCCAGAAAGGCTACTGATGGGTTTTGGGTTTTGTTTTGTTTTTGTCGTCACCTAAAAAATTTCACTTTCCAAATGGCAATCTAAGCATAGCCCACGGAAAGATCAAACCACGAATGTATGGAGTCCTGGCTTTGCCTTCTCGCACCAGCATTTCCTGTATTTGACTAAACACATCAAACAAGAAATACGGGAACAATATAATCCAGCCACATCCCAGAAACTGAAAGAAAAGGAGAATCATTAATGTCATTTCTCTCTTACACCCACACTGTGAAAGTCTCAAGACTTGAAACACTGCTCCCTGAAGCGCTGGGAACACTTCAAAACTGGAAGAATTCTTCCTGAGTACAGAAAGCAATCATAATTCCCGGTATGAAGATCACAAATTCAAAGTAGCCTGGACTACATACATAGTAAGCTGGAAGCTAACCTGTGCTACTCTAAGGAGCAGAAACAACTGCATTGTGCCTGGATTAAGTAAGGACTGTAGTTTCCAGCTTCTTTAACAGTTTAGGAAACATGTAGCTGACCAGGTTAATAAAGCTTCAGGCAGTGTTAGCTAGCAACTGAAGACAGTTATGCCTCAGCCCTCTTCTGTATGCTGTGAGACCAGTGCAGTGTACTGTGGTATTTTAGTGAGAGAAGGTGAGGACACTCTGGCTGGGTATCATCGTTTGCCCAGCCCTTCTTACAAGTTCCTGAGAAAATAGAGTACTGGCAAGAAAAGCGGACATCTACACTTTAGTCACTGTCCTCATAGCTTCTCCATCACATGCACTCAGACATTTTTGTTTCTGTTTTTGAGGAATGGTTTCACTCACTCTGCAGCTCTGGCTTCTTGAAAACGCTAGGCAGGCAGGCCAGCTTTCTAACCCCCAACCCAAATTCTGGGATTACATGCAGTACCACCACACTGTTTCAACCAACCAAATCCTATTAATCACAGGTATTACTTAAGCCCTTTAGCAATTTAACGTTCATGTAACTTGACACTGGTGTTTTGTTTTTGCCTGAGAGCTATATACATAACTTGGCTTTTGACTAGGAACTGGATCCACATGTTTTGTTCAAACCTCTTTCTACTTTGAGTAAGTTGTTAGAACGTTTGCAAGTTGCCTTTTCACCTTTAAGACTGGAAATGGAAAAGCTTCAAGAATAAATGTTGCGGGTTACTCTGATGCTGTTTGTATTCTGATATTAATTCTGCTTCCTCGAGGGGGGTTGCCTCCGACGAGCAGTCAGTCACACGTACGTACTCAGGTGATCTCATGGGAACCTTCTCCCCATTCTAATTGGTCAATAAAGGCAAGAGACCGTGATTGGGCGGGCAGTGGAGGGGAAAGGTGGGACAGGAGGTTTTTGGAGAGGGAGGGAGGAGAAGAAGGGAAGAGAGAAGATGGAGGAGGAAGAGGAGGAAGAGGAGGAGAAGGAGGAAGAGGAAGAGAAGGAAGCCATGATGGGGCAGAACCACGTAGCCAAGAGAAGCTGCAAGTAGCAAAGGGTCTTATAGCTGGAATAAGTTAGTATAGCAGTAGATCTGCCCAATCTAGGCATATAGCTTATAATAACTGGACTGTGTGTTTTATATATGGGCTTATTGAGGTTGGAAAAGCTAGCAGTAAGTGCACGCCTGTTCTTCCCCAGTCCTCAGCACACCTAACATCACAATAGCACCTTTTAAAATTTGGAATGTGTAGAGTAGGGAAGTGTTTTCATTCCAAAGCCTCAATTACTATTTCCTTTTTTACCCTAATACTGAGAAAACCAGATGAGGAAATTTGTTTAAAAGGTTGTGTGAAAAGTAAATTCACAACAACTTCCAAACGGCTAGACATGGTAAAACATGCCTCCATCCCAGAACTTGAAGCCATAGGATCGTGAGTAGAAGGCTAGCCTGGACTACTCAGAGAACGCTCATCTGAGTGCTGGGGATATAATGTAGTCCAGTCAGTGAAGTGATGGTTTAGCATGCACAAAGCCCTGGCTTCAAACCAATACTGCATAAAACTGGGTACAGTACATAATGCCTACAACCCCAGGATTCTGCTGGTACAGGTTGGAGGGATAGTTCAACATTATCCTTCATTACACAGTAAGTTCAAGAGCAGGCTGGTCCACATGAGGCCCTGTCTCAAAAAAAAAAAAAACCAGGAGGGTCGGGAGGTAATTTAGTTGACGTGCCATGTGGACCTAAGTTTGATCTCTGGAACCCATGTGAAAAGCTAGGTATAGATGTACATGCTTATAACTTCAGTACTGTGGAGGCAGAGAGAGGTGGATCCCTGGGGCTCGCTCACCAGGCAGCCTCGCCTGATCTGCAAGGCTCAGTCCCAGAGACTCTTTGTCACAAAACAAGATGGACAGTACTAGAATACCTGAGCCTGACCTCTGGCCTCCACATGTTTGCATATGTGCATATATGTCCACAAACTAAGTAAGTACTCACCACACAATACACATACACAAAATAAGGCTTACATTTCTACATGCCTACAGATGAATACCATCCTTTTCCTTTCCACTGAAATCTTAACAAATATAAAAACAAAAAGTATCTAGATGTTCAAAAAGCGGGAAACAGCTATGATATGTTTCTTTAAAACCATTTCACCATGCCAGCTCTGTCTGCTAGTGGGACTTCTTCATGTTTTGCCTGCTTCACTTGGCTCCCAGACACTCTATGGTAGAAGAGCACAGCCTCCTGAGTAAAGTACAATGTGCTGAAATTCCTGCCTTTACTGTGCTGGTTTGTTTTATGTCAACTTGATGCAGTGGGAGTCATCTGAGAGGAGGGAGCATACATAATTGAGAAACTGCCTCCAACACAGTGGCTCTCAACCTTCCGAACGCTGCGACCCTGTAACACAGCTCCTGTGTTGTGGGGACCCTCAACCATAACGTTATTCTCATTGCTACTTCATAACTGTAACTTTGTTAGTTATGAAATTGTAGTGTGAATCTCTGTTGTCTAAATGGTATTAGACAACCCTGTTGAAAGAGTCCTTCAACCCCAAAAGGGTAGATACCCCAGAAGATCAGGCTGTAAGCAGGCAGGCTTAAAGGGCATTTTCTTAGTGGTTGAGGTTGACTAGGGAGGGCCCAGCCTACTGTGGGTGGTGCTATCCCTAGGCTGGTGATAGCACCTGGGTTCGATAAGAAAGTAAACCACACAGAATAAGCCATTAAGCACCACCCTCTATGGCCATCAGCTCCTGTCTCCAGGTTCCTGACCTGCTTGAGCTCCTGTCCTGACTCCCTTTGGTGATGAACAGCAATGTGAACGTAAACTGAATAAACCCTTTCCTCCCCAACTTGCTTTGGGTTCATGATTTTTCATGACAGCAATACTTGACGAAGATAATTATCATTCTTCTTTGATATAAAGAGAAGCCAGTTTTGGCTTTATTTTGAAACGGTCTCAGGTGTCCCAGGCTGACTTTAAAACAAGTTCTCCACTCTGAGAAAACAGCCTTCCCATCTGCTTATCCCTCACTGACCCCTCAATATTCAGCTCTGGAACCATTTCTCCAGAAGCCAGGCTAACTTCTCTCATCATGCAGGGCCTTTCTCCAGCTGTATCAGTGACACTGACTTCCCCTAGGACTCCCAGTACACCAATGCATCTAAACCTAAAGACTGTCTGATTTCTGGTGCTCAGAGTGAAGAACACGTGCTGAGTAATTTCTTAGACTGACTAAGTAGTAAATGTTTTTTGTAAGCTTTCAAATGAATGGAGACATTTCTACACTCAGTGTTCTTTCACCTAACCCCAACTCATTTTGATATAATTTTTAAGAAACATTCTCCAAGTATACAAATTTTCTATGATACGATGGATTCCTGTACTCCAGTGAAACTATTAGTTACCTAACCCATCTTTGTCAGTTCTTTCTGGCCACTTATACTAGAATATAACCTGAATGGCAGGGAATTCTGTGGTTCAAAAGGACTTAGGCCGAACGTTCCTGGGAACTTTACAAATGGTAGCTGATTCTGAAAAATATACCCAAAAGAAGAAGGACAAGCTATCATCAAATCAGGCTCTTAAAGTATCCAACGCATCCTTGAAAACAGCAGACACTGTGTCTCAGCCCCATCGCCTTCCAAACTAACCTGAGTCTTGTTGAGCACTCTCCTTCTTCGGTGGCTACCCACCCAACATCAGCAAAAGATGCCACCACATCCTCTCTTGCGTACGTGGGACTCCATTCTGTTGCATGGCTGGTAAGCTGGAAATTACAAAGAAAGAAAGTCCTTTATCTGTAAAATTTAACATAAAATTAAAAGCCAAAGAGATATCATCAGTAGCTCTATGGCAGGCCAGCTCACAACCTCAGGATTTTAATTTAACATTACCCAATCTCTACATCATAATTCTTTTATTTTATTCATCTAAAAGCATAAGAAAAAAATTAGATTCTAAGTATTATTAAAAACCACTGATTTGGGGCTAGGAATGTAACTCAGTGATAGGATACTTGGCTAGCATGCTTAAAGCACTGTGCTCTCTAACACCCAAAACAAGCAAAAAAGATACCACTTTTTCCTGAAACAAATGTGGAGGACACAAAATCAAGCGTCACTACTCACTGTGGTAAACAACTCTAAGACCCTAGCAATGCTGAGAGTTAATACTGTCAGGTCCACTGTGGTAAACGACTATAATAACTAGTGATGGTTAACACGGTCAAGTCCCACTGATTGCTGATACTCTTGAGATAATGACTGTGATGCTCCAGTGATAGTGATGGTGCATATTCTTATCAACCTGACTGCATTTAAGATCATCCAGAACACTCAGGAGCCAGACGCAGGCGGACCTCAGTGAATTCAAGGCCAACCTGGTGTACAAAGTCAGTTTCAAGCCTTCCAGGAATCCACAGTGTGATCTGTCTTAAAACAAAGAAAAACCAGAAGACATACTTGAGGAGCGGAAGACCTAACTTAAACGTGGTAAGAAGAAAGCTGACTGAGTACCAACAAGCTTTTCTCTGCTTTCTGATTGCAGATGATGGGCCAGTCACCTGACCTCCCACCACGCCTTCCACAACAGGATCGACTGCCCCCTCTAACTGTGGGCAAAAATATACCCTTTCTTCCTAAGCTACTTGTTTAGGTATATGGCCACAGCGATGAAGAAAGCAACTAGCTGAGTTATTGTGTAAGCACATGTTGCAATATGATAAGGTTGAAAGGATTTTTTTAAATGCCTTAAATCTCAACTTTTACTTGAATATTAAATAGCAAAGTATTAAAGTTTTAACACTATTAAGAAAAAAGAGCAGAAGATCAAATTTCTCAAGCTAAACTTAAACATATGAAGGAAAACTATCTTGAAAGAAATACCAAAGAGTATACAGTAAACTGTACCTATGGGGAAAACAACTTAACTGTATTAATTCCGGCTGCACTTCCCATGTGTTAGAGTCAGAAGGCCAGTGACTAACAGTCTGCAAATAAAGTTCCCAAATTTACTTCCTAAAGGTGAAGGGGTTACGGAGCTAGCTCAGGTGTAGAGTACTCGCCAAGCATGCAAAAAAATACCTAAGTCCGGTTCCAGTACATAAACAGGAAGAGAAACAATTAAAGAAACACATACAACTCACTTTTGAATTGAAGAAAAAGAAGCAAAAAAGGCCAGAGAGATTTACTCACTAACACATTCATCAGACATGCAAACTTGTCCAGTATTCAGATCATCTTCCCGTAAACTCACGGCTCCACACATCAGACTCTGGGAGTCTGTCTTTAGCAGTGCTTTATTTTGGAGGAAAGCTAAAAATCTGTAATTTTTATTGAAGAGTCAAATGTCTTAATTTCAAAGGTCGATTCTGTCTGCTCTCTGCTTAGCTTCTTCTCAGTCTGTACTTGCCTAGCAGCAGGGTCCCTGGCCTTGGCTCCCTAGCACAACATCAACAGAACATGATGGAAGGGTCAGAGAGTCAAGGTCCACTCAGCTACATTCAACATCAGAGGCCGGTCTGAGAAATGGGACACTATCTTAAAAACAAGAAGAAAAAGGGCAGTAAAGGAGACTCAATTCAGGGCATGGTGGTGCATGCCTGCTCTGACGTTGCAACCCAACAAACAGTAGGACGCAAGGGAAGAGGATCATGGCCAGTCTTGGCTATACAGTCAGACCTTTTTCCAAATAAAGGGAGGGACGGAAACAACTGCCCACATTTAACGACTCAAATCTAATTTTCAAGGGCTTATAAATGACAATAAGTAGGGATCAAACACGTTTTTAATTTTACATCTGAGGACTAACTCATATCGTAGAAAAAGAAATGACTCCTGAAAGTTGTCCTCTGACCGCCACATGTTTTCCAGGGAACATGCATGGCGCACACACACACACAAACAAATAAATAGAAATTTAAAAGTGGTTGGAGCTATAGCTCAGAGGCTAAGAGCACTGGATGTTCTTCCTGAGGACACGGGTTCAATTCCCAGCATTCACATGGTACTTCATAACCATCTGTATCTCTGGTTCGAGGGGATGGCTGCCTATCCTAACCTCTGTGGTGCATAGGTGCAGGCAAAACACCCATACACATACAGTAAAAATATGTAAGTCTTTTGCTAGGTGATGGTGGTGGTACATCCTTTAATCCCAGGACTTGAAAGGCAGAGGCAGGTGGATCTCTGAGTTCAAGTGCAGCCTGGCCTGCAGAGTGAGTTCCAAGACAGCCAAGGCTACACACACACACACACACACACACACACACACACACACACACACACAAAACCCTGCCTCAAAAAGCAGAACAAAAGTGTAGAAGCAGAAAAACAAAAATAACACCTTTTAGGTGTTATTTTACAGTCTTTTCTAAATATTAATTATGCTGCAAAACTATACCATGTATACAAACAGGTGACACAAGACCAATGAGATGAAAATGGCAACACAGCTGTCAAGATCTGTCTCTACCACACAAGCTGTTCCCCCACTTGAGCCTAATTCAATTAAGAGACAAAGGAAAACGGAAGCCAAAGGAACTCCTTAAAAGGCCGATTCACCTACTACTAGAGAAGAACATTCCCTGAGTGATGTAAGCAGAGAATGGGAAAGGCAGACCCCAGGACGACTCAAGCAAAATACAAGTCAAGGTGAAGTGCATGCTAGCAGGGGGAGCGAGGCCAAGTTCTTCAAGCATGATTAAGACATCACTGCCATGGACATTCATGGATGACCACGAGCATGCACGGCTGAGGCAAGATGTCGGAAAACAAAAGGACTTACTGTTAATTTGTAGGACGGTCCTGTCCTGTTAAAGCTAATGTTAGCAGAAAAGATTAGAGTGAAAACACAGAAAACGGAGAGTAGGCACTATGGTTTTAAAGTCTTTAAGAAATTAAAAAACAGCAACCCAAAACTCAGTAATATATGAGGATCTTACCACAGCACTCTTGACTAATTTATAGCACCCTGAGAAACTACCCTGAGAAAGTGAACTTCAACAAAATGCTTAGTATCCATACACCAAAAAACAAGCTTGGGTCACTTGCTTTAAAATGGTTTATGCATTTACATGTAACATGTCCGCACACAGCCATACTTCACCCAGTCATCTCTAGGTTATTTATAATACCTAACATGACCTAAACACTGAAAATCAGTGTATGCTCCATATACATGTCTTCCCCAGACATTTCTGATCATAACCCTAACCCTAAGCCTGTGCTCATTAGCATATTTACTTGTTTAATATCTCTCTAGGAAAATATAAGCATATAGCAAAAAGCATAACTTCAAGTTTATTTATTAAGGAAAACTGGGCTATGTTCTTTACGTGGGCATTTTGCATCCAGATGTGTGGGTTCCCTGTAGTGGAAATGTAACTCATTACTTGCATAGTTACATAACTATTCTAATTCCAGAAACCACTCTGAAAATTCAAGAAAACATTCTGGAACAAAGTTCCCACCAAGAATTGTCAAGATTGAATTACCCAGCGTCCTGTGAGCTGCAGAAGGTGGGATTCACAGTACTAACCACCCTGCTGTCAACTCCTACCCAGGTTATGGTAAATTATGTTAGTACTTATGATCACCTGCCAGTATATTTTCTTAAATTGAAGACATAAAAATGCACACTTGCACTGCAGGGTTTTTATTTCCTTTCTTGTTTTGGAAACAATATATCATTCATTATGTAGCTGGAGCTAGCCTGACCCTCCTGACCCTGCCTCAGCCTCTAAAGTGCTGAGATCCAGGGTGTATTCCCAGCTCTTCCTGTTTTCACTTCATCAAATCAAAGACTTCAAAGTCCTTCACCTAGACCTTCACAGTGATGAGCTGACAGGATACTTATTTACCGACCGCCATGTGGGTCCCGGGGGTCAAACTCCCCATGCTTTGCATCTTGCTCTCCCCAAGAAACATTTTTAAGTACAAACGTACAGCTAAATATTAGAATGTTTGCCAGTACAACTAAGGCCCTCGGGTCAACCCTAACCACCACAGAACAGATAACACAAAAGGACTTCTTTAAGGATTCGAATAGCTAAAGATGGCATATTAAATAACCACCCAAAGGCCAAAACTAGTTCAAGGTCACCTGGGAATTAACAATTGTCTTATCACGGGCTTCCCAGGCTTTTCCTAGGCATTTTCAGGGAGGATAAATGTTGAGGATCTGGAATAATCACTTCACAGCAACTAAATTTAGAAAGACCTTAACTGTTAATCCTCTCTATTTCAGTGTTATTAATAGGAGAAAGCCTTAAAAACAATTAAGTATTTCCAAAATCCTGTGCCTAATTCACATTTCTAAGGTACATATTACCAAGAAAATATGCAAAACACAAAACCCAGTACCTGAAATTGAACTCTTGGACACTGAATCAGAGATAAGTTGGTACCAATTTTCCTTACAATACTTCGAGATGAACCATATGGTTTTCCAGACCACAATACCTAAGGAAACAGGGAAAAACCAAACGATTACAAATTCCTCAAATCGTTAGTATAATACATGGGCCTACTGAGTGAATGCTAACACAGTAATCAGTTTCAGAATGTTCTAAATATTCTAGGAAATAAGCTAGTATTTCTCAAGTCAGAAATGAACAGATGGACACAGACAGTCAACTGATATTACAGCAAAAAACTTTCATATAAGATATTACATAAAAATATAGACTACTATCTAGCATATTGTGTGTGTGTGTGTAATGTATGCACGCACATGCTGGTTTACATAAACAGGTCAGAGAACACCTCTGTGGAGTCTATTCTCTCTCGCCACCTTCCCTGAGTTCTGGGGATCAAACTCTCGTTGCCCCCTTGTGCAGCAAGCCATCTCAGCAGCACCAATATCCTCTAGCAACCTTAAAATAATGCTGTATTGGGGAGTACAAACTATTTCCTTACGATTCTACACAAGAAATGCTCTGTACCTATTCTACCATATTTTCAGTTTTAGAATTTTAAAAACATAAGAATTTGGAAATATGAGCCACTTTGGCTATGGTGATTTTTTTTCAAATTAAATCCAAAATCTGTATGAAGCTTAAGGAATCGCTTTGTGTCATGAATATTATTTTTTATTACACAAAGGTAACTGTTCCAGCATTGGTGGGATAAATCCAGTCCCGCTTGTCCCATGTGAAGGGCCTTGCCTTTAAATCTTATAAAATGCTATGTGCATTAGTAGTCGTCACACTGAGAATCCCCTTAGATAATACACAGTGCACTAGTGTGCATTAGTAGTCGTCACACTGGGAATCCCCTTGGTGAGATAATACACAGTGCACTAGTGTGCATTAGTAGTCGTCACACTGGAAATCCCCTTAGTGAGATAATACACAGTGTACTAGATGATTCCTAAAAGCTCACAACACAACCCAGGCCATAAATGTCAGTTAAGTGACTGGAGATTTCAGCTGGAATATTACCCTTCTGACACAGAAAATCTACCCATGTTGAGTGCTACATCTAAAAGCCTAGACAGAGAGGTACAAAGCAGTTTTGAAAGAAAAAAAAAATCATAATTCAAATTTTCATATTCAATATCTCTTAATACTATATCAACATCAATCAGATAAAAATGGACATAGTTCCCTGTTTAAGGTCAGCCAAAATTCTAATTTAAAAATGAAATTATGCTACTATATTAATGTAATTATGAATACTAATTAACCTAATGGAAACTTTATGACCAACAGTTAGTTCCCATTTACTGTGGTGGATATAACACTTACCAAATTAAACCATACACCATTCTCAAAGCAAATACAGTATATGAAACACTCATAGAAATAGCTTTAAATTCTCAAATTTTAGTAACTAAATCCAATTTAGAATACTATTATGTATGAGTCAGAGTGAAGTCTGTGGGATACATATGGTCCCCCCCTCACCTCAGGCATCTGCCTCAACCTTTTAAAAGTTTTTCTATCATCTATGGTCCTGATTTTGTTGACTTTTATCTGGAAGAATTCCAGATAAAACCCTACGACATCCAACAAAACCCTTTGTTGTTGTTTTCCTTTTTATAAGAAAAAAATCTTTGTAAGTAAATAAAACTGATAGCACAATTTGGAAATCTGGGTCAACAGATTCAATATTAAAATGTAAATGAAGTTACACAAAGAATTTATGAGACAAAGTTACCCTAGTTTACAGAAAGTATCAATAGCACCAACAATTACATAGAGGACCATCAGAAGTCTTCATTACATGACGATGAGGAAGAACTTCCAACAGAGAAATGGTTCTCACAGTTCAGAGCAACAAAAAGAATCACCAGCCAAGAAAGAATATGGCAAAGTCAATCCTTAAGCTTTTACCTTATACATTTTAATAGATCTTGATCTTTTAAAATAAAACCCAGAGGGCAATGGTAACTACAGCACTCAGTCATTTCTTTTCCAATCTCCCATTTAGTCACAAGCCAAAGCTCTACTGTGATGTCAGAAACACGGAGTGCTATTTGTGCACCATGATGTAACAATTACCCAGCCTGAAATGAACTTCCACCTCTCTAGGAAACAAATTCCTGCCCAAGGAGGAAGAAAGAACATAAAGAAAACCTTGGAAAGGACCTGCCCAGGTCAGGGCTTCCAAGCAACCCTCACTAGCATCTTCCCATCTGTTTAACATCAGCAGGGAAGAATGCCATGAAGGGAAGTGGCCAGTGACTCAGCTTTTAATTATAAGGAATAAGTAAACTGTTTAGGCCTTGCCTATAAAGTTAGAACAGACTGCTTTGTGCCATTATGTTTTTAAGCATACACAGTCAACTAACACAATGTTGTTCTTCTGATCCTTGTGAACAAGTGCTCAGTACTTAGGATGAAAACAATAATACGAAGCAAGGGTCTATGTAATAATGACAGGAATATTTAGAAAGAAGAGTCACAGCCTCCATTAGATGGTAAGAAATGAGAAGAAATAACAGCTAACTTCCAGGAAGTCTGATATGAGGTCCTGACACTTGATTCTTTCTTTCTCCCCATCCCCACCCCCTTCTTAAATACAGCCCTCACAGTGGAGAGAAATTGTAAATGGCTCAAAAGAAGCAGTGAACAGATGGTACTGAAAAGTCTGTGCCCTGGGAGGCTGTGTGACCTGAGTGTGCCTCCTACCCCGACTTGTGGCTGAACCGTGCTTCTCAGTATACTAGTTTGGAGAAGGGCAGACTCTCTCTAAAGAGAAACTGCCATCAAGTTTTTCTCAGGTGAAAGAGTAGGCAGAGCGAAAACTGTCATTACTAGAACATTTGATCTAATTAATAAGGCAATTCAACTCCGTTCTGGGAGAA
The DNA here is from genome assembly GCA_019843965.1 of Rhynchomys soricoides. NCBI lineage: Eukaryota > Metazoa > Chordata > Mammalia > Rodentia > Muridae > Rhynchomys > Rhynchomys soricoides. Next base: position 15,510,198 of record JADRCH010000012.1, read on the forward strand.
ACTATACATTGCTCTATCTACAAAAACTGCTTATAAGCAGCCAGTAGTGTTTGTATCTGTGCATGCCTGTGTCTAGGAATGACAGCCCAGGACATTTAGCACCAGGGTTTCAAAGTAGTGACGGCACAGAAAGGACGAGAGAAAGGCCATCCGCTCTCTTTCGCAAGGCGAAATGCTACTGTACAAGTGTTGACGCTTGAAGCCATCGTCTGTCCCTGCTCAATGTAAGACCCCATTAGACTATATTACTATTTGAAAAATATATTTAATCAAACAATAAGCTTCATTCTAATATTTTCTTCAACCTATATGATAGTTTCAGTCTTTCAAATCCCTGAAATAATTTGTATATTAACATGTGCATGTAACAATGGGGGGGGGGAGAATACAAACCATTAATCACAGTTTTTAAGGAGATTCAACAAAAACAAATTCCTAATTCCAAAGGAGCCAAGAAAAAATTTAAAAACGTGCTGGGATGCGACCACGCAGATACACACAGCACATACAAACCAATAGTAAAATCCCTGCCCAAAGAGTAAAGAGCACTTTCTCTCAGTTCGCCCAGCCACTCACTCGCTCACACTCTTCCTCCAAACACAAACTGGTAACAAAGGAGTAACTGAGGAGTATGCATAGACTGCTAACACAATTCACATATTGCCTGTAACTTTTCAAATATAAATTGTTGGGACCAGTTCCGGTCATATTCAAATGACTGGTAGTTCACACTCTAATACCATCACTCTGGAGACTGAGACAGGGGGATCTTGAGTTTATGTCCAGCATGGGCTACATATAAGACTGTCTCAAAAAAGTCTAAATATAAACATAAGTTTTGAAAATGTTCCTTGAGGACAACCATATAGGATAGAGGAAGAATTCAAACATCATGAAGATACTGTAAGTACAAGCAACCGCTTGAAGTGTGGCTACTGAGGTGGCTCAGCCCATCAAGACTGTAGTTCAGCCTGTGACCTGAGTTCAATACCCAGAACCCACACTGTGGATGACAAAAACCAACTCCTAATGTAAATTTTCAGTTGTTTACATTTATCTTTGTGTGTACCCATATATTCAAGCATGGATAGGTTGGCAGGAATGGTTGTAAGGGGCCTTGCAAACCTTTCATCCACTATGTGGGTTCCAAGGATGGAACTCTGGCTCAGCAGGCTTGGTACCAAGTGTCTACCTGCTGAGTCATCTAGATGGCTGTCTGTCTCTTTTCTTTCCTTTCTCCAGTTCAGGTTGTCCTCTAATTTAAATGTACTTGCTGTGGTGTGTGTGTGTGTGTGTGTGTGTGTGTGTGCACGTGCGCGTGCGCACGCACACACACACAAATGTTAAAAAAAAAAGTGCTGAGGAACTAGAAAGGTGGTTCAGCAGTTAAAAGTACTAGCTGTTCTTCCAGGGGCCTGGGTTTAATTCCCATCCCTCACGTGGAGGCTCACAAACAATGGTCTCTAACTCCAGTTCCAGAGGATCTGGTACCCTCTTCTGGTCTCCTTGGCACCAAGCACAAGATATGCAGGCACAGATATGCAGGCAGAACATCCATACACACAAAGCAAAATATTACACACACACACACACACCCCAAAAAAAGTTGAGCCAGGCACTATGGCATACACCTTTTAATCCCAGTCAGGAAGTAGATCTCTGTAAATTGTAGGCTAGCCTGGTCTACATAGTTCTAGGACATGAAGAGTTACAGAGTGAGGCGCTGTTAAAGAAAAGAAGGAAGCAAGGTGGAAGGCAGTGAGAAGACAGGTACAACATAGCCTAGAGCAGCATGAGGCCTTGGCTTTAAAAGCAGGGTCTGCCGGTTTATTGCCTATAAGCATCACATCCCTTACCCTTCTACTCTCCCATCTGTAAAATAGATGCTAATCCGTGAGCCTACGAGTGCGTCTTAAATGAGTTCAGGTATTCGTAAGGTTTCTTCACTTTCTTTTAGAAATACCAAAGGACACTTTCTAGCGGCAGGACTGTGGACTCAGACTGGTTTCTGCCTCGGGTAAGTGGACAAGGCAGCCGAGCTGGGAGGCTCGGTTTCTCCTCTGTTAGGAGGAAGGGTCTGAATGTAAAAGCCCTGGGCACTGAGTACTGGCTTACTAAAGTAATCGTGGATGGTGGTTACAGCATTGCTAACGCCTACAGTAAAACACAAGTAGGACTACAGTTGCATGTTCAAAACCAGATTGAGCAACTTTGTGAGCCAGTATCTTATAATACTATTATTATTATTATTATTATTATTATTATTATTATTATTATAACAGGATGGGGAGTTGCAGGTGCAATGACTCACCAGTGAAGGGGCTTGCCCAAGATCGGCAATCTGAGTTTGATCCCTGGGACCCACATAAACGCAGAAGGAGAGAGCAGCCCCACGCCATCCCCTTTAACCTCTAAGGTGTGCTATAGTACTCATACACACGCACACCATGTTTTAAAGGGAGCCAGGAGGTGGAGATGTAGGTCAGAGGCTGAGCCATGCCTAGCATGTAACAAGCCCCAGGTCCTATGTCCAGTATAGCAAATGAGTACACACACACACACAACAGACTCCAGCCAGAAAGACGGCTCAGCCCTAACCCTAACCCTAACCGACAACCTGAGTTCCATCCTTGAAACCCACATAGTGGAAGAACCAAGTCCTCCAAGTCTTTCTGACGCTTGAACACAGGCACACACACAATGCATGTTACCCACCTGATCCCAGTTTCACTGTACGTGTGTCTGTCCCTGTTTTATTCCCTTGATGCCCCTATCCAGATAGACGCTGACATCTACTCCATGGTTACCTATGCTGACAAGTATTCCTGTTCCTAGTTTAGGGATGAAAATCCGAGTTTGAAACCAGTCTGGCCTATATATTAACTTACAAGGCAGCCTGGGACATACTTGATCTCGAAGGTATCTTTAAAAATTAATAAAATCACAATCTCCAAAATATAAAATCACCAGATGATAGAGGTAAATACCTTTAATGCCAGCACTCGGAGGCAGAGGCAGAGGCAGGTGGATTTCTGAGTTCGAGGCCAGCCTGGTCTACAGAGTGAGTTCCAGGACAGCCAGGGCTACACAGAGAAACCCTGTCTCCCAAAAAATAAAAATAAGTAAAAATCTATGGCATAGAATTATATAATAGGCTAAGTTTTCTCTCTAACTATTGTTACATTTTAGAAAATATGCTTTATCACTTATTTGTAATATTTAATATTAATTAAAAACATTCAAAGTTACAAATTGTGAGCCAAACAGTCAGTGATTTCTCTCTATTAAAGCTTTTCTTCACTGATGAATGCTCTGTTCTTCAGATCATGTAACTACAGTTTTAAGTTTTAAACATAACCTAAAAAGTAACTGCCTCACTATACCGGGAACAGACGCACTTATGATTTAAACAGTAACCAAATCACAGCATACAAACAATAAACTTAAATGTTGTCAAAGGTGCTATCTTCTCAGAAAAGCCTCAGAACATCTAAATTTCTGGATCTGAGGAAGGGCTGTGAGCACTCACCGACTGCATGCTGGCCCCAACTCGCTGAAACCACATCCTCATCAGGCACTTAATCCAGCCCAGCATGGAGATGGCTGAGTCTTCCCAACCTGCAGGCCAAGTACTTCAGACATCCATAGCAGCACATGGTCCATAGAGCACACTGAAAATGTCAATGCAAACACTGAGTGCAGTATAAACAATTTTCAACTGAGTACTAAATGAGATCATTTTTATTTAGAATCTCTATGTTTACATGGCTCACAGAGTAAGCTTAAAATACAATACCTCAAAACTTGGGAGTACAAATTAGAGAAAACAAAGTTTATACATTCTCAGCTTATTTATATGGTGGCACACACCTATAATCCCAGCACTCAGAAGTCAAAGGCAGGCAAACTCTTACGAGTTTGCGGTCAACCTGGTCCACATAGCTCCAGAATAGCCAGGGCTACAAAGAGACTTTGTCTCAAAAAGTAAAAATAAAAATAAAATAAAAAACAACAATAATAATAGCAACAACAATAGCACAGGCATGACACAAGCATGTGTTGTAATGTGAAATCGTGCAGCATGCCCAACACTAACCAGAACATACATGTCTTCATTACTTTATAAAGATGCCCATGACTAGACCTTAGATGACACATTGTGGGATCATCTTGTTCTGTGCAGATCATATGAAGAAAGCTTCTTTGAGTCAATATGAATTTAAAAAAGACTCAAAACTGTCAAAACAGAAATAAGTGATTTTTTTAAATAAAGCAGTCAGATGTGGTGAACATCACATGTAATTTCGGCATTTGGAGAAAAAGGCAGGAGAATCAGTTGTTAACAAAACTTCATGACTGTGGTAGCACTGAGTAGGCTGGGGCAGAAGGATCAGCGTATGAGGCACAATGGCCGACATAAGAATATGCTTTTTTAAAAAAGAGAAGAGAGATTAACTTCATAAAGTTATGTACAAAGTCACCCCTGTAATCCCAACACTTCTGAGGCACAGGAAGAACTGAGAGCTTCCAGCCAACCTAAACTACTCGACAAGACGCTGTCTCAGTACAAACAGGCACCTATCTTTTTTTTTCCCCCGGTTTTTCGAGACAAGGTTCCTCTGTGTAGTCCTGGCTGTCCTGGAATTCTCTCTGTAGGCCAAGCTAGCCTTGAACTCAGAGATCTATCCCCGTAGCCCTTTACCTCTCCCATCCCCTCCACCTACCTCCCACACCCCAGCTGACTTAATCCTTTTCCTATAGATTTGTCTCAGTCTCAGAAATCCTATAATATGCAGCTTTTCTGCCTGGCTTCTTTCACCTAGTATGACACTTAAGCTTCGTCCACCCACATCTTTTCAGGTTTAAAAGCTAATTTCTAGAAGTGCCATGGTTTCTTATGTACTCATCTAAGAAAGACATCTGATTGCTTCCAAGCATTAATTATAACAAGTAAAAACCCTATTTACGTATATATGTGACCGTCTACTTATGGGGTATCACACGACAGTTTCCAGGGCCATCCCCTAGATGCTGTCTACCCCCACACCCCAACACATGCTTTTCTTTCAACACAAGGTCAGCCCTGGCCTGGAACTTGCCAGAGCAGGGTACACTTGGCTGGCCAGCAAGCCCCAGGGCCCTGCCATCCCTCCTCCTGTGCTTGGGTGGCAAGCATTCATTACCACTCAGTTTTTCAGTTGGGTTCTGGGGATTAAATTCTGGTCTCTGTGTTTACCAACTGACCTACTTTCCCAGCCCTGCATTTTCTTGCTTTTTGTTGTTTGTTTTTGTTTTTTACTGCTTGCACTTTTTTTTTCAGACAGGGTCCATGTAATCCAAGCTAGCTTTAACTCACTGCATAAACTTAAGTGACTTTGTATTTATTTCTGATCCTGCCTCTGCTTCTTGAGTTCAGTTTATAGGTATGTGCCACCAAACCCAGCCAGATTTCTTTATTTTTTAATATTACATTTGTCAAGGTTCTCAAGAAAACCAGAACCACTAGGATGTACAGGGATATAGATAATTTTATGAAATATTGATTCATTCAACTATAGAGACTGGAAATGCCATGCCAAATCAAACTGTGCAGTGTAAGTGACTAATGACTTCCACTGCTCTAGGGAACACCCCAGCTCCACCTATTCAGCAACCACTCACCGTGGCATTCTCACTGTTTAATGGGAAATTGGCTAGCCACTGGAATTCCGCTGTTTCTATAGACCTTTCTAAACCGGTTCAGCTCACTATTACTTTAAAAGTGTCAATGTTGCTTCCTGACAAATTTTCCCTTAAAACAAAACAAAGCCTTCAAACAGATTATCTAGCAAAGGAATGATCCCTTGGCTTTCTTCTTTCGTTTTTTCTTTTTTCTTTTCTTTTCTTTTTTTTTCTTTTTGCTTTGTACGCATATAGGAGCATGAAGAAGGCCTGAAGATGGCACCAAGTTCCCTGGAACTGTATCTGTATAATTTTCAGCCTCCTCACATGGGTGTAGGAAACTGAACTCAGTCCTCTGGAAAGCAGCAAGTGCACCTGCCAACTCTGGCTCTGAACTTGTGATTCTCTTCTGCTACCTCACCAGCTGTCCCACACTCTTGGTCACTTAAGACATGGAAGTCACTGCTGCCATTCCGCTTTGACCTTCACTAAGTCTTTACTCCAAGCCCTTCCCTAAAAGTCATTCTGCACAGCATCAATGATGGTGCTGTCAATGCTTGAAAGAGTCTAAGTTTCACACAGATGCTGCCATTCTCAGAAAGACATGGCACATGTTTGTCATCCCGAAATCCAGGAGGGCAGAAGATCAGTTCAAGGTCCCCCTTGGCAGCATAGTGAGTCCGAGGTCAGCCTGGGCTACATGAGTTCCTGCCTCAGGAAAAAGGGCAAAGCTGGAAGGAAGAGGATATGGCTGGTAAGAGGTGCCAGCAGAGCTCCAAGGCTCCCTTACACTTCTATTTCTTGGCACAGATACTCATGTGTTGACTTTGTAAAAACTCACCAAGATGTTCACAAACTCTTCTGGAGTGTAAGTTATACTTCGAGTAAAGTTTTTAAAATATAGCCTCTGTTTTGTTGGTTGGTTGTCTAAGACAGGTTCTGTAGGGGAGGTTGGACAGGAGTCAGTACAGGACACACCTAGATACCAAGTTTATTACAGTGGAGGGGCCATCAGGGGAGGAGGCTGCCTCTGAATCAGGCAAAGGAGACAGCAAGCAGCAACGCAAAGCGTTTTGGCAGGAGTGGTTTTTTTAAGGAAGGGGGGGGCAGAGCAAGTGGGGCTGGAGCGAGCAGAAAAAGTATCTCTCTACAAGGCCTGGCTGGCCTGGAACTCACTCTGTAGACCACCCAGCTCAGAGGTCCACCTGCCTCAGCCTCCCAAGTGCTGGGATCACAGGCGTCATAGTCAGTCTGTGGCCAGCCTGGGCTACATGAGACCCTGCCTCAGGAAAAAAAGGGCAAAACCACACCACACCCAGCTAAAATACAGCCTTAGAACAAGTTACACCACAGAATTTTTTTGCTGTATATACTCTGTACATACTCTGCAGTACTTTTAAAGCTTATCGATAGACCACAGAATATTAAAGTATTATGTATGTACAGTTTATATACTTACTTGAGGGTCCATTTACATTATTACAAACAATGCTCTCTGAATATTATCATCTCATTTTCATAAAATTCCCCAACTTTTTATTTTTCTTATATACAGAAAGACATATATCCAGCTATTAAAGCTGATAAGAGTGAACAGAAGCAATTTTCTTCCTCATATAGTCTTTACTATTTAGCCAATGTTTGACAGTATGTCTGCTTTCTCACTTAAAACCAAAATTTAGGCAGAGACAGATGGAGCTGTTCAAGTACGAGGCCAGCCTGTTCTATAGATTGAGCTGCAGGCCAGCCAGGAGTACATAGCAAGAAATAATCTCAAATTGAAAACAACAAAAACACACAAAGCTTGAGATCTGGTGATGAACTCCCATAACCCCTGTTCCTGCAAGATGAAGCTTTGATAGATCAGGAATTTGGAGTTATCCTCAGCTTAAAGTCAATCTGAGGTCAACCTAGGCTACATAAGATCCCCCCCCACACATACACCAAATCTAGAGCTGAGGGCTGTAATATTCACAAAATCCCAGGTTCAGTCCTGAGTATCATCAGAAAGAAATCTAAAACCCAACTCCCAGCATGCAAGAGGCTGCGGCATGAGGATAAACGCACCTAGGCTAGCTTTTCCTCACATAACCCTGGAGCCTTCTACCTGGACACGGTTCTTTTCTCCTTCTCACAGTATGAAAGGCTGGACAGCACAAGGTGAGCCTCTACCGTGCAGCTGCATCCCTGGACTGCTCAGCAGTCTTCTCCTCACCAGTCCTCCCCCCTCAGCCTTCTACCAAGAGCATCCAAGGAGGACTAGCCTCTCAGATTTCCTACTAATTTCAATATTTCTTCTTGGAAACTTTAGAATTTCATAAACCCAACTTCCAACAATTTAATAAGCTTTTAATTTTTCTATCCTTGGAACTGCCCCGTCTGCACTCTCCAGACCAGCTGTTTCAAACTTATCTATGCTATATGCTACATATGCCCTCCGATTTTTTTTGTGTTTTGCTTTGCTTGATTCTGGCCTTTCTGAGACAAAGTGTCTTGTAGCCCAGGTTGGCCTCATTTTCATTATGCTAGCAAAGATGGCTTTGATTTCCCTCTACTTCCTAAACAATAGAATTACAAGAGTACTTGCTGCTCTTGCAGAGGACTCATGTTCTTGAGTTCAGTTCTCGGCACCCACATGGCAGCTCTAAGAACCCCACCTGTAACTCCAGTTCCACTGCGATCTGAGGCTCTTTTGGCCTCAGAGGGTATTGCATGAATGTGCCGTACACACAGGCACTCACACACATAAAACAAGTATTTAAAAACCCAAACAAGGGGCTGGAGAGGTGCTCAGAGGTTAAGAACACTGACTACTCTTCCAGAAGTCCTGAGTTCAATTCCCAGCAACCACATGATGGCTCACAACCATCTCTAATGGGATCTGATGCCCTCTTCTGGTGTGTCTGAAGACAGCTACAGTGTACTCACATACAATAAAATAAATAAATCTTAAACAAACAAACAAGTGTGATCCACCATGCCTCCTGCTCTCCACAACAATGAGGTTTATGATAGAAATCTAATCCCCAAATAGTAATAATCCTAGGCTGGTCAGAAAGATTACCTTGACTTCAACACCAAAATTGGCTCTACTGAGTTTAAAGCTAAACTCAAAATTGGCTCTACTGAGTTTAAAGCTACACAGCAAGACCCAGCCTCAAACAAAACAAAGCAAAATAAAACAAAGAGGTGATTTGAAGGTGCTGTCAGGTGAGTGGAGAGGGTGTGTTAGTTAGTGCAGTTAGTTTCTGACTAGGAGAACCAGTTTAACACCTTGTATACATGCCATCTCCAACTTCCCTCTCTTGCTGTTCCTTTCCCCACGGGACAGTGTGACTGTCCCAGGAGCAGGTGCCAAGGTGCTGCACTTCTTTCTCCAAAAGAACCACATAAATCTTTCCTGGATGTTCTGTTAAAACAGCAGAAAATGGACTATCTCCCAAATCCATCTTCTTTCTCCATTTCTCAGCAAATAAAGCAGCACTGATAAGTCAGCCGAGTAAAAATCTCACAGTGCCCAGTCACATATTTATTTGCATGTGCGCAACATTTACTACTGTACCCTTGGTCTCTCCTGCCCCTCATTCCAAACAAATGGTCGGTCCTCTCTACCCTGCCACTCCTTACAACACCAAAAGCACCCTGCATGGCAAGGACCCTCTCTTCACCCTTATTCCACCCATCACTATTTCCTAGTTTCTCCCATCTGCATTTAAGATAAAATCTACACTGAACTTGAAAACTTTCCTTCCAAGTCTTATGTTGTCCATATGTTCTTACTTGAGAAAATCACATCTGTACTACCAGTTACTCCATTTTTTCTTTCATTTTCTGTAATCAAGTTGTAATCTGTAACCAGACGCCATCTCATTGTCTTTTTTCTTAGAAACCTTCACAGTCGTGATTAGGCAGGCATTCCTTCCTTCCATGCACTGTTAGCCTAATTTGTTATGATCTGGTCAGTTCTTTGTTGTCCTCCACATCTTTCACAGTCTACACATTGACATGGTCATTAAGGTAACTCCAAAGTTTCAATATACTCTTCATCTTTCAACCTGTGGTCAATATTCTACTTACCAGCTATCTCCTCTATTAATTTAGGTCTTACTAATGCATTGTTTCAGCTTAGCTATGCCTCCTCTAAAAAGTCTTTCTAGATCAACCAGAATTAAGACCCTCCTGTGTAGCTGAGCAGTGATGGTGCTCACCTTTAGTCACAGCACACCAAAGGCAGAGGTGGGTGGATCCTGAGGTCAAGGCCAGCCTGCTCTACAGAGTTCCAAGACTGCCAGGCCTACACTGAGAAACCTTGTCTTGGAAAACAAAAAACAAAAGGCCTTCCTGTGCATATATTTCTCTGTATGCTAATTAGCATATTAAAATCATATGCCCAAGTTGTTTTCTTGTTCATTTGACTTAAGCAGTTTGGATAAATAGTATAGCCCAGCTTTTAGGGCAGTGTGTAGTTGTTGCTCAACTGTCAAGTGTCTATCAAGACATAAGCACTGGCCTGCCTCTAATCCCAGCATGTGGAAGGGTGAGGCAGAGTTCAAGGAAACAGAAACAAGATGGCTTAGAGGTAAAGGTGCCTGTTGTCATGCCTAACGACCCACACTGGATTCCCAGGACCCACACAATGGAAGGGAAAGGTAATAAAAAACTAAAAAGAAAAAGAAGAGTTCAAGACCAGCTTGGATTAGACTGGGAGGCCTACACTCAAATACATACATACAAACATAAATGCATATACACACATACACATATATATGTATACGTACATATCTATATGACTTTTGCTTCTATGCGTTAGGTAATATTCAAACAAACTCTCCTCTCACTTAGAACAAGTAAATTAGGTGGAAAAGAAAAAAATCAAACCCCTGACCCTGAAAGCATCAGAGCCCTATTAAGAAGGGGAAGGTTAACCAAGTCAAGCGCTGGTTTAGCAGGTACAGAAGCAAAGCCTTTAATTTCTGCATCTCAGAGGCAGAAGCAGGATTGTGAGGTCATGGCCAGCTTGGGCAGTATATAAAAAGCTTTATAAAAACAAAAGCAAATAAATGAAAAGTTGGTTCTTTGAGGAGTCTATTAATTATAAAAATATAGTGCTCAGATGAAATTCATCAAGAAACTTGAGAAACACATTAGCAGTGTCAGGGATAATAATAATAAAAGACACCGGTACTTCTCCTACAGATAACAAGAGAATCATAAAACGAAGACAAAACACTGAAAGCAGTTATTACTTTGATTCAATCTGGGTAATTAATAGTTGGGAGAGGGTCATCAAGGTGTTTTCTGATATGCAAACTTTCTTAACTTGGGTGTCTATTACATGAATACGTTTTATGATAGACGTATATATTAATGTATGTTACACTTCATGTGATGGCTAATATCCATCCAGCCTGGGTTTTTTCCCCATAGCACTGATACATATATACACATAGGTATGCATGTATATCAATTTAAGTGTTGGTGCGGGATAGCTAATCTTGTCAACCGGAATATAACTGGAATCAACTAGAACCCAGGCAGCTGGGTACACCAGTGAGGGATTTTCTTGGTTGGTCATTTGAGGTAGAGACTCACCCTGTCATGATTTGAATATGCTTGGCCCAGGGAGTGGCACAATTTGGAGTTATGGTTGGAGTAGGTATGTCACTGTGGGTGTGACAAACCCGTCCTAAGACCCACATCCTAGCTTCCTAGAAGTCAATATTCTGCTAGCAGCCTTCAGATGAAAATGTAGAACACTCAGCTTCTTTTGTACCATGCCTGCCTGGATGCTGCCATGTTCCTGACTTAATGGTAATGGACTGAACCTGTGAATCTGTAAGTCAGTCCCAATTAAATGTTGTCCTTATAAGAGTTGCCTTGGTCATGGATGTCTGTTCACAGCAGTAAAACCCTAAGACACACCCTAAATGGGCCAGCCTACATAAAGGTACAGAAGGAAACTTTTTTACCTGTTTGCGCTCACTCTCACTGTCCTGTTGCTGATGTATTCCTTCACTGGTGTTACAACGTCTTTGGGATTCCAATGTAAACCAGAAAGACAGGCACCTCTCTAGGGACTGCTGAGACATTCAGTCTCACGGACTGAACAGGTCCTTGATGCTTCTATAGGGAGATAGTGATTGTTGGACTAATGGGGTCTCAGCCACTCTAATAAACTCATATATATGCACTATCAGTCTGTCTCTAGAGAACCCTGCATGACTAATACAATATATATGCCTAAATACATAAATACAACCTGCTAGCCGGGCAATGGGTAGCACACATTTAATCCCAGCACTGGGGAGACAGAGGCAGGCAGATCTCTGAGTTCAAGGACAGCCTGGTCTACAGAGTGAGTTCCAGAACATCCAGGGCTATACAGTGAATCCTTGTCTTGGGAAAAATAAAATAAACAAAAACAAAAACAAAATCTGTTTCAATCTGCATGTTACTTGTATGTACACAGTTTTAGGGCTGACTGTTTGGTCTTAGATAACTGATTCTTGTACCCTTTCCTGGCTGGATCTGACCTGAAAGCCTCCTCCCCTCAGGACTAGCTTTCATGGCACCATGAGGTGCCATACAAGCTTCCTAAGGAGAGAAGCAACCAACCATCTTACCCAGCTATGAGGTATGAGCCACAACAATAGCAAGATAACCTTATGATACAATAGTGATTACCTTAGCAACCAATAACTCTTTTATTGGACGTAAGATCCACTCAACAAGAGAAATCATGAATGGTACGGAAACCCAGCCAACTATCCAAGGCTGGTGAAGTCATGGATCTTAGAGAACCTACAACCACTTTATTAAGCCAGCATAATCCTACATAATCCTACAGCATAAACTACACTCTAAATTATTTATGCTTATGCCTACAGGTAAATACAGTTCTCATCCCTCCCTAGCTTTGTTATTTGAGGCAGGGTTTCTCATAGGCCTGGGCTAACCAACTGCCTAGAATAGGTGGCCTGTGAGCCCCCAGAATCCTCTTGTCTATCTCTCAGGAGCTCAGATTATAAGTGCAGGCCAACATGCCCACCTTTTTACAAGGTTACAAGGATCAAAGAAATAGCATTAAATTGTTTCCAACAGTTGTTGAGGTTTGTTCTGTTGCTGTGTATTGTAATGCTACACTCTATACCAGAGGTCTCCTGTTTACAGCTTTTGTTGTGCAAACCTTGTTCCTTGATTTAAAACTATTGGTTAAATAAAATTGGCTACAGCCAATTACTGGAGGGATTAGAGGTAGGTGGGTTTAGAGTGGCCTGGTTGTAGGAGAGAAGAGGAGGAGAAAGAACAAGGGAAAGCAGAAGCTGCTATGTGGTGAGAGAAACCATGAGCACATGGCCAGGAGGAACGGCAAGTATCTGGGGTACACCACTGGGGAGGTAGGCAGGCCTGCAGTTAGAAGAGCAGGTTAGAGATTATACGCCAGTAATTGTCAAAGCCAAATAAAATAACCTTAGTCTGTATCCCATTTATTTGTAAGCTAGTCAGGGATAAACTTAAATTGGTTGTACAACATTTGTATATGGATACACATGTAGAGCTAAATATACTTTTTCCTAGAAACTTTGTGATGATGGAATACAGGCTAATTAACTAGTCTGCTCTCACATACATTATAAGAATCAACAAACTACTTTTATGGGGTTAGAAGGAATAAACAGAAATTAGAACCTATTTTTAAAACACTAAGACAGTACATACTAACTCCTTGCATCAAAAAAGACAATCTCCATTCTAGTGTCAAACACAGGCGTAAAAACTAGAATAATCAAGTAACCACAACTGATTAGCTGAAAGTTTGTTCTTTGAGTCTTCCTGTGCTTTATTTTATCCCTGTGTTCCAAGTTTGCTGATCTATTCCTCAACAGAGTGACCTTTTCTCCTTTATTCGTTGTTTATTTAATTTTTACGTATATACCTATTTTGCCTGCATGTATATGTACCACATACCTGCCCAGAAGCCAGAAGACATTGGATTCCCCCGGAATTGGAGTTACAGACAGTTGTAAGCCATCACGTAGGTGCTAGGAACAGAAATGAGCTCTTACACAAGAAAGAGCAACAAGGGCTCTTCACTGCTAAGCCATGTCTCTCGACCCCTGTTGTTATTTAAATGACCTCAGAAGGCCGAGGTTGATGCTGTATACCTAGCATTTGGTGTCTTAGGAAGATCCCATAAGCTATATGGAATTATTGGCTAGTCTAAGCTACATGACCAGCTTGGTTGTTTAAGACTTACTTTATTTAGCCAGTAGACTTGTATTTGCTAATATACAGTACATTGATGGAGCACGCCAGTAATCTCAGCACTTGGGAAAGGCAAGTGAACCCCTCTGAGTTCCAGGCAAGCCTTTTCTACACAGCAAGTTCCATGAAAACCAGGGTTATATAATAGATCTTGTCTTAAAAGCCAAAAACTATAAAAAAGAGTTATACTTAGAGATCAGAAGAGAGAGTCCAACCACTTACAGCTAGAGTTACAGATGTGCCACAAGAGCATACCTTCTCCCCTGGGACTAGAGTTACAGTTGTTAGCTGCATGTAGGTACTGGGAATGGGACCTGGGGCCTATGTAAGAACTGTTGAGTCATCTTTCCACCTCCACCCATGAGCCCATGATGGTGGCATTTAACATCTGCTCCTCCTGCTTGCTTCTACCCACCATGAGCTGAAATAACAGTCAAGTGTGCCACCATACACAGCTTCAGACCCTGCCTCAAGAAAAATTTCAAAAGCTAAACTTGAAAACTTTTGTCATTTTAATTAGCTTTAATCAGTTTTTTTGTAGTTATTGAGAGAAGAAATGAAGGTCATGAGATTATTTAATGTAGATTAAACAAAATGCTAGGTCCTGGAAAAAAGCAATATACTAATTTCAGTGGGCACATAAGTATATTGGTTTCAGATTGTTCTAGGAACTTGTAGCCATAAGTTAAATAATAAATCATTATTTTATAGTTATGGCACAATAATATGATATATCAACTAGATAGTGAGGTACACTAATAGTCTCTTGTAACTTTAATTTTTTTCAAAACCTAATTTTAATGATGGTTCTTAAATGCTTTAACCTCCCTTTTAGCCCACCACCCACCAGAGGTAGTGGGAAAGAAAGAATAGGAGCCGGGGGTGGGAGTGGGGGTGGGGTGGGGGAGGAAGAACCTGTTTAGAAAGATTCCTGTCTGTGTTGTCTGGAAATGAGCACTTCAGTTCACAGGTCAGCAGTAGGACAAGAATCAGCAGCAGTGGCACTACCAAGCAGAGACAGCCAGGCCTTGGCTCAAGTCAGCAGGACAGACCCAGAGGAAGGCCAGAAGTTCTCAGCTGTGCCTCTCAGGGAATCAAAAATCAAGGAAGAGGAGAGACCCACAAGCGCTGCCCAGCTAGCTCTATAAGCAAGCCAGGCTCACCCTCGTCACTGTCCATCATGTCCTATTTACACCCTCCAAACGTCATGCATGTGCCTTGCCTCGGCATGTGTGTCTGTCTCAGCTGACATCACTCTGCCAATCAGCCCGATTCAGTGGAAGTGGCAAGAAACTGCAGCACACCACCAGAAGTTTTATGGAGCATTTCTCTCTATGGAGTCCGACAAACACAGCTCAGCTATGCCATGTAAGGCAGGCCAATACATGCACATCCTTAGTAAAGACTCCTTCATCCCATGTCCTTCCATGTGCTTGCTTTAGCAGAACATCCTTTCTCCAGTGTCCACCTCAGCTAAATGTTCCTTCACGTGTTTGCCCCAGCAAATCACCATTCAACTGACTTTCTAAAGAACCCCCAAGTTTCCCCTTCAGTTACTAGACTTGCATTTCAATTTAAAGATTAGGGTGTTGGTACAGAGTTAACTGCACATTGTGATAGAGACTTTTCTTAGCTTGTAAAAACTTTATAGTCAAACTTAGTTGTATATTACAGACTGATTCCTATTATCTTCTTTTTTTTTGTAACTTTTAAATACATTCTTTGTAGATGTGTGTGTGTGTGTGTGTGTGTGTGTGTGTGATCAAGTAGACAACATGGGAACTGGTTTTCTCACGACCATGGTCGTGTGCATTCGTGCAGCCCAGTTTTGGGATCAGAAACAAGTGAATCCTGGTAGGCTGTGGAGCTTGTAGGCAATAGTCAGCTAGCCCAGCTGAAATCTTGAGCTTCCATTCAGCCTCAGTAAGAGACAATCGCAAAAAACAGCAAGGAGAGTGGCAGAGGAAGATACTTGCTGCCCTCACCCAGCTTCACGGGTACTTCCACACATGTCTGCACACACCCCAGACCCACGCTTGCCTGCACACAGCACAGATCCACACAACTGTGGTGAAATCAATATCTGATGCATACTGAGAAAGAAGTAGCTCTGACAGTGTCTGAGCATGACTAATGACATATTTTTTAAAAAACTGTTTCTGCATTTACAAACTTCTGTGTTGCTGCAACTTTTCAACAGGATATATCTTCTGGGATTTTTGTGTTTGCTTTCCTTCTCTTCTTGAGACTGGTTCTCATTCTGACCCAGGCTGCCCTGGAACTTATCATCTTCCTGCTTCAACTCCCCGGTATACTGCCATTATATGTTAAGTAAGTATATACTATAGTAATCTCACTTTTAAAACAACATAAAGCTTGGTCTTTTTAAGACTAAGTCTTCCTATATAGCCCTGGCTGGCCTGGAACTCACTATATTAACCAGGCTAGTCTGGAACTCAGAGAGATCTACCACCTCTGTTACCCAAGTACTAGGATGAGGTGTGTGCCACAAAACAAGGTTTCTCTGTGTAGCCCTGACTGTCCTGGAACACTTTGTAGACCAGGCTGACCTCGAACTCACAGAACAGTTGCCCTGGCTGTAGTCTGACTACAAAGTCAGACCCTGTCTAAAAAGAACTTAAAATCTAAAAATCCTAGTTATATTGAAAATGTACAACTTTTCTCATTGTATTTCCTATTTTTACTTAATTTTCTTACTGTCTTTTTATTTTAACAACTAGCTCATGCTAGTCAAATCCAGTTCCATAAGCTGTTAAATGATAGCAAATATTTGTACATTTATTTGATGACAATGAACTTCTTGCAAGATGGCATATTCCAGTTACTACTGCATAAACAGCAGTAAAGAACACTACCTGCTGACTGACTACAGACTAGGCTTTTACTAGCCACTCTGCTTTCAAGGGTGGGTGTGATTGCTAGTGGGTAAAGGAGCCTGCTGCCAAGCATGATAACCTGAGTTTGATCCCTGAGTCCTACATGGTGGAAGAGAACCAATTCCCATATTTTCCACACAAAACAATGTAATAAAAAAATTAAAAATTGTTTTTAAAAAGGTAATAGAAATTGAAGTCCAATTATATACAATAAACTTTGACTATCTCTATAAAGTAGTATTTGCAAATTAATTAGCAAAAGTCAGCCACGCCTCGTGGCACGTACCTATAATCCACAAATTTGGAAAAATAAAGGCATTTGAGACCAATCTGGTCAACAAAGTGGCTAGCCTGGAATATACAGCGAGACCTTATATCAAAAAAGAAGAAATTGGTACTGGAAGTGGAAGTGTGCATCTATAATCCTAGAACTAAAGAAAGTGTGCATCTATAATCCTAGAACTAAAGAAACAGGCAAGGAGCCGGGCCTGGTGCACACCTTTAATCCCAGTACTCAGGAGGTAGAGGCAGGTGGATCTCAGTGAGTTCAAGGCCAGTCTGGTCTACATAGAGTCCAGGACAGCCAAGACAGTTACACAGAGAAACCCTGTCTAGAAAAACAAAAACAAACTATCAGAAACAGGCAAGGAGTTCCCTCAAGTTCAAGACCATCCTGGTCTATCAACCTGCAAGCCAGCTGGGGCTCCATAGTGAGACTTCATCTCAAATCTAGAAGGGGGGCCGGGCATTGGTAGCGCACGCCTTTAATCCCAGCACTTGGGAGGCAGAGGCAGGTGGATTTCTGAGTTCGAGGCTAGCCTGGTCTACAGAGTGAGTTCCAGGACAGCCAGGGCTACACGGAGAAACCCTGTCTTGGGGGAAAAAAAAATCTAGAAGGGGAAAGGGGGTGGGGTGGACAAGACTAACTTGTAAGGAGATAGTGTGTCACAACTTCCTTGACTAATTCATTGTAATGTAAAACAGCTACATACACTAGGAAAGTGTGACTGGATTCTAGAAAAAGAATATTCATGGAGTTGAGCGTGGACTGAGGCAGAAGGTGGATTTAGAGTTCTAGGCAGCTAAACCTAATCTACATAGTGCATTCCACCCCAGTCTGGAGTAAGGAAGACACAACTGTCTCAAAATGAAACAAAACAAAAAAAAAAGTGAACGCTAAATTCCCAAATATCGTGAAATATTCCTTAAATTTTTTTTCTGGAGGTGGTGAAGCACTCTTCAAATCCTGCACTTTGAAGGTGGGGGGAGGTGGATCAGATCTTCTACTGACCATCCTCAAGCACAAAACGAGGTAGATGAACACCAGAATAGGTTACATCAGACCAATCACAAAACAAACCATAGGGGGAAAGGAAGGTTTGGTTAGTTTAACTGCGGATCTCAAAGTCTCTGTCGTCTGGCTGCACGCAAACTGCGTACGGCTAGAGAGTTCAGAGCTGCCAGCCGAAAATGACAGGAACCTGGGGCCAGGTGGAATAGGTTGAACGCCTTGGACCGCCCGGTTCTGCGCCCCAGCCGGGACCCAGCGAGGGCGCAACGCCGACGGCGGGGGATGGGAGCCAGGCCGACGGCCGGCAGAGCTCAGCAGGCCAGGCGCCGGCGAGCCGGAGGGCTGCTCTCCGCTCCGGGCTCCCGCGGCCTCTCTCCCGCTCGCAGGCTTCCCGCGCCGCGCCCCGTCCCCTCCCTAGCCCACAACGCGGCCTCCCGCCGCTGTCCAGCTCCGGGTGGTAGCCATTCCCTACCTCGCCAACCGCTTTTCCACGTCCCGGCCCCCACTCACCTCAGCTGCGCAGCAGCCCTCACCTTCCCAGCTACTCACTCAGCCTTCCAGATTGGCTGTCCCGGGACCTTATGCCAATCAGCCAATCCCCACCCCTGGCCCGGCCCAGGCTGACCAGTGAGCGGCTCGATGCGGCCCGGGGGCGGGCTCAGGAGCGACGGGCCGAAGGCGTGTCTGCTCCCCGGCCCCGCCGGCTACCTTTCCCGGTCTCTGTGCGCACGCGCGGGACCCAGTAAGGGGCGTGTGCTTTCTCGTGTACCGCGCTTTGTCTTCGGTGCTTCTGCCCAGGGTACTTTTGTTGGTAAACTTCGCACCCCTTCTGGGTGTAGGAAGACCCACATTCCGAGTGAAGTCTCAAGTGTGTGCCCGCTGAAAGGAGCTGGGTCCTTAGCCAAACCTAGCTTGTGTCGAGCCCTTTTCAATCCACGCTCTGTGGGGACTTGTGTCTGCCAGGGCGATCTCTGTTTGGTGCCTCACATCCGGGATGTATGTTCTGGAGGAATGTAAGGCGTTGCTCAGAGGGAATGAAGACTTTATTTTCCTGCCGTCAGTTCCCCCACCACAAAGTCTGCATAATTGGTGCGCGTACTTTTTAACGAAGGGCTTTTCTAGATTTCAAATAACCTTGTCTTGAAAATTTCATCAGTCTGTGTCAAGTTAGCTATATGCAGCATGGTAATGTGTGTGGGTGCGATAAAACATGAATATGGAGGGAAAGCCTATCAGTATTTCTAGAAGCCGCTCCTAGCTGGGCGTGGCGGCTCATGGGTGTAACCCCAGCAGTTTGAAGGTGGAGGCTGGAGGATCCAGAGTTGAAGGCCAGTCTACCCCACTGGAAAACCTATGTCCAAAACAACCCGGCAAAGAGTGGAGGAGTTGGGGTGGGAGGTGGGCAGTGTCTGTTGCTACTTACCCTTCTCTCTTACCTTCTCATTCCCACATCGCTGGGCGGACATTGGAGCGCTGGTGTTCTTGCCCTGATGGCCCAAATTCCTCCTGACTACTGCTTTTTATTTCATCAAGATCTTCAGCTCAGTTACTCAACAACCGCTTGTTGGGAGCCCACTATGACAGCACAAAGGTTTTTTTTAAAGCTTTGAACTACACCCTGAGCGAGCCTACCATATAGCAGGGAGACACATGTGATCAAGTGTTATAATGTAAGTACCAAGGCTGGGGGAGGGAAGCCTGAGAGAACAGTTCAGGGAGGATTACGCGGTCTGAGGCTTGATGAAAAGACAAAAGCTGCTGAACTGAACTGGTGGGGACCACAGACCAGGGCGACCATTCCTATCAGTGACCCGCTGCTTCTGCAATACTTGTAGGATTTACTGCTAAACTAATAGTTGCTTCAGGATCCCTGATCACCAGCTGTGTGACCCACGGTGACTCTCAACTGCGTGACACCACACAGTCCTTTGTGATCATCGATGTTTGAGAAGAAGGGTATCTGATAGCACCCATCAGTTGGAGATGGCTTAAAACCCGGTTTTTGTGCTTTCTATACTACTCCCCCTCCTGTCACCCTGCTTTACCTCAAGTGCTCTGGAACGACCCGGACCTTAACAATCTAGATGAAAGGGTGATGGCTTAACCTGAGCAATGTCATCACAAATTATCATTTCTAAGAACCCTGACCAAGCTGTGTGCCATCTCATTCAATTCTGTGACACAAAAAGCCTAGGAACATGGCACCTGGTACCAAATCCTGGTGAAGGAAAAAAAGGTTTGACATAACGTCCAGCCAGGAACTAATCTAGAAGAAAATCCTGCAGTCTTTATGCTTTTGACCTTTAAACTTTGCTTTTTGAAAGAAAGAAAAAATGTTTTAGTTTTACAGAGAAGTGCCAAGGGGTAGAAAAAAAAAAGTCCTGGTGTTCCCTAATCTTACATTACTGTGATACACTTACAGAATTAGAAATCCAGCACTCATACAATACTGGCTGATTTTATGTCACCTTGACACAAACTGGAGTTATGAGAGTGGAAGGAGCCTCAGAGGAGAAAACAACTGTAAGATCCAGCTGTAAGGCATTTCTCAATTAGTGATCAATGGGGGAGGGCAGCTCTGAGTGGGTGGTGCCATTCCAGGGCTGGTAATCCTGTGCTCCATAAGAAACCATGCAGAGCAAGCCACGGGAACCAAGCCAATAAGCATCACCCTCCATGGCTTCTGCATCTGCTCCTGCCTCCATGCTCTTGCCCTGCTTGAGTTCCTGTCCTGACTTCCTTTGAACATCACCATGAAAATGTAAGCTAAATAAACCTTTCCTCCCCAGCTTGCTTTTAGGTCTTGGTGCTTCATTGAAGCTATAGTAACCCTAACTAAGACAATTACTGACAAGAACTCCAGACTTTATTCAGATTTTATTATTCAAGGGTGGCACCACACATGGCACTTAATCATCAAATCACCTTTGTCTACTCTCCCCTTTGTTTAGTCTTATTCTGCATGAGTTTGACATGACTGTTACAGTTTTGAGGCATATGGTCAGATATTTTGTATAATAGTCCTAGATTTGGAATTGTCTGGTATTTTTTTATATAATTAACCTTTGATTATAAGACTTGAGGAAAATGCTACATATGGAGATACTTGACTCATATAATGCCCACAAGAACAAGTTATCAGCATGACATATTACTAGTGATGTTTTGACCATCTGACTGTGGCAGTTTCTGCTGGCTTCCCCACCATACAGTTCATTTCTTCTTGGGCTGCTTTTGCCTTAGCTTAACTGCCTCAGTGTAGGAAACGTGTCTCATAGCGTTCTTGGTTAGAATCCAAGAAAACTTTCAGGGTCAATTTTAATCTAAATATGACAAAGCATCACATACACCAGAGAAAAAATGTGATAGAAATACTACAGTATCTGTCAATGGAGAGGGGTGGAGTCACAGTACCATCCTGGCACCTGCAACTGGCTGAGGAACTCCAGTATCCATGATGTTAAATGCAGAAAAGAATTCCAAGACTAGTCAGTGTGAAGCAGCATTGGAGGTTTTATTAACATATTTTAGGACTTGGGAGATGACTAATACAGTGGGTAAACCACTGTATTAGTCAGGGTTCTCTAGAGTCACAGAACTTATAGGTAGTCTCTATATAGTAAGGGAATTTGTTAATGACTTACAGTCTGTAGTCAAACTCCCAAACAATGGTCAGCAGTAGCTGTGAATGAAAACCCGAGGATCTAGCAGTCACTCAATCCCACAAGGCTCAAAGGTGAAGAAGATGGAATCTTCCTCCTTCCAATGTCCTTATGTAGAGCTCCAGCAGCAGATGTGGCCCAGATTAGAGGTGTGAGTAACACCACACCTGAAACTTGTGTCTTCCAGACTCAAGAGCTAGATCACAGGTGAGCCCTCTAATTCTGGATTGTAATTCACTCTAAATAAAGTCAAGTTGACAACCAGAAATAGCTGCTACAATCCACCCCTTGTCAACTTGACACAAATAATATCTCATATTCACATGACACAATACCAAGGTCATAAATGTGCTTAACATGATATAACTATTCCTCATACAATCACAAACACATTTATAAATTTACAATGGGGCAATGTCCCTGGAGAACATTCCTTTAGTATCTCAACTTAAATATCAACTGATGTTAAAGAAATTGGAAGACAAATATGTTCTTAACAAAATACAGCAGAAGCATTCATATTATGTAATAATGCTCGTTTCTGCAGCTGGTTACATGGTCTTAGCTGGTATTTATACCTTCCTCTACTACCCATTCTATATTTCCTCCACCCTCTGCAGGTCTCGGCTCTTTTCCTGGAGGAGTGACCCATACCTTCATTCCTGATGGCTCTGCATCCTTTGTCATCCTGTTTGAATTAGGCTGTTGTGGTTTCCCATTGACTTTAATCACAGGACATGGTAGTACTAAGAGACGCCCTAAGGGATCTCCTGCACTCCAGACATGATCCTTCTTACCTCCACTGTGGAGAGGCAGTCCAATTTCCCCATGGTAATCTGGGTCTACCACCCCTCCTAACACTGTTATTCCTTTCTTAGCCTGTTGGTTTAAGGGCATTAGAAACCCAAAATGACCAGGGGAAAGTCTGACCTTCCAGTTCAATGAAATGGTTGTTGTAGCTCCTGGTAGGAGCACTCCCCCTCTGGAACCAAAGCTTCTAGGCCAGCAGAACCTAGAGTTGTGGGGACAGGAAGCAAAAATTTTCCTAGAGGGTCACAAGGAGTGATAGTGAGTGGAACTATTCCCTTTTCTACCCCTCGATTCCTGGACCCATGGATCCTGGCTATGGGAGAAACTGTACCATATTGGACGCTGATTCAAAGCATATACTGCCTCCTGATGAACTCTGCCCCAACCCCCCATGCTGCTGCCACCTAATTTGCACTGTAACTGTGTCTTCAAAAGGCCATTCCATCTTTCTATCAGACCAGCTGCTTCAGGATGATGGGGAACATGGTAAGACCTGTGAATTCCATGATCGTGGGCCCACTGTCACACTTCTCTGGCTGTGAAATAGTCAGAAGCAATATTGTGTGGAATACCATGATGATGACTAAGGCATTCTGTAAGCCCATGGATGGTGGATTTGGCAGAAACACTATGTGCAGGAAAGGCAAACCCATAACCAGAATAAGTATCTACCCCAGTAAGAAGAAAACGTTGTCCTTTCCACGGAGGAAGTGGTCCAACGTAGTCAACCTGCCACCAGGTTGCTGACTGGTCACCTCGAGGAATGGTGCCATATCTGGGGCTCAGTGTTGGTCTTTGCTGTTGGCAGATCTGGCATTCAGCAGCAGCTGTAGCCAGGTCAGCCTTGGTGAGTGGAAGCCCATGTTGTTGAGCCCAAGCATAACCTCCATCTCGGCCACCATGGCCACTTTGTTTGTGTGCCCACTGAGCAATGACAGGGATGGCTGACAAAAGAGGCTGGCTGTCCACAGAACAGGTCATCTTATTCATTTGATTACTGAACTCCTTGGCTGATGTCACCTTTTGGTGAGCATTTACATGGGACACAAATATCTTCACATCCTTTGCCCATTTGGAGAGATCTATCCACATACTTTTTCCTCAGATGTCTTTCTCACCAATTTTCCAATCGTGATCTTTCCAAGTCCCTGACCATCCAGCCTACCCATTGGCTACAGCCCATGAGTCAGTGAACAATCGTACATCTGGCCATTTTTTCTTCCAAACAAACTGTAATACCACGTGTACTGCCAGAAGCTCTGCCCACTGTGAAGATTTTCCTTCACCTGTATCTTTCAGGGTTGTCCCAGAAAGGGGTTGTATTGCTGCAGCTGTCCACTTCTGGGTGGTGCCTGCATAACGTGCAGAGCCATCAGTAAACCAGGTCCTAGTCTTCTCTTCTTTAGTCAGCCGATCATAGGGAACACCTCATGAGGATATAGGCACATGCTTGGCAGCAGATGGCATTGTTACAGGAGTAGAAACCATAGGCATTTGAGCAACTTCATGTAACTTGCTTGTGCCGTCAGGACATTGCTCAGGATCGATCACGGATGTACCACTTCCATTTGATAATAGACTGCTTCTGTGCACGTCCTACTTTATGACTTGGAGGGTCTGAAAACACCCAGCTCATGATGGGAAGTTCAGGTTGCATAATAACTTTTTGTTTGTTTGTTTGTTTTTTGGTTTTTCCAAACAGGGTTTCTCTGTGTAGCCCTGGCTGTCCTGGAACTCACTCTGTAGACCAGGCTGGCCTTGAACTCAGAAATCCACCTGCCTCTGCCTCCCAAGTGCTGGCATTAAAGGTGTGCGCCACCACTGCCCAGCTGCATGATAACTTGGTGTCCTATTGTCAAACGTTCAGTTTCCACTAATGCCCAATAGCAGGCCAAGAGCTGTTTTTCACAGGGAGAATAGCTGTCTGCAGATGATGGTAGAGATTTGCTCCAAAATCCCAAAGGTCTCTTCTCTAATTTACCTACAGGAGTCTGCCAGAGGCTCCTCTGCCACTGACACCTCAAGTACCATCGGGTCTGCTGGATCCTATGGTCCAAGTGGTAGAGCAGCCTGCACAGCAGCCTGGACCTGTTGAAGAGCCTTCTCCTGTTCCAGGCCCCACACAAAGCTAGCAGCTTTCTGAGTCACTTGGTAAATGGGCCTGAGTAACACACCCAAGTGAGGAATGTGCTGTCTCCAGAATCCAAATAGACCCACTAAACGCTGTGCTTCTTTCTTGGTGGTGGGAGGGGCCAGGTATAATAATTTATCTTTCATCTTAGAAGGAATATCTCTACATGCCCCACACCACTGGACTCCTAAGAATTTCACTGAAGTAGATGGTCCTTGAATTTTGGTTGGATTTATTTCCCATCCTCTAATACGCATATGCGTTACCAATGAGTCCAAAGTGGTTGCTACTTCCTGCTCTCTTGGTCCAATCAGCATAATGTCATCAATATAGTGCACCAATGTGATATTTTGCAGAAGAGACAAATGATCAAGATCCCTTCTAACTAAGTTATGACACAGGGCAGGAGAGTTAATATATCCTTGAGGCAAAACTGTAAATGTATACTGTTGGCCTTGCCAACTAAAAGTAAATTGCTTCTGGTGGTCCTTATGGACAGGTACTGAGAAGAATGCATTTGCTAGATCAATAGCTGCATACCAGGTACCAGGAGATGTGTTAATTTGCCCAAGTAATGAAACTACATCTGGTACAGGAGCTGCAATCAGAGTTACTACCTGATTTAGTTTTCGATAGTCAACTGTCATTCTCCATGATTCCTCTGTCTTCTGCACTGGCCAGATAGGAGAGTTAAAGGGAGATGTGGTGGGAACACCATCCCCTGCATCTTTCAAGTCCTTGATAGTGGCAGTAATTTCTGCAGTTCCTCCAGGAATACGGTACTGTTTCTGATTCACTATTTTCTCTGGCAGAGGCAACTCTAACGGCTTCCCTTTAGCCTTTCCCACCATAATAGCCCTCACTCCACAGTCAGGGAACCAGTGTGAGAATTCTGACAATTTCTTTTTCTTTCTTTTTTCCTTTTTCTTTCTTTTCTTTCTTTCTTTATTTCTTTTTTTTTTTTTTCGAGACAGGGTTTCTCTGTGTAGCCCTGGCTATCCTGGAACTCACTCTGTAGACCAGGCTGGCCTCGAACTCAGAAATCTGCCTGCCCTTGCCTCCCAAGTGCTGGGATTAAAGGTGTGCACCACCACTGCCCAGCAAATCCTGCCAATTTCTAAGTATATCTATCCCAATTATACATTCTGGAACTGGGGAAATGACTACAGGATATGTTCAGGGATCTACTGGACCTACTGTGAATCGGACATCAGTCAAAACTCCATTAGTCACCTGTCCTCCATAAGCCCCTACTTTAACTGGAGGGCCACAATGTTTCTTGGGATCTCCTGGGATCAACGTCAATTAAAAGCCAGTATCAAATAGATTCCAGAAAGTCTAATTATTTCCTTTCCTCCAGTGTACAGTTACCCTTGTAAATGACTGTAGGTTCCTCTGGGGAAGGACTGGTGAAAGGCTAACAGCAAAACTTTTAGGTGTCTTATCAAGATCCTTCCTCAGGGGAACCTGGCCAC
This sequence comes from Rhynchomys soricoides, assembly GCA_019843965.1. Classification (NCBI taxonomy): domain Eukaryota; kingdom Metazoa; phylum Chordata; class Mammalia; order Rodentia; family Muridae; genus Rhynchomys; species Rhynchomys soricoides. Next base: position 15,536,390 of record JADRCH010000012.1, read on the forward strand.
TCCCTCATTCAAAGGATTCTGGGCCTGAAAACTGGCTCAAGTCTGGAAATTGATTCACTGGCCTAGATTGCCTTTTGCCAGGATCCAATGTAGCCTTTATTTCATTTGTTTGGGAATTTTTCTGCTTATACAGATCAAACATACGCAGTAGGCTTCCTATGTATTTCATACCTGGAAACACCATGACTGATTAGCCAGAACCAAAGGTCTGAACAAGTCATGCCATTATAAATTTCACTTCTCCTGTGATGACCATCCCAGTATATGTCATTATAAGTGTTGTTTTGTCTACGTTGTCTGTTATAATAACTATGACCACCTTGACTCTGGCGATTCAACGCTGCCACCTGGCCCTTGTTACCTCGAGGCCCAATTAAACTCATTGCATTTAATTCATCTAATTGAGCAGCAGCATCTCCAACCCTAAGGTCTGGCAGAAGGAAAAGGACAAGAATAAAACTCCTCAAATGTGCTGGTGCCCCTCTCACCAGTCTGTGTCGTACAGGATTGGTGAAGGGCACATCTTCTGGGCCTTCCCATTGTGGAGGATTAGGTTTTACGCAACGTATCCACTCTAGCATTGCAATTTCCCTGAGCCTTAAAATCCCTTCATCAACACCAAACCAAGGGATATCAGGAATCACCAACTCCTTTTCAGTAGGCCATCTTTTGATAAATGCTTTAACCAACCATTCAAACAAACTTCTGACACCTTTTTAAACTATATGAGCTTCCATATTAAACCTTGCATCTCCACTCAGAGGACCCATGGCAATAAACTCAGCCTGATCTAGTTTTATGTTTCTTCCACCATTATCCCACGCCCTTAAAATCCATTCCCACACATATTCTCCAGACTTCTGCCTGAATGAATTAGCAAACTCATTAAGCTCCTTAGTAGTGTAGCGCACTTCCTCATGGACTACACTTTCTACCTCCCCTCTAGGGGCCTGTTTTGCCTTGAGTCTGGTTATAGGTCTAGAAGAAACTATTGGTGGGCCTTGAGAAACATCAATATTATCTTGTCTGGCATTTTCATCAGCTTAAGTCACCACTGGCCCATCAGCCTCTGAGGGATTAACTTCCGCATGTGGAGAAGGCGTTATTTCAAGGGGTGGGGCTGAGGATACTACTTCCCCAGGTGGGGTAAGCCATTGAGAATCTGAAAATTCAGATTTCTCAGCTTCAACAGGGTCTTCCCACACATCCCCATCCCAAGTTATAGGATCCCATTCTTTGCCAATCAATGCCCTTACTTTAACTGCTAACACCCTCTGAGGCTGAGACCTGAACTTTCACTGCAATTCAGCCAACCTTATAATGAGGGCTTCAGTTTGATTTTCTGCAACTTGAGCTCTATGACTGCTGGAGAGAAGATTCTCTTCAAGGACACACTTAGCAACTTTTAGATTGGTCACTTGCATCTGGATCCATTCAATTTTATCATACAACTTCTTCTTTTCCTTCATCATCCTTTCCAGAGATACCAAAAGCAACTGGCCAGCAAAGTCATTTTCAAATTTTTTTCCCATATTGAAAAAAAATTTGAGCACACAATCACTCAATTCATCAAGATGCTCAATGGCATTAGCTTCTTTAAGTTTAAAATATATTTCCAACGACGGGTCTTCAATATCCTCCAAGGTCCCAGAAGAGAGCATATCTGGAGAGGTTTCAGCAGTTGAAGGTGCTGGTGAATTATTAAATCAACTCCAGACTCTTAAAAGATTCATCTGTATACTGCTTTCTGCTCCTCTAAAGCTACTCCCAGTACCAACTTCTGTATTAGTCAGGGTTCTCTTTTTTTTTTTTTTTTTTTGGTTTCTCGAGACAGGGTTTCTCTGTATAGCCCTGGCTGTCCTGGAACTCACTCTGTAGATCAGACTGGCCTCAAACTCAGAAATCGGCCTTTCTCTGCCTCCCAAGTGCTGGGATTAAAGGCGTGCGCCACCACTGGGCAGCTTTTGTCAGTGTTCTCTAGAATCACAGAACTTACAGGTAGTCTCTATATAGTAAGGGAATTTGTTAATGACTTACAGTCTGTAGTCAAATTCCCCAACAGTGGTCAGCAGTAGCTGTGAATGAAAACCCAAGGATCTAGCAGTCACTCAATCCCACAAAGCTTGAAGGTGAAGAAGATTGAATCTTCCTCCTTCCAATGTCCTTATGTAGAGCTCCAGCAGCAGGTGTGAGTACCACCACACCTGAAACTTCTGTCTTCCAGACTCAAGATCTAGATCACAGGTGAGCCCTCTAATTCTGGATTGTAATTCACTCTAGATAAAGTCAAGTTGACAACCAGAAATAGCCACTACAACCACTTACTGTGCAAGCTGAGACCTGACCACATAACCAGGTGTGCTAGTCTTTATCCCAGTCCTTATATCTGTGGCACAGGAGCATCTCCCTTTGCCAGCTAGCCTGGGTTATGAACTGAAACATAATAAAAGACCTTATATCAAACAAAGTGGAAATAAGAAGTAACACACTTAAGGATGCCTTCTTATCTCCACATACATGCTGTGACACCCGACCCCCCAACACACAATTTGTTTTTAAGATCTACTTTTATTTCTATATATATGTGAGTATGTGTATATATCTATGTGAGTATATGACACATATAATTTTAAAAAACATTTTTCTTCTTCTTCTTCTTCTTCTTCTTCTTCTTCTTCTTCTTCTTCTTCTTCTTCTCTCTCTTCTCTCTTTTTTTTAAAGACAGGCCCTGTCTGTCCTGGAACCCAATCTGTAGACCAGGCTGGCCTCAAATTCTCAGAGATCTGCCTGCCTCTGCCTCCCAAATGCTGGGATTAAAGGTATGGGCCACCACCTAGTTAAAGGCGTTTTGATAGACAAGCACACTCAAAAGCATTGATGCATGCTTCTCAAAGAGGAGTCACAGAATATAAATAAGACACAGACAAGTGTTGGTATAGGCTCTTCAAGAGAGTTGTAATGGTCTTAGCATTCACCATGTGTAACATTTGGATGGCTCTCTGCTTACATCCCGTCATCACTGAGATTATAGTGTGGCTCCTGAGATGCTTTGGATGGAATTATAATCTGATAAGGTTCAATTATGGGGCACTAGAGTTGCACAAGGAGTTTAGTACATGTTCTTTCCCTACCAGTGAGGTTTCTGGTGAGATTTCTAGAAATTACAGATTGACATCTGGAAGGGAGAGAGGCCCTAAGCAGCTGTTAATTGTTGATAACTTGGTAAAGGAAGAAATAAAGAAGGAAATTAAAGACTTCCTAGAATTTAATGAAAATGAAAGTACAAGTAACACAAACCTATGGGACACAATGAAAGCAGTGTTAAGAGGAAAACTCATAGCTCTGAATGCCTCCAAAAAAGAAACCGGAGAGAGCATACACCAACAGCTTAACAGCACACCTGAAAGTTCTAGAACAAAAAGAAGCTAATACACCCAAGAGGAGTAGAAGGCAGGAAATAATCAAATTGAGGGCTGAAATCAACCAAGTGGAAACTAAAAGAACTATACAAAGAATCAACAAAACCAAGAGCTGGTTCTTTGAGAAAATCAACAAGATAGATAAACCTTTAACCAGACTAACAGAGACAGTATCCAAATTAACAAAATTAGAAATGAAAACGGAGATATACAACAGACTCTGAGGAAATTAAAAAAATCGTCAGATCCTACTACAAAAGCCTATATGCAACAAAATTGGAAAATCTGGAGGAAATGGACAAGGTTCTAGACAGATACCAATTATCAAAGTTAAATCAGGATCAGATAAACCATCTAAACAGTCCCATAACCCCCAAAGAAACAGAAGCAGTCATTAACAGTCTCCCAACCAAAAAGAGCCCAGGACCAGATGGGTTCAGTGCAGAATTCTATCAGACCTTCAAAGAAGACCTAATACCAATACTCTTCAGTCTATTCCACAAAATAGAAACAGAAGGAACACTACCTAATTCATTCTGTGAGGCCACAGTTACACTGATACCAAAGCCCCACAAAGACCCAACAATAAAAGAAAACTTCAGATCAATTTCCCTTATGAATATTGATGCAAAAATGCTCAATAAAATTCTTGCAAACCGAATCCAAGAGCACATCACAACAATCATTCACCATGATCAAGTAGGCTTCATCCCAGGAATGCAGGGATGGTTCTATACCCAGAAATCCATCAATATAATCCACTACATAAACAAACTCAAAGAAAAAACCACATGGTCATTTTGTTAGATGCTGAAAAAGCATTTGAAAAAGTTCAACATCCCTTCATGATAAAAGTCTTGGAAAGATCAGAAATTCAAGGAGCATACTTAAACATAGTAAAATCAATATACAGCAAACCAGTGGCCAACATCAAACTAAATGGAGAGAAACTTGAAGCAATTCCAGTAAAATCAGGGACTAGACAAGGCTGCCCTCTCTCTCCCTATCTAGTCAATATAGTACTTGAAGTTCTAGCTAGAGCAATCAGGCAACAGAAGGAGGTCAAAGGGATACAAATTGGAAAGGAAGAAATCAAAATATCACTATTTGCAGATGATATGATGGTATACTTAAGTGACCCGAAAAACTCCACCAGAGATCTGCTACAGCTGATAAACACCTTCAGCAAAGTGGCTGGATACAAAATTAACTCAAGCAAATCAGTAGCCTTCCTATACTGGAAGGATAAACAGGCTGAGAAAGAAATTAGGGAAATGACACCCTTCACAATTGTCACAAACAATATAAAATACTTGTGACTAACCAAACCAGTGAAAGATCTGTATGACAAGAACTTCAAGTCTCTGAAGAAAGAAATCGAAGAAGACCTCAGAAGATGGAAAGATCTCCCATGCTCCTGGATCGGCAGGATTAATATAGTTAAATTAATATAGTTAAAAGGATTGCCATCCTTCCGAAAGCAATCTACAGATTCAATGCAATCCCCATCAAAATTCCAACTCAATTCTTCATAGACCTAGAAAGAGCAATTCTCAAATTCATATGGAATAACAAAAAACCCAGGATAGCAAAAACTATTCTCAACAATAAAAGGACTTCTTGGTGAATCAGCCTCCCTGACTTCAAGCTGTACTACAGAGCAATAGTGATAAAAACTGCATGGTATTGGTACAGTGACAGGCAGGTAGATCAATGGAATAGAATCGACGACCCAGAAATGAACCCACACACTTATGGTCACTTGATCTTTGACAAAGGAGCTAAAACCATCCAGTGGAAAAAAGACAGCATCTTCAACAAATGGTGCTGGATCAACTGACAGTCTACATGTAGAAGAATGAGAATCGATCCATTCCTATCTCCCTGTACAAAGCTCATGTCCACGTGGATGAAGGACCTTCACATAAAACCAGATACACTAAATCTAATAGAAGAGAAAGTGGGGAAGAGTCTGGAACACTTGGGCACAGGGGAAATGTTCTTGAACAGAACACCAATGGCTTGTGCTCTAAGATCAAGAATCGACAGATGGGACCTCATAAAATTACAAAGCTTCTGTAAGGGATAGGACATTGTAAATAGGACAAAATGGCAACCAACAGATTGGGAAAAGATCTTTACCAATCCTACATCTGATAGAGGGCTAATATCCAATGTATACAAAGAATTCAAGAAGCTAGACTCCAGAGATCCAAATAACCCTATCAAAACATGGGAAAGAGAGCTAAATAGAGAATTCTCAACTGAGGAAACTTGAATGGCTGAGAAGCACCTAAAGAAAATGTTTAACATCCTTAGTCACCAGGGAAATGCAAATCAAAACAACCCTGAGATTTCACCTCACACCAGTCAGAATGGCTAAGATCAAAAACTCAGGTGACAGCAGATGTTGGCAAAGATATGGAGAAAATGGAACACTCCTCCATTGCTGGTGGGAATGCAAGTTCATGCAACTTCTCTGGAAATCAGTTTGGCGGACCCTCAACAAAATAAACATACTACTACCTGAGGACCCAGCTACTCCAGTCCTGGGCAGATACCCAGAAGATGCTCCAACATGTAATAAAGACACATGTTCCACTATGTTCATAGCAGCCATATTTATAATAGCCAGAAACTGGAAACAACCCAGATGTCCCTCCACAGAGGAATGGATACAGAAAATGTGGTACATTTACACAATGGAATACTACTCAGCTATTAAAAACAATGACTTCATGAAATTTGCAGACAAATAGATGGATCTTGAAAATATCATCCTGAGTGAGGTAACGCAGTCACAAAAGAATGAACATAGTATGTACTCACTGTTAAATGGTTATTAGTCCAAAAGTTTGAAATACCCAAGAGTCACTTGGCAGCAACAGTAGGGCTGAGTGTGAGGTCCCAGATGGAGGAGTTGGAGAAGGGACTGAAGGAGCTGAGGGAGTTTGCATCCCCAGGGAGGCAGCAACAGTGGCAACTGGGCTGACCCCAGGATACTCCTGGAGACTGATCCACCAACCAAAGAATACACATGGAGGGACCCATGGTGCTGGCCACAAATGCGGCAGAGGAGGGTCTTGTTATCCATCTGGGGGAGGAGAGTCCCTTGGGCCTGTGGGTGTTAGATGCCCCAGTATAGGAGAATGCCTAGTAGGGAAGACGAGAGCGGGTGGGTGGGTGGGTTGGAGAATACCTCCATAGTCGTAGGGGGAGGGTGGAGGGAATGGGGAGGTTCCAAAGGGGAGATTTGGAAAGGTGGAAAAGTTTGAAATGTAAATAAAATATGAAAAATAAAAAAAATAAAATATAGCTATAATTACATGATCAGAACTAAAACTGACTTGGTTTTATTGCCTTTGTTGTCTTATTTTGAGACAGGGTCTTAGGTAGGGTCCCTACTGGCTTTCTATTCTTGCTCGTCTTGTCTTAACTTCCCAGACACTTCAGTTATGTGCAGTCAAGCCAAGATCAATTTACATATCAATATCAGAGGATGTTCCAGCTTACCATGCTGGTTCAGTTTGGTTTCTTTTTTTGAGGCAGGCTCACTGTACTGTTCAAATGAGTCTTGAGCTTTTGGTCCTCTTGCCTAAGCCTTTGGGATAACTTTTATCTACTTAGTTTAATTGGAGAAGCCTCCAAAAAAGAAAAAAACAAACAGCCACACATTGCATTTGTGGCTATTTCTATATGATCTAGTGTAACTACAGATAGTCCACTTTTCCCTTTTAGTTATTTGTTTCTGTTAAGAAACTTACTTTTGTTCTTTAGAATCTCTCTCATTCTGGCTATTGCTGGCTCAGTGATGTTTAACAGAGATCTTTGCTTCCTTTCACTGTCTATAAGCTGATGCTTATGTGTAAAGGGTGGCTCTCATTCAGATTGGCAAGATTCTATCATAAATGGCCGCGTGCCATTCCATCAGAAAGCACATAATGATTTCCCAATTGGTTCTTAAAGCATGGTTTCTCACTGCATAGCTCAGGCACTGGCCTTGTACTCATTCTACAGCCCAGAATAATCTTGAACCTGAGGTTCTCTTGCCTCAGCTGCCTGGGTGCTAGGATCATAGCCACCACCATGCCTGGCTTGTTTTTGGCTTTGGGTTTTGTTTTGTTTGTAATATTAACATTAGTTATTGGTGATTATTACCTAAATCCAGGTTTCATTAAAGGTTCCCAAATAGTGCTATTTAGTTATTACTTTATTTGTTATCTAAATAGTTAAAAAGAGACATATCTAGGATAAAACTAGGTTGAGTTCCTTTTTTCATTCTTTTTTCTGTTCTTTTTTATTTCATAAGGCTGGAGATGGAGCTCAGAGTCTTCCACTTGATACAGAAGTGTTCCTTAGACAAATGTCAATCTTTACTAGCTGTCTTATTTGGGGTTTCTATTGCTGCAATGAAACACCATGACCAAGAGCAAGCTTCGGAAGAAAAGGTTTATTCACTTTACACTTCCATATTCATCAAAGGAAGTCGGAACAGGAACTCAAACAGGGCAGGAATGTGGGCCTGCGTGCTGGAGGTTTTCCACAGGGATCTCTGGCCTGGCCAAGTGTGAGGGTTCAGGCAAAGGGGAGAGTGCAAGCAGGGATGGAGTCTCCTCCACCTCGGTCTCTGCAGTTGCCACCTCTGTTTCTCCAAGACGCTGCAGCTGCCACCCTGCTGAGTCAGGCCTGGGCTGAGCCCACCAGAGGCTGAGGAGTGTGGGAAGCTTCTGGAGGCATTTCAGGAGAGCAAACCTCTTCCCAAGCTCTTATGATAAAAGCTCTCAGACGACGGAGTAGTTCTCACACCTTTATTCCTTCTGGATGGGGATCTCCCCTATACAGTTTGGGATGGTCTAATACACAGTTTGGGATGGGTCAGGGTCTGACAACAGGTTCTTTCCATTGGCTTGGTCTGAGAGTTTAGGGATACCTTATCTGCATGTGGGAGGGTTTGGTGTGCTGCTCCTATGGGACAGACCTCTCTACAGGGGATTGTAGGGGTTGTAGCTACTTGACAGGAGCGAAGGACCTCCAGGGAGTGTTGGCAAAATGCCTTCCAGTCCCTTGCTGGGCTAGCCCCACTGGGTTGTCCAGGGTTAAGCCTATGCTCACAGTCCACCGCCCCACACAGGAAGTTTGAGGAAGGAGCTGATGCTGAGGCCACAGAGGAGTGTTGTTTACTGGCTAGTTTCCCATGACTGGCTCAGCCTGCTTTCTTGTAGATCCCAGGACCACTAGCACAGGGATGGCACCACCCACAGTGGGCAAGGCCTTCCCCATCAATCACTAATGAAGAAAATTCCTTAAGGGCTAGCCTAAAACCCCACCTTCCCTCCAGACTGGAGGGAAATTCCTTCCATCTAGCCTTGGCTGTTGTAGACCAAACTGACCTTAAACTCACAGAGAACCTCCTGCCTCTGCCTCCAAAGTGCTGGAATTAAAGGCACACACCACCACTGCCTGGCCTACAACCCCATTGTAGGGAAGCATTTTCTTAATTAAGATTCCTTCCTTTCAGATGACTCCAGCTTGTATCAAGTTGACATAAAACTATCCAGCACACCACTTTATACTAATTATGTCACATTTAACATTTTTATGAGGTTTATTTATTTGTGTGTTATGTGTGAGTGCATGTTATATGTACCAGGTATATACTTTGTACCTTTGGGAGTCAGAAGAGAGTGTCAGATCCTCTGGAAATGGAGTTACAGATAATTGTTAGCAAGTCTGTGGGTACTGGGATCTGAACCCTGGTCCTCTGCAAGAGCAGCAAATGCTCTTAACTGCTTAGCCATCTCTCCACCCAACACTGACTGTTTTTGTTACCTTTACACATAATTCTTATGGAAAATGCAAGTTTTGTGGTTGGTTTGATTCTTTTTAGTGTTAAAAGGATGACTTGCTTACTTAGATCCCCTGTGATGGATCATTTTGATGAGAAGCACCACTGGACTGAGACAAGCCCTGGACAGTAGGATAGCAAAACCTTTGGAAGTGTTTATGGCTTCTCCAGAAATGATTAACTCCTGAAGGCTTGGACCTAGAGTGGACTCAGCACTGACTGCTGACCAGACTATTAGTTATTTTCCTCCTTGATGTGACCAAATAGCTGAAAAGAAGCAACTTCAGAGAATAAAGACCTCAGGGGTACAGAGACGATTCATGGTTAAAAGCAATGACTATTCTTCCAGAGGTCCTGGGTTTAATTGCCAGCACCCATGTGATAGCTCACAAGTGCCTGTAACTCCAGTTTGAGGGCATCTAATGCGCTCTTCTGACCTCAATGAGCACCAGACATACATATATTCAGGTGCACAGACTTACAGGCAGGCAAAACTAACTCCCATAAACATGCTGTGATGTGTGACATTCTCACATTTGAGTGAATGTGCACACACACACACACACACACACTCACAATTAGCAATAAATAAGGCTGTTGTTGTATTGCTGATTGAAGGGACTAGCATATGCTAGGGAAGTCCTTTACCGCTGAGCTGCACCACACCACCGAAATGTGCTTTAAATATTTATTTATCGTGTAACAGAGGAGTGCAGAAACTAAAGCATGTGTGTATCAGAGAACAACTTGCAGGAGTCTGTACCCTCCTTCTACCATGTGGATCCCTGGAACTGAACTCAGGCCATCAGTGTCGTGGGGAAAGTGCCTTTACACTCTGCTCCACCTCTGGCCCTGTTTGAAACCCTGATCTTCCTGCTTTCATCTCTCTACTTTGTGGGATTACAGGTGTGCATTACCACACAGAGCAAAATTGTGTTCTTTATCAGTGTGGGGGGGGGAGTGTTTGAGGGGGAGACATCCCTACCACTGTGTGCGCCATGTGTCAGAGGGCATGGCTGTGGAACCAGTTCTCTCCTTTACGTGGTGCAGTGTTTTAAATGAGAAATGTCCACCATAGGTTCATGTAATTGGACATCTAGTCCCTGGTTGGGAACTTTTACGAGAAAGTTCTGGGGAAAGGCTTTTGATGTTTTATAGCCCACTCCTGCTTTCTGTCCTGGTTTGTTTGGTGTTGTTTTGTTTGTTTGTTTTTGTCAACTTGCCATAAGCTTGAGTCATTTGTGAAGGATGCTCAATTGAGAAAATGCTTCTATAACATTACCTTATGCAAGTCTGTTGGGCATTTTCTTGATTAATGATTGATATGGGATGGCCCAGCCCATTATGGGCAGTGCTATCTCTGGGCAGGTGGTCCTGGGTTGTGTAAGAAAGCAGGCTAAGGAAGCCAGAGAGCAGTGTGGCCCCATGACCTTTGCTTCAGTTCCTGCTTCCTGTGAGGAAGAAATGTGTATGGAACTATAAGCTGAAGTAAACCTTTTCCTCCCCAATTTGCTGGGTTTTTTGTTTTTGTTTTTAAATCACAACAAAGGATATCTAAGACAGAAATTGGTGCCAGGAGTGGAACATCGTCGTGACAAACCTGAGCATGTGTTTTGGAAGGAATATTGGAAAGACTTTGGAACTTTGCACTGGACAAGCCATGGAGTGAGTGCTCAGAGCTTAATGAAATGCGGTTGTGTGAACTTGGAAGATAATGCTGAGAGTAATCTCGCCGATGGAGGCTGGCTTGTGAAGTTTAAAGGAGAAGCAACTGTCAGGGCATTACGTGTTATTTTGAATTAAGAATATGTAGTTCTGGTCACTGGGAAATGAAAAATTGGCTGTGATTAACAAGAGACCAAAACGATGAAAATGACACTTTTCTTTCCTAGGACAATTGATACTGCTCAGCTAGGACTGAAGAATCAGCTGTGATTAAGAAGAGACCAGCATCATCGTGGCAAAAACCTCTGAGAAGTGCTTCCTTAGGGCCAGCACACAGAAGCTGTGGTCCAGAGGGGGCCAAAGCTGCATCTCATGCTGGCAGCCAAAGAAACTTGGTAATGTGTAAGAGTTGTTACCCAAGTGTACTGGTTTTGAAGGCATGAAGGAGTCATGGAGAGAAGCTGAGACACTGACACGGTGTGGCAGGTCTGGAGTCCCTGAAGAGAGTCTAGGAGAGGACCTTAGTGAAGGTACAGCCTCAGTTGTTGTACAAGCCTCTGAACCGAACAGATCATGAAGAGGAATTGAGGCGTGGCACCATGAGTCAAGGTCAGAGTCCCCAACAGAGTCTGGAGAAGCTAGTGATAAATATGCATCCTATTTGCAGTGGATATTGAGGCCTGGGTGTACGCTTCCAGTGTGAAACCTGCAGATGCCCGGCTCCCCAGAGACCCTGCTAGATGTTACAGAAAACGATAATTTGCTCAAGCTCAAGATTGTTTGACCTTTATCATGACTGTTTGTCATGATAACCTTTAGACAACACTCACTGTCTCCCTTCTGTTGTGGTTGGGGGTGGCTGGGGGCAGCCACCAAGACCTCTGCTTTGGTCTTACAAGGACAAACCATCAGTCATCTTAAAGAATCACTGACTTTGTTATCAGAAGTAGTACTATAAAATAAAAAGAGATTAGACTTAAGTTTTCCTCCAGCAAGGAGGGCTATATGCTAGCTAAAGAGTGTTGCTTTTATATAGGCCATTCTGGGGTTGTTAAAGATTCAATAGCCAATGTGAAAATAGGGTTAGCCAAAAGAAAGAGAGAAAGAGAACAGAGTCAGGGATGGGTTGAGTCCTGGTTCAATTCCTCCCCCTGGCTCACCACTCTGATTTCTACTCTCCTAGGACCAGTAATAATTCTGGTGATACTCCTAACCTTTGGGCCTTGCATTTTAAATCATTTGCTAGCCTTTATTAGAGAGCGCTTAAGTGCGGTGCAGATCATGATGTTAAGGCAGCAGTATCAAGGGCTAGATCAAAATGCAAGGTAGTTTCATGATTGAAACACCCACAAGAGAAAGGGGGGAATGTGAGGCCTTGAGAGACAAAAGGCGGCCGATGAGCTAGGCCAGGAAACATTCCAGACAGTCCAAGGGGCCAAAGATAACCGTTATGAAATGAGACCGAAAGGCCAGGTGCAGATGCATCTCAGGCCCCACACAATAGGCAGAATTCTCTGTTGCCAAGGACTGGCTGGAGCTACAGGTGGGTGGTAACTGAGCTGATGTCATCACCGTGGGCCTCCAATCATGTTCAACCACCAACGCAGGCCCGCCCTTCCATGCTGTTGCCAAGCTCTGCCCTCCAAAAAAGTGCATAAAAAGTGTGTACCTAACCAAAAAAAAAAAAAAAAAAGTGTGTACCTTACTAACCCGGGGTCGCCATTGCCCTGTTGTTAGGGTGGCCCCAATGCACTGGATTCAACAGACCTCGTGCTTATTGCATCGTTCTCAGTCTCTGTGTCTTTGTGGGGTGGGCTGCCTGCCTAGGTGCTTGGACTTTCCAGTCCAACACCTCCATAAAATTGGCCTGTAGGAAAATCTGCTAGGCATTTTCTTGATTAATGATTGATGTAGGAAGGCCCAGCTACTACATGGGCAGTGCCTCCTCTGGGAAGGCGGTCCTGGATTTTACAACAAAATAGGCTAAGCAAACCATGATGAGCAAGCCAATAAGCAGTGTTCCTGCTTTGAGGTTTCTGCTTTGAGTTCCTTTGATGATGGACTTTGTAGCTTTGTAAGCTGAAATAAACATTTCCAAGTCACTTTTTGCCATGGTGTTTTATCACAGCAATAGAAACCCTAATTTAAATATGTGAGTAGACAAAATGTGATCTCTCTGCCCCTGACTGCCAGGTGAACCCTAGGCAACTGCTGTCGTGTCTAACCTATCTTGACAGACTGTACCCCTCTGTGACTTAAACTGAAATAAACAATGTTCTCTTCTAAGGTGCTCGCGCTCATAGAATTTCATCACAGCAAGAGGAAAGTAACTAATACACATTCCAGGGATCAGGTACAGGATAGGCTTGATAATGATCAGGGGGCAAGCTGCCGAGCCATCTTGCTGGTCTAGTTATTGGCTGGTTGAGACATACGACAGTTTTAGTCCACACTGGTGCCGAACTCACTAATAGTCAAAGACATCATCTAACTCCCAATATTTCTGTCTCTGGACCAGCCTATGGTTTCTCTGTGTAGCCCTGGCTGTCCTGGAAATCGCTCTGTAGACCAGGCTGGCCAAGAACTCAGAAATCAGCTTGACTTTGCCTCTTGTGTGCAAGAAAAAAATTTATTAAAAGTAAGTCAACGTGTCTTTTTTGTTTTTTAAAGCTTCCCATATTGTTTAAGTTACCTGACCCCCGTGCCTCATGTCCAGGTTGTATGTAGTCCTTAAGGACCAGGCATGGTGAGCATGCCTTTAAGTTCAACACTTGTGAGACTGTGGAAAGAATATCACAAGTTAGAGACCAGCCTGAGCTACCCAATGGAAATAAAGACTATATGAAGATTTGAGCTTTAGTTCATCTAGAAGTTTTTGGGAAAAGGATGTATGTATTTAAACTTATTTTCATTTAGATGGCCAGCTGGAGTTTCTATTTCTTGTTATTTCTCATGATTTAATTTATATTTGATATATATGTATATATATATATATATACACACAACTTATGACTAGAATTTATGAATGAATAAATATTTCAGAGCTATGTGCTCATTTTTTTTTCCTTGTATTTTAGAGAGAGGGTCTCCTGTAGCCCAGATTGGTCTCAAACCCACCACATAGCCAAGGATGGCCTTGAACTCCTGATCCTCCTGACACAATTTACCAAGTGCTAGGAAACTCAGAAGGATGTTTAACATGCTGAGAAAGAAATCAGGGAAGCAACTCAAGGCACAATTCACTCAATAAAACAAGAAAGCAAAGCAACAGCAACAAAATACTTTGGAGTCAATCTAACCACAGAAGCAAGCAAACAAACAAAAACCTATACAATGAAAAAATTTAAACTTTTTCAAAAAAGAAATTGAAGAAAACATTAAAAAGCTAGGAAGACCCATACATCACCATGCTCATAGATTGAAAGAATCAACACTGTGAAAATGGCTATTTTACAAAATTCAGTGTAATCCCCATTGAAATTCGAAAGCTCTCTGGTTAGAGGGCTCAGTGGGGAAAACATGCTTATTGTGAAGACTACACACAGCTGACTTGATTCTTGCAACATGCATATGCACACCCACATGAGTGCGAACACACACACACACACACACAGCCATTTGTCATATCAATTGAAAAATAACCTTAAAATTTATTTGAAAGCACAAAAGACACCATAGAACAAAAGCAATCCTGAGCAAAACGAATTATGTCAGAGGCAACATCAGACCTGATTCTGAGTTATAGTATGGGCCCACAGTAACAGAAACAGCTTGATATTACAAAAACAAACAAACAAACACCCCCCCAAACAAACAGAAAAGTAACAAAACAGACATTCAGATTAATTGAGCAGAATACATGACCCAGATATAAACCGGCACAGCTATAGCCACCAGAGTTTGGTAACAAAAACATACACTGGACAAAAGTCAGCCTGCTTAACCAGTAGTGCTAGAAAAATCAGATATTGTGATGGTTTGTATATGCTCAGCCCAGGGAGTGGCACTATTAGAAGGTGTGGCCCTGTTGTAGTAGGTGTGTCACTGTGGGTGTGGGCTTTAAGACCCTCATCCTAGCTGCCTGGAAGTCAGTATTCTGCTAGCAGCCTTCAGATGAAGATGTAGAACTCTCAGCTCCTCCTGCACCATGCCTGCCTGGATGCTGCCATGTTCCTGTCTTGATGATAATGGACTGAACCTCTGAAGCCAGCTCCTATTAAATGTTGTCCTTATAAGTTTTGCCTTGGTCATGGTGTCTGTTCAAAGCAGTAAAACCCTAACTAAGGCAGTTATCTACGTACAAAAGCATGAAACTAGATATTTATCTTTCACACTACATAAAAATCAACTCTGGGGCTGGAGAGATGGCTCAGTGGTTAAGATCCCTGACTGCTCTTCCAGAGATTCCTGTGTTCAATTCCCAGCAAACATATGGTGGCTCACAACCATGGGATCTGATGCACTCTTCTGGTGTGTCTGAAGACAGCTACAGTGTACTCATGTACATAAAATAAATAAAAACAACAACAAACTCTGAACAGATCCAAGACTTTGAAACTGTTGGAGGAAAAGATAAGGAAGAGACATCCAGACATAAGCATCGTCAAGGGCTTTCTCATAGGATCACAGTGGCTCAGGGAATAATTTCAATAACTAACAAATGGGACATCACGAAGTTGAAAAGCTCCTATGCTGCAAAGGAAATACTTAATAAAGACCATCCTACAGAATAGGATAACATCTTTGCCAGCTATACATCTGTCAGAGAATTAATATCCAGACTATACAATGAACTAGAAAAAAAACTGAACAAGAATAACCCACAATTACTTACTAAATGGGCTAATGGAAATGAGAAGTCTACAAAATGAAATACAGGAGAGACCTGAGCAACAACATGTGAGAAATGTAAATCAAATCAAATTTGGGATCCTTTTGTACTCCAATTCGAAGGTCAGAAAACTAATCCTGGTAAGGATGTGAATGAAAGGGAACTCTTATTCACAGCTGTTGTCCTGTAAACTAGCCTGGTATCCATGGAAATCAGTATGGAAGTTTCCAATAAACTATAAATCAATCAAATATATAATCTAAGCTATGCCATTCCTGCGTATTTTATCTGAAGAACACCAAGATAACCTAAGAGATATTTTTACAGTACTGTTTAATACAGCACTATCCATGGTTGCTAAATGATGGCACCAAGTTACCTGGGTGGTATGTACATACAACGGGATCTTTTCAGCCACAGAGGATAAAGTTATATTGTTCGTAGGAAACTACACAGAACAGGAGACAATCATATTACATGAATTAAGCCAGTCTCAGAAAGATAAATATCATATTTTCTCTCATTTGTGGTTCCTATGTCGCTGGCTAGTCTTGTGTCAACTTGTCAGATAACAGAGTTATCTGAAAGCAGGAAACCTTAATTGAGAAACATAAGACTCAGCTGTAAGGCATTTCCTTAGTTAGTGATTGATGAGAGAGGGCCCAGACCATTGTGGGTGGTTCCACCTTTGGGCTGGTGGTCCTGGGTTCTATCAGAAAGCAGGCTGAGTAAGCAGCACCTCTCCGTGGTCTCTGCATCGCTCCTCCCTCCAGGATCTTCTCTGTTTGCGTCCCTGTCCTGTCTTCCTTCGATAATGAAAACCCTTTCCTCCCAAACTTGCTTTTTGGTCATGGTGTTTCGCTGCAGCAATAGAAACCCTTAGACACTAGATTTTATATAATCACTTACAACCATGAATGTACACAGGACATGAAAGTCGAAAGTGAAATTGTTTGAGTGAACAAAGGGGCGTAATGGGACAGGTACCTAAGGGAGATAGAAGAAATGGGCCGGAGGGTAATACAATCTGTACCTCTACGACAATCAAAAACAAGATTAAAAATTTCAAAAATCAAAACGGATTATCTGACCTCAAAATGCCAGAATCCGCTGCTTTTCGAGCACCATGACTCTGAGCTCTTTGAAGGGCTGCTTTTCCTTCACTTTGAGCCATAGCTAAGACTGTCTCAGGCGCAGTATGTACATCCAAAAGACAATTGTTAAGTAAAGTTGTCAGGATCTGAATATTGTCTTTCGCAACAGTGGTTGAGTTGAGAAACTACATTCCAACCTGTCCTGTGGCAAGATATCTAAGACCCAAGCAACAGTCATAATGATAGGTAGCACAACTTCATACGTGTCAAGTTCAGACACTTTTAAACCAGGAATGTGAATTCATAAAAGCTTAAAAGACTTCCCTGAGGCTTGTAATCAATTCACATGAGTTTAGGAAGCACTAATTAATTTTTTGTTAAGGCTTCCTTTGCTTTTTAGTTCTAGCCATCTTTTCTTGGTAATGGCACTTTGCACCAAGTTTAGACTCTGCAGAGCTTTAATGACATAACTGTGAATACATTCAGTTTCAGATGGTGAGCTTCCAATAGCTAAAGACTTTGTGGAACATATTTTCACTGACAGGCTCAAAAAAAGAAAAAAAAAAAAAAAAACCAAACAAACCAAACCCTGTCATTAGTTACTAATTCTGAAAATACTATGTCTTTTTCTAATATGCAGATTAACATTAGCAAAAATAGTGAATTTACCTTTCTGGATTACTGAGTCATCTTTTATTAGAATATTGGGCAATTCTTCACTTACTCAACCAGATAGGTTGTGCTTGACTGGATATGCCTTTTGGACTTAGTAGTATGTTTACTTTATTTTTTTCTGCTTTCTACATTCACTGTTTTAAATTTAGGCTCAATGTTCTCTTATCCCTGTCTTGGCTTTATGAATAAGGTACAAAGACTTGCTTTTGCCTGTAAGTCTGACAGTATTTAGAGACCGGTCCTTGTTCTCTACCAAGCTCTACTTTGCTCTTGTTTTCATTTTGAGTTTATTATAATAAGATTACCAAGAACAAGGGAACATTAAGAACAGTTATTCTTTTGTCTTTTTTTTTTTTTTTTAAAGTCAAGGTTTCTGGGAAGCTCTAGTTAGCCTAAACTGGGCTTGAACTTGAAATGACCTGCCTTCAGCCTTTACCTTCTTAGTGCTTCAGATTCTACCGTGGCCGTCTGTTTTATAAATTCACTTACAAAGTATTGGAGAAAATAGCGTAGAGTACAGTCTGGTATAATGTCTTCCACACGCTTTCCAAATTAAAGCCCTTTCAAATTCCTTGCAACAAGCAACAAGAACATCAAAATCCCTGTAACTTTAATATATGAGCAACACGTCAGAATCAGATTGTAAAAGAGAAAATCAAAAAAGGAGTTCGATGGATGCATTATTTTCAGAATAGCGTGCGAGACTTGGATTACAATTCCAGAAATATTCTGGAAAAATAAAACATACTTAAAGCAACTCCTGGGTGACGACTATCGATAAAACAAGTACTTTGATAAATAGACAGCAGCATTAACAAAACTTCATGATGAACTGGAGAAACTTTTCTAAACAGAAGTCCCTCACAAGAAAAAGGACATACCCCCCCCCCCCCCCCCATGTCAAGTCACTTTGGCCAACCCAATAAAACAATAAAAGCACTTTGCATCCCTACCTTCACTAGAAAGCGGCACTGACAAATGAATGATATCCAGAGACGCCAGAGTGCCGACGTTCATAGTAAAAACTACAAGAAAACGTCTGAAGATTCTGAGTAAACATTCACAGACACGGATGAAGGGTTACAGGTTGTTTTATTAGGCCTGGAAGACTTGCTGAAGATGGACTATTCGGTTTGAATTTCTGAACATAGAAGGAGAAACCCTTCCTGCCGCGGGAATCCTGGGAATTGTAGTCGGGGAGCTACGATGGCTGTAAATTTGTTTGGCACTCGGTGGACGGCAAGCCCTTGGGTCCAATTCAGTGTTCTGGGACCTCATAGGTCCGTCTAGTTCACCAATGAGCGACTAGCTTTGGAAACATCCCTTCTCTGATTGGGTGTCCTTCCTCACGTTGCTTCATTCTCAGCCAATGGGATGATAAAGCTAGCAGAGGTGACAGGGTCACCGCGGAGCCTGCTGCTCTTCTGCCGCCAGCGACTCAGCCCTGTGGTCCTTTGAGTCAGGCCGTGGGTCGGGGTCTCCGCCGCCCGTCGTCCGCCGTGGTGGGTGCGACTCTGATGCTGCGGCAGGCTCCGGACGCCCGGAGCTCTGGAGGGTACGTAGCCCGGGCCGAGGGGCCGCTGCTGCGCGGGCCCGCCGCTGCGCCCGCCTCCTGCCGGCATCCCGCGGGCTGCCTCTGCAGGCTCCGGACGCTTGCTCTTCTCCCCGCCTCCTACTTTGACCATCCAGTCCGCCCTACGGATAGCGGGTGTCCATGTCCGGGCGTTCTTTCTGTAAATCCCGAATAGCTGTGAGTCTTTGCGCGCAGGCCTTCATTCAAGAGAAACCCGTGTCCACAGGTGGTGGGCATCTGTGCAGTTAGCGGCTCCTTTCTTGATACTATTTCCCCAGCACTTGTAGTAGAAGTTTCCCACATTAACTGTCTTGCATTCTTACTTGCTTTCACTCTGATACCCGCTCAAGACTGTTACCTGAAGAAACTGTGGCTTGGAGACGGTAACTCAATTCCAGAAGAGTTAACAGTTAGTTAATCGCTAGAAGCCAGATGAGTTTCAGTGTTTGATGGTGGTGGTTGCTTTTCAACCTCACTTAATCAAGGATTTAGGCTAAGTGTTTACCTGCCGCAGCTCTTAGCACGTGGGAGCTAAACACTTCTATTAGTTAAGTGGTGATTCTTAGCTACAAGAAGAGGAATACCTTCCCGATATCTGGCCAAGTACAAATGTCTTGCGTGTCTCTTAACTCCGTGCTTCAAAGACTTCCTGCCTGACAACGGCATAATCCTTATCTGGAAACTGGTTGGACGTCTCAGATTCCCAGACCCTGTTGCACCCACTGAGCTTGAACTTGCTTTTTAACAAGGTCCTTAGGTGATCGCAGTGCTCCTTAAAGTTTGAGGAGGGTTGTGTTTGTTCACATAGAACCAAGGGAGAGAACATAAGTCTGGGTCGTGGTATTGGCAGGCAGATCCCTCTTAGTTCCAGGCTCATCTCGGCTACATAGGTCAGCCAGAACTAAGTAAGGAGAAGAAGAAAAAGTAAAGGCGTACATTCTATGTATGTGACCTTTGGTCAGACTGAGATACAGAAAGACAAGAACAAAACTTTTTTTCCCACAGTTGTCATTTGCAAGACTGATGTTTTCCTTTTCAGAAAATGAACGTGTCTCTTGAGAGTTCTAACTTAGCAGTCCCAAATCTTAAAAGTAGGTATCAATATTAGCTGTTTCAAAATTGTCTTGTAATCGTATAATTGACATCAGGTGCTGGCTTTAGAAGTAAGAGCAAATTAAAACAAAGGCAATGCTAATTTACTTCTGATGGTTAGTCAGATTAAAGAACCTTGTGTTCTTTATTTACTCTCAGTTAGCTGCAGTCTAGCCCCCTGTGTAAGCTCCTACCTCCAGTTTCTTCCATTTGTCATGAATACCGTTAGGTTTTTTCCCCAGTTTTTCCAGTTTATTCATTTGGTTATTTGGTGATAAAGCTGAAACAAACTGCCTGATTCACTTATCCCAATTTTTGATGATTAAAGATAGTATTTTGGAGAATTTTAGTTTTCAGTGTTTTAATAATTAAAAAGAAATATTTTCTATGATTGTTTTGACTGCATATATGTCTGTGCACCATGTGCATGCCTGGTGCCAGAAGAGGGCATTGGATCCCCTGGAACTGGAGTTAGAGTTGTAAGCTGCTTTCTGGGTGCTGGGAATTGAAACCTGGTCTTCTGGAAGGTCAGCCAGTGTTCCTAACTGCCCAGCCATCTCTCTAGCTCCACTTCCAGTGCTATGTTCAGAGGCTTTTGTTTATATGCCAGTGTAAAGTTTCAGGCTCCTGTTTGCACCAGAAATTATTTGATGTGCATAAATCTTGGGTCTTGCCTTCAAAAACACCTACTGATGATTTGGATAGGCCCAAGGAAATTGTATTGATTGACGCTGTTCAGGTCCATGCTTCTTGACATTAGTGCTTTTGATGGAAACTACAACTAACAAACATTTGTGTTTGTGCTAATGTGGTAGTCATTACCGAAAGGAAAGGGGTTTTTGTTTGTTTGTTTTAACCTCCATTGTGGTTCATTAGCTACTATAAATGTGTTCAGGTCAGCATTTCAAGTTATTTAAAATTATTGTCTGTCATTGTGCTGTGTGCATGTGTATATGCGTGCACTTGTGTGTGATGTGTCTGTGTGTATGAGACTGTAGGTTTGAGGTCAACTTTGAGTATATTCCTCCATTTCTTACTGAAACTGTATTTTTTGAGGCAGGGTCTTTGCAGAACCTGGAGGAGCTAAGCTGGCTGACCCGTGAGTTCCAGGGCTCTGCCTGCCACTGTGCTTGCTTTTGTTGTTTTACACTGGTGCTTGGGACTGAAATGCAGGTCCTGTGCTTGCTCAGTCAGTACCACCCACTCAGTCATCTCCACAGTGGTCAGTGTATCCATGTGTGCACATAGGATGCATGTCTCTGCACATATGTGGAGGCCAAGGGTCTCCCTCAGGTGTCTTCCTCAGGCTCCCTCCACGTTATTTTTTGAGATGGAGTCTGTCAGTGAGCCTCCAGGGATCCACCTGGCTCTTCCTCTCCAGCTAGGATCACATGCTCCACTACATCCAGCCTTTGCATTGGTGTTGGAAATGCAAACTCAGTTTTTAATTGCACAGCAGGTACTTTATCAACACAACTATCTTTCCAGCCCTAAAAGTATTATTTTTTTAGTGTGGTACAAAATAATTAATTTTTTTTGCATTAGCATACAAAGTAATGGACTCCATGATGGTGTCTTCATACATATATGTCACTATGCTTTCATTGATTCCTTCATTTATCTTGATGTCTGCCAAGTTTGGAATAGAGAAAACCTGCAGTAAATCCTGCAGTAATGGACTCCATGATGGTGTCTTCATACACATGTGTCACTATGTGTTGCTCTCATTAATTCCTTCATTTATCTTGATGTCTGCCAAGTTTGGAATAGAGAAAGTCTGCAGTAAATCCTGCAGTAATCACATATAACTATTTTTCCAGCCCATGAAGGAAAATACTTTTCTTAAACAATTTAAGTTGACAGCACAGAAACTACAAAGAATATTAAGTACATAAATTGGGCTTCGAATTCTATTTTTAAAAAAGATTAATTTTTAATTATATGTATTTGCGAATGTGCCCATGGAGGCCAGAAGTGGGTATCAGATACCCTGGAAGTGGAGTTACAGCTGGTTGTGAACAACAAACATGAATGTTTAGAGCTGAACTTGGGTCCTCAGCAAGAGCAGCTTGTGCTTTTAACCGCTTAGCCATCTCATCTCCAGATTCTACCTTTTGAGTCAGGCAGTGGTCATCCTGTCACTCCAGAAGCAGATAGAGAATGTCTTGTGTCCTTGTCCCAGCATCCTGCCTTGACCCTCTTCCTGTTTTTTTATTTTTTGTTGTTTTTTTATGCCTATATAGCACTAAGGGAATGAAGTTAGGGCCTTTCATCCCCAGGCCAGTTTCTACCTTCCTAACCCCAGCATAACTCTCCTATAAAATCATCTATTTTGACAGGCATGGTCATGTACTCATGTAATCTCAGTACTCAGGAAGCTTTAGCAAGAGGTTCCTACAAGTCTAAGGCTAGCTTAGGCTGTACAGTGAGACCTTGTGTCAAAAAAATAAGATAAAATAAAAATTGGTTATGTGAATTCAGCAGTCTGCTAAAACATTGATTGTTTGAAAAGGTTCAGGCCACATAGTTAAAAAGGGGTGTCTGTAACCTGATGCCATCAAGATATTAAAATAAAATGAACTTTTGACATTGACTAGCCTTGCTTTGAAGTTTTATGTAAAATCTGTAATTTGGAGGGCAAATCCAAGAGAACTCCTGCCTTCCTTTCTTACCTCGTTTAAAGTTGTAGTTGCTGTGGCATTTGGACCACAATTCTCCTTGTTGAGTTTCTGTCATTGCCTGATATTCCTGACTCTTCCCTAGGTGGACCCCAGTTTGAGCCCTTATCAGTAGGGTTTGAGGATGGGAAGTTTTAAGATATTTTGACTGCAGGCTATTCTAAAGGAACAGAAGATGATATATAACGTTTAAGGGATAATTTCTATTGAGTGGTTAGAAAGGGTGACAGATAAAAACAGATCGTTACAGTATCAAAACCTGGACACTGTGAAAAAGCCACTGTTTGCTGTGTTTGGTTTTGTTGTGAGTGTGTGTGTGTTAGCATGCATTCATTTACTGTATGTAGGTTTATGTACATATTGATGCACATATACCACCATGTGCCAAGGGTGGAGGTCAGAGACAATTTGTGGAGTAGGTTTTCTTTTTCTGCTGTTTGGGTTCCAGATATGGGACTTAGTTGTTAGGTTTGGCAGCAAGTGCCTTTACCATGGTCTCCCAGATTGCTTGGTTGAGGCACACGTCAGAGAGAAGCCTTTTTCATTTTTTCTTTCCTCCTTTTTTCCTTCCCCATCTTTGGAATTGAACTCAGAAACTAAGGTGTGCTAGGCAGTGCTCCACCACTTAGCTAGTTCCTTGAACAAAATTTTCATTTTGAGTCAGGGTCTTAATAAGTCTCCCAGGTGGCCCTGAATGTGAGATCTTCGCCTCAGTCTCCGAGGTAGCTTGCACTACAGGTGGGCCACAGTGCCTGGCAAGGGGCTCCTTTTCCTTAGAAGATTTTGTTTTTTGTAGATACAGTTTGCTGTGCGTCTCTCCCCACCCCCTCCCCTCCGCACAGATGAGGAAGAAAAGCCCAAGCTGTCAGCTCACTACTTTTCCTTGAGGCATTTGTGTTAGGCCTAGAAATGTTCTAGGAGGGGAAGTCCTGGCAGCGCTACCGTTGGAAAAGAGAGCAAAGGTTACAAGCTTGTACGTAAAGACCGTGTCTGTCGGGACCCTAGTGTTAAAATATGTGTTGCTAAAATGGGATTTATTGGAATATTGAGGATGGCATATGTTCTTTTGCATATATAAATAACTTGATTTCTTCCTTCAGCTTATGTTCATTTTATTTTTCACAAGCTTTAGAATTGCCAGTCCTTATTTTTGTGTGGGTAATTTAGATTCATCTGCTTCTTTCTAAAGATATAATGTAGTTACTTAAAGGTACCATAGCTAGGCATAGCTGGTGCTTGCTTGCAATCCAAGCTTTTGAAGAGCAGAGGCAGGAAGAGGAGGAATACATGGACAGCATCAGCAACATAGTGAGTCTGAGGCCAGTCTGGACTATGTGAGACCTATCTCAGTAAGTAAATAGACAAATGGAATCCTAGTCTACCTTGGCAGACGAGAACTAATTTTGTCAACCTGACTTCTACTTTTTTTTTTTTTTTTCAGAATTTAAGAAGCTTTTATTCATGTGCATGTCATAGAAGATGAATTCATCCTCTTCTACTATGAATGAAGAGCCTGATGCTCTGTCAGTAGTTAACCAGCTACGGGATTTAGCAGCAGATCCATTAAATAGAAGAGCCATCGTCCAGGATCAGGGATGTTTGCCTGGCCTTATTTTATTTATGGACCATCCGAACCCCCCTGTTGTTCACTCAGCTTTGCTTGTAAGTTGCTTTAATACTTTGTTTTGTTGTTTCAATTAATGCAAGTAAGAATTTTCAAAACCTTTGATAACATGGTAAAAGACTAAGACATTAGATCATATAGTTTGTATTCTGGCATATAAAAAAATGGAAACCATGACATATGTAGTTCTTTAACACAAATAGCAACATGTTGACTTTGTTCTTTAATGTAAATGGTAACTATGACATATATAAAATGTTCTGGCCCTTGGCATTTCCAGTTGATTTGGTGATCTAGTGTTTGTTTGGTTTTTCCTTTTGACATGGAATGTATTGCTGTGTTGGTTGAACTGTTCTTCCAGCTCTTGGGCACAAGCCATCTTTTGACTGCAGATACACATACATCGTCACACCCAGCTTATTACTGTTTTCATCCCCCAAGTCCTCTGTGTATGTAGTGCATGTAGCTGGGGCTCAAACCCAGGGCTTTCTGCATGTTTGGCAAACCTTCTAATGTTCTCTAGGCCATCAATTAAGAGAATTCTTGAGTTCAGAAAGTTACTTTTTAGTACAAGAGGTTAAAAATCAGGGTGTCATGGATGTTAAGCACATGCTTTACTGAACTCACCTAAAAGATAGATACACATACACACATACACACACACCCCACACACATATACACACACACCCATTTCATAATAGCTTTTCTTTGTTGGGGAGAAAAATAAGACAAGATCTTACTTTGTGTTCCCGGCTCACCTGGAACTCACTGTGTAGTCCCAGACTAGACTTGCAATAGTCATCGTGGCCAAGCCTCCCAAGTACTGGGGTTACAGATGTACACCACCTCATCTGGTTTATAACAGCTTTTTCAGATGTAACTCTTATGCCATCATACAGGTCAGGCATTTAAAATACACTCTTGAGTGGCTTTATTCACAGAGGGTGGTACAGACATCATTGTAGTCAATTTTAAGACATTTTTATTTTGTTATATTGTTTGGGACATAGTCTTGTTATGTAATACACCTGGAGCTTGAGGTCCTGTTGTTTCAGCCTCTCGGGTGTTGGGATTATAATGCCCTGTAGGAGGCATTACCACATCTTATTTTAGAAGTTTTTGTCACCCAGAGAGAGGACTGTACTGGTCACCTCTTACTCCCCACTGCCATCCCCACTGTGTAGGCAACA
Source organism: Rhynchomys soricoides (assembly GCA_019843965.1). Taxonomy (NCBI): domain Eukaryota; kingdom Metazoa; phylum Chordata; class Mammalia; order Rodentia; family Muridae; genus Rhynchomys; species Rhynchomys soricoides. Next base: position 15,562,076 of record JADRCH010000012.1, read on the forward strand.
CCAATCTATGAATTTGCTACTCTGCAAAAATGCCTATAGCGTTTTTATGTAGATGCAATCATGTAATGTGTGACTTGGTGGCATTGCTTTTATTTATATTATGTTGGAACAGATATCTATACTCAACAAGTTTTAGCGATTTGTTCCTTTTATGTCTTGAGAACATTCCATTGTGTAGACATACACTGTTTTGTTTATCCATTCACTAGTTGGTGGCCATGACACTTTAATATCAGGAGGACAGATAAGGAAAGGGGAAATATACAGATAAAAGCTAACAATTCAAAAGGAATTATGGGAAACGTGGAAGTTAGGGAAACATGTTAAAGGCAACAGGACCATCAGACAGATCCAGAATGGAAGACTTTCTGAGTGACAAATGTGGTGCCTTCAGTGGTAATTAATACAAAAAGGAGAGGCAGCTGGGAGGAGGCTGCAGTGATGATTGTTGTTATGTGTAGTTTTAAAGCCTACCACCTTTGCCTGGGGTCGATGGTGCTACTAGCCCCTACGGCTTCCCTGCTGTACTAACCCAGAGCCTCTCCTTACAGATAGTTACCTTATACATTTTATTTAAGAGATGTATCAGTCAAATGTTTGTGGACCTGACTTATATCCTGTTTAGACAAATTCACCATAAGCAATTTTTAAGTGGCTGGAAGTGAATGTGCAGCATATGGTAAATGACATTAAAAAGTCATTATGAAGGCTAGTTAGATGACTCAGCAGTTAAGAGCTCAGACTAGGGCTGGTGAGATGGTTTAGGGGTTAAGAGCACCGACTGTTCTTCCAGAGGTCCTGAGTTCAAATCCCAGCAACCACATGGTGGCTCACAACCATCTGTAATGGGATCTGATGCCCACTTCTGGTGTGATTGAAGACAGCTACAATAAATAAAATCTCTTTTTTCCTTCTGATCAAGGCTCGAAATTTAATATTCTGTACTACGTTTATATAGGGAAAGCCCACAGACCCCATCCATTGTTTCCAGCAAGCTCAGCAGGTGGTCAACTTCCCAAGTCTCCTGTAGGAAATTGCAAATGCAGAGAGGCCAGATGACTCCAGCCAGACAGTAAAACCATCCTGGGTTTGTTAATCCTACTCAAGGCTGGGGGAAGAGCACAAATCACCCTTTTTTGTTTTTATTAAAGATAGGTTGGGGTTGGGGGGAGGGAGGAGGAGGGCAAGATTTACTTGTTTTCCATAATCCTGTCTAGGGTAAAGAGTGGCTAGATGGCCGTGCCTGTCTTAGGAGGGTGTCTGTATTGCTGCTTCTTACCCGTCATGGAGGACAAACATAGCTTTTGGTGTATGTCTCATGCCTTAGGTCGATATAATCTCAAGGTCACTCCTTACCCTGGCCACTGGCCTTCAAAAGCACACTTTCCCAGTCAGAGAAAAGCCATGAAGGACATACACACTCAATGCATTTCTTCATAGATGAATAACTGCCATGGTGTATAGCTGGACTTGCTGAAAGTGATCCTGTGTGGAGGCAACCAACCTGTTTAAGATACAAAGTCCAGAAGTTAAAAGCAACAAAATTATAACTAATGGTCCAAGCAGTGTAGAAATTAAAGTTGTAAGCCATGGGGAAGTGTAGAATCAGGATTCAAACCATCCCTGATTCTGTTCCTTTTCTCTTTTCCTTTTGGCTAGTCCTTCTCAAACTTTAGCCATAGATTCCTTTACTATTCCTGAATGATCGATGTAAAAGTAACATTCTTCATGGAGAACTGTACATAGTCCTCCCTGTTGAAGGAATAAAAGATTAGGAGCTTAACTAACACTTGTTCAAAATCCAGATCCTGTCCAATTTTATCCACTGCAAATGTAACTTCATAAAGAACTGCAACTAACTTCCAGATATGTCTCTGAACATGTACAGAACCAGCCTTCCCAATGAAGACTGTCATTTCCAATATTGGATTGATTTCAAGACCAGTCCATGATTGAGTCAGAATAACTTGTCACATTAAAGGAAAGAGAGAGTCATTATAACTTCTCCTTTTGATTAATTTTCCGAGGTCTCCATGTTCTCTGTCCCACAAGGTGTAAAACTTGAAGCAAGGCAGCTTGTCCAGTCTGGGATATAGGCAAGCTAAGGTGGGTCAGGAACATACGTCCAAATCAGCTTTCCTGTCACCATTGTCAGGGTACTCAGCAAGCTTATAGTCAGCATCATTCTTTGTCCAGGCATCAGCATGTCACAACAATCACTCTGGCAGCTAGCATCCTCCTGAAGCATCCTGTGGAAAAAACACAAACTCATGTACAAACATGTACTCATATACATAAAATAAATAAAATCTTAAAAAAAAAAAAAAGAACTCAGACTACTGTTACAGAGTACCTTAGTTTGTAGTATGCAGGTATACATATAAGCAAAATACTCACATATGTAAGACAAAGCAGTTTTAAAAAACATAAAGTTTTTACAGCCAGTAAGATAGCTCGGTGGCTGGTAAATGTGCTTGCAACTGAGCCTGATGACCTGGATTGATGTCTGGAACCCACATGTTGGAAGGAGAGAGCAAACTTCTGCAAGTCGTCTCATGACCTCCAGGCACTGTGTTCTGGTGCAGGGGCATGCACACAAAGTGAAAGTCAAATTTAAAAAATTAATGTTTAATGTGTGGTGTTAATGTTCTCATGTAAAAGGCAGAGGTAGGCATCTCTTGAATTTGAGACCAGCATGGTCTTCAAAGTGAGTTCTAGGCCAGTAAGAGATATATAGTGAGACTGTTTGTCGAAGCAAAACAAAAGTCCTTGCTGTTGTGGCATCAGTAATTAGACAGTCATCAGTAATTGAGACTTGAAGAAAAGGTTGTTACTTTTTTAAAAAGTCATTTGTGTAGGATTTTCTTAAGATAATTAAAAGCTAATTTCTTCCGGAGCGTGGTGCCATACACCTTTAATTCCAGCATGTGGAAGGCAGGGGCAGGTTAGTTCCAAGCTGGCCAGTATATACAGTGAGAACATCTCAAGACCCAAAACAACAACAACAACAAAACAAATTTCTTAGAGATGTAGTAAAATATTTAGATCAGTTATGACAGGAGAGATGAAACCAGATTGCCAAGTGACTGATGTTAAATGATGGGAACATGGGAACCACAAATTTTCTTTTTTTTTCTTTTTTCTTTTTTCTTTTTGGTTTTTCGAGACAGGGTTTCTCTATGTAGCCCTGGCTGCCCTGGAACTCACTCTGTAGACCAGGCTGTCCTCAAACCCAGAAATTCACCTGCCTCTGCCTCCCAAGTGCTGGGATTAAAGGCGTGCGCCACCACTGCCCGGCTACCACAAATTTTCTTTACTCTTTATGCTCTACATTTCTATAAGAGATGGGTCTGTGTTGGTAATCTTTGCACATAAAAGATAGAGGCAGGAGAGGCAGGAATTCAAGACCAGCCTAGGTTACATGAGGTAAGTTGTTTTGATCAAATAACAGGCAGAAACAACACAAGGGAGGAAAGGTTTCTTTTGAGTTGTTATTTTTTTTTCCCCAGAGGGATTTAGTTCATGGGGAAGGCATGGCGAGAGCAGCTCAGTTCATGAGTTCATTGAGGCGAGAATGTGTGGTAGACTCCAGAAATCACAGTAAATGTGAAGCAACTGAACAGAAGCTAGGGATGGGTCTACTCTCTCCCACAGTTAATTTAGCCAGGCTTTCCTAAAAGAACACAATCTTCAAAATAGTGCTACAAGCTGGATCGACTCATTTTTGTTTTCTGTTTTATTTTTTGTTTTGGAAATAGAATCTCCTACTATATGAAACCTGTCCTGTCTCACTTACTTCCTTGTTTTGGGATTACAGGTCTGGTGCCTCCACAGCTGGCTGGAGTAGGTAATTGTTTTGAGGAGGATTTCCTAAGTATAGAAATTAGGATAGGCTGTTTACTGTGGGGGAGGGTAAAATTGCTCATCAATGTTGAGAACTGCTTAGTGCAGTAGTAGTTGATTAATATGATCCTATGGCTGGATTATTAAACTACTTTTCTTCCCACTTCAGGCCTGCTATAGGCTCTGATGGCCTAATAGCTGGATTTATCCAGGGTTGGTACTTGGCCAGGTAAGTTGGGCAGAATGGCTGTAAGGTACTGAGAATAGGATCATGGCAGGAGTCGTAAATGGTATAATTGTTGACGCCAGCCTGAGTAGAAAGGCTGGAACCAGTGAGCCTAGGGGCCAGTCGGTTGGAAGCCTAAGAAGGATGACAAGCACGCGTGTAGTTTCCCTCTCTTAGTATAACTTCAAGCCTTTATTTTAGTTCAGTGGTCATTCCCAGTTTTACAATGTGCAACGTTGTTGTTCACATTTAACATGATCATATGCTTTATATATGATGTGAGAATCACACAACAGCGCGTTAATCTTACTGTCCCGTATAAAGACCCTTTGTCTTCGCCTTAGGCATTGACACTAAGTAGGCAAACTGGTTCTTGGCTCCCTTGTCACCATGAGCACCTGCGGTGTCTGGTGTTCCCTTTTCTCCCGTTGTGCTGTTTTTGTCATGTATTACACTTCTCTGTGTTTCTACAGTACGTGTACATGCCTACGTACTGCTTGGAACAGTTAGTGTTCTTTCTGTGTGTGTGTGTGTGTGTGTGTGTGTGTGTGTGTGTGTGTGTGTGTGTGAGATACTCCGGATTAAACTAGAACCCCATACATACTAAGCAAGCACTTAGCTAAAGCATTTAGTTAGCTCTAAAATATATTTAAACATGTAAAATATGGTTGTATTTTCAGTTTGTTTTTGTCTGCGACAGACCCTCACTTGAGACCTGCCTGCCTCTGCCTTTCAGATGCTGGGCTTACAGGCGTGTGCTACCATACCCAGTTTCAAATATTATGCCTCTTGAAAGTTTGGAGGATTGGGGGGGAGGGAGGGAAGGAGGAATAGGAATTGGAGTGCTGTGGCCCTATAGTCCAAGCTGGTCTCTAACTTTGGATTTGTTTGGAGACAGGGTCTCATTTATCCCTGGCTGGCCTGGACCTTAACCTTGTAGACCAGGCTGGCCTTGAGCTCACAAAGCTCTGCCTTCCAAGTGCTGGGATTGAAGGCCTGTGCCACCGTGCCTGGCTTTGCCTTCAATTATTAACCTCCCTGGTTCACTCTCCCCAGAGCTAAGAGTTGAAGGCGTGTGCCACCACATTCGATCTCAGCCACCGTTTATGTTTATTCTTACCTTCCCTATCTCTAGTGTTCTTCATTCTGAAACATAGACTGGGTATGCACGGACATCTTTGTTATTTTCCTGCTTGAGGAACTTTTTTTTAAACATTTGCAGTACAGGTTTGCTGTTGTTACAAATTATTCCTGCTGTTTGTCTCCTGGCTTATGGCTTTGTTGCTTTTTGTTTGTTTTGTTTTTTCCAGATAAGGTCTCACTCTCATAGTCCAGGCTGGTTTCGAGCATACTATGTAAACCATGCTTGCCTGGAACTCATGGCAATCTGTCTGTCTCGGCCTCCGTGTGCTGTGGATTCAGGAGTGAGCCACCACATCAGGCTGCCAACTTATGTGATTTCTAATTAGAAAAGTGGAGTACTTGTTTTGAGCATTTTGTGTGTGTGTGTGTGTGTGTGTGTGTGTGTGTGTGTGAAGGTCAGAAAACAACTTGCAGGAGTTGCTTCTCTCCTTCTACCATGTGAGTCTCACTGATGGAACTCAAGTTGTCAGACTTTCTGGCAAGTGAATTTACATACTCCCATCTTAAAGGCCACTGGTAAGCTTCCTTGTTCCTCTCTATATTTTGTTTCTTTCTGTACAATGCCTTCTGTGCTCTCTTGCGCTCTCTCTCTCTCTCTCTCTGTGTGTGTGAGAGAGAGAGCGCGAGCGAGCGAGCGAGCGAGCACGGGCTCATTTGTGGAGGTCACAGGACAGCTTTCAAGGTTTTCTCTTTCTCCCATATATTCTGGAGATTGACTTCAGGCTATCAGGTTTCCATGGCAAGCCCTTTTACTCACTGATAACGAGTAAATGCCATCCTGATAACGGTTTTTGTGACTTTATCTGTGACATTACTGTTTTCCGGGAAATGATTGATATGTGTATTACAGATTTTGATTGATTTTCTTTTTATTGTTTAACTTGGGATTTGTTGAATTTCTTGGATCTGTGGGTTTAAATCTCTGTTTCTCTCCATGTTGAAATTGTCATCCATTGTTTTATTGAAGGTTTTTTAGTTTTAATTTTTAGTGACAGTCTTTCCCCTTCCCAGTGTCTAGGTCCACGGATGACAGCATAGCTGTCCTGTAGGCACTGATGCTTTGTACCCGTTTATTTAATCGCTTTTCTTTCTCTTTGCACTTTATTTTATCTTAAAGTCCACTGCTCTTTACTCTGTAATCTTTAAACTGTTTTATGTCTGACGTTCATCCTGTAGAAGTTGCTTGCTGATTTATTAGCAGCCATGCCTCTGCCTGGTGTTTAATTTTCATTCTCATCCTCAGACGTGGAGTACAGAATAGCTCTTTTGATGTCTTTCTAATTCATAATCTCTAGTTTGCCTTTTGATTACCTTTTGCCTCCCTATTTTTTTCTAATATGATGATTGTCTAATTATGCCAGGCATTAAAATCTTTTAATGTGTTTGGTTTTTGAAATTGTTTTAAATATTTCTATAAATACTGTTGAACTTTTTTCACTGCTGGTTTTAGGATAACTTGGGGTCAATTTGATTTTTGAGATTGCTATGGGATTTGTTAGCCTGTATGCAGTTTGTGATACCTCCACTGCCAAGGTAAAACACTTCCCAGCATTCACCCTTATGTGTGGGGAGGTCTCTGTTCTTCTGGCACATATCCCAAACTACCCATACCGAATCCTGAGCTCAGGGTTGTTTTTTTATGTGACTTTTAATGCTTTGAATATACAGATTAGTACTTGTACTGGCTAGTTTTGAGTGTCAACTTGACACAAGCTGGAGTTATCACAGAGCAGGAGATTCAGTTGAAAAAATGCCTCCATGAGATCCTGCAGTAAGGCGTTTTCTCAATTAGTGATCAAGGGGGGAGGGCCCCTTGTGGGTGGTACCTTCTGTGGGCTGGTAGTCTTAGGTTCTATAAGAAAGCCAGCTGAGCAAGCCAGGGGAAGCAGGCCAGTAAGGGACATCCCTCCATGGCCTCTGCATCAGCTCCTGCTTCCTGCCCTGCTTGAGTTCCAGTCCTGACTTCTTTGGTGATGAACAGCAGCATGGAAGTGTAAGCTCAATAAACTCTTTCCTCCCCGACTTGCTTCTTGGTCATGGTGTTTGTGCAGGAGTAGAAGCCCTGCCTAAGACAGTGCTCAAACAGGACTCTTCCTTCTGTAGGCCTCTGGAATTCTTGCTGGGAAGCTGCAGTGTATCACAGGATACACTTTTATCCCAACATCTCTACTTGCAAATGTTTCTTGCCTTGACTCATCAGTCTGGTTCGAGGCTTCTGGCTTCTGCTACGATGTCAACACGGGAACCACTGGGACTCCTCGGATATTCAGTTGTTGCCCTGTGTCATGGAGAGCCTGTACCTTTGGATCTCCGCCTTCATGCACTCCAGCAGTTCATAGATGAGTTGATGTGGATGGAGTAGGGCCTAGGTGGCAGCTAAGTTGGTCAGCCTAGCAACTCTTCCCCCATGCACCCACTCACCAGGTCAGCCATCCAGCACTGTCCTGGCTAGCTCACCCAAGGGCCAAGGCCAGCTCACTTGATCCCCTGCTAATAGGAGTAGCTCTACTGTACTCCCAGGGAGAGGTGCAGGGCCTGCTCTCCCTTTCTCATGACCTCCACAGTGAGGAGGAGGGCGAGGGGCTAGCTTGCCTGTTCTCACACCCTCAGGGCCGGCTCACCTGTGTGCCCCTGTTCCCAGGGCAGCTCTACTGTGCTGCTACCCAGGTGAGATGTGGGGCCAGCTCTCCGAGTGCTGCAGAAATGAGGGTCTGGGCCAGTTCTGCTCAGCCTTGGACATCAGCATGGTCCCCGGGAGCAGCCCAGACTAGGGACGTCCACATGGCCTTTGGCGGTAGCATGGACTGTGGACATCAACACAGACCCTTGCAACTGCAGGGCCATAGACCCAGATATAACCCCCAGTGGCAGCAGGGACCGGGACTTCACCATGGCCTCAGGTGGCAGTGCAGCTACTCACTCCCATCTGTTCCTCACCACCCTTGTGTCTCCGGTTCCTTCTCTCTCTGTAGTGCTCAAAGCAGTCCACTTCTCTTTCTCTCACCACAGACTTGGACATCATAGTGGCAGCTCAGTGGGTAGGCCAGTAGCATTTTTCACTTGAAAGGCAAAGGCCCAATGGAAATATGAATGCAAAGTAGGGTGAAATAGCTGTGAGTGGTGATGAAGTCTGCGATGATAGCAATATTCAGATGTAAAGGGAAACATCCAAAAACCTCAGAGAAGCACGTGAGGGAAATAGTGACAAAGTGTGCTCATTGTGAGAGAAAAGGGACCTGAAAAAGTTAGCCGAGCTCAGAGAATATGGCTTTTAGTTCATCTTGTAATTTTCTTTTTATTTACTTTGATGTTTTGAAATACGGTTTCCTGTAGCCCAGGGTGTCCTGCGACTTAGCATGCAGTCAAGGCTGGCCTTTGACTCATTGAAAACTCTCTACCTCAGCCTCCTTCATGGTGAGACTGCAGGTGCTGCCACTTTGCCTGTTTTATTGTTGTTGTTTTGTTTTCTACTTAAAATACATTTGAAAGGTGTAATATAGTAAAAACGGGACTCAGTTCATTTTATAAAGTTCACTGTATGCTTTGTCTCCAGCAATTTAAGTAATAAGCAAACACATCTAGGGCAATGATGACTATTGGAACTGCTTTTTGAGATTAATAAATGGAGTATAGCTCCTTGTGGCCTCGTCAAGATGAAGTGATAAAGAGGAGCAGCCTAGTTTTGACCTTGCAGATAAGGTCAGAATGTTCATTTCATACAACGCATTGAGTTTGCACAGCCCTTAGGCGATTACTTTGAATGACACAGTTAAAGGAGAACTGAAAATCAGTTGATGCTGAGAATAAAAACATGTATTTTCTTCTTGCTCTTACAGTAAGTTATAGGTGACATTAATTTTGAGCAGTTTGGATGTGTGAATTGACTCTCGTTTTGCTTGCAGGCGCTCCGATACCTGGCTGAATGTCGTGCCAACAGAGAAAAGATGAAGGGAGAACTGGGGATGATGTTGAGCTTGCAGAACGTCATCCAGAAGTAAGTCCAGCAGGCAGGCAGTAAGTCAGTAGTATCCTTTGAGGTCCCAGAAAGATGGTCTGTGCAAACTGAACCAAGACTCAGATTTTACTTTCTTTTTAAAGCTTCAAGTATTTAGAAAATTTAACTCTAACAGAAGATAGGCTTTTGTAGGTTTTATGTCCAAAACTTTTTTTGCTAATGAATATTAGTTTTCTGTGTAGCCCTGGCTGTCCTGGAACTAGCTCTGCAGACCAGGCTGGCCTTGATATCAGACATCTGTCTGCTCCTGCCTCCTGAGAGCTAGGATTAAAAGTATGTGCCACCATGCCTACCTGTTTTGTTTTTATTGATAAATGTGGGTATTTACAGTCCTTATAAATGTTTATATTTTATATAAGATATTGACATCCCATTATTTTTGGGATATTAGTAAATATTTCAAAATTCATTTGCTTCTCTCTCCTAAGTTTTAGAGTTAATACTAGGATATTTGCAGAAACAGGGAGAACAGGTTTTGTTCAGATTTGAAGACAGCTGAGTATCCATGGCTTTTAGTATCTCTCAAACATTCCTTCCCATTGTACTTTCTGAGGTAAGCCTCTGTGATGTGTATTTCATACAAGTAAAAATAAGGTCTACAGGCAGCTACTATGTACAGACCTGTCAGAACCAGTTACTAACATAGCAGAATACAAACAAACTACTTAGCAAATGGCCCTTCTCTTGGGAACCTGGGTAACCCTGATGCTTTGCCTATTTGGTCCCTCTTCTGAGATTTAACTCTTAGAACTTCCCATTACAAGGCTGTTGTCGCCGGGCAGTGGTGGTGCATGCCTTTAATCCCAGCACTTGGGAGGCAGAGGCAGGTGGATTTCTGAGTTCCAGGCCAGCCTGGTCTACAGAGTGAGTTCCAGGACAGCCAGGGCTACACAGAGAAACCCTGTCTCAGAATAAAAAAAAAAAAAGAAGAAGGAGGAGGAGGAGGAAGGAAGAAGAAGAAGAAGAAGAAGAAAATAAAGTAGGGGGGAGATCTTACAGATTAAATGGTTTCCCTGCATTATTGATGAGTCATTCTTTGCTTTTCATTCATTGAATCAGAATCTTGGATTGTAGAGTGACCTCAAACTTGTGTAGTTGAGGAAGACCTGGAGCTTCCTGCCTGCTCCCCTGCGTGTGGTTACTGTAGGAGGCTGTCACTGTACCCTGTTTATGCGATGCCACCTGAAACAGCATAGAACGTTATACGTTAGCCCAGCAGTCTGCGCTACAGCACCATTGTAGTTCACTCCTTATTGGTTATTCGTTGCTGTTTCTTTTTAAGTGAACACGTTAGCCATCAGGATGAAGGAAATAAAACTCATCAAAATTGAAAAGTACAACTTTGAACCAGTTGAGTTACTTTCTATTTATGCTTTTTTTTTCAAGGACTACAACTCCAGGAGAAACAAAACTTCTGGCCTCAGAAATCTATGACATTCTTCAGTCCTCCAGTATGGCTGATGGCGATAGTTTTAATGAAATGAATTCACGTAGAAGGAAAGCTCAGTTTTTCCTGGGAACTACAAACAAACGTGCCAAAACAGTAGTTTTGCACATAGATGGTCTTGATGATACGGTAAGACTACAGATGTGGCTCATAAGATGACAATGAGAAATTGTGTCACCAAACACGTTCTTTGCAGTCACTTACTAACATTTTCTAAGAAAAAATTGCAATATTAATATTTTATACAAAAGACAAAAAGGTCACCTTATGCTAATAATATTGGCTAATCAGCATACATAGCAGTTTTAAATGTGATTGTAGGACTTAAAGAATGTAATAAAATACCTGAACTGACAGAAATGTAAGACTTGTAAATAGGTCTAATTACAGCTGTGTGTGATTTATGTAGATGAGATACAACTTACTAATGTCAGAAACGAGATGGGAGGGTACCATTAGGTCCTGGAGGTATTAAAAGGTCTCTGGTTAGCATGACTTGTGAGGGCTCATCTGTATTATAGCATGGATCTGTGCATCACTTTGCATGTATTCCACCGAGTGGTATGCAGTACTACTTTGCTTTGTTCCTACATCTTGGCTCTTAGAAGCCTGCAGAGAGCCTGTGTGCTATACTTCTTTAAAGCACAGTGTCAGCATCCTCTTGGGTATACCTAGTGGCCTTGCTCAGCCATATGGTAATTGTAAGCTTAATTTTTTTGATGGACTATCAGATTGTTCACAGTGGCTGCACAATATTTTATTTCAGCCAGCATTGTATGAGGGGCCTAGTGTCTCCACGTCGGGTGGTAGGTTTGAGGTTTAATGGTTTGATCTGTAGTCTCCTGATAACTCATGGTGTGGAGCAACGTTTTAGACGTGTTGGTTATTGCTTTAGTGGTTAAATTGGGGTTTATTGTGTCTGTCTTTTACTTCAGATGTATATTTGGGGGAAATATTCATTTCCTCTTTGTTCTTTGTCCAGTTTTAAATGGTCTTTTATTGCTCAGCATTGAATGTGTATACTCTTAACCACTGAGCCATCTCTCCAGCTCCCTTTTTATACATTTTATTGAAATCATCTATGAGACCATTTGGCCCTGGGCTTTGCTTTGTGGACGGTTCTTTTGACCATTAATTAAATTTCTGTATGTACTTTATTTGATCTGTTTATTCCCTCCCCCCCTTTTAAATTAAGCTTTGGTTGTTTATGTCTTTGTAATAATGTTTATATTTTGTCGAGGGTGTATATTATTGGCAAACAGTTCTTCACAGTGTTTGTACAGGTTGAGTCCCTTTGAACTAAAAAGTCAAGTTTTGAAATGCTTCAAGATCCAAGCTTTATTTTTTAAATGTCAATATGATGCTCGAAAGGTTTGGAGAATAAAATTTTATTTCAGATTAATAAGTTTTCTCTGCCCGTGAAATAAGCCAATTCAGGCCAAATTACAGATATTAAAGCAGCTCTTGGTGGGATCACTGAAAATGGGGCCAGGAAAATCACCATGTAGACAGGGAGACAGAGAGGGAAAAACAAGAGGAACACAGGGAGGGATAGAGGAAGGGAGGGAAAGAGGGAAAGCGAGATTGAGAGATGGAGAGATCAATGTGGGGTGACAGGAGGGCCCTTTTTGTGCACAGCACACCTGGTACAAGCAGGTGATGATGTAAGCATTTGCTCTGTCCCTGAGAACAGGCCAGTGGAATGGCCGTGCATTAACAGGGTAAGTGTTAGGGGTGCCTGCCTTGAAGCCCAGCATAGATTTTTAAACTCTATGTATGTCTATAAATGTTTTGCCTGTATATGTGAATATGTACTAGAGTCTGGCACTGGATCCCTGAAACTAGGGTTTATGAATGTTGTGAGCTACCGTTTAGATGCCAGCGTCTTCTGCAAGAAAACATTTTCTCTAAACTGCTGAACCATCTTTCCAGCATAAGAATTAATGATTTTTGAATTTGAGATGGTCAGCTAGTGAAGTTTACATAAAAGTGTAAAATCTAGAAAAAACTCCCAGATCCAGACCTCTTTGATCTCAAGACCAGACAAAGGACACTTAATCTTTAATAACTTTTTATTTCTGTAAGGTAGACTGTAATATTTCCTCCTTTATTCCTGAGTTTAGTGATTGGCTTTTCTTGGAAGTTAAAGGTTTATCAGTTTCATTGACCTTTTCAAAGACCCTAACATCTTAAATTTTTTTTTGAGGGGGTGGTGCACATGTGACAGTGAACAGAAGCTTCTTCTCTCCCATCCTAGGATCAAGCTCAGGTTGTCAGACTTGGTAGCAGGCGCTTTTGAGCTCATCCTGCCATCATTAGTTGTGTGGTTTTGGATTTTTTGATTTGTTTGTTTTGAGATCTGGTCTCACTTTTTATCCCAAGTTGACCTTCAACTCAGACAGTTCTACCCCAGCCTCCGGAACACTGTGCCCTAGTTATAGGGATGTGCTGCTATGCAGGACTGAGAACCAACTTTTTAAAGGACACCAAGGTTTTATTGAGAAATAAAGTAACAGTTCTTAGCAGCAGGGAGTCCCCAAAATGTGCCAAGAACTGTCTTTTGATAAAGATTTTTCTCATTTAAGAATTTTTTTTCATGCTTTCAATTTGTTGTTTCTTCTAAATGCTTCAAAGCAATTATGTATTTTCTTTTTTTCTTCCCCATTCTCCCATCTCTCTTTTCCTCCACTTACCTCCTTTCTCCCACCCCCTCCATTCATCCGCTTTCTCCCATCCTCTTCCTCCTCCACTTTTCCCTCCCCCTCTCCCTCCACTCCCTCCCTCTCCCTCTCCTCTCTACTTCCTCCCTCTCCCTCTCCTCTCTACTTCCTCCCTCTCTCTTCCCTCTCCACTTCCTCCCTCTCCCTCCCTCCTCTACTTCCTCCCTCTCCCTTCCCCTTCACTTCCTCCCTCTCCTCCTCCACTTCCTCCCTCTCCCTACCCCTCCACTTCCTCCCTCTCCCTACCCCTCCACTTCCTCTCTCTCCCTTCCCCCTTCACTTCCTCCCTCTCCCTCCCCTCTCTACTTCCTCTCCCTTCCCCCTTCACTTCCTCCCTCTCCCTTCCCCCTTCACT
>JADRCH010000012.1:15575834-15638957 GCA_019843965.1 Rhynchomys soricoides
TCCTCCCTCTCCCTTCCCCCTTCACTTCCTCCCTCTCCCTTCCCCCTCCACTTCCTCCCTCTCCCTCCCTTCCTTCCTCTCTCTCCCTCCCCTGTCCGATTTCTTGCCTGACTTTTACCTTCTCTTCCCCTCTCCCCTCCCAACAGGTTCTCAGGTCTTGCAGCTATCTCCTTTTTTATTGAAGCTTGAACATTCAACTTTCCAGCTTTATTTTCCTATGTTCCAAAGCCCTCCTCTTATTTTTGATTAAATTTGGTTTTATTTTTGATGGGTATGGACTCCATGATGACTTTCCTCTACTGCACTTAAGATATCCACACACCACCTTGTGTTCAGAATTCTGATGTCCTTTGTCTTGTCTTCCTCTTTCCTCTTCCTCCCCCACTGCCTGCTTCCCGCCATTAACTGTTGTTCCTGGCTTGATTGATGGGGGCTTTCACTTTCTTATGCTAAGGCAGAGGAGAAGTCTTTCACTGCTAGCTTTAGAGCACATAGCTTCTTGAATAGGGTTGTGCTCTGTGATCTGAGTTTGAAGCTCTCTGGCTAGCAGGAGCCCAGTCTTTTCTTTGTGTGTTCTTGTTTGTTTGTTTCCATTTTACCTAACTTCTTGGCTTTGTGAATTTAAATTGTGGCAGATTTGGATGGATTTTTCCATCGTATCTTCAGAACGAATTTTTCTCCCTTTTTTCGGGATCTGTCAGGGATTCTGAATTATGTACTGTCTGTCACTTGAGATTTCTTTGCTGTTCGCTGGTGTCCTGTTTACTTCATCCTTTCTCTTTCATTTACGGTTGTTTCTGTTTCTTAATATCTTAAGATATCTTCTCTGAGTGCTAAGTTTGCTGCTATTCTTCTCCAGTGTGTCTTATTGTAAACATGGTTTTCATAGCGTATTTTCTTGTTTGACTTAGATTTTTTTTATTGTTACACATTATTTTCTTGACTTAGATATTTTATGGTGTCATCATAGCGTGTTTACACTGTATCTTCTTAAATGTAGAAACATTTCAGGAAAATTGTTTAATGCCTCTGTGCACTAACTCTACCACCTATATTGTTTCTGAATATATTGGTTCCAATTGGTTTTTCTAGTTTAGTGTAGTGTTTGTTTGCTTCTTTTGAATGTCTGGTAATTTTTTATTAGATACCAGATATTTTGTGCATTGTGGAACACAGAATTCATTTGTATGCACAGCTCCTCAGCTTTATTCTGTTTTGTTTTTCAAGACAGCGTTTCTCTGTAAAGCCCTGGCTGTCCTGGAACTCACTCTGTAGACCAGGCTGCCTATCCCTGCCTCCTGAGAACTGGGACTACTCCCTGCTCAGCTTTATTGTGAGCAGCTGTTGGCTTGTAGCTGTTTTCAAGTTTTACCATGTAGGACCATACTTTTCAACCTTGGGATAAGTTTGCTGCACTGTTGAGGCAGTGCCCTTCCGTAGGCTCTTCCTACCCTGTGGACTTGCAGTTATTGTCTAGTGTAGCTCCTGAGGATAGGATGCTTTCCTAACCTAGTGTGAGCCCATGAGTTAGTTGTTCCTTCTGTTCCTCCCCAGCAGAGTTTTGCTCAGCTTCGGGTTGCTTCCTAGCATCCATGTATTGATGATCAGTCAGCTTGCAGTGACCACTGCACACTGGGGTTCTGGAGCTTGCAGTGCTGTCTTCTGTGTGGCCCTTCCTCCTTTGCCCTCCTTTCATCCACTTTGCTTTGCACCTAGAATCACAGTTGCTTTAACCTCCCCTAACTCTGTCCTGTGCTCAGGGGGCTTCTGAGTTCTGGGTGGTTTCTATTTGACCCTTTAGTTATTTGTATTCCTTTTTAAAGTTTTGGATATTTATTTACATTTCAAATGTTTTCCCCTTTGGAAACCCCCTATCCAATCCCCCCTCCCCTGCCTCTATCAGGGTGCTCCCCCACCCACCCCTGTCTTCTTTCCCTAGCATTCCCCTACACTGGGGGATCTAACACCCTCAGGTCCAAGGTCCTCTCCTCCCACTTATGGCCAACCAGGCCCTCCTCTGCTACATATGTGGCCAGCACCATGGGTCCCTCCATGTGTATTCTTTGGTTGGTGGTCCAGTCACCTGGAGCTCTGGGGGCTCAGGCCAGTTGACACTATTGCTCCCTCCATGGGGCTGCAGCCCCCCTCAGCTCCTTCAGTTTCTTCTCCAACTCCTCCATCTGGGTCTATTTGACTTTTTGTTGCTGTGTCAAACTACCTAACAGAAATAACTCAAGAAATGAGTTGCTTATTTTGGCTTATAGCTTTTAGTTCATGGTTCCTGAGGCCTAAGGCTTTGGTCTGAAACACATGCTGTGTCATTGTCTGGTGGATAGGATGGTAGAGGTGGCTGGCTATCTTAGAAGCAGGAGTGTCTGAGAGTGTTGGATCCTCTAGAACTGGAGTCACACATGGTTGTGAGCTGCCGTGTGGATTCGGGGACTTGAACCTACATATTTTGTAAGAGCAGCTAGTGCTCTTATTTAACTGTTGAGCTGTTTCTCTGGCCACAAGCTATGCTGTCCTAATTTCCTGCTCATTTCTCAGTTCTGTCCAGTTGATAGCCAAGATTAGCATCAGTTTCATGTTGCTCACCTCACTTTTTCTTCTTTCAGAGATGTTACTTTTCTAATATCTAAGCACCAGGAGGTTGTTTTTTCAATAATATTTTCTCTGTATTTTTAATTGCTGAATTGCTTTTATAAAGAGAATTCATAACCTTTCGTTAAAACCTAAGGTTTTAAGGCTTAGTAAATAAAGTGTGTGTGTCTTAGGGGTGCTTCTGCACTCTTATTACCTGTGACAGGGCCAGATATGTTATCAAATAACTTACTGAAACCGAGCTACAATTCCCAAAACATTTCTAGAAAATTCTAGAGATTTTTTGATAAATGAAAACTGATTAAATGTATGTATATTAATACACATAAAATATCTCCAGTGTTGAGTATGTTGAATATGTTGAGTATGAATAACAGTTACTTTTTAAAGCTAACACAAAAAATCTAAAAGGGGTAAGGTTCAGCACATAAGAATATTTGGTGTGCAATCATGAGGACCTGAGTTAGATCCTCTGTGCATGCATGGGTGCACATACACAAACACATCCCTGCCTCCCACCCTCCTCTCCCCTGTATACACCACACACTCAAAATTAACTGCTCACAAATACAGGCCAAACTATAGTAATGGTGACTGTGCTTGCCAAAATCTGAAATATAGCTGAAGTGATGAGGATAGTATCCTGAAGGTCAGAGCAAAAGCAGTTTCTTAATTACAGGCACTGGGTAGTGGGGATAAGAGAAGACAACAGAAGAGGCCGTGGTGAAGTGGGAAATGGGGTAATTAGCACCCTGCTTTAACGTATCAAAGGTCATGTGGAAAGGTAGCTATTACTCTCCTCTTGTAACTGCTGTCCTGAGGCTTACTGCCTCTGTCAGTCCTAGTCCTGGGAGCTTCTAGCCTCTGTACAACCTGATCTAGGCCTAGAATGTTTTCAGCCTCTGAGACTGCTGAACAATCTCACCCTTTCTTGTTCTTCCTGTACTCTGCCTAGCTGTATCAACTCAGCTGTTATGTCTCAAACTGTTCTGTCTCCTAACTGACCGATTCAATCTGGCTTCTTTCTTTCTCTCACTCTCTTCTGCTTTGTTTGGCCTCAAACTAACTCTGACAATCTGTTCTAATCTTCTGGCTTCTAATCTTCTGTTCTCTGGCTCATCCTGTCTTTGCCTGTGTTTACCTTGTTCTCTCTTCAACCCGTCTCTATAAAACGCTTCCGGTAAGTTGCCTCCTTTTCCTTCCTGTCTGTCTGTCTGTGTCTGTCATCTATCTGCGCTGCTTTCTTAAGTAGTTTCCCTTTCCTCCCTTTTCTCATGAGAGTTGGGTATATCCTATTCTGTCAAATCTTTCTCTGATTGGTCACTTTGTCTGCCACTCAATTAGACATAATCTTTAAACATGGGGTACTTCCTTCTACAAACTAACTTTACTGTCATTGTTTGAGATTAAATGTGTATACTAAGGGTAAATCTGTATTTCAGCCAGAGGGGTTAAAAGTGTGAGCTAAGGGTGAGCCACACCATAGCTAGAAACAGGTTTTTCCACTAAACAACATAGTCTTGGGGTTCACGGTGTGATCAAAATATCTTGCAACAGCCATGTGCTATGTTGTCAATACTAATAGAGGAAAATAAAAACCAAAAAGAGAATATTGATAATACTTGATATTGCCATGAATGAAGGACGAGGAGAAACTTATAAGGGACAGTGACACGAACACCAAATGCTTTTAATTCTAATGTAAACCTAGAGATTTTTTTTCCAACATAGTTTTATTGATCATTTGGGAATTTCACATCATGCACCCTAATCACAGTCACTTCCCAGTTCTTTCAGGCCCATCACCTCCCTCTTCAATACCCTCTGCCCACCCCTGCGCACACAAAAGAGAAAACCAAATCCAACTAGAGATTTTAAACTAGAATAGATGGCTAGGGAGTGAATGTTTCAGGCACACCATATGCTGTCTGTTATATTTGCCAACTCTGTCTCATCATTAGGCTGCAGTCAGGTGATATGTAAGTAAATGAACATGGCTGTCTCAGAACTGCACAAAAATGGCTGAAGGACTGCAGTTTGATCACCCTTAAGCTTGAGGAATCTCTACTTCTCTGTTTCTAAGCACTTTGTTCTGTTATTCATTTGTTCTTTCTGTGATATAAATTAGCATTGGGTGACTGACTTCCTTCTGATAATAAAACTTATTAAAACTACATATTAATATTGAAGTTTGAGCTAGGTGGAGATGGTGCAAATCTTTAATCCTAGCCCTCGGGAGGCAGAGGGAGGCTGATCTCTGTGAGTTTGAGGCCAGCCTGGTTTCAGGACAGCCAGGGCTACCCCCCAGTCCCAAAAATAAAGTTTGAAATATGCTAGGAATTACCAATAGGTTGGAATCCAAACCTAGTACAAATAACACATAGCAATGTTTCATGCTTTTATCAGTGGTGGACCACCTGTTTCTCTGTGGCACCATAAGATTACAATGGTGCTGTTGTTACTGGGTTAGATGTACCTTCAGTATCAATTCCATGCACTATCCAGGACAGGAATAAGCTGTTGTAGAGGCTTAGTGTAGCACGCTATGCCTTACAGCCTATGTGTGTAGTAGACTTTGCCATGTAGGTTTGTGTAATTGTGTCCTTTAGTGTTTAAAAAGGGACAGAATCAGCACTGATCAGTAGTTCATGTGGCTTAAGTTGATTTCTTTCCTCAACCAGTTTTATAACTGTTTGCTTTCACTTTTTCAGTCTCGGCGAAATCTGTGTGAAGAGGCTTTGTTAAAAATTAAAGGTGTTATTAGCTTTACTTTTCAAATGGCTGTTCAAAGATGCGTGGTGCGAATCCGTTCAGATTTGAAAGCAGAGGTTAGTACTTTCAATAACTGAATATGCATGAAGTTATAAGTTAGCAAATCATCATTCAGAATTGTTCCTTTTATCCCGGCCCAGGCTTTGGCGTCAGCAATAGCATCAACCAAGGTCATGAAAGCTCAGCAAGTTGTGAAAAGCGAAAGTGGGGAAGAGGTAAAACTTGTATTTTACTTTAGTCCTACCAAACTGGAGCTCTTGGTTATTTTTTATGATTAGAAAATTATAACGTTCATAGAGGAATAGTTATGAGATATATATTAATTAATAGTTAATTGCTGCCTCAGTAGTATAGAGACATTTTTGCTGAAGTCCAGGGTGTTCCGGTAAGGCAGACTTTGAGCTCAGTGGAGATGTGACGCACATGTTCTATATAAGGGAAGGGTACTGCTGCCTTTCAGTCTTTCCGTACTGTCTTTTTAACTTGAAGTAGTTTTGCTAATCCAAGAAAATAAAGTACACCTCTTTGAACAAGTAAATATGGTGAATACTAGCTTCTGGGATGAGGAGGAATGCATCTGTGGGCCGTGAGCTCCTTTGGCTTCTCACAGATGAGGTCACAGTGCCCGTGCACCTGTTTAACCCATTTCCACAATGGTAGGTTACTTTCTTCTGTCCTAGAACCCAGACAGGCTGTGTGCAAGAAGAAAGCTTTAGACTTAGAGACTTGAGAAACTTGGGAATGCAGAGAGATGATGCTTAGAATGAGGATGTGACTTAGGGCATGTATGTGTCATGTTAGGTTGGTTTGTAATGGCTCTTCCGGCTTCTCTGTCAGATGCTGGTCCCTTTTCAGGATGCCCCTGTGGAAGTGGAAGAGAACACAGAGCTACCTGACTACCTGCCTGAGGATGAGAGTCCCACCAAGGAACAGGACAAGGCAGTGTCCCGGGTTGGGTCACACCCTGAAGGCGGAGCCAGCTGGTTGAGCACAGCCGCAAACTTTTTGTCCAGATCGTTTTACTGGTGACTTCAACTTCAGTTTGGGGCTCAAGGACTGTGCAGACCAACAGGGGGCCAGCTTTCCATTATTGTGGTGAACTGTCAAGTGCACTTTGCAATAAATTATCATGGAAAGCTTCTAGATTACATGACTATGTATGCTGCATCTTACATCTTATTGGACATTTTCCGCACAAGACAGAGGCTGCAGGTCAAGTTTGTTTATGAAGGTATTTTGGTATTGTTTTCCTTTGCTTAATTGCCTCACATTTTGTTTTGAAAAACATGGGTCCACTGTTAAAACCAAATGTGTGTGTAGCTTTATATTCTGTTTTACAGAAGCATGTGATTAGGAAAGCTCATCTTCTCCTCAAGCCTCCGGAGATTTCTAAAAAGTTTTGCATAGCTCAAGTTGTGCATGAATTACCGAATATATTTTTCAGCTTTTCTTCATGAACCATATATAACGTGTGCTTTGGTACCCTTCTCTGAAAGTTGAAAACATACCTACTTAGCCCCCTTCTGTGCCTTTTTTATTTTGCCAACCATGTTTTATAGAAAAGACATTAGCAATGACATTTTGCAAATGAAATTATGTTCATTTGAACATAGAAGTACCTAAAAAGTAAAAAACAAACAAAACCTTCTACAAAAAGCTATACAGTCTTAATGCTGTAATTTTAATAAGAGTACTGTAGGCCAGTTAAAACCCAGGGGCGTTCGCAGCTTAACGTGCTTTAGGGAGATTTGAATGTGGCCAAGCATGGCTCTGTTGACTCCTGCTCACTTAGGTTATAGTGGCTTACCAGAATTAAGTCCACTGTGAAGTTTCGAGCAGCGGATGGTCGCTTGGCCTTACTCTGTGATGACACTGTATCCTGCTAGAGAAAAGTAATAGTTTAAACAACTGACAAACTTGAAAAAGAAAACTAAATTGGATGCCTAGAATGCCGCAGTGCCACCTTGGTCAGTCTGACGTCAGACCTAACTGCCTGGCACATACCCATCCCAGAGATGATGCTTCTTATTGCCTTTTTGTGGTGGTTAAGAAATACTGCACTCAATTTGACTAAAATAGGATCCATGTTATTGCTTAGAGAGAAGGCCAGCCAGCACTGGTCACTCACTCTTACTTTCATCTATCCAGGAAACTGACTGCAGTGGAGGTAAGATATGTAAATAGAGACATACACTTGTGGTTTGCCTTTAAGACTGAATTACATGTATACAGTGCTTTCTTAAGATTTTAAAATATTTGACAACTAATATTTTCTCTTTAGAAGTCAGCTAAATCTATTTAAAGGCAACATCATTAAAACTAACAGGAAGAAACTGAAATGCATCTTCACCAGGTAGAGCTGCTATTTTGCTACTTGGAGAACGTGAAGGGAAGTCGGACCCCGAAGGGTTTCCTTGCATCTTTGTTGTTTCTCTTTTAGAGATCATTGAAGCCATCCGGTGTTACTGGGGAGAAATAACCGTACAATACTATGGCCCATGAGACCATGACGTTCATTAACGTGTGGCTTTCTGGAAGGAGGGTGTTGAAGGCGTTTAGAGCATTTCCCCTGTGTCTGGTCTCTGATTCAAGTGCTGTGTACAAGCAGAAAGCAGATGTTTTCAGGGCACATTGCTAACCTATATTACTACTTGCTGCCAGAACCAGATGTGTTGAAAACAAAACAACAAATCACCTCCTTTCTATATCCATTAAAGCAAAGTTTACTTTCTGTTTCAACAGGTTTTTATTTTATTTTGCATTGTCACACATTTATTTAAAAACTATAGCCCTTTTGGTATTGATGGTCCAGGTCAGTTGGTATTTCGGACTGATGTTTGTGTGTATCTAGGTGTTCTTCTAGGACTCTCAGAGAACTCAAGGCAACTATAATGGCAGTTTTTGCAATATATTGTAAAATAATAAAAGATAACAATGAAAATCAAGTGGATACTGTAGTTTTAAATCTTTATTTATCGGCCCACCTGCCTGCCCGCCCATCCACCCATCCATCCATCCACCCATCATCTATTTATGTCTCTGTGTGCACATGCCTGGGGGAGTCAGGGGAGTATTAGGTTCCTGGAACTGGAGTTACAGGCAGTTGTGAGCTGTGTGCTGTGGTTGCTGGGAGCTGGCCTCAGTCCTCTGTGAGAACCGTACATGTTCGTAACCACTGAGTCATTTCTCTAGCCCTGGGATATTGTAGTATTAAGTTGACTCCTCATTGCTTTTTTTTTTTCAAAGATTTATTTTTATTTTATTTATGTGAGTACACTGTTGCTTTCTTCAGACACACCAGAAGATGGCATTGGATTCCATTACAGATGGTTGGGAGCCATCTCTCCAGCCCCCAGTTGATGGTTTTTTGTTTTGTTTTGTTTTGTTTTGTTTGTGATGCTGAGTATCCAACCAATGACTCAAGATTCTCTTTAAGCCTGTTTGAAATTATCTATTTATATATTTAGAGACAGGGTGTTACTATCTAGTCCAAGCTGGCCTGAACCTTGCATGTGGCCTACCTTAACCTTGAACTCTAGATTCTTCTGCTTACATCCTGAATGGGATGTATTATCATGTCTGGCTCCTTAGCAGTTTGCACACATACTATATGACACATAGTCTTAGCTCTATGGCTGCAGTACCTCACCTGTTACTGTGTGACCATGTGTGGACCCCTGAGCTGGACAAACCAGACCTGGAATCGGTTTACTTGCACTCTTGTCGTTGCTCTTGGATTTGGTTTTCCAGAGCTTCTTGTAGAAGCTTGTGTTCCAACTTCAGGTCTACCCTTATTCTGAATTTAAAGAGTTGTTACAGGAGAATAAAAATTACTTTTTGTAACTTGCTACCTATGTAAGACCAGACAGTTCCCTGAACTATATAGCAAACTGAAGATAAATTTCACACAGGATCGTTTATAGGGTTCAGTGAGATTGTGATGTTTTACAAGAAATATTTACTGGTATTCGGTGGAGTTTTTGCTACTGGCCATGTGGCACGATTGTCTTAACACTTATTCATGCCTCTCTCCCACCCTCTGTACATGTGCACACATGTAGAGAATCTTGTGGGAGTCAGCTCGAGCCTTCCATCATGTAAGTTCCAGTATTGAACTGAGCTTGTAGGTGTAGCTTGGCCAGCAGTCGTCCGTCCCTGATGAGCCACCTCATCAGCCTCTTGGATCTCAAGAGAGAACACTATTAGCCTTTGACTCATCTACTCGGGACTCATCTGTATCTACTCAAGAGTTTTAGGGGTGTTTCTGAGGCTTAGTCATCTGTGGTTTTTTTTTTTCTAAATATTTCCCTTGAATTCATTTATCTGTTGTCAGAATTTTTTTCCTTTTCAGATGCTGAAATTCATATTTATCTACAAAGTAGAGAAATGATAAAACATGTAAGAAAAATTTAACATTTAAGGACTAGTATGCAAAAGCTTTTGTACTGTTCATACAAGGTTTCTGTGGCAAACCCACTAAAAGCAAATTTATAACACTGATACATTGTCACCACTGATAATAGTCACAATACACACAGAATAAATGTAAGTCTGGTGGAAAAGTTACTCCACCAGACACTAAGTGAACGGATGACAGAAGAGTTGTACAAGCACTGTTGTGATTACTTTTTAAATTTATTTATTGCCCAAATGTTCCCCCACCCTGAGTTCTTCCCCTCATTACCTCTCCCCTCCGCCTCTGAGAGGGTGCCCTGCCCCTCTGTATCCCCCTTCCTTGGGGCAGGTCTACAGGATTAGGTGCACCGTCTCCCACTGAGGCTAGACAAGGTAGTCCCCTTCTACATATGTACTAGGGGCTTCAGACCAGCCCATGTGTGCTCTTTGGTTGGTGGTAGGGTCTTGGGGAGCTCCCTAGGGTCCAGCCTTAGTTGTTACTGTGTGTCTTCCTGTGGGGTTGCCATCCCCTTCCGTTCCTTCAATCCTGCTAACTCTTCATAGGGGTCCAATGCTTGGCTGTGAGTATCTGCATCTGTCTCAGTCAGCTGCTGGTAGAGCCTCTCAGAGGACAGCCATGCTAGACTTATGTCTGCAGGCACAACATAGCATTAGTAATAGTGTCAGGGTTTTGTGCCTGCCTGTGGGATGGTTCCCAAGTTGGGACGGTCACTGGTCAGCCATTCCTTCAGTCTGCTCCATTTTTGTCCCTGCATTTCTTTCAGACAGGAACAATTTTGTGTTGAAAGTTTTGTAGGTGAGTTGATGTACTCATTCTTCCACTGGGGGTCCAGTCTGACTCCTGGAGGTGGTCTCTTCAGGTTCCATCTCTCCAGTGTTGAGTATTTCAGCTAAGGTCACCCACGTTGAGTCCTGGGAGCCTCCCATCCCAGGTCTTTGGGACTTTCTAGAGATTCCCCCCACCCCATACCCCTGGCAGCTACAAATTTCCATTCATTCTCCTTGCCCTCTAAGCTTCTCTCCTGTCTTCCCCCATACCTCACCAGTGAGAACTGTTAGTATTTCTTATCAACAAACATAAACTTAGCCAACTTTTCTTATCCCCCACTCCACAAATGACTGTATCATGTCCCATATCTTACCCTTTGACTCAAATTGTTACTCTATACTTTCTACGTTGATTTTTTTTTATCTGAATTCTACATATGAGAAAAAATGTATTTGTCTAAGTATGCTTCATATTTTGGTTCCACTCAATGTATTTGAAAATCGTATCTTTTATCTGTATGTGTGTGTGGGCTTTCATGAGTTTAAGTGCTCTACATGCATGAGTCCACAGAGGGCACAAGAGCACTGGTTCTCCTAGAACTAGAGTTGGAGGTAATTATGAATGCCGGGTCCTCTGCAAGAATGGCAACCACTGAGTCACATCTCTAGACCCGTTTTCTAGTTTCATGCTTTTTGGATGACTAGTCCTCCACTCTGTGTGTGTGTGTGTGTGTGTGTGTGTGTGTGTGTGTGTGTGAGAGAGAGAGAGAGAGAGAGAGAGAGAGTCTGCAGTGCCTTTATCCATTCATGTATGGGCACTCATTGATTTCATATATTGGCACTTGTTAAGAGTGCAAAAACAAAGGAGTACACTGGCATTATGGCTAGTGTTATCAGCTTGACAAAATGTAGAGTCCCTGGGAGACAGGCTTCTGAGCACGCCTGTGGGGTTACTCTCTCGGTAGTAATTGAAGTGAAAGGCTCACATTTTGTACTGACTTCATTCCCAGGGAGAAAACCTGGACTGTGAGTAGAAAAAGGTAGCTGTTGGAGAGCCCTGCTATTAAGGTTGAAGTCCACCATGTCCGGATAGCTCTCTGAGTTTGGCACAAAATGGAGGACTTCCTTGCTTAGTGGGACAGCATCCCTTTCTCTGTCTAATCTTACTTGGAGTGTGTCTCTGAGCACAGACGTGTGACCTTATCTGAAGAATGTATGGAGTGCTGTATGACTCAGCACACAAGTCCAGATCTAGCTTCCCACCTATGTGATAATTAGGTACCGTGTTATACCCAATCAACCCTTCCTGCCTTTGTGATAATTAAGTGCTGTATTGTGACCAACCAGTCCTTTCCACCCACACCCCTAAGAACCCTTATATTTTTACCCTACTTGTGAAATAATAAAAGCTGTCTTACTGAAGCTGACTCCTGGAAATTCTTTTGTCATACTTATGGCTGTCCAAACCCTGCTTGTAGCTTCTGCTAACGACCTGGCTAATGACCAGTTAACCCTGGTTAACCCTGGCTAACAACCCCCAAGGGAAGGAGGACCCACAGGGAACTGAGCAATAACAAACATTTCTCAGTCCTGGTTCCTGATTGATAGTGTGATGTGGCCAGCTGCTTCAAGCTCCTCTGCCCTGACTCATCATGATGAACTATACCCTTGAACTGTGATCCAGAGTAAACCCGTTCTCCCTTAAGTTGCTTTTGTCAGATTTATTCCCACAGCAACAGCAGACGTCTATTGAGTGCTGACTAGGTTGATGGCAAATGTGCGTGTGTATCATATAGCTGGGTCACATGGTAGTAGTGCTGTTAGGTTTTGAGGAACATCCATACTGATTTCAATAGTGGTTGCACTAATTTTTATTCAAAAGAACAATGTGTTCTTTTCTTTTCCCCCTATGTGCTTACCAGCATTTGATGTTCATTTTTTTCAGTGATAGGAATCTTGACAGAGATAATGGAATCTCAATATGGTTTTTGTTTTCATTGTTCTAATGAGTAAATGTGTGGAGCATTTTTTCCTTAAACTCACTGGGTATTTGTATTTCTCTGGACTGGTTAATGAGGGTCAAAAGCAAAAGGAGTCTAGAATTAAGCAGAAGAACTGGTGTGTGGTAGGTTTGGGTCCTTTGCTAGAGCTCACAACTCCCTGGAACTGGCTCCAGAGAGATCTGATACTCTCTTCTGGCTTCTGGGACACTTTAAAATAAGATAGTGTTAAAAGAATTCCATGAAAATTCTGCCAACTCCTAGACTGCCATTTGCTTTTTGGAACAATCTCATATGATCCTTGTTTGATTTTTAAATTTTTTTTTTTGAAAAAATACCTTTCAATATATGTTTGAAATCATATTACAATTGCATCATTTCCCCTTCTCGTTCCTCTGTCTGCCCCGTGCCATCTGCCCCTTTGCTCTCATTTCAAATCCATAGCCTCTAATTATTGGTGAGTGTGTTCCTGAATGAGCCCAACCTGCTCAGACTAAACATATACTGTCACTCAGGGTTCGGGTTAGTTTGTATATTTTCAGGACAGCCATCTGGAGAGGACAATTTCCCCTGCTCTCAGCATTCTTTGCCTAGGTTTGAGGCCTCCTGAGTTTCCCCTCTTCCATGTTAATGTTGCTGCTGTCATCCGTGTTCAGGTCATGTTTATGCAGCCCTGTTGCTGCCCCATCTTCACATTAGAATGATCTGTAGGTTTTTAACAAGTAGTACAGTCTGTGTTCCACCCCAGGCAGTTGAACTATAGTCTGGGGGGAGGGAATAGTGGTGGCCCAGCTCATGGGATATTTTATAATACCGTTGAAGTGATGTTGATACGCAGTGAGGCTGAGCTCTGGGGTTGACACCTTAAGGTTTCACTTTGCTCAACAGAACTCTTGTTTCAACCAGCTATTTCAGAAGCTATACAAATCTTACCTTAGATCCTTGATTTTAGTTAGCTGACTCCTTGTTCCTCATTTCAGCTTTGTGTGGTTTTGTATGTGGATTTTGCCCTTGTGCTTATGTCTGGTGTATCATCACTGCAGTGTTCCTTTCTGCCATCCAGCACAATGATTGTTGTCTGTTTTGTGGCAAATCGTGGTAAATAGTGATTTGGTGTCCCTTGATGTAGGGAGTCTCCTTTATTTTAACATTATTAGTACTACCTATTTGAAAATAAATGGTGCCGGGAAACATGTTGCAGGATATCTGACCAACTCTCAACTCTGAGGTGGTGTTATTTATTGAAAAAACCTTTTTAGTTGTGGTGTGGCTCAGTCTTAGTACACACCTTTAAGAGCTTTCTGCTTGAATATTGTAAACAAGATTAAATAAAGTCTGTTATAGGTCAAGAGGTGGAACAAACAGCTAGTTGACAGGAAGTGAACATAGGATTACTAAGAGTAAGAGGGAGTGAGGACAGACAGACACAGGAAGTAAAAGGGAGAGGCATCAAGTCTGAATGAGGTTAGTTGAGACCTCGTGTGAGAGGGATGCCTGAGGAGGACGTTCAGCTGGGGGCTTCCCCTGCCTCTCTGAGCTGTGGCTTTCGTCCCAACGTCTAGCCCCTTAGTCTTCACTGGTAAATCGGATGATTGAGATTTTGTTTAAAAACAACATTTGGCACTCCAACACATGGCATGCCCACATGGACAGAGAAATCATGCCAACTTCAGACAAACTGAGAAGCCATCAGATTTGGTAAGACATCTGGGGAATCCTCAGGAGAGAGTTAAGTTATACTAAAAGGAAAAACCTGTCCCATGTTAAGGATGGAAAATGTCGTAGGGCATTAGGACCTCGAACAGTGCTGCTTTAGACGGCTTGAAAATAGAAGCAGAAAATGAAAAGATAAGTGACTCATTTGAGATTGACATACTGATTATAATTACTATCAGTCTGATAATTTATATTTTATCCTTCATAGCCATAGTGGTTTTTGTGCCAAATATGAAAAAATGTTGTTGATAATTGTGCCAAATATGAAAAGTGGATTGATAAGACACAAGCCTTAGAAAGATTTATAGATGAAAATAAGAAAAATACTCAGACACAGAGGAATTTAGACAAAACCCTACTGTGCCACTGCATGATGAAACCGGAGAGGGGTGGCCCAGCATTGTTAGAAAAGTCAACCTTGGTTTCTCCAGTTACTATACAAGAACCACCAGCCAGCAATAGGCACAGGGATATGAAGAAGTTAAACGAGATTCTGTTGACATACTAGATTTGAGGAGATTTAAGGAAGTGATCATTTTATGTGTGTCGTTACCATATGTGAGGCAGATATTAAACCCATGGGCAACTCAGAACAGAGTTATCTCCCAAGGCTGGAAAGATTTAGCAACAGCAATATTGGAAGCTGGTCCTCAGTTACATAGCGAACCTGGTAAAAAGAGCAAGGTAGGGCCATAGAGCAATTAAATATCACTGGAGGTGTTAATATTTCCCAAGATCAGCTGCTAGGTGAAGGTCAATCTGCTGAGTTAACAAAGGCAGCTGGAATTTGATGATCACACCGTGGTGCTATGTCCTTTAGCAGCTTTAAGTGCTTGGGACAAGGTTGAAGAACAGAAAAGAGGTCTGAGTCATTTACTAAAATTATACAAGGCCCAAAAAAGGAGTCTTCACTTTTTTGGGGGGCAAGGATTGATTTCAGCTGTAAATAGAATGGTATCAGATTCAGAAGTCAGACAATTAGTAATCGAATCTTTGGCTTTTGAAAATTCTAATTCAGAATGCAAAAGGGTGATTAGGTCTTTAAAGCAAGATCAGCACCAATAGATGAATGGATTAGAAATATGGCTGATACTGGATTTCATATTTATGATGCTACTCTGATAGAAGTAATTTCTAAAAGTTTTAATAAAAGTCAAAATGTCAGAAGTTTTAATTGTAGTAAGCAATATCATTTGAAAAGGGATTGTAGGCAAGGCATTCCTAGAAACAATGTGATTTCTAGAGGTAATCCAACCATAAGTTCCCAGCCTCCTGGAGTATGCAGAAGAGATGGCAAAGTCAGCACTGGACTAATGCCTGCAGATTAACAGGGACAGGCAAGCTAACCTTTTGTCATTGGGAAATGCCCTAGGGGGTCTCCCACAGGCCCCAGTTTCAAATTCGATTTAGTCATTCTCTGTCAGCATTTGAGAAACAGCCACAGAGGAATTAAAAGATTAAATACCTTTTACTAAAACAATACTGTTCAATATGTAATCAAGGACAAACAGCTTCAGTAGATAAAACAAAGAAATTCAGGAGAAACCAGAAAAGAAGTATTTTTGTCAAACTGCTATAAATGATCAGAGACTAAACCTAAAAATACCAAGAAATCACATTGGAATTGAAGGTTTAATAGACACAGGAGCAGATGTAACAATAATTTCAACAAAATCTTGGCATCCATACTGGCCTCTTCTGGAGATAAATATTCAACTTTTAGGTATTTAAGCTTTATCTCAGGTGAAACAAAGTGCAAGATGTATAGGTTGAATGTATAGGACTAGATGGGAAAATAGGAAAATTAAAGCCATATGTGGCTAATATAGCCATGAAGTTTTGGAGGCATGATTTGTTGCAGCCCAGATTAACAGTCCTCCAATCTCAGAACCAAATCTTAAAGAATGCTTTGAGAAAAAAAATTACAAGGTATTATCAAGAACAGTTATGTTTAGGTTGTACATAAGCAGGACACAACAGTTGTTGGTCTTTCAAAGGTACCAACCATGCTACCTTTAAAATGGTTAACTGACAAACCTGTGTGGGTGGAACAATGACCTTTGACATCAGAAAAATTACAGTCAGTAGGACAGCTAGTACTGGAGCACGTACATGCTCAAAGGTACTGAATCGACCAGTCCTTGGAATTCTGTATTTGTCATTAAAAATAAATCTGGAAAATGGAGAATGTTAACAGATTTAAGAGCCATAAGTAAGCTACTTCAGCCTTATTGGGCTCTTTATAGCCTGGACTTCGTTTGCCTTCTTTATTACCTAATGGATGGTCTATTATAGTGATTATTTTAAAAACTGCTTTTAAAATGTACTGTTACAAGAACAGGATAAGGAAAAATTTGCCTTCGGCATGCCTATTTATAACAATGCTCAACCTTTTAACGGGTATCACTGGAAAGTTCTTTGACAAGGAATGTTAAATAGTTCAGTACTGTGTCAATATTTTGTACAATTGTTTCCTTAATCCGAAATTTATCATTATATTGATCATATCTTTCTGGCTGATTCAGACTCAGATACCATAGAAAAATGTTTGAAGAAGGAAATAGAATTTTTCCTTGTGGGGATTACAAACTGCTCCTGAAAAAAAAAAATACTTAATTATCTAGGATATAAGATAGGCTTATGAAAATGTTCGCCTCAGAAAGTACAAATCAGGAGAGATCAATTACAAACTTTTAATAATTTTTAAAAATTGCAAGAATGATAGATTACAGATACAAAAAAACTTGAAGGTTTATCTCTAACTCTAAAAAATAAGAGGAGGTAGAGAACCAAATTAAATCAAAATAGCCAGAATAACTTTTAAAAGGAATCCGTAGCCACATTAGTTAATACCTGTGAACTCTGAGACTGGGTTATTTGCTAGAAACAAAACAAAACAAAACTGGGTGTAGTTGGAGTGTGGCTCAGCCTTAGCACACACCTTTTATCCATGAGCTTTCTGCTTAAATATTGTAAACAGGATTGAATAAAGTCAACCATAGGTCAAGAGGAGGAGCAAGCAACCAGGTGACAGGAAGTGAGCATAGAATTATTAAAAAAAAACAAACCATAGAGACTAAGAGGGAGTCAGGAGGACCGATAGAGAGATGCACAGGACATAGAAGAGAAGGACACTAAGTTTGAAAGAGCTTGTTTGAGATGGCTTAAGAGAGGGCATGCCTTGTGGAATGCAGGCTGAGGAGGAAGGTCAGCTGTGTGCTTTCTCTGCCTCTGTGAGCTAGCTGGCTTTCAACCCAGCATCTGGCTCCTGAGTCTTTATTGATTAAAATCAAATGATAGAGATTTTGTTAAAGAAATAGAAATGGTTGGATCCACTAACTCCAAAATGTATTCAATGATCAAAGTAAAAAGTAATTTAAAAGGTAAGAAAGCTGGGTAGATGTCTCAGTCTGGTGCCAGCCGCACAATAGGGAAATGTGAGTTTGGATCCTAGTATACATTTAATAAGCAGGTGTCCTGGCTTGGACCTGTAACCCTAATGCTGGGGGAAGTAGGAATATTAGGGTATACACACACACACACAGCGGGAATAGACATTGTTCTTCAAGCTTTTTTTGTTTTTACAGAATACTGAACACTTAACAAAATGTAAACATTTACTACTACCAAGCAACCAAGAAGCACAGGCACCAGTGAAATGGCTTAGTGAGTAAAGCACTAGCCACACAAAACTGATGACCTGAGTTTGATCCTAAGAACACACACATAAGTGGAAGGAGAGATCTCAACACAAGCAATATTAAGTTAAATAGCAAATTAAATTAAAAGAAGCAAAAATGTCTTACAGTTAAAAAACACCAGTAGCTGTAACAAGGGGTTTCAGAGATTACTCAGTTAGAAAAGTGCCTGCCAGGCATGCAAATATGAAGTTTCCAAGCACCCATGTAAAAACCAAGCATGGTGGCCAATGTTGTCCCTGTAATCCTAGATTTTGAGGGGATAGGGTAGAAATAGGTGGATCCTTGGAACTTATTGGTCAGCTAGCCAATTGTGAGCCCCAGGTTCAGCTAGAGACCTTGTCTCAAAAACTAAAGAGCAATGGAAGAAGGGACCCATGTCAGCTGCTGGCTACACACAGATGTTCATGTGCACTCCATACATACACACAGTCTTGCCTACACACAGATGTTCATGTGCATTCCATACATACACACAGTCTGGCCTACACATAGATGTTCACACACACACACACCCCATACATACACACAGTCTGTAGGAAACATATACCTCACACAATAGTTGTGAGAAGTTTACACTATTATGACAGCTTCTATTATGTAAACAGAATTATGTTGGACTATAAAAGTTGACTAGTGAGTATCACATGTTTGCACCAGATGAAAAGTACTAATCTGAAATGCTAGGAGCAAAAATGTCATCAGCAGAAAGAACTATTTTACGTGTCTCTTTAGCAGGTTATGACTGCTATTTCTCTTATTTCAAAGGATTGCATATTTTTAAAGATGCTTTTGCTCAGGTATAACATAATTATTAGTCCTTACTGTAGATTTGCAGCCTAGAGATGCCTACATTTGTGAAAAAATGAATGACCCTAAAATTGCAATCTGTCTTCGTCAGTGTTATATTTCTGTGAAGAGATAACTTGACCACAGCAACTCTTAGAAAGGAAAGCATTTAATTGGGGCTGGCCATTGTGGTGGTGGTGGGGAGTGTCAGCATTCAGACAGACATGGTACTGGAGAAGTTGAGAGATCTACAGGCAGCAGTAAGAGAGAAAGCCACTGGGCATGGCTTGGGCCCTTGAAAAAAATCCTGCCCCCAGTGATGCAATTTTTTCAACAAAGCCACGCCTCCTAATCCCTTTGAAGTAGTGCCACTCCCTGTTGACTAAAGTTTTCAAACATGAGAGCCTATTCAAACCATCTTATAACCATTCAAACTAGTTTAACATTCTTTATTGGACCATTTACTATAAAGAGGCAATCTCATCATTAAGGTAAACATAGTCAGGTTGTGTGCATATGTGGATGCAAGTATTCATGATGTATATTACCACTGTAACTACCTAATACATGAGTGCAGTGAGCATTTTAGTTTATTTTTACTACAAGCATATGTAAAGATATTGTTCTATTATGTTCTCCAGGAAACAGTTTCAATTTCAAATGGAGATTTTAAAATTATTTATATATAAAGTTTTACCTTTAAAAAAATACAATGGATGAGCTTTTTGAAGAAAGATAAATAGACATTGATTTCACACCCATCTTTTACATTTATATATATTTTTTTTCAGTAGGATCTTGTTATGTAGCACTACCTTCTCTGGAATTCACAGAGATTCACCTACCTCTCTGCCTCTTGGTACAGAGATTAAAGGCATGGGTGTGTCAGCACACCTGGCTACACTCAATTTTTAGAAATCAGATTTACATGAGTTTTCTTTCTTTTTAAAGTTTTATTTTATGTGTATGTGGGGTTTTTTTTTCCTATATGTGTATTTTCCTGTATGTATGTTTTGTCTGTGCATCCCATGCCTGTTACACCCATGTAAACAGAAGAGGGCATTGGATCTCCTGGAACTGGAATGAACCATGGTGTGGGTGCTGGGAATTGAACCTGGGTCTTCTGTAAGAGGAGACAGTGCTTCCAACTGTTGAGCCAGCTCTCTAGCTGATACATACATTTAATAGATGCTTCTAAGCAGTCATGTCTGATTAAAGCTTTCTGGTTTGAAATTCTTATGTATATTTGTGTAAGGGCTTACCACTGTAATATTGTTTGAGGGGTGTGTGTGTGTGTGTGTGTGTGTGTGTGAGTGTGTATTTAAAATCTTTCTTTAGTAAATTCGACTAGTATAAGAAATGTCATAGAAGTTTACTCTATGGAAATAACTATAAGTAAGCCTGAAGGACTTCATAGAAATCTTTTATGATCCAGAAGATTTAGAAGTAGAGACACTTTATTTTCAGCTACATTTTACTCTTTCATGTTAAAAAGAAAGTTCACTCTGTTTCTTTTCTTCCTTTTCTTTTGTGTAGAAGCTGGGGTTAGGGGTAAGGGACAGGGTGGACACAGAAGTATAACTCCTGAGTTTATAGAATTTTTACTTAAGGCTTATTGAAAAATGAATCCAGCTCAATGATGAAGTCAGCAGGTGTACTGTGGAGTATTATAAGAAGGTATTACCCGGAGTTCATCTAGTTTCCTAAATACTGATCTGAGGGCTTAGCAAGATAGCTCAGTGGGTAGTGACACTTATCACCAAGGCTGATGATTTGAATTCCAGTCCTGGGACCCACATTTTAGAAGGAAAGAACTCCCTCGAGTTATCCTCCGACCTCTGATTGTACACTGTGGCATATGTGTGCCCTTACCTCCCCCATATTCACAAAATAAATGTAATAAAATCATTTTAAAAAATATCCAAGAAGGTAGATATCCTTGACAATTTTCTGCAGGTCTACTATAATCACATGGATACATGAAGGGGGTAAGGGTAGGGAGACGTTTGGATCTATCTGGACTCAGAGTCATGATTGCCTAGACCCTCTAGGCTCAAGTAACTGGGACAAGAGATGCTCAATGTCTGTCAGTGCTCAGGATAGTCCCCAAGTGCTGAAGATTAGTGAGCAGGCAGCACTGTTAACACAATGAACACAAAAACAAAATAACTTCACTGGCTAATAAAATATGTAAATAAGGTTTGTTTAGTGGCATGGCCATAGCCACTGGAAATGGTGATAGTCATGAAGCCAGCACAGCTGTTTGATACAGCTCCAGGAAAGCTGAGCTGGATGCTGTGATCACAGGAAAAAGTAAAAAGAAGCATTGATCTGCTACTCCTCTGACTGGTTATAACTTCCGTATGCTATGCACTGCAAGCTTCTCGTTGAAGAGTGTGACTCCAGTGTTTAAAGATAAGGAGTTTTTGGTACAAGATGGCCTCAAATGCAAGCCAACTGCTTCATCTGGTAATCAACCAAAGAATGGCTGTTGGTTTGAACAGTGAAAGAAAAACTGGCTGTGTTGGACACATTGTGAACTTTATAGACTGTATTTTAAAGGTGACTTACATTTCCAAGCATAATATGGATTCCGTGAAAATTTTCCTTAAGAATCTAAGTATGAAGTGCAACTGCATAAAAAGTGCTCGAGACTTTTCATTTTCCTTTGTTAGACATAACTGCAGCATTTTTTTTTTTTTTAAATCTTCCGAGGTTAGAGAAGCTTTTTTAAAAATTAACCTTACCATTATGGAAATTAAAAATGACATGAGTAAAACTTGGTATTTTGCACAAATACTTTTTACAGTTTACAAAAGGCTGGAAATGATTAAGTAGTCAAGCTATTGTAAAAACCAATACGACAAGCCACAGTTGCATCTTACAGTGCTACACTGTACTGCATCTGCAGCCTTACGGCGCTACACTGCATAACCATCCTCTTTATGCTCTCATCAGATGGCCAAGGGCCAGAGGTGCATTGTGGTAGGGATCAACAAGTACTTCTGTAAGTGACCCCCCAAAATTTTGTAGACTATAGAGTCTACAAAATAGTCAGTTCTGCCATGGCATTGTGAAAACAGCCATGGACACTGAATAAGACAGTGGCTGTGTGTGTAGAGTAAAACTACAGGACCGAGAAGAAGCCTAGACTATGTATCTCATGGGACTGAACAGAATATGTACATAGACATTATAGCTGTTAGTATCTAGGGTTTTCAGCATGAGAGATGGCTGAGTGGAGCCTGGATCCACAGAACTTGAAAGGACTGTGTTATGTCATTCAAAGTTTCTACTGTCCTCATAGACCCCTGAAAACAGGAACTGCATAGTCAGGTCAAGATGGAGTTGACAACATTTCTTGCTGCTCATGGCCAAAGGAATCCAGGCTACTCCTCCATGAAATACTCCTTAGTGACCAATGAGCTGGGCTGAGATAACCAAAGAACAGCTATGTAGCTATCTAGAGAACATCAACAACCCCAATCAGTAGAAATGGAAGACCCTTGAATGATGGCCACCATGGCCGCCACCACCACCTCTACCATCTTCATGTTCTTCTCCTCCTCCACCACCTTAACAACCACCAATTCCACTACCACATGGATTTTAGATGTAAACAGAAGAACTGGACTCAATATTGTTAGTGGCGGGTCCTAGACCAGGAACTCAGATATTCTGAGTAGCACTTTTCAACATTATTGGGTGTAGGACACTTTTTGCACTGTTGAGAGGTTTCCACTGGAGAAGACCACTCGGTCACAGGTTCAAGCCAATATGAAATGTTCATTAGCCAGCTAGCGACTATGCTTGGTGTTCTCAGGGTGAGCTTTTAAGCACAAAACCATCTCCTGGTTTAACACACACCCGTTACCAAGAATAGTTAGCCAGAAGCAGAACTACAGAAGCAAAACAGCAAGCAAGGTTAGTGTATTTAGGGACCTTCTCAGAACTATGAACTTTGATGAATTAGGTCTTTGTTCTCATTTTTTGGCAGGTGTTTCTGCCTATGTGCAGGGTTTCAAGGCCTGAATGGCACTTCCATTATGGTGTCTTTTGTGTTAAGGTGTGGGGGCCTATTACAGTACTCAATCTTATGTCTGCATTAATCGACAGATGGATTCTCTCAGTTACTTTTGCATTCTGAATGTTGCTGTGCATTGCCTTGGTTGAAGTATGTAGAAAGAGAAGCCAGAGATCCTACAGAGATCCATTGTGG
Organism: Rhynchomys soricoides; assembly: GCA_019843965.1. Lineage (NCBI taxonomy): Eukaryota > Metazoa > Chordata > Mammalia > Rodentia > Muridae > Rhynchomys > Rhynchomys soricoides. Next base: position 15,598,814 of record JADRCH010000012.1, read on the forward strand.
AGAAGCTACACATACTCTTAGTCTCAGTGCCATAGGCTTTTCTGGAAGAAATAATTCTTGATTTAGTCTCTGATGCAGCTGTGCTTTAATGACCACTTTAATAGTTCTAATTTTCTACTTCTTAGTCACATATTCAGAGCGTTCCATATCCATTTCTGGTGGTGGTCTTAGAGGAATTTCCTATAAATGTGGCTATTGAACATCCACGTCTGACAGAGCCTTGGGCAAGTGGGTCACTCGGTCTAGCCCCTACCTCAGTGAGCCACTTTTCACAGCTGTTAGAGAGAAAGGGTCAGCTGAATATAAAGCAAAATGTTCTTGTCAGTTCAAAATCCAGCTCTGACCTGACAGTCACAGGATGTAAATTTAGACAGAGAGGTGGGTAATGAGTGGCTTTTAAGGACCTAGAGATAGCCTAATGTAATTTGGTGTTTGAAGCAGACAGTCGCTGTGCAGAATCTTTAACACAGGTAAATCTTTTTTTCTGGGATGTTCAGGTCACAGTCCTTCCTTTCTGTGCACAGGAGACTCAATCTTTTCCAGATGCAGTTGAGTAGGCAGGAGGGAAGTCTTATAAATTCTCCCATCCAGGCTGAAGGAAGTCTGTGTCTGTCTGTCTGTCTGTCTCACTCCCTCCCTCCCTCCCTCTCCATCTCCTCCCCCCCGTGTCTGTGTGTCTCTGTGCCTGTGTATGTCTATATCTGTGTGTCTGAGTATGTGGGTCTGCATCTGTATGTGTCTGAGTGTATGCATTTGACTCTGTGTGTGTCTTTGTGTTTCTGTGTCTGTCTCTCTCTCTGTGTATCTGAGTGTCTGTGTCTGAGTGAATGCATGTGACTGTGTGTATGTCTGTATCTATGTTTGTGTCTCTGTGTTGTCTGTGTGTTTCCGTGTCTCCTCTGTCTTTGTCTCTGTCTGTCTCTTTGTCTCTCTCTGCCTCTCTGTCTCTGTCTCTGTCTCTGTCTCTCTCTCTCTCTCTCTCTCTCTGTGTGTGTGTGTGTGTGTGTGTGTGTGTGTGTGTGTATGAGGATGTCTTCCTCAGTCCCTTGACAACTTATTTTTAAGACAGTCACTAAGCCAGAGCTCTACAATTGGCTGCTGTGGCTGAGCAGCAAGCTTAGCTACTCTGCAGCTCTGTAGCCCTGCTCACCCTTCTCCCAACCCCAGTTACAGACACAGCTATTTGCCTTTGATGAGGGTCCTGGTGCCCTGAACTCAGGTCCTTGTACTTACATAGCACAACTTACCCATTGAGACATGTCGTCAGCTCCTGATGTGTCTTTTTAATTGTTGGAATCACGTGGTTTTAATTCTTACTGATTTACTTCATCTCCTGGGAACTCACTCAAAGGGAATTAAGAGATGGTGTGTTCTTGAGCCAAATAAGAGTGACTATAGCTTGGGAACAGATTCAAATTGCCCCAAATACCATGTTCCAACCAATACATCCCTGCTATAAGCCTGGAGTGCTGTCTGGATATAGGAGTAGGATTCATTGTGGTGATGGGGGATGGGGGGTTACTGCAGATATGTGGATCAAAGAGTGGGAAGGGTCGGTTTACCCTGCTTGCAGTCTGACATATTAGCCTATTGTTACTTCATATCTGCTGACAGAGATGTCAGACTCTTGAGTTAGGGACAAATGGCATTTATTACTCATGGGGCAATAAAACTGTGAGGCTCAGCATATTTGTGTTGGTTTCCTTACCCCACATCCCATGAGGGTGATTTCATGGGCCGAGACAACACAAACAGATGCAGTGCGTTCTTCTCCAGGAGGAGAAGCCAAGGGCAAGAGGCCAGTGGTTTCTGAGGAAGCAGCAGACACTGTGGAAACAGCAAACAGGCCGGCCCTCTTCCTCCAGAGAGGAAAGCCCTTAGACAGTGGTGTAGTGGGCTGTGGTGAAAGCAAGGTGAGGGCCAGTGCTGGGTGTAGAACACAGAATAAAGAGGTACTCATGCTTAGGTTTGTGGAAATACAGCTTTGGTGCCTGAGGCGAGTCTCTGCTCATGTTGATGATACATTTGACTCAGTAACTAGCTACGACTGCTCAATAGCAGAAGACACGGCAACCTAGCAGTATTCGTTGAGCACCCAGCAGAACTCCCCCGAACAACTGTTCTAGTTCATTGTCCAGACTCAGCACCAGCTCATGGTGTTGACATTGTTAAGGATTGTAAATAAAATGATATGCTACAGATATCATATATAACCCATAAAGATTGAAATCATTACTCTGTGGAACCTAACAGAAAAATTTGCTAATCTCTGTAATAACTAAAAAGCATTTAAATTGGTTATCTTTAAAAAAAAAAAAAAAACTGGAAGAGAAAGGTATCTGTATCTCTAACACAGGTGAAGACATATTGAAGGAAATAAAGGGGGATTATTTACATGTATTTCTCTGAAGAGGTATGTATGTTTATTAACATTGTTACAGACATGATATGACATTAGGCTTCTTTCATGCAACCTTCTAGACAGGAAGAATGTGATGATTCATGTAGGTCCTGCAGAACCTGCCCAGGGTATACTGGGCCTGAGACCTTAATGCCATTGGAATTTATAGACATTGTGCCCTCATTTCTGCCTATGAAAACTCAGTGTAGTATAAAGAGGTTTCTTAAAAAGTGAGGACCAGGCTGGTGAGATGGCTCAGTAGGTAAAGGTACGCATTATACAAGCCCCAGGACCTAAATTTGATCCACATAACTCACATAGAAGTGGATGGAGAGAATTAACCACCAAGTTCTCCTCTGACCTCCATGTGTGTTCTGGAGTATGAAGTCTTCTTCCCACACATCTTACATGTACACATCTACACATAAAACATACACACAAATGATAAATTAAAAAAAAAGTCTGAAGCCCAAGGCTTAGGCTCCTCCAGGATCCTCTCATTGAGGGCTGAAGTCTTTGAGGAATCAAAGAGTTGATTTGCTAGATACAGGCATGGTCAACCCTCACCTCTTATTCATGGTCCATGGCTCAGTTAAAAGGCATCTGATGATTAACCTAATCCTATTAAGAGACAATGACTTCTCCATCTCCCCAATCTTCCCACTTTGTTTTTCTTTCTCCTTTTTCTCCTTCTTCAGATTTATTTATTTATTTATTATAAATATTATGTATGAATGTTTTGTCTCAATGTATTTATGTGTACCTGAATCCTGTGAAAGCCAAAAGAGCATATCAGAATCCTTGGAACTAGAGTTACCACCAGTTGTGAGCTGCCATGTGGGTGCCAAGAACCAAACCCAGTGCTCTTAGCCATTGCTCTGAGCTATCTCTAGCCCAAGTTTTCATTTAAAAAAAAATTTCCCCTAAAGAACAATGAATCAGGAAAGGACCCTAGAAACCACTGGAAGTTTTGGGTCTGCCACAGGTGGCCTTTAGCTGGGACTTTCAGGGCACCTTTCAATTTCTATAGCTGAGAGTTGTTGTCTGTGTAATTTCCCCACACTTGGAACCTGCTGCTTGTTCTGCTGGATGCCTCGGCCTCTTACCCTCATTTCTGAAGCCGGGTTACATTACTTGTGCTGTGCTTGGCTTGACTATGTCTTGCAGCGCTTGTTCGCTTGTCTGGACTCAGGAGACATTCTCTTCTGGTCAGATACTCCCCCTGTCTGTGTTGCTGATCTAGTGCCGTGGCAGACAGTACCTTCCAGATTCTAGAGTCTGTCCTGTAATTGCAGTGATGATCTGGAGCTGTCTTTGGCTACTAGGTAGGTTCTTATTTATTCTACCAACCTCCGTCCTTTGAGCCCTAACACTAGATAAGAGAGAAGAAAGGCTAGAAAGGAAAGAGGCCCCGAGTAAAGTCAGGGGTCAAAAAAGGGTGCTATTATTTTTAGACTACTTCTTGCTGTTCGGAGGCGTAAAGTTCCTTGGAGCAAATTTGAACTTTGCATCAGGACATCTAATTTCTTCTTGTTATTTCTTCTTTGTGCATGTCTACTTAACTGTAACCAAGAGTAACCAACAACCACTATAAAGCAGTCAACCCCCCCCCCCCAATTGAGGATCCAGCGTTTTCAGACCCACTGAAAAGTCCCCAGGATTCCAAACATCACACATTGCAGAAACTATCTGCAGCTGGCAAAATTATGCCACTGCTAGAGCACAAGGCACAAGTCAGCTGCTGTGGACAATCTAAAGCAGCCCCACACCCCACACCTGTGATTAAAACAAAAACATAATATTTCTGTGGTTTTGAAAGAAACCAAAATTCCAAAATTGTCGCTACAATGATCTGCTTTGCTAATTAATATTTTGTGTAGCTTATTGATGATGCTCATGAAATGAGAAATGTGACAAACTCACAGTTCACAGAGAGTTCTGGTGAAAGCAGCCAATCCCTGCATAGGTAACTATATTTGATACATACGGTGATATTGAGCCTAGAGTCCTAAAAGATTTGCTAAGTTAATTTATTTGTTTTTTTGTTTTGTCTAGCAGCCATCCATGATGGGTCAAATATTGCAACAGAAATATTTCCCAAGTGTCTAGTTTCCCTGCATACATTTTTAGACCCAAAATATACATTGTGAAGCATCCTGTTTGTAAAAAATTCAGAGCTGAAAGCATTGGGAGCCATTCAGTTCTATTTTGACAATTTACGAAATTCCCTTTGGGTTCCTTCTTTCTAGGCAGCTCTTTGTCAAGTACCTCTAACTATTAGCTTCTCTTACTGAGCTGATTTCTGCTTCCCATACCATTGCGGGCACTTCTCTCTGGAGCAGGAAGAATGGATGTTCTTTTCATCACTTGACTCCCACTCAAAGTCTCCTTACTTAAACTTTTAGTTACATTCCTAAAAGCATGCTTGGGAAGAAAATGCCAGTTGGACACAGGGTTGCAGCAAAATTTACTGATTTTCTGCAATAAATTAGTTTGCTTTCCTTGTTTTTTAGAGTTCTGAAGTGCATAGTATCTTTGAACATCACAAATTAAAGAACTTAATCTTTACCTAAAACCTTTTATTTTCAATAGTATTTTGTGGTTTTGTGAGATATTAATAAGGATAATTATTTTTATTTTAATATTTTTATTAAAATATACTTATATCTTATCTCCTTTCCATTTCTCTCTCTAATTCCTCCCATGCCTCCTCTTACTTCCTGGGCTTTTCTCTTTATTATATTCTCTCTCTCTCTCTCTCTCTCACACACACACACACACACACACACACACACACACAGATGCATAAATATATAAGCACAACCTGCTGAGTTCATTTAGTGTTGCTTGCATGTACATGATTACATTGCTTGTGCATGATTGCATGATTTCAGTGGTTGGGGAGTCATCTCTGGAGAAGCCTAAATTCCCTCTCTCAGCAGTCCTTAGTTCCCTGAAGCCCGTTGTCTGGGTGTGAACCCCTTGAGATTTTTCCCTTCCATGTTAGCATGTCTATTGTTGTCATTGTTCAGTTCTGTTTACGCAGCCATGTTATTGAGGTTTCATGACTATATCTTCCTTGTCTGTTCTAGAGAATACAATCTCATAGCGGACCAAGCTCCAGTCCTCTGGCTTTTACAATTTTCCACCCCTGCTTCCACAATGTCTCATGAGCTTCAGGTTCAAGAGTTGTGTGGTAGATGTATTGGATGGGTACCACCTCACAGTCATTTTTCCCCTGGATTTTCATCAATCTGTGTGTGTGTGTGTGTGTGTGTGTGTGTGTGTCTGTTGCAAAGAAAAGCTTCTTTGCTGAGGGGCTAAAGTTATACTTATCTATACATAGATAAGTTATTAGATTCTCTTTTTAGATCCATGACCTCACTAGCTCTGGGTGGTTGTCTGGGTTTCCAGTACTTGCCATGATTTCTTTCAGTTGACCAGACGTCCAACTAGAAAGCTGTCAGTTGCTGCTGAGATAGGCCAAGATCCCTGTTGCGTGTAATTTTAAAATCTACGCTTGCTCCTTCTTTGGAGCTCTGCCCAAGCTCTCTCAACCTCTTGCTGCTAGTTCCACCAAGCCACCAACGACCACACCACACAGGTCTCACTCAGCTCTACGCTACTCGGCCTCCTGCTATTGCTCATGGCTATGCTCCAAGAGTAGTCTCTGCCACATTGTTGGCTGGCTCCAGTTCCATCCCACCCTTTCTTCTGGTTGGCTTTGCTAAACTGCCAACATCCATTTCTCCTGGGAATGCCTGGAGCTACTGCTCAGGCTGAGCCCTCTCTCTTGATCACCTGAATGGTCGAGAATGGAAAACACCAGACAGTCTTAATATTTAAAATCAGTCTGTGATGGTTTGTCTATGTTTGGTTCAGGGAGTAGCACTATTAGAAGGTGTGGCCCTGTTGGAGTATGTGTGTCACTGTGGGTGTGGGCTTTAAGAGCCCCATCCTAGCTTCCGGAAAGCCAGTGTCTGCTAGCAGCCTTCAGATGAAGATGTAGCACTCTCAGCTCCTCCTGCACCATGCCTGCCTGAATGTTGCCATGTTCCCACCTTGATGATAATGGACTGAACCTCTAAACCTGTAAGCCAGCCTCAATTACATATTGTCCTTATAAAAGCTGCCTTGGTCATGGTATCTGTTTACAGTAGTAACACCTTAAGACAGTGTCAGATGTCACAATCGCTGGGCTCAGAATCTATTGTCCTAAACTCATCAGCTATCCTATGTTACAATTCTTGTGGTGGTGGAGGCTGCCACTGGGTCTAACCTGAACTAGCCAGGCTACATGGTGCCTGTCTCCTCTCTCCTACCTGGCTGAAGCCCTCTCTTTTTCTCATGACCTCCTCTTCCTCTCTGGGACCAGGAAAACCTGACTCCATATCTTCACCCATTGATTGGCCTCTGCTGTCTTTATTTATCCAAGCAAGAAGTTAGGGAAACTGCTCTTAACAGATCCCTTTAGGAGTATCTTGCCATAATGGTCTTAGTTGTGGCTCATAGGCTTTACAGCTAGGTAGGACTGTTGATTGACACCCTCTTTGGTACTCTGAAAGCTAGTACTCAGGGATGAGGCTTTCAGGTCAGATCCAGTTTGAATTTTCTGAGTCTTGTGTCCATGGCAACTTCAGCAGTGGGGATTCAACTTCAGCATCTTGGAGTCAACCAACGGAAATAGCCCGTATTGTTTTGAGAGGTCACTGGACTTTCCTGATCAGCACAGCTAGGTTCTTCATGCTTGGTGCTGGGATTATTGTTTGATGGTCTGTGTCCCTTGTGGAGAGCATTGCCAGCCCACGTATCTTAACTTCATTTAAATGCTGCATAGAAATCACTATATTGAAAAGGAGTAAAGAGAGTGGACAGCGTTGGTTCTGAATTTTGAAAAGAACAAGTCTTAAAGGAATAGCTCTGAGTTTGTGGTTAGTAAGAGAATTCTTAACTTCTGAAATGAAGCCGTGGAAGTGCTGCACTGTGCCAGAAAACAAACAAACAAACAAGCACCCAGACAAATTTACTGTTTAAAAGATGGTTTGTTTAAACTGCTATGACTGTGTCCAGCATGTGAATGATGAAAGGCAACCATTTAGTTATGCCACTGTAAGACCATATTAGTAAGTTTTGTTTTTATTACTTTATTATTTTAATTATGTTTATGTGAATGCCAATGTCTGAGGAGGTCAGAAATATCAGATACCCTTGCCCCTGAGTTGAAGTCACAGCACATATGAGATGCCTACAAACTGAATTCATGTCCACTGCAAGAGCATTACATGCTTTTAGCTGCTCTTCAGCCCTCACATTAATATGTTTTTTATTGGTTTTTGATTTTGAGACAGGGTCTTGAACCTGTGATCTAAGTGGTTAATTCTCAACCACCAACTATTTTGATTATAAGGATGAGCCACTCTTCCTGGATCCATGTTAAAAGTGTGTGTGTGTGTGTGTGTGTGTTCGCGCGCATGCACGTTCGCACATGTGAATGTGATGGTGCACACGCACACTGAGGCCAGAGTTCACATTTGGGTGTTGTATTCAGTAGTGTTTCTATTGCTACAGTGAAACACCATGACCAAAAAGCAAGTGGAGTAGGAAAGGGTTTATCTATTTTGCATTTCCCCATTGCTGTTCATCACCAAAGGAAGTCAGAACAGAAACTCAAGCAAGGCAGGAACCCGGAGGCAGGAACTGATGCAGAGGCCATGGGGGCATGCTGTTTACTGGATGTTTACCATGGCTTGCTCAGCCTGTTTTCTTAAAGAAACCAGGACCACTTGCCCAGGGATGGCATCACCAACAATGGGCTGCTTCTCCACCTCACCATCAATCACTAATTGAGAAAATGCCTTGCAGCTGCATCATATGGAGGAATTTTCTCAATTGAGGTTCCCTTCCTTCAGATAACTCTAGCTTTGGTCAAGTTGACTTAAGACTAACCAACACAGGTGTCTTCCTCTATCACTATCTACTTTGTATTTTTTTAAACTTAAAATTTTATTTTATGTTTAAGATCTTTTTTTTTTTTTGGCAAAACAAATATCTGCACTATGCATTTCTGGTGTCCATAGAGGCCAGAAGACTGGATCCCTAGAGTTATGAATGGTTGTGACCTTCTATGTGGGTGCTGGGCTTTGAACCCAAGTCCTCTGGAGGAGCAGATGGTCTTCTTCACTACTGAGATATTTCTGCAGTCCCCATCTGTACCTTATCTTTTGAGATAGAGTCTCTCACTGAACACAGAGATCATTGATTCTGGACCTCCAGAGATCCACCTATTTCTGCTTTCCCAGCACTAAGGTTATAGACACTGGGCTTTTAATGTGAGTGTTGGGGACCCAAATTCAGGTGCTCTTGGTTATGCAACAAACACTTTCTCCACTGAGCCATCTTCTCATCCCCTATTAACAGTGTTTTGAAGGTCAGAATTTTGTTTTGGAGTTATGATCAGTACATACAATATAAAGAGGCATGCTTGCATTCTGAAGAAAAACTACATTTAAAGTTATTATTATCAAAATCATACATACACAAAATCATGTACAGTTAAAGATAATTGATGTCATATGGTTTTGACTAGGAAACACAAGCATTCTTCTCTATCCTTGGTACCACTCTCCAAAATTACATCACCAGTATCACTGTTCTGTTCTTAGTTCTAAATGTGGCCACCACCCACTAAAGAGTATTTTTGCTTCTCTACTTCTGGAGGAATCTGTTTTAGATTATTCCGGTCAGTATCCTGTATGAAAGATCCTCTTTCTTTCATCCCTCCTTTCTGGATTGTATTCCTTACACTGTTATGTCCTGTGGGAGTAGAGGAAGCCCTGAGTGTACCATGTCCGGAGTGGATGTATGTGATTGAAACGAGTCAGCCATGTTAAAGGCTGAAGCCTCATGGGAAATTTTGAGTCTCCTTGTCAAGCTCAGAGATATGGCAAAGATTTCCTCTGATCCAGGTTCCAGTGTTGACAGTTTGTGAATGAAATGTCCAATGTAGCTCCCTCCCACCCCCAGGTATGCATGGCTTCATGACTGCTCCCCTAAGAGACTGTGATTAGCTAAATCTTCCTCCTTGACTTAGCTCTATACCATAAAACTCACTCCTCTGCATCTGCACTAAACAAACAAACTCTTCTTCTGAAGAGCTAGGTTTCTTCATTCCAGAGCCCAGGTTATCCTGCCCCAGCTTATCTTTGTGTGTGTGTGTGTGTGTGTGTGTGTGTGTGTGTGTCCTTTCTTCTGTGTCTATTTTTAATTCAGTGTCTGCCCTTTCTTTCCCTCACTATCCCTAGTGGGGTTTCCAAGCCATGCAAGGACACAGCAATGTCCAATTTTATTGGAAGGTGTGTTACAGAATGTTGAATAGTGTACGTAGACATCTTTTCTTTCCTTATTTAACTTTTGTCAAGTTCTTATTAGTACCTCCTGGGACCAGCCTCCTCTCATCCCCACCCCACTCACCCTGGGTGTGGTCCTTTGCCCAGCACTGCCCTGAATAACCAACAAGATGTAAAATTGTCTCTCATTCCTAAATTAGGTCAGAAAAGATGTTGTGTGTTTCTGTCTAGCTACCTAGCTGTCTAGTCAGCTGCCTGTCATGAGTACACTTGAACAGGCTTGAAGGGAGGTCTGTGTGGCAAACATCTAAAACTTCCTGCCAGAACCTAGTAACAAAGTTGTCAGCCCTGTGAGTGAGCCATGTGGACTTGCAAGCAACTCCCTCGGTGTTCATAAGGCTTGAAGATGATTTCTTGACAGCAAGCTCATGTGAAACTCTAGAAACCTGAGTCAGAGCAACTCAGCTAGTTTGCTTCTGAATTCTTGACTGACAGAAATTCTGCGAGATAAGAAATGTTTAGATGGTAAGGTACTGATATGCATATTGACTCATAGAGACTGACAGCATTCACAAGACCTGTACAAGTTCAAATCAGTCAAACTCCCAGCTCAGAGAAGGGGAAGGGGGTACAAAATCTCATACCTTACCTTACACGCATGCACACACACACATTCACAAGAGCAGGTGAAATAGTCAGAGACAGCCTCTGCTCCCACTGTCAGGAGTCCCACAAGAACAACCATATGCAGACCCATACAGGCTCTCAGATTTTCGCTTCAGTCTGAGTAAAGATATTACTATACAATTGAAACGGGCCTGGAACTTGCTCTAAGGCCTGGTCTGGCCTCAAAGTCACTACCTTTTGCTTAGCTTATCAAGTGCTGAGGTTGCTGGTGTCAGCATGCTCTGTTTATATATGTAAATGGCTAACATTATTGAACAAAGCCAAGAGGAACAGAGCACTGGAGAAGGAAATGTACTCTTGCCTACCAATCCTACATTCCTTGAATGCTTTCTATTTGGCCTGCAATGTTTCTGTAAGTTTCTAAGACTTTTCCCAGTTAAATATGCCTATTGAGAAAAAAGCCAAGCACTCTAAGTAAGACTCTAAGAATCTTTCAGATTCTTGGTCTTGTGATGGATGGATCACACTTTTAAGTTCCCCTCTCCACTCTTCTTCTCTTACTCATTGCAGATGTCCAACACTCGGCCATTCTGTACAGTACAGCACTTTATCCTGAAAAACGACATGCCATTGCAGCTAGTATTCAGAAGCCTTTGAGACCCCTCTACTGTGACTTCCATTCCTTTCCAGGGAAACCAAGAAAGCGTTTCAGGATCCTCACTGGTTCCTTGGGGTTCTGCGGTTTCACAGGTCCACATGTTGGTACATGATATCGGGGCATTCATCTTCCCTTTCATCCTGAGTGTTATCTCTAAGAACTTCCTTCTGTTTTCTTCCTGTAGCTGTCTTTTTACCTCCTAGAACTTTTACTTAATGATACTGTCTCCTCCAGCTGATCTCTCTCTCCAGCTTTCCCCCTTATTCTTTATGGTTTCATCTTTATGATGTGTGCACTGGCTAGTTTTGTGTGTCAACTTGACACAAGCTGGAGTTAATCTCAGAGAAAGGAGCTTCAGTTGAGAAAATGCCACCATGAGATCCAGTGGTAAGGCATTTTCTCAATTAGTGATCAAGGGTAGAGGGTCTCTTGTGGGTGGTACCTTCTGTGGGCTGGTAGTCTTGGGTTCTATAAGAAAGCAGGCTGAGCAAGCCAGGAGAGGCAAGCAAGCCAGTAAGCAGCATCCCTCCATGGCCTCTGCATCAGCTCCTGCTTCCTGACCTGCCTGAGTTCCAGTCCTGACTTCCTTTCATGATGAACAGCAGCATGGAAGTGTAAGCTCATTAAACCCTTTCCTCCTCAATTTGCATCTTGGTCATAATGTTTGTGCAGGAATAGAAAACCTGACTAAGACAATGTGTTTTCTGAGACATCTCCCATTTTTTTTTTTTTAAAAAAAAAACGTATTTTATTTTTATTTTATGTGTACATTTGTGTACTATGCATGTGTGTATATCTGTGTACTGTGTGCATGCCTGGTGCCCCCAGAGGGAACTGGAGTTAAAGGCACTTGTGAACTGTCACTTGGGTGCTGGGGAATGAACCTGGGTCCTTTGCAAGAATAGCCAGAGACCTCACGCTGTGCTCTCCTCCAGCCCACACTTTTCCTTTTTGTCTCCTGAAATTGTGAAAAGCATACTTTTGATCTTTAGGGATATTCTACACTCTGTTCCCTTTAGAGTAATGTATTATCAGTTGTCTAAACCATTTCGAATTATACTAATCATATCAAGTTTATTTGATTACAGGTGATGGAAAATTGACTTTAGACTGAATAAGGAAAGAACACCCCCTTTGCTCTCAAATAAACAGTGTTGTTGTAGGCCTTGCTTCGGACACACTCTAGTTTGAGCCTTGACACGCCACTAGCATCTGTTTCCTTCTCTATCTTAGCTCAGTTTACCTTAGCTCCATTATAGACAGCTGCAGCTTCAGCCTGAACAGGCTGAAGTTCTTGAATGAGTGAGGCCCCTCCCCGGATCCCAAAAGGAGTTTCAGTATCTTACTGACTCGCCTTGGTCCTAAAGGAATCCCTATGGTCCTAGGTGTAAAACTGGAAAACTTTCCTGGCTATGGCTGTAGTTTCTCTGTAGGGAAAAAGTGGTCTGAGAAGAGCTTTAGGCCTGTGCTGTCAGTGCATACAGCTACAGTGCATACAGCTGCAGTGCATACAGCTGCAGCGGGATGGGGACGGTTGAGGGCAGTAGGACACAAATATCTACAGGGCAGGAGTCCCAGGGACAAACCACGAATACTTTTTTTTTTTTTTTTTTTACATGAGTAGACTTTAGGAAATTTCAAATATGTAGAGACAAAAGATAGACAAATATTGGCCACTGAAAAACTTTTTAAAAAGCATTTTTTAAACTTTAAGAGCAATTTATTTGGAGCCGGATATATGGCTTAGTGGTTTAGAATCCTTGTTCTTACAGAGGGTCTGGGTTCAGTTCCCAGTACCCACAATGCAGCCCACAACTCTCTGTAACTCCAGTTTCTGGGTACCCATTGCCTTTTCCTATCCTCTGTGGGTACCAGGCACACTTGTGGTGCACACACAAACATGCAACACACTCATACACAGAAATAAGTAAATCTGAAACATCAATTAGAAAGACCTTTAAAAAGAATACTTTATTTTTGATACTATGCATGAGTTCAACTTCTCCCTGTCCTTTCTTCCCTCCAAGCCATCCCATCTATCCCGCCCTTCTCTCCTTCACGTTCATGGCCTCTTATCTCACTAACTGCATGTCTATGCAAATACATTCCTAAATATGGCCTGTATCATGTTACTCATGTGCACGTTTTCAGGGCTGACTGACCAATTGGTGTGCTATCCCTGGAGAAGGCCACCTTGCCTTTTTCAGCTTTCCTCGGTACCCTATAGTTCCTTCTGTCTACTTGAGGCCTTGTGGGCTTTTCCCCTTCCTCTCTGGCATGTCCACTGGCGTCATCCTTGTTCAGCGTACGCTTGGAGTTATGGTGCTGGTGAGACTTTATGGGTGTAGCTTCTGAAATTACTAGGAGACACAATCTCACAGTAAACTTTCTGATCCTGATTCAGTTTTGCACAACTTTTTTTTCAACGCTCCCTGAGCCTTAGGTGCAGGAGTGTTTTGTAAAAGTGTCCATTAGGATAGGAAATTCTGTGTTAAGTTGTGGCTTTCTGTAATGGCCCCAACCTATTGCAAAGAGGATTTTCCTTTGTGAATGTGAAGATGCACTTATGTCTGGGTATAAGGACAGATGTGTACAGGTTGTTGTCAGGGATCTTGCTGGTTTAGACAATTTAGTGGTTGAAGAATTTTCTCTGATAATCATGACTTCACTAGCACTGAGTTTTAGGTAGGTTTCTAGTACAAGGCTTGGTTTCCATTTTGAGGGTATCTTAAGCCAATTAAAGAGCTGTTGGTTACTGCCAACATTAACTAAGGAATGCATGCCACTGTTGTGGTTCATAGGCTTCATAGCTGGGTAGGACAGTTGGTTGCTTCCTTCTTTCAGAAGCCTGTATGGCACTATGGTGGTTTGGATATTCTTGGCCCATGGAGAGTGGCACTATTAGAATGTGTGGCATTGGTGGAGTAGGTGTGACCTTGTTGGAGGAAGGGCATCAGTGTGGGGGCTGGGCTTTAAAGCTCCACCCAGTGCAGAAGAGTCATTTTACCCCTGGCTTCCTTTTAATGAAGATGTAGAACTCTTGGTTCCTCTAGCACCATGTCTGCCTGAATGCTGCTGTGCTTCCTGCCATGATGATAATAGACTGAACCTCTGAAAATGTAAGCCAGCCTCAATTAAATATTGTCCTTTAAAAGAGTTGCATTGGTCATGGTGTCTCTTCGAAGCAATGGATACTGTCTAAGACAGGCACCTTCTGTTACCAGGAAAACATTCTCAGGGAGAAGACATTCAGGTCACTTTCAGCTCTGGGTCCCTACCTAGTCTGAAGTACAATGTGTCTTCAACAATAAGAATTGTTGATCTTCTACACCTTCCATCTCTAGCAGTAACCAAGGGAAACAGCAACAGGCTGTATGTTTAGGAGTCTCATGGACAACCCTGGCCAACAGCTTGGAAGAGGACTTCTCATGACTGGTATGTTTTCAGTTTTAGGTGGTATTTGATTCTTGGAGGGAGCACTGTCAGTCCAGATGAGAAAAGTTTGTTAAAACTATGTATGTATATTTATACACAGAATTATGTATATTATAGTTTTTTCCCTTTTTTAGACAAATAGGTAATAGCACGATTCTTTGCGGGATTTTTCAGACATCCTTATTATTAGTTTACCTCTCTCCCTCTGTATTTACGTATCTCCCCTACTGAAGCTCCCGCCCCTCCCATTTCCCAAACAGGTCACTGTTTTCATGGTATTTCCTCTTTACTCTCCTCCTACCTTCTCTTTTGATCTCTCACCTTCCCTAAAGAGAATAGCAGGACACAAGTGATCTGATAGGAGAAATGGAAAAAGAACATTTTTATTAATACATAACTTTGCTAATAACCACTTAACAGTGAGTGCATACCATGTTCATTCTTTTGTGACTGTGTTACCTCGCTCAGGATGGTATTTCCAAGATCCCTCCATTCCCAAAGTTTGAAATACCCAAGAGTCACTTCACAGCAACAGTAGTTCTGAGTGTGAGGTCCCAGATGGAGGACTTGGAGAAGGGACTGAAGGAGCTGAGGGAGTTTGCAGCCCCAGGGAGGCAGCAACAGTGGCAACTGGCTTGACCCCCTGATACTCCTGGAGCCTGATCCACCAACCAAAGAATACACATGGAGGGACCCATGGTGCTGGCCACATATGTGGCAGAGGAGGGTCTTATTAGCCTGAGAGTGTTAGATCCCCCAGTAGAGGAGAATGCCAAGGAGGGAAGACGAGAGTGGGTGGGTGGGTGGGAGAATACCCCCATAGAGGCAGGGGAGGGGGGAGGAAATGGGGAGGTTCCAAAGGGGAGATCTGGAAAGGGGGAAACATTTGAAATGTAAATAAAGTAGGAAAAATTAAAAAAAGAAAGAAAAAATACATAACTTTGCATATTTATGGGGTATAGTATGATCAATCCAATCATGAGTAAAATGTATAGTGTTTAGGTCAAAATTATGACTAAGTTTGTTGGTGTTTTCATCTCCTCAAACATTATTATTTTTTATATTGGGTTCATTTGGACTCCTTTAGCCGATGTGTGTGTGTGTGTGTGTGTGTGTGTGTGTGTGTAGAAACATCAGTGGTGCCACCAAAATGCATCAATGTCAAATTAAGGAAAGAAAACAGAAACTTCCTCCTAAGTGTAGTTTGACCCAGAGTGAACCCAAATTTGAATTCTTCACTTCTCTTCCTGTATCTTCTGTCTGCCTGTAGTTCATGGTTACTGGTCTGATTGTTTCTGTAGCGTGGATCTAATGTTTGCTGCATTTCTGACCTGTTAATTGTGACATTGTTTCTGCCTCCTTTTGCTTGTCTGACCTGTATCTGTCTTTAACAAAGGCTTTTGTTTCATATTTATTCAACAGCACAGAAAACATGGCATGAGAAAGGAGTGAAGCATACTTTTTACCAAACCCTTTCACGAAGTTTCACAAGGAAACAAGTTACTTCACTGACCTCAGCTGACCCAGAAGAGCACTCCAAAGCACAAACGTGTTATCAACCTGTGTATCCACATGTTTCTTCCATTATTTATGCTTTATTTGTTTTGTTTGAGGTTGTTTTCAACCTGGTGGCTGCGTTAAGCAAGTAAGTACCACAGTGTGCCTGTGATAGAAGGAGAAGGACTGACTCCTACAACTTGTCCTTGCACATGCACACACGTACAAATTCTGGTCAGGGACACGGACATAAACTAACATTAAAGCTATGCACTTAGGATAGGCTGTAGAAGGTGACTGCATGGGAAATCCAAGGCATAAGAAGATTGGTTATGTTGTTTCTTCAATGGCAGGTTAAAATGAAACAGGCTCACTGCACAGTACGGTAGCAGGTTGAGTACATGGTCCTAAATGAACTCAAAGTATATTATTAACTTGGCTGCAAGGTCTGGCAAAATTTCATTGTCTTTGAAGGTGAGACATTTTCAGAAAAATGTATCGCTATACAACTCCTGCTTTCTGAGTTCTGGGATTACAGAGGTCTGACATGAAAACCAGCAACTTCTTTAGTTCTTGAGAAAATAAATAATGAACTATAGTTACTAACTGTGTGAAGAATGTGAGAACTTACCTTTCTGTATACTTGCATTTTGGTGCCTATTTGTTTTACCGAAATTGAAGGTAGTGAGCTAGGCCCTACCAAGTAGGTACCATATAAATGGTCGTTTTACAGGTCCCTTATATCCTCTATTGGAGGTGAGGCAGGGGCAGGAAGGTGGATGACATTCAGAGAAGCAATGATAGAGAAGTATCCTCCATGATCCTGGGAGGACTGAGAAAGCCAGAGACTAGTACTGATCCACACAGGAGTTGTCCTGCCAGCTTTCCTGTTTGAAGAGGCCAGCTTACTCCTATACATAACAGCATGGGAGCCAAGACTTTCCCCACATTAAGAGCTTCTGAGAGTCTAGGGCGATGAGGGACCAGAGCAAATGCAGACTTGGGTGCATTCCCCTGCCTCCATGGACTTAACCTTCTCTCTGACAGGGCAGGGTTCAACTCAGGTTTTCTTTCTTTCTTGTACCCCCTCCCTTTGTTCTCTACAAGTAGAGGAAAGAGAGGCGTTGGAATGTGTGAGCAGCATCAGAGTTTATCAGTTTCCTTGCTTTTTGCTTCTGTGAACCACTTGCCAAGACAGTGTGACCTTTCCCAATCAATTTGTTACTAAGTCCAGAGACTAACTAGCCTGCAAACCAGCTACAAGAGGTCAAAGTGGAGTGAGTAGGTTTACTTGCTGACAAGCTGGAAATATCAACTGCTGTTAATAATTTTCACTGTGTTTACCTAAGCACATGTGTACTTTGATCTGTATTACAATTGAGGCATCAGTCTCTCATCTTAAAAAAAGTCACTACTTTAACAGCATAGGTCCCTGGACACAGGAATTTATTCATCATGTATAAACTAGGTTATAAATTAGTCCATTTTTATGGTCAGTCCTCACCTAAGGAGGTAGCATCCAGAAAAAACTCTAGATGGAATGTAGACCAGGACTGGTTACTGGCTCTGGGGCTGTGGCCTCTATTTCATAAATTGAGAACCCTTGGACAAGATTCCTTTGGTTGCTTTCAGTATGACATATTGTTTTGCAGGTAACAAATAGAGGTTTGGATGTTTACCAAGACCCAGTGCATGAGCTGGGGTGGAGCTCAGTGGTAAATTGTGTGCTTAGCACGTGTAAGGTCCTGGGTTCAATTCCCAGCAGTACCACTACTAACATAAAAAGATCTCTAAAAGGTTTCATGGTAAAAGAGTGGACCCCAGGGGTGGAGTGGTGGTGTGTAGCCAGCCATGGGGAGGGATTATGGGAAAGCAGTCTCTTCTAATCCTTTCTTCAATGGCTTCCCAGCTGACATAAAGAGTTTGCCTTACCAAATGCTCCCAAAGTGATATATTGCCATTGTTTTGGGCTACTTGATTTTGGTTGGGAATGTCACTGTATTAGTGAATTTCCTCAGGTGTTTTATTGTAGATAGAAAGCTAAATAATATGTTGTTTAATGATTTCCCCCTGATAGCTAGTGCTTGCAGACTGTGTGAAGGCTGAGAAACAGAAGCTGCCTGACACCCTCTTTCCTCCACTGTTGCTTATACCACAGACTTTATCTTTGCTCTGCCTCTTTGTTCTGTTTGGAGCAGGGATCCATCTTTTTCTTCTGCTCAAGTCTAGTGTGGCGTTGTCTGTGGAGACACTGACCAGAAATCTGCATGGCTAAACTGGCCTTTAGGTATATTATTATATCATCTCTTACTCTTTTCATAATGTGTGGTAGGTATTCTTATTCAATTTCATCTTAGTTATTAAAGCATCATAAGTCTATGTTAACAAGATTAACCAATTTGTTTATTTTCATGTGGATGAGATATTGATTTTTTTCACCTGGCAGTAGGTAAGGAAAGGCTAGGGTTTCAGATAAAGTATAAGACATTCATTAGAAATTTAAGTTTTGGATATTTTTCATATAAACGTATTCAATTGTTGTTTATCTGAAATTTTAATTTAACTGGGTGTTTTTCCCCCTCTCATGTGTGTGATGCAGACCTCTCTAGAGTCTAGCTAGTAGTCTATATGTCTATCATATGGAGCCTAACAGAGTAGATTTTGAGAGCTGCAGAAGGCATGATCCCTCCTCTTCAGTGAGCCATCTGAATTACAAACACAGGCATATGTTTATTCAGTCTTCCACCTTTCTTGCTGGTGTGCCTGAGGAGTGACCGGCATGGACGGGTGGCACTGTGTGAACGGAAAATGAGCCTTGGGTCCCATTCATGGGATGCTGAAGAGCACACGAAGCTTCCTAGGAAGATCCCGCTACATTCCTCCCAAATGAGACACTTGCAAGCGCTCCAGATTTGCTGTGAAGGGGAAGCGAGGAGATGCATTGAGGTGCCGTTTTCCCAGCATCTTCTTTAGTTCTCCAGTTGATGCATCTTTACTGTGTGTGTGTGCGTGTGTTGTGTGTGTGTGTGCATGTCTGTTTATGTCTCTCTGTGTGTGTATGCCACAGTTTGCATTGAGAGGTCAGAGAACAACTTGTGTGAGTCCATCTCCTAACCATCTTAGGCCTTGGCAGCAATGTCTGTTATTTACTGAGCTGTCTCACAGACAGGCCTAAACCTTTTTCTTGGGAGGAAGTATATATATATATACACTATAAATTCAAATAAACGACTTTAAGTAATCAAAAAGACCTTTTCTTTCTTGTTTTGTTTTATTGGCAAGGTTGACTTCGACCAGGTTTTGATTGCTTTTCCTAGATAATCCACAAGATGGCAGCAGAGAAATGCTCATTTAAATTTATCCTCTACAGGATTGGCACAAGTGCAGTAAGAAAAAAAAAAGACGAACCCTAGTGATTTAGTTCTTTCTCATTAGAGTGGTCAGTTAGTGCTCTCAAGCGATTTCTGTTAGAGGCAAAAGAGTGCTTTATTTTCTTTATTAAAGTTGTTTTCCTTGTAGCGTGTTTAGAACAGTCTGATGTGGAGGTGTAGCCTCTCTCCACAGGACATCTCAGTGAGCATTTCACAGGTGATCGGCAGGGATCAATACACCTTGGCATTGTATGCCTTCCCTCCCTCGTTCCTTCCCTTCCAGCAAATTCGGTAATTTACAACCAGGGGCACCATCACAAAGAACAAGAAAGGAAGGGGAAAGAAGTGATTTGTAGGTATCAGGGCCAGCCTGGAGGAGAGTGTAGAGGGCCAGAGGAGAGGCTGGGCTGCGGAGAAGGACCCTTCACCCTCTGCAGTTCTCACCTGGACTCATTTCACCTCCCACGCTGCGGGTCTGCTCTCATTGTTTCTCTAGAGTGGACTTAACAATAGACTGTGACAGACTTTTTTTTTTCCTCTGAAACAAAGAGGCAAAGAGGCCACTTTCCTGTTAATGACCTGGATTTTCTAATTTTAGGGTCATGAACTTCTTATGAAGTGACAGTAGTCTGGTCTACAGATAATGTAGTAGCAAATAATATATCCTTATCCATTACTGGTTACATTAGAGTTCTTTGTGCCCCAAGCTTAGGGAACGTACACACACACACACACACACACACACACACACCTCTGAACATGGATTTTTGTTTGTATAAATATGGGATGCTGTTGCAATTTTTTTTTTTTTTTTGCACAGGAATGAACAAAACAGGAAATAAACGCTCCCACAATCTCCCCGGGGAAGTTTGTAGCTATCCTTCCAGAGATTTCTCCAAAACCAAGATAAATGTGTATCTCTTTAAACAAAAGGAGACCTCACTGATAATGCTCAACAGCTCCCGTTTGAGTTTTACTTGGCAAAGGGCATCTTCCACACGTGCGCACAATTCCTTGCTGGTGACGCAGTGTTCTTAAGGGGCGCTGCTGCGGTAGATGGTGGTTTTTATTTATTTTGTTTGATTTTTTTTTTTTTTTGCTATGATAAAAATGCTGAAGGAAATGATTTTGTGTGTTTAGTTGTGTACTTAAAATCTAATCTTCTTTTTCTCCTCCCCTCCACCCCCCCAAATCTGAAACCACCAGTGAAATAACTAATGGAATCATGAGATTCCGTTGTAGACAGAGAATATCAAACAGAAGAACATGTTAACGGAACTCCCCTTTCTTTTGTACAGTGTCAGGTGAAGCTGGTATTTGACGCCACCCGCCAGCTGGGTAGAGGTTCAGTTTCTCCATAGCAGGGATAATTTGAGAGCTTCCTCCATCTTTGAAAGGGCTGTTTATCCTTACCCTAGCACAGCTCTACTGGGAAGGCTGTGAGAACCTGGGCGGGCTAGCTAGTTCAGGTACTTTCTTGCTGGCTTTTATCTGCACAGCCAGCAGGACTGAAATGTGGGCTCTGGGGGCGGGGTGACCCTGTTTTCCTTCTATTCCTCCGTGGTACAAGAGATCACGGAGCTGAAGGTTTGAAGAAGGGGAAGCAGCCCTGTGCAGGAGAAGTGGGCCTCTGAGAGAATGCATGTCTGCAGGTCCTGCAGAGCCAGTCTGCTTCCTTTGGGGCACTCAGGCCGCATGCATCTGGTTACACAGGCAGGCCTGCCTTTAGCAGTGCTCCTGGCTGCTCCTACTCATCCCAGCCACTTCCCCAGTCACTTCCGGAGGGGAGGCCACCAAGCACAAACCTTTCAGAGAACCTTTCAGCAAAGCTCGGAAATCCAGGTCCAAGATGTCAAGGCTCAGAACTTAAGGAGCTCGTTTACAACTCTCTGGAGTTCAGTGCTGCGGCTCAGTGCTTCGGTATGCTGAGTGGTCTTTTGTTGTTATTTATCACACCTACTTAGAAAAAGCTCCCTTTGTACTCCAATGTTCACACAAAAGCGTCTGTTTGTGCTCTGGCTTTAATTGCTGAAGTCTAGTAGACTGTACTCCTACTGTGTGTTTGGGGGCCTAAGGCAACATTAAGGTTCCAAACACTCTGTGACTTTATAAACAGCAGTGTTCTGGGCTGGTGAGTAGCATCCACATAAAGGGGATCTACACACTTTCTGTCTGCTGTAGCTTTGGTGTCTTAGGTATTGTGTCTTGAAGTTTTAGTAGTGAAGGCCGAAGGAAGAACTCTGCGGTCAGTAATGTTGAAAAGTGAGGCAGGTGAGTGAACTGTTTTTGTGACTGAGCCAAAAAGACAATGAGTAACATCAGGACAATGGTTTTCAGTGTGTAGAGAACAGAACCTGGGCACCAAAGGAGAATGGAAGGTAGTGGCCATGGGGAGTTTTGTGTTCTAGTGAGAGTCCATGGAGGGCCTGCTCATGAGATGGTTGGATGGCGTTTGAACAAGGTCAGGCTGGAGCAGATAGAGCACACAGCAGCAGAGATTCTGTATGCATAGTGAAAGCCACCTGGGCAGTGTTTCCTGGTAGTACATCTCTCTAGTATGGCTCCAAGGAATGAAGACATTTTTGTTTTAGAGATGAGATCTTGCTATTTGCCAAGAGCAGCCTTAAACTCCTGGGTTCGACTGATCCTTCTGTAGCAGCCTCCAGAGTGGCTGAGGCTGCAGGCGTTCACTACAGAACTGGCTCTGAGGGACCTCCTAACATGCCTGAGTAGAGAAGCAGAGGATGCTTAGAAGATGGGGCGTGGGAAGAACAGCAAAGAGAAAGGCCCGGAGAGACTGTGCTTGCAGCATCTCTGTCTCGGAACTCTGCTCTCTGCTTTCTAGGACTGCAGCCATTGCTAATGGCCCTCCTGCCTGTCCACCATCTCTTTTCACCCAATGGCTCCCAGGAGCCTCTGAAAAGCCAAACCTCTCTACTGTTCCACTGGAAGCCAGAAGTGGCTTTCCATGTCATTTCTGGCTTGCAAGGTCCCCTAGGGCCAGCCCTCCTCTGTCTCTGGATGGACTATATGTTCTCTCCATCTGGTGCAGCCTGAGCTCCTTGTTCGGATGCCATCTAGCTGTCCCATAAGCAGGCCCTGCCTTGTGTCAATTTCTAGTTACATTTTAAGAATATGAAACTGATTAAAGCAGGAAGGAGCCTTGAGATGGTGTAATTTGGGTGACTTTCAAAGGAGCAGCTGACATACTCAACAGTGAGTTCACAGGAGATAGCCTAGACTTTTCAGTTACAGAGATATATCTACTTCTTTCCCATGTGACTTTGGGAAGTGTATCTCTGGTTCTCAGTGACCTTTTCTGAAAACTTCTGTCCTACCTCTCAGGAGGAACAACATATAAGAAAGAGTGGCCTTGAAGGAACACGGGCAGTAAGAGGTTTGAAAAGGCACACGAGGGCTTACTACAACAGCATGAGGTAAGATTGACCCTTGCCATTCATTTAACATCCACACTGGCAATACCTCAGTGTGCTAAGTGCATCACCTCCATGGCTCTGGCTCTGTAAAGCATGCGGCAGGGGCGAGTTGTTTCCGACAACCCTGGCTTTCTAAGGCAAGTGGCAGGAGCTGTTTCAGGCAGCCACACCCCACCTCACAACCTCCATTTTGGCCAAACAATTGTTTCTCTGCACATCTCCCTCTTACCAGATTCTGAACGTTTGTTAGAGTGTTGCCAACATTGCACATATGTTCTTACGGATCTTCCACCTAGCCCTGAAGCCTGCTGCACTATCCTTCTTTTTGACCCTCACCCCTCACCCCAGAACTTAGATCAGTGTCTTATCCATTTCAGACAAGTAGATGCTACCCAAATACTAAAAACATTCAAATTTTGTCCGTCAAACCACCTTTGGTTCCAGAGTTTTGAAGGGTTTTGTATCATAGAATGAGAGATACTCTTTCAGCAGACCATAATTTTTGCAAAGCCATGTTGAGTGTATACTTTTGATGAGCAGGTTTTGCTGTGTTGCTGAGTTCATGTTGCCATGACAACCTTAACTTTTGGCACTTTCTGAATTTAGTGTCCTACTTAATTTCCTGTGCTTGGCTCTGAGAACCGTATTGTTCTCCCCCTTTTGCTTGCCTATGAATTTTTAAACTAAAATTCTCATGAAATATCTTATAACCTGTTAGAAAATGCATTTATTAATGTCAAAGTCTTAGTATTATTATTGATGACACCTAAAATGTGCCTGCTATATTTCAAAGAATAATAATATAAATATAAATATTAAGAAGCCATTGGTTTTACATGCTGAACTAAAGACCCCAAAGTCATTCATGTCCCCGACTTCAAAGCCCAGGCTTATTTATCCTGTGAAGACATTGCAGATATGACTAAGGATTCTTGCTTGTGATGATTACATTGGATCATATAGGTAGGCATCGGTGACAATGGGGAACTTTACCAGAGAAATGCAGGAGCAAGACTCAGTAGAGGAGATATGATTGGGAAAGCAGAAGGTTGAGATGATATAAAAAAGGGTAAGGGTGGAGGTCCTTCTAGAACTGATAAAGTCAAAGAGGTAAATTGTCGTCTGAAGCCTCCAGAAGGAGTGTAGACCTTCTAATACTCTGATTTCTAGAGTGAAAATAAATTTGTACTGTTTAAAGCCATGTAGTCTATGTAAATTACCATAACAGCAATAAGACACTAGTGCAATTAGGTAATACACCTTAATAAATTTCAGGGATTACTGAGTGAAGCTATGAAGCACTGGACCAATCATGCATATGGTTTTGACTGAACCATAGACACTGTACTTGAGTACAATTAGCATTCTGTAGGAAGTGGAGAGGTTATTTTGCTGATTACAATTAAGTCTGTGTTAGAGTTAGGGCAATAGAATGAAAAGAAATTTACCTAATAAGACCAAACTTCCTTGAGTGTCAAATGAGTGAGTTCTAGCAATTGTGCTAGGTCCTGGGCATCTTCAGTCCTTGGGACAGACCCTACAAGAGTCCTAAAGTGGTAACAGAAGTCTTGGATATTCTGGCCAGTAAAGAGCTACTCAGGTAGGCTATGCTGGGTCTTAAGAGATAATTGCTCAAGTTAGAAAGAGCAATTCTCAAATTCATTTGGAATAACAACAACAACAATAAAAAACCAAACCAACCAACCAACCAACCAAACAAACAAACCACCCAGGATAGCAAAAGCTATTCTCAACAATAAAAGAACTTCTGGGGGAATCACCATCCCTGACCTCTAGCTATACTACAGACAAATAGTGATAAAAACTGTGTGTTATTGGTACAGAGACAGGCAGGTAGATCAATGGAATAGAATTGAAGACCCAGAAATGAACCCACACACCTATGGTCACTTGATCTTTAACAGAGAAGCCAAAACCATCCAGTGGAAAACAGTATTTTCAACAAATGGTGCTGGTTCAACTGGAGGTCAGCATGTAGAAGAATGCAAATCAACCTATTTTTATGTCCTTGTACAAAGCTCAAGTCCAAGTGGATTTTGGACCTCCATATAAAAACAGATTGGATGAATCTAAAAGAAGAGAAAGTGGGGAAGAACCTTGAACACATTGGCACAGAGGGAAATTTTCTGAACAAAACACCAATGGCTTATGCTCTAAGATAAAGAATCGACAAATGGGACCTTAAAAAATTGCAAAGCCTCTGTTAAGCAAAGGACACTATCAACAGGACAAAATGGCAACCAACAGATTAGGAAAAGATCTTTACCAATCCTACATCCAATAGAGGGCTAATATTCAATATATACAAAGAACTCAAGAAGTTATACTCCAGAGAACCAAATAACCCTATTAAAAAATGGTGAACAGAACTAAACAGAGAATTCTCAACTGAGGAAACTTGATTGTCTGAGAAGCACCTAAAGAAATGTTCAACCTCCTTAGTCATCAGGGAAATGCAAATCAAAACAACCCTGAGATTCCATCTCACACCAGTCAGAATGACTAAGATCAAAAACTCAGTTGACAGCAGATGTTGGTGAGGATGTGGAGAAAGAGGAACACTACTCTACTGTTGGTAGGATTACAACCACTCTGGAAATCAGTTTGGCGGTTCCTCAGAAAATTGGGCATAGTACTACCTGAGGACCCAGCTATACCCCTCCTGGGTAAATACCTAGAAGATGCACCCACATGTAATAAGGACACATGCTGGAAACAACCCAGATGCCCCTCAACAGAAGAATGGATACAGAAAATGTGGTACATTTACACAATGGAGTACTGTTCAGCTATTAAAAACAATGACTTCATGAAATTTTCAGGCAAATGGATGGAACTTGAAAATATTATCCTGAGTGAGGTAACTCAGTCACAAAAGAACACACACAGTATATACTTACTGATCAGTGAGTATATACTCACTGATCAGTGAGTATATACTCACTGATCAGTGAGTATACTCACTTATCATATTTATATATACTCACTGATCAGTGAGTATATACTCACTGATAAGTGAGCTCAAATGTTTGAAATACCCAAGATACAATTCACAGACCATATGAAGCACAAGAAGAAGGAAGACCAAAGTGTGGATGCTTCAGTGCTTCTTAGAAGGGGAACAAAATACTCACAGGATGAAATATGGAGACAAAGTATAGAGCAGAGACTGAAGAGAAGGCCATTCAGAGACTGCCCCTCCTAGGGATCCATACAGTCACCAAATCCAGACACTATTGTGAATACCAAGAAGTGCTTGCTGACAGGAGCCTGATATAGCTGTCTCTTGAGAGGCTTTGCCAGAGCCTGACAAATACAGAGGTGGATGCTTGCAGCCAATCATTGGACTGAGCACAGGGTCCCCAATGGAGGAGTTAGAGAAAGGACTGAAGGAGCTGAAGGAATTTGCAACCTCATAGGAAGAACAGCAATATCAATGGACCAGACCTTCCAGAGCTCCCAGGGACTAAACTACCAACCAAAGAGTACACATGGAGGGAGCCATGGTCCTGGCCACATATGTAGCAGAGGACGGCCTTGTTGGACATCAGTGGGAAGAGCAGCCCTTGGTCCTGTGAAGGCTTGATGCCCCAGTGTAGGGGAATGCCAGAGTGGGAAGCTGGAGTGGGCGGGTAGGTGGGAGACATCAGACCTTTGGTGTAACCTCATAAAGTTTCTATTGTTCAGGGCTTCACTCCTGGCCATTCTGCCTCTGTATTTGGGAATGGATATTTCAAGAGTCTTGTGTCTATGCTGTACCCAAAAGCACTGGAAGAACATTTTGGGAACATTGTTCTTTTTTAAAATTTATTTTTACTTTATTTATGTGTATAGGTGTTTTACCTGCAACTATATCTGGGCACCACTTGTGTAGTGTCCACAGAGGCCAGAAGATGGTCTCTGATTCTCTGGAATTGGAATTACAGATGGTTGTGAGTGGCCATGTGGGTGGTGGGAATTGAACCCAGCTCCTCTGGATGTCAGTGAATGCTCTTAACTTCTAGCCATCACTACACCCTAGGACACTCTTAAGAAAATACTTATATAAAACAAATGGAGGTATAGTGGTACATAGTGTAATCCCTATATGCATGAGGCTGAGGCAAGAGAATCACTGTGAGTCTGAGGATAACAGTGAGTTTAAGATAAACCTAGGATAAACCTGTCCTCCTTCCTTTCCCTCTCCTTCTCTCACTCTTCTTCCCCTCCCCGAAAAGTTATCGATGACATTTGTCTTTATTTCAAAGGTACCAGTGTGTGAGTAGCCCTGCAGTTGTTGCATGCTCATCTGGGACATAACAGCTCACATGAAAAGCAAACGGTCACAGTATTTTGTAATCTAGGGAGCCCATCATAAAAGAAGGAATACAGCTAGTTCCCGTGCTATGCCCTGGTTCTCTCTGCCCCAGCAGCCTGGCTGGCCATGCACTGGCGAGCAATGGACGACCTACTTTTATCTTGTGGAGCTCTGACTCAGAGCTCCATGATCTCTTTACCCAGCTTGCTATGTTCCCACTGGCAGGTCACTACCACACCAGCATCAAATCCCCTGTGGCTTTAGTTGGGAACATCAGGCAAACCCACACTTTACCATCATACCTTTCTCTTTGGAACCCCGATGAGCCACTAGGTGATGGAAAACACTACACGAACTTAGTTCAGAAACAATGGTAACTCAATCTCTGGGTGCAACAACTAAAATCCTAATCTTGTAAGCCTAATTAAATCTAAATCCCCCAGAGGCAAATCCTGATGGATCCGCCATGATACCAAGAAACTCTAGCAGCTGCATCTTACCCCTTGTGCTGTTCCCATTCCAAAAAGGCTCTCTCTCTCTCTCTCTCTCTCTCTCTCTCTCTCTCTCTGTCTCTCTCTCTCTCTCTCTTTCTACTGCTTCCTCTCTCTTCTGTTTCCTCTCTTCCTCCCTCCAACCTGGAAGTGCCTCCTACCTGCCCAGTGATTGGCTCCTTTATTCATGAGGGGATTGGCTCACAAGAAGTCACATGAGTATATAACTCACTCCTTGTCCAAAGCCCCTCCCAGGGGGTTGGAATTAGCATCAAAATAGAAACAGTCCTAGGGCTATCCACAACATGAAACTTCTGTTATTTTTTTGCTTGTAGGTGTTCACAGAGGTCAGAAGAGAGGTTCAGGTTTCCTAGAGCTGCAGTTACCTGTGTATAGCTACCTGATATGGATGCTAGACCTGAACTCTGCTCCTCTTATGGAGCAGTATGCTTTTTAACTACAGAGCTATCTCTCTTGCTGGGCAGATATGAATGCTCACTCTGCTGTGGGTGAGCAAGGCAGCTTTTCCTCCTTTGTATTGTTTTAGGTTTTTATCTGTAAATGAGGCTACCATACTAATTCATCTCACAGAGCAGTACTGAGGGGGAATGAATAGAAACAACACTATTGCTTAGTCTTTATGTGAAAATGACCACATCATGGATCCTAGGGAGATTTATTATTATTGTTAGAAACAATTGTACATTAACATATTGGCAGACAGCTTCCAATAAAAGTTGGTAGGGGATTCAAAAAAAATTGTATTTCAATGATGGTGCCAGAGTCACTGGACACCACATACAAAAATAAATCTAGATACGTAATTTATATCCACCATGAAAATTAACTCAAAATGGCTCATAGGCCTAGATGTAAAACACAAAATTACAGAACTCCTGGAAAATAAGAGATGAGATAATCCTTGCTGAACTTGAGTTTGGTGATGACTATCTGGATAAATCATAAAAGCACAAGTCCACAGAACAGAATGGTGATGAGTTAGGCTCCACTAAATGTAAAGCTTCCTACACAAGCTGGACCTAGGCCCCCTCCACATATTCAGCAGACGTATAGTTCTATCTTCATGTGGGTCCAGAACAACTGGAGTGGAGGCTGTCTCTAAAACTGCTGCCTGTCTGTGGACCCAGTTTCTCTAACTGGGCTGTCTTGTCTGGCCTTAGTGCAAGAGGATGTGCCTAGTCCTGCAGAGACTTGATGTGCCAGGGTGGGGGGATATCCAGGGAGTGTCCACCTTTCCAGAGAAGTAGGGTAAGGAGGAGGGCAGGGGGAAGGACTGTAGGGGGCAGGAATAGGGGAACAGAGATTGGGATGTAAAGTGAATAAATAAATAAATAGATACATATATTAATTACTGGAAAAAATGTGAAGACTCTCTCCATAAAAGGCGGCCTCAGAGAATTGAGAAGACAAGCTACAGACAAAGGGAAAATATTTGCTACAGACAGATGTAGCAAAGGACACTTATCTAAAATATATGAAGATCTAATAAACCCCCAAGAAGGCATGGAGGAGCATTAACTTCATATTAAGAACCTAAGCAATAAGTAGGCAAATGATTTGAATGTAAGCTCAGTGTTCCCACAGATGAACCATAAGTATACTTCTGACATATACTTATGAGACATGAGTATATGTCTCACTCTGTCTCTCTCAGAGTGGAAGTGACAGTAACCACAGGATGCTACCAGACTCCTGATACAATGACCCAACCAACAACACCAAATGCTGGTGTCAGGAACGTTTATTCACACTGGAGGAAGTAAAAACATTCCCAACCATTTTTGCTTTTGTTTCAAGACAAGGTCTCACTATGTATCCCTGACTGTCCTGGAACTCATTCAGTAGACCAGGTTGGCCTCAAACTCAGAGACCTGCCTTCCTCTGTCCCTGAGTTCTGGGATTAGAGATGTATGCCTCCTTAAATACTGGTGTTAAAGTCTCCAAAGCTATTTGTCCTCTTTCTTCTTTTAAAGAAGCCAACTGTTCCCTTCTAACACTTTCATTGAATTTGAATTATTTCTAAACTCTTGTAAATACATTTGTTTGAACAGAGGATGGGCTAGAAAGTTAAGAATACCAGAAACAAGTAATGAAAATGCTGTGGGAAAGCCATTGTAGTAATGTGCTCAAATTAAAATATTGTATTAGTAAGTATCCATTGTATTCTTTTAACTTTAAACAGGATAGTTATTCTTGGTTGTCAACTTGACTACATTTAGAAGTAACTAAAACCCCCCAAAAATGGAGGAGCACACAGGTGAGAGATTTTTGCTAAATTTTAAGTAGGAAGATCCATTTCTAATCCAGATCTTTGAGGTAAGAAGACAAATCTCTAATCTGGACCATGCCTTCTACTGGAAGCCTATATAAGGACATGGAAGAAGGAATTTTTTTCTCTTTGCCTGCTTGCTCACAACTCACTAGCAAGTCCATTTCTTCACTGGCATTACAGCCCACTTCTTCAGGATTCCATTGTATAATAAACAGCTGAGACATTTAGCTTTGTAGACTGAATAACTACTGGAGTCTTGGACCTTCTGTATATAGGCAGCCATTGTTGGATTACCTGGACCACAGCATGTAAGTCACTCTAATAAATTCCCTTTTTGTACTTTTTTTTTCTTTTTTTGGTTTTTCAAGACAGGGTTTCTCTGTGTAGCCCTGGCCATCCTGGAACTCACTTTGTAGACCAGGCTGGCCTCGAACTCAGAAATCCTCCTGCCTCTGCATCCCAAGTGCTGGGTTAAAGGCATGCGCCACCACTGCCCGGCTCCTTTTTGTACTTATATATAGAAAAAAATATGCTTGCCACTACTGCTCAAGTGCCTCTTGAAAGCAACAAGGATTTCTTTTTATAAGTACAACTAGATGACAAAGCTTTGTTCATCATTCAAAAAAATATGTTATCAACTCCAAGAAGACACGGAGGAGAATGAACTGCTCATTACTAAGGTAAATATCATTTGGAAAGGCCAGATACTATGTGATTCCAAGAAGATGACATGTTGGAAAAGACAAAACTATGAAAACACTTAAAACCAAACAAACAGCAGCATCCAGTAGTTTCTAGGGACAGATGAGTAGATAGAATACAGCTCATGTTTAGGTCAGTGCAGCTATTCTGAATAAATCTACAATGGCAGGTGTGTGACATTTGTGCAAACCCATATCATACACAGTGTCAATCCGACCCTTACTTTAAACTATAGACTTTAGGTCATAATTATGTACTCAGATGTGGCTATGCATGTGGGGCAGCAGTTAAGGCACATCTGTGTATTTGTCATTAAGTTTTGATATGAACATAAAACTGGTATAAAATTAACATATTGCCAGGTGTGGTGGTGCATGCCTGTTATCCTAGCAGATTAGACAGACATATGCATTGTGTATTTCTGGATAACTGATTACTATAAAGTTTGAGACTTGCAAGAGTAGTAGTCAATTCATCACTGTTCTTTAGATGTCCCTAGTCTAGCAGATCAGAAGTAGGCCAGAAGTCTAGTGAAGCATAGCTAGGTCACATGGACTCACATTGAAATCAAGATGTAGTTACCGGGGCTCTTGTCTGGAAACCTGTGGGAAAATTAGCCTTCTAAGCTTGTTTGCTTGTTAATAGATTTGAGGGTTCATAGTTACAAGCCTAAGACTTCATGTCCTTGCTTGACAGTCAGGACATTTTTTTATCTATACTTCCTGACCTGAGGTTCCCTCCATCCTCAGGCCTACAGGGGTGAACTGAGTCATCTTATGTTCTATGTTTTGGATTTCTTCTATTACCAGCTTTAATGCTTCCTGGTCATTAGATTGTATCTTCTTTTCTTAGAATCATCTAACATAATGGAATTATGGAAGAAAAACATTCAATTGATAACACTGAGGATTATACTGGGTGTGTGTAGAGGTGGACGGAGGAGGGAACCATCTTAGAATGTCACTAACCATTGTGCCCTCTCCTTCCCTCAAGCTCTGTGATGAATAAATTGAAAAGTCCTCCCTAGAGCACAACAGACAGCCCTAAGCTACCTTTGTCACATGCCATTCCTTTTCTCTTACCACACTTCCATCAAGGCAGCATCTCATGGCACAAATCCCATGTGCTCCCTGGTGTTCCCCGAGCCTCTCACACCAGTCCCCAGAAACTACAAGTGCTCCAAGTGAGGCCCTTGGAGATTCTTGGCCTGGAGCCAAATCTATGCTTTCACAGCCCTGGAGCACCTGTAGACTTCCTCTGAGGACAGCCTATGAACATTAAGATATTTTACAGTTATTAAAACAAAACAACAACAAAACCAAAGGCAGCACAATTCCCAAGCCTACAGGGCCTGCAGTCACTTGACTAAAATGCTTAAAATCTTGAGAGCTGACAGCTCTCAACTATTTATCAAGAGACTAGAAATTAAGTCCTTGCAGTGTGTTGCCTGGGCCCCAAATTAAAGAGAACATTATACCTAGTTCTCTGCCCTGCTTTGTTCAGAGACAGAAAATAACATTAAATAATCAAGAGGTCTTACAGGCAGACTGGGGGATGGTGTGCTATCTTGTTGACTTGCTCATTTGTCATAGAACCTTGGTGGCCTGGTGACAAATACTATATAAAACTATAGTCACACCCACAAATGCTTCTATTTGATCTCTGACAACACATTTGACTTTTTCATTTTACTTGTTTGGAATATCTTTTTACCTGTTCTTTGACAACCTCATCCACGTATACAATGTACTTTGACCATGAAATAACCCCAGCTCCCCACTGTCCTCCTTCCCAAGTTCACTCCAACAAGCCCTTCTCCCACTTCCTGTATCACCCTGGCTTTTTCTATAACCCACCGAGACTTCTTACTGCCACCTGCTGGAGTATTGTCCATTCTTGTTCGCTTGATCTTGTATAGATCTTGTGTGGTAACTCAGCTGCTCTGAGTTCCTATGTGACACAGCCATGCTATGACAAGAGCATGAACTTCCCAGTATTCCTCTCCGCCCTCCCATCCTTGCATCCCTTTGGCTCCTCTTCTAGCTTTCAAACCAGTGGGGTTCTACCGGGCTGCTTTATTAACCCTTAATTTTGGTTGCTCTGCTTCTGACAGTGTTTCTTGACTTGATTTTCATAGCTATAATCAGTTTTTTTGTTTTTTGTTTTTTTCTGCATCTGTGTAGCTGATAGTTCATTTTGTTGTTGTAGATAGCTGAAAGCCTGCCTTGTCCTAGATAATGTCCTATCTAATGACTGATCATTTTATGTTGCTTAGAAACAAATCTGAGTCAGGCTTGGGGCTTGGTTTAGAGGTTTAGTGGTAACAGAAGTTGGGTACCGTAGTTTACTCTTTTAATCTAGATACTGGAGAGGCAGAGGCAGAGGCAGGAGGATCACAGTGGGTTCTAGGTCCAGCCCTGGGTACATCATGAGTTCCTTTTCTTTCTCTCTTTCTCTTTTTAACTTCTCATTAAAAAGACTTGTTTCTTTTTATTTTTTATGTATGTGATTTGCTTGCACGAGTGTCTGTGTAGCACATGTGTACATGATAATGGAGACCAGAAGAGATTCTCAGATAACCCTGGAACTGGACTCACAGGTGGCTGTGAACTGGTGCTAGGTGTGCTTGGTGCTAGGCATGGAACCTGAGCCACCAGTTCCCCTGAACGGTGACACAGGCAGGGAAACAGTGTGTGACTTGTTTTAAGTCAACATAGAAGTTAACCTGGAGAGTTAGATACCTGAGGAAAAACAGGGTCTTATATCAAGATACTAAACATGATCCAATTTCTATGCCTTAGGAATATCTCTAAAATGCTTTATATTTTTAAATTTTATTTATTTGTATACCTGCATGTGGAAGCCAAACAACTGCTTTTAAGAGTCTGTTTTCTCCTTCCAGCATATGAGTTCTGAAGACTGAACTCAGGTCATCAAATTTGGTGGTCAGCACTCACTCTTTGAGCTATTTCTCAGCCCCTTTTATAATCCTGAAAAGGATTTTGGCACGCCACCATGTCAGCAGTCAACATGTAAACTATTTTGGCTTACATGTTGACTTTTTAGTTTAGAGTTAGTTTGTACCTAGACTAAAGTTTAACATGTTCTGTGACCAGCCTGCACTTTTCACTGCTTTCCCACTGGTTTGCTGAAACTATTTCTCATTCCCTTAATAAATAACATAGAGATTGTGAGGGTTAGTGTTAATTGTCGATTTAGCAGAATCTAGACTTCTCTGGGACTCTGGGAATGTCTGTAATGAACAATTACATCAATTCTTCTGGGAAGATCAGCCCATGGTGACAGACATACCTGTTACTTGATTGTGGTTCTATAAAAACCACAAATGGAGAATTCTCCATTTTCAAATGGAGAATTGAGGAGTCAAGGTTTTTCTCTTTCTGCTTCCTGAGAGTGGGTGTGATGTGAGCAGGTGCTTTATACTCCTGCCATGTTGATTGCCATGCTATCATGAAGTGTACCTTGAACTGTGAGCTAAAATAAACCCTTCCTTCCTTAACTTGCCATTTTCCCAGTTTGTTTCATCATAGCAAATAAACTAATAATCATCATGGAAAATAAACTAAGAGATGTTGTCCACAAAATAGCCTGGGGTGTTCTCTTGCCACTCTGTCATTGCTTTGGCCACTGGAGACAAAGAGCAGACAACAGAATGCTCTAAGGTAGAACAGTAGTTACTAGCAAACTGTATCAGAGCATAGGAGAGAAGTCACCATAATAGATAACAGTATCTCAGCACCACATGGTACCTTCTCCAAAATCGATCATATAACTGTCACAAAACAAACTTCAACAGATATAAGAAAATTGAAATAATCCCATGCCTCCTATCAGATCACTACAAAATAAGGCTGGTCTTCAATGGCAACAACAATAACAGAAAGCTTACATACACATGGAAGCTGAACAATGCTCTACTCAATGATAACTTGATCAAGGAAGAAATAAAGAAAGAAATTAAAGACTTCCTAGAATTTAATGAAAATGAAAGTACAACTTACCCAAACCTATGGGACACAATGAAGGCAGTGTTAAGAGGAAAACTCATAGTTCTAAATGCCTCAAAAAAGAAACTGGAGAGAGCATATACTAGCAGTTTAACAGCACACCTGAAAGTTCTAGAACAAAAAGAAGCTAATACACCCAAGAGGAGTAGAAGGCAGGAAATAATCAAATTAAGGGCTGAAATTAACCAAGTGGAAACTAAAAGAACTATACAAAGAATCAACAAAACCAGGAGCTGGTTCTTTGAGAAAATCAACAAGATAGATAAACCCTTAGCCAGACTAACCAGAGGGTACAGAGACAGTATGCAAATTAACAAAATTAGAAATGAAAACGGAGATATAACAACAGATTCTCAGGAAATTCAAAAAACCATCAGATCCTACTACAAAAGCCTATACACAACAAAATTGGAAAATCTGGAGGAAATGGACAAGTTTCTTGACAGATACCAACTACCAAAATTAAATCAGGATCAGATAAACCATCTAAACAGTCCCCTAACCCCTAAAGAAATAGAAGCAGTCATTAAAAGTCTCCCAACCAAAAAAAGCCCAGGACCAGATGGGTTCAGTGCAGAATTCTATCAGAACGTCAAAGAAGACCTAATCCCAATACGCTTCAATCTATTCCACAAAATAGAAACAGAAGGAACACTACCCAATTCATTCTATGAGGCCACAGTTACACTGACACCAAAACCCCACAAAGACCCAACAATAAAAGAAAACGTCATACCAATTTCTCTTATGGATATCGATACAAAAATACTAAATAAAATTGTTGCAAACTGAATCCAAGAACACATCAAAATGATCATTCACCATGATCAAGTGGGCTTCATCCCAGGGATGCAGGGATGGTTCAATACCCGGAAATTCATCAGTAGAATCCACTATATAAACAAACTCAAAGAAAAAACCACATGGTCATTTTATTAGATGCTGAAAAAGCATTTGACAAAGTTCAACATCCCTTCATGATAAAAGTCTTGGAAAGTTCAGGAATTCAAGGAGCATACCTAAACATAGTAAAAGCAATATACAGTAAACCAGTGGCCAACATCAAACTAAATGGAGAGAAACTCGAAGCATCCCACTAAAATCAGGGACTAGGCAAGGTTGCCCTCTCTCTATCTAGTCAATATAGTACTTGAAGTTCTAGTTAGAGCAATTAGACAACAAAAGGAGATCAAAGGGATACAAATTGGAAAGGAAGAAATCAAAATATCACTATTTGCAGATGATATGATGGTATATTTAAGTGACCCGAAAAACTCCACCAGAGATCTGCTACAGCTGATAAACAACTTCAGCAAAGTGGATGGATACAAAATTAATTCAAGCAAATCACTAGCCTTCCTATACTTTAAGGATAAACAGGCTGAGAAAGAAATTAGGGAAATGACACCCTTCACAATTTTCACAAACAATATAAAATATCTTGGTGTGACTCTAACCAAACAAGTGAAAGATCTGTATGACAAGAACTTCAAGTCTCTGAAGAAAGAAATCGAAGAAGACCTCAGAAGATGGAAAGATCTCCCATGCTCATGGATTGGCAGGATTAATATAGTTAAAATGGCCATCCTGCCAAAAGCAATCTACAGATTCAATGCAATCCCCATCAAAATCCCAACTCAATTCTTCATAGACTTAGAAAGAGCAATTCTCAAATTCATATGGATTAACAAAAAACCCAGGTTAGCAAAAACTATTCTCAACAACAAAAGGACTTCTGGGGGAATCAGCCTCCCTGACCTCAAGCTATACTACAGAGCAGTAGTGATAAAATCTGCATGGTATTGGCACAGTGACAGGCAAGTCGATCAATGGAATAGAATCGAAGACCCAGAAATGAACCCACCCACTTATGGTCACTTGATCTTTGACAAAGGAACTAAAACCATCCAGTGGGAAAAAGACAGCATCTTCAACAAATGGTGCTAGTTCAACTGGTAGTCTACATGTAGAAGAATGCGAATTGATCCATTCCTATCTCCCTGTACAAAGCTCAAGTCCAAGTGGATCAAGGACCTCCACATAAAACCAGATACACCACATCTAATAGAAGAGAAAGTGGGGAAAAGTCTCGAACACGTGGGCACAGGGGAAATGTTCCTGAACAGAACACCAATGACTTGTGCTCTAAGATCAAGAATTGACAGATGGGATCTCATAAAATTACAAAGCTTCTGTAAGGCAAAGGATACTGTAAATAAGACTAAATGGCAACCTATAGATTGGGAAAAGATCTTTACCAATCCTAAGTCCGATAGAGTGCTAATATCCAAGGTATACAAAGAACTCAAGAAGCTAGACTCCAGAGATACAAATAACCTTATCAAAAAATGGGGAAGAGAGCTACACAGAGAATTCTCAACTGAGGAAACTTGAATGGCTGAGAAGCACCTAAAAAAATACTCAACATCGTTAGTCATCAGGGAAATGGAAATCAAAACAGCCCTGAGATTCCACCTCACACCAGTCAGAATGGCTAAGCTCAAAAACTCAGGTGACAGCAGATGTTGGCAAGGATGTGGAGAAAGAGGAACACTCCTCCATTGCTGGTGGGAATGCCAGTTGATACAACTTCTCTGGAAATCAATTTGGCGGACCCTCAGAAAAATGAACATAATACTACCTGAGGCCCCAGCTATTCCACTCCTGGGCATATACCCAGAAGATGTTCCAACATGTAATAAAGACACATGCTCCACTATGTTCATAGCAGCCATATTTATAATAGCCAGAAACTGGAAACAACCCAGATATCCCTCAACAGAGGAATGGATACACAAAATGTGGTTCATTTACACAATGGAGTACTACTCAGCTATTAAAAACAATGACTTCATGAAATTCGCAGACAAATGGATGGAACTTGAAAATATCATCCCGAGAGAGATAACACAGTCACAAAAGAATGAACATGGTATGTACTCACTGTTTAGTGGTTATTAGCCCAAAAGTTTGAAATACCCAAAATTCACTTTGTAGCAACAGCAGGGCTAAGTGTGAGGTCCCAGATGGAAGACTTGGAGAAGGGACTGAAGGAGGTAAGGGAGTTTGCATCCCCATGGAGGGAGCAACAGTGTCAACTGGCCAGTCCCCTTGATACTCTCAGAAACTGAATCACCAACCAAAGAATACACTTGGAGGGACCCATGGTGCTGGCCACATATGCAGCAAAAGAGGGTCTTGTTAGCCATCAGGCGGAGCAGAGGCCCTTGGGCCTGAGGGTGTTAGATCCCCCAGTATAGGAGAATGCCAAGGAGGGAAACTGAGAGTGGGTGGGTGCGTGGGTGGGAGAATACCCCCATAGTAGCAGTGGGAGGGGGAGGCAATGGGGAGGTTCCAAAGGGGAGATCTAGAAAGGGGAAAACATTTGAAATGTAAATAAAGTATGAAAAAAAATTAGTTAATTTAAAAAAAATAGGTAACAGTATTCTCAAAACATCTCCATAGGGTAATTCTAATATCAGAGAATCCCTTCTCATAAGCAAAAGGAACAGCAATGTGTCTTGCATAAGCTACTTCCTAAAGTGGCAGCACATACCTTCTGTGCTCGGGAAACTGAAGATATGATCCTTCTCTTCTTCCAAGGTTCTCATAGCCCAGTACGGGAAATGTAACATACAGTTGCTTGGAGTGGATAATGCCAGAGCCCGAGATGAAGTGGGAACGTTTGTGACTGTAGCCACTCTTCTCCCTCCCTCCTTCCCTCTCCCCCTCTTTCTTCCTTTCTCTGGCTCCTCTACCTAAGATCAACACACATTCCGAAACTGTTATTCAGAGCAACATGTCCCTTTATCCTTTAAAACATGTCTGTCAGTTCAAACACACACACAAAAATCAAAATAGTTTCATCTATATTTTTTGGAAAGTGGCAAATGCCAGAACATGTTCCCACCAAATATTTGCTATGGTTATGTTTATCCAAAAATGTCATTAATTCTTTCATTCTTCTTTCCCGTGCCCACTGTCCTATGCAGCTTGACAGTTTCTGTAGATACACAGTGGCCAAGAAAAGACCAACCTTAGGCCACAGGGTCAAGGGCACACATTAGATGGGAGAGGACAGTTTCTCAACACATTGTCATCCGTTCTTTGGGATTCCTTTTCAACACTTTTCAAAGTGTTATCAAAACATACCACATCTTTTTCCTCCAGGAGGGGGTTCAGCAGGGTTACTATCACAACTATTTTGCTTTGTACAATGACATTATCAGAGGTTCCATTTGCCGAGGTCACATGTGGACAGCAGTGCTCTGCCTTATTGCCAAATGATTACAGAATGCCCTTCAGTCATTCTTTAAACTCTCCAATGCCTTGGAAATAATATGCCGGAATATTACCGAGCTGTGACGGAAGCGCCATTTGTACTCAATATGACGGCACACAAATGATACTCCTCTATAAAAGTTCAAACTACATTAATCTTTTAGGGAGGCTCATTGACTGGGAAGATGGCTTAGATATAAAATAAAGACACTGAGGGCTCGTTGAGGAGAGCTTTTCTGGACAGAATTTCTAAGAACAAGCATAAGATAAGGTCCATAAGTTAACCCTTTATGATGAAGCTATGAGCAAGTGAACACAGTCCCAGAGGAGATGTGGGAAGGATGAAACATGCCATTAATTGAGGGAAAGGTGAGCTTTGAGGCCTGAGATATTGAAAGTATAAGCATCCAATACCTGATACAAATAAACAATGTCAGGGTAGTTGAGGGTCTTAATAAAAAACGGGGGCATTCCCAAGTTTATGGCTCTAGCCCCTAACTACTTTGCTGTTTGGAAGCATGGCAGGGTTGGTAGATAGCCTTTCCTAACGTCATCCCTTATGTTGGGGACAAATGTTGAGCAGTTGCATGGTGGATGCTGTTTTCTTTCCCTGGGGCTTATAGATGCAGGAAGCAGGGAAGTAGTACCTATCAAGAGGCGAGCATCCTGGCTGTTGATATGGGCTTGCAGCTAAGCCTGATGACCTCTGTACCTGTGCTCCCCCAAATAAATAGAGGAATACATAAGTTCAACAAAAAGAGGGAAAAATTGGTAGATTGAACAAGGTGCAGAAGTCTAGCTGCAGTCTAAATAGCTGGTATTATTCAGCCTGTTTAGAGTAGTGTTTAATAAATCTGTGAAATATGAAATGTGTTCCTAAACAAATTGTAGAAGCAAGTACTGAATGTATGAAATGTGTAACAAGACAGAAAACACAAGGAGTGAGGGAGGTGGGCTTTGTAGGTAGAGTGCTTGCTGTGCAATCCTGAGGACTGGAGTTCTGATCCCCAGCATCACGGAAATATCTGCGTACGGCCATGTGTACCTGGAACCCCAGTTCAGGTGGATCCCAGGGGGCTTGCTTGTAGTTTAACAACCAATGAGCTGCAGGTACAGTAAGAAACTTGTTTCAGCAAATAAAGTGGAGTCAGATTGGAGAAGATACCTGATATCCTGATGCTTACTTCTGGCCTCCACACATACATGCACAGATGTGTGTATCTGTGTATATGTGTGTAAGCATGAAAATAACCCCCACA
>JADRCH010000012.1:15639057-15653148 GCA_019843965.1 Rhynchomys soricoides
CCACACCACACACCCCTCATATCACACACACACACGCCACACATACAAATACCCACCACACAACACAACACCTCCCCCACATACCACAAACACACACACACACCACACACACCCACATATCACACATAGACGCACTCACACCCCCCACACACAGCACACACACTCACACCCACTTACTCACACACACGTGCATGCACACACACATATACTCACACATACACCACACAGAGCACACACACACACACTACCCACACCACACCTACACACACACACACACACTTCCTAGCCCCCACATGCACACACATACATGCAAACACACACATATGTGCACGTGCACACACACATACCACAGACCACACACCTCACACACACACACCACACCCCCCACTTCCCACCCCACCCCCCATACGTATGCATACACATGCACATTCATGTATGTATGCACACACACACCACACACCAACACACAAGCACTCAGGCACACACAAATACCATACACACGTATGCACACCTACATACATACACACTTACCATGAGTAAATTACTTGTCATCACATTGTTCAGAGAAGGTCATCCTTAACATGACGATGTGTAACTTAGGGTTTTTCCTCTCTAAAGAAAGACAGTATCATTTTATAGATGACTGTTCTTTCAGTAATGTGGTGTATGACCCTGTCTTAGTCACTGCTCTATTGCTGTGAAGAGTCACCATGACCAAGGCAACTTATACAAGAAAATAGTAAATTGGGGACAGCTCGCAGCTTCACAGGGTTAGTTCATCATTATCACTGTGGGTAGCGTGGTGGCAGGCAGGCAGCGAAATAACTGAGAGTTCTACAGACTGATCTGAGAGAGAGAGAAAGAGAGAGAGAGAGAGAGAGGGAGAGGGAGAGAGAGAGAGAGAGGAGGGGAGGGGGTAGATGTGGGCTTTTGAAACCTCAAAGGATTCAGGCTTCTGAGCCTATGGAGGCCATTATCATTCAAATCACCATAGTCCTCATATCAGC
This sequence comes from Rhynchomys soricoides, assembly GCA_019843965.1. Lineage (NCBI taxonomy): Eukaryota > Metazoa > Chordata > Mammalia > Rodentia > Muridae > Rhynchomys > Rhynchomys soricoides. Next base: position 15,640,065 of record JADRCH010000012.1, read on the forward strand.
AAATAGATGATCAAGATCCCCATAAAAGAGATTATTATTAACAGTTAAATTATAGACACTGATCTTGTTCACTACAACTATAATATGTTTTGTTAAAATAAGTAATATAAAAGGTATTTAAAAATGAAAGAAGAAGACCACCGGAAATCCTATCACCTGGAAATGATACCCATCGATAATTTGGGGAACAGTCTTTGATATATCTTTAGCATTGAGGTGATTAGTGTTTTCCTCCCAATCCTATAATGTGAGCAGCTCTTGAGTCTCTGCTGAAACAATTCTAGAATCACAGAAAGCCATTTGGAATGGAGGATAGATTAGACCTACCTCGGCAATTTTTACCAGAATTAAGTCAGAAAGGGTTAGGGGGACCTGGTGAGAAAAGCCTCTGGACAGAAGCTGTGGAGACAAGGAGAGGTCTGACCTACCTGCATTTCTGACTCAGAGTCCTGCTGTGAGAAACAGAAGCTGGGCTTCTGTCTCCTCTGCCGTGAAACTCACTCTAAGTTGGTCTCTGGGTAACAGTGTTGAGAGAAGTGCTGAGAGCCCTTAAGCCCGTTGAGAAGGATGAATAAGCTTCTTACAGATGTTAATTACCAAGGCAGCGGTTGACCACCCCTGTGCTTTGTCTCCTCTATGAAAGACACAACCCAAGGCAACTGCCAAAACCTTTGCATCACACTCTTGTCCTTCCCCGCTCCTAGAATTTAAATACCAAGTGTTGGTTCTTTACAAATCGCCCAACTGCGGATAGTTTGTTAGGATAGTTTGTTATAGTAACAGCAATGACCGCAGGTAGATGAAAGCCCACACAGTCTCCTGGCTCTGCGCTTTTTTCTTCTGCTTGTACCTTCTTCCTTGAGTGTTTTCCATCTGCTTGGTCAACTTCTTTCCCTTTTTAAACTCTTGATCTTTCTGAAGATGTCCTAGTCAGATTATCTTTGAAAAGAATGTTTTTCTTTCATCTCTTGAGTTTATAATTATTTTTTTAAAGATTTTTTTCAAAGTATGTTCATGAGTGTGTGTGTGTGTGTGTGTGTGTATGTATTTGCACACATGAATGCAGATGTCTTAAAAGGTCAGAAGAGGGTATTGAATCTCCTAAAGCTGGGAACTTATCTCTGGTCCTATGCAAGTGCAGAAGATGCTTTAAATCGCTAAAACATCTTCAGTCAGTCCCAGAGATCTAACATTGCAACATTGTAACTTTCTCACGCTGTAGTATTGACTACCTAAGCCACTGTCTGATGCATTTACTACTGTTTCTTGCCTGTTGTCTCTATCTCAGTAGAATGTAGACTCTTGAGGGCAGGAACTTTCTTGTCCAGTTCCTGAATACTTACAATAGCATCTGCTGCACAAATAGCCACCTAACTAACATATGTTTAATTAATTATATGAACAGTTTTGGAGAATTTGGAGACTATGTTAGCATGTGAGTTAATGAAAGGCACAGTGGACAAAGAAGAGAGAAAAGATTCACGATCTACAGCAGAATCTGAGAGAACTAGAAACAAACAGACCAGAAATGTCTGTATGACACTGTGAGGGGATGTCCTGTTTATTACTTTTAGATTTTTTTTTGTCTCCATTAACACATAGATATAGCTTACTTATTTGGAAAGTATTATACAAGTAGGCCAAAACAGTCTATTATTTTTAAAACTAATATGTATTGAACACTTGGAGTCAGAACCAATTGACCTATTGATTTAGAGGACAAGACAGAAAATCCATTTATTTGCCAAGTTCTTATTTTCTATGTTAGAAGAATTCCTACAGTATTGATTAGCTGCTTCCGCCTACCACAGCTGTGCTTTAGGATGTGATGTTTTTAAGTAAAGATTAACGTCAAGATGTGACTTTTAGGTTCTAATTAATGCAATGATCACTGAAACCAATATCGTAAATAAAGATTTTCTATCACACAGCCTTATGGGGAAAGATGTTGACTTTGCCAGTTAGCCACACGTCTCAAGATGAAGCCATTTCAATGCCTCCCCAGTCGGGTCTGTTTGCCATGGTGGCAATGAGACAGGGAAAGAGCATTCCTGTCTAACTGCTTCGTTCTCAGTGACAATAGGGTGCTTCATGATGGGTAAATATTTTGCAGCTTATTTTCAGGCTTGCATTTGAAAAGAATCTACTCTGCTTCTATCTGTATACTCTATGCGTATCCCCTTGAGGCAATCCCTCATCTTGCAGTGGAATGCACCCCAGATGACATATCTCCCAAGGTGGCCCACAACGATGGCCGCCTTGTGCGATGCTTTGCTCGACATCCCTCAAGAGCTGCTCAGACCAAACACTCTACCCAGTGCAATGAGACTAGACTCGTGGGTGTGCAAGAACTGTCTGGCTGGCGACCTACTGCTATTAGCCAAACACCAGCCGAGGCTCTTTGTTCTAAGGCAATAAGCGCCTGCGCAATGACCACCTTGTCTCTTTTAGTCTGGGCCCTGAGTTTGCAGATGAGCCAAAGGAGGAACACCAACCCACAGCAGAGCGCTGCTCCAAACAATCTCACCCCCACCCATTCCTTAAAATAAGAAATTGCCGAGGCAAGGACAGGTCAAGACGGGTGGAGTTGATCTGAATAATTGCTGTCCGCAGTTCCCGCAGGGTTTCATCAAATTTAAGGGTCCAATTCTGTAACATATACTGTGAAAGACTTTTAGACAGGTTAGCTGCTTTTGTAAATCTGTCATATTGTATGGAAGTAACACAGAGTCCTGGCAACTTTTGTTCACAGCCCAATTGGGCTAGCTGCCAAAGGACATCCAGTTGTTCTTGAATAAGATCAATGCGCTGGTTAACCAGCATTAGGTCCCCCTGGACTTGAGTATTGGCGGATACCTGTCTGTCTAGAGCTAAGGTGGCAGCTGCAAACAACTCATTAATGGTATTGGCGGTCTGCATCGTTCCAGAGAGCGCAAGTGCCGACGCAGTGACGGCCCCTGTAACCACAGCCGCTGCCACCACGCCTATGATAATGGCAGAGATACCAAAGTCTCTTTTCTGCCTGAATACGGTCTGATCTGCCGCAAAAGGACCTTGGCCAGTTAACATATCAAAGGTCCAATCTCTCTGTCCAGGGGTCGGTGCCGTAGCATTGGCTCTGGCTTGAGCTTGTGCAGCTTCATGCCATAAAGCCTTCCACTCCATATATTGGCCCATTGTAGGGAGCGCAGCCTTGGCCAGCATCTGCCAATCGGCGGGAGTCATGGACGCCCCGGCAAATCTCTCTAACATTACTATAGTAAAATTAGCATTTACCCCATACTTTCGGACCGCTTCAGCCAGGTCTTTAATTTGGCTGTACTCTACTTTGTCTTTAATCTCTCCCTCGTCTTTCGACTTACCAGGAGGTCCGTTTCCATTGCTGAGATTTCTTTCTTTTTGGGTACCCATCCTCTCACTCCGTTCGGTTTCTGACATGGTGTCCTGGACCCTATCAGGGGTGATTTGCCCCTCCCTTACAGCATCTACACAGGCCCCACCTTGTTCGCCGCAATACAAGGACAGTAAAACCAAAATGAGGGCACTTAACACAATTAGCAAAACTTCAAATCCCAAATCAAGATCCAGGGTCAACATGCCTATCTGAACCTACCTCCCTGCAGTTCTGAATCCTCCCTGTTTCCAGGGGGTCTCCAAAGGTGCTTGATGATGACAAAGTTTCCCGGGTTTCGGCACCAGATGTCCCGCGCTACGGTCTCGCCAGCAAGAACGACGCGACACACATAGGATCCTTCTGCAGTAAAGCTTTAATGCATCTTGAGAGGGAGAGCATAAGCTTGCCACGAGTGGAGACCCCGAACAATAGAACACCCGTCCCTTATATAGGTCACAGCGCTTGCCTGGGACATGGAGCTTCCCCATTGGCTCCCGCACACCAGGCCAGATGCCGCCACGAGAGAGGCTGAGACTCTGAGGTGGAAAATTACCAGGTGCATGCGCACTAGCCTGTTTACAACTTGTCCTCAGCCGAATGTAGGCGCCATCTTGTAATGGCGAATGTGGGTGCTCAGGCGGCTCCCAACAATGGGATTCTAGATATCCACTGCTATGCCTTTTTTTTTTTTTTTTTTTTTGTGGTGGAGATAGGAATCAGACTCAGGGCTCTATGTATGCTGGCAACTCTGTCAAACTGGACTACCTTCCCTAGCCCCTGCTGAAATGTTTCCACGGTCTTAGCTGATCCTTATGAATCACATACTATGTTGTGTGTTTTTCACAGACCAAGTCTCCACATCAAGATCTCCAATCTAGTAGCATACCATTTATTTTTGTGATGGGGTCTTGTTACATATACACTTCAGGCTGGCCTTGAACTCATGGTTCTTCTGCCTCAGCTTTCCTCATTTCCCCATTTTTATTAGCATGTATTAATCATATGAAATCGAGGAATTCATTATGGCAGTTTCACACATGTGAATAATATATGGTAATGCACTTGTCCCACATTCTCTTTTGTTCCCACTTTCCCCTTCCTCTGGTCCCCTTCTCTCCCCAAATAGCATGTCTCAGAGAAACTTATTTCCTATTTCCCTAACCCCCTTATTTTGGTATCTGTCACTTTGATTACTTAAAAAAAACTTCTAAATGTTATGTGTGTGGGCGTTTTGCCTGTGCATCACATATGTCCAGTATCTGTGGAAGGCAGAACAGAATTGAGTTCCCTGGAACTGCACTTACATTCAGTTGCTAGGTACCATGTGGTGCTGGGAACCAAATCTGGGTCCTCTGGAAGAGCAACCAGTGCTCCCAAATACCTAACCATCCCTCTAGACCCCAGTCTGACCACTGTAGATACCCCACATAAACAGAATCACACAGTATTTGCTCTTTAAGTGAATTATTCCAAAAGTATGATATCTATGTTTACACATGATGTGTATGTGGTAGGTTTCGCTCCTACATTTGGCTTTGGTATATCTTGTATATAATATATATATATATATATATATATATATATATATATATATATATACAGTACATACATATTGTATGTATATACTGTATGTGTATACCAAAGTAAGCAATGAAATTCAAGTATTATCTATCTTTATTATTTCTGAGTTCTTACCCTAAATAATTCAAATCAGAACATGACTACAATAGTCAGTACATGAAAATACCTACCTGTCCACTGAGAAATAATTTGTCTTCTTTTTGCTTGTCTTTCTTTCAAAATTTATTTTATGTGCATTGGTGTTTTGCCTGCATGTGTGTCTGTGTTAAAGTGTTGTATCCCTTGAAACTGGAGTTACAGACAGTTGTAAGCTGCCATGTAGGACTTGAACCTGGGTCCTCTGGAAGTGTTCTTAGCTGCTGAGCCATCTCTCCAGCGCTCTCTCTCTCTCTCTCTCTCTCTCTCTCTCTCTCTCTCTCTCCTTCCTTCTCTCATATCTAACTTTTAAATGCAGACTGGTTTCAACTTCCAGTCCTCTGGTTTCAGCCTTCTGAGCACTGGGGTCATAGGTACACATCACCATGCTGTGCAATGTCTATTTTCACTCACACTACTGGTTAATAATCCTCTTTAACAGGAAGGTTTCCCTAAGGTATTTATTCTCCCCTTAAACTTATGTGCTTCCTTCTCACTGACCTCCAAGCTTGCATACCATAATAAAAACATCTAATGTCTCTGATTACTTAAAATAGAAGCTTATCTTACTGACTTACCCACTATCTTCACTGACCATAGCCAATGAAATAAAAAGCTTTCCTGTGAATAGAATTTTATTTTACTCTTTGCTTGTTTTTCTGATATCAACATCTATACCCCACTAAGTGTCTTAACTCTTCTGCCTTTGGTTCCCCCAAACTATTCTACCCAGGACAAACCCCACAACCTTTAAAGCCAGATTTATTTTAGTTTTCAATTATGTGTATGTGTGTTCTGTGTTTATTTTATGTATTTGCGCATGCAGGTTGCCTGTGGAGGTCAGAAGAGGGAGCTGAATTCTCTGGAGCTGGACTTACAGACAGTTAGAAGCCACTGCACAGGGATTCTGGGAACTGAACTCTGGTCTTCAGAATAAGCAGCAAGCACTCACATCCTGTGAGCCATCTCTCCTAGTTCCTTAATCACACCTTATTAAGCATAAAATGAGACTGGTCTAATTTTGGTTTGAGTACTTTAGTGATGTCCTATGATGTAAGCCTCTGTCTTGCTCTCCATGGTATTTTCAGGGCTTTGAACAGTGTCTGGAACATAGTTCTTATTCAATAGATACTTTTGTTTTGTTTTGTTTTGTTTTTCTTTTTTTTTTCAATAGATACTTTTATAGAATTAAGAAAGTTTGAAACTCTCTCTTTCTCCATCCGTTGATTCATCTCTCTTCATCTATGTTTCTATCTATCTATCTATCTATCTATCTATCTATTTATCTATCTATTTATGTTTCTCTCTATGTATCTATTATCTATTTATCTATTTATCTGTTTGTCTATCTATCATCTATGTATCTGTTTATCTATGTTTGTATCTATCAATCTATCTTTATACATAAATATCTACATATTTGTCAATCTTTGTATGTGTATATGTATCTATGTATGTATATATCAATTATCTATATCTATCCATCTATTTGTCATCTATATATCTACTTATCTGTCTATGTACGTATCTATCCATTTGTTCTTCTATTCCACATGCTTCTAACACCCGTGCACACACACACACACACTCTTTAGGTGAGATTTTCGTATATCTTTTGGAATCATATCACTGATAAAATGAACATTAGAGATTATCTGGTTCACTCACCTTTTCTTTAATTCTCCAGCATGTTTGTTGCTTAGGATTCTGCAGTTGTTTTGATGATAGTGGTTATTTAGTGCCTCTCTGATGAGTTTTGAGGTCCTACTGATGGGTAGCAGTATCTTATGAATTGGGTTCATTTTCATTGTTTCTAGAACTATAGATCTCATTCTGTTCTTCCTCACTTGGGGTTCAAATTGTTGGACAATACGGTAACTTAAAAATTATTTATTTTATTTTTCATGTGTGTGTGGTCAGAGGACAACTTGTGGGAATGGGATCTTGGTTTTTCACCATGTGGGTTCTAGTAATTGAACGCAGGTGGCCAGGTTTTGGCAGAAGTGCCTTTACCAACGACCCGTCTCCTTGGATCCTTCCTACAGTTTTTGTTAAGACGATTAATGCTCTTTTTTATTTTTTATTTTGTTATTTCTGTACTTAAGAATTCGTCTATCTGAATCACCACCTATTCCTTACCCCACTCCAGATATTTACCTCCCTCGTCAATTTGAATTTCTTTTTTTAAAATTATGGGACATAACCCATTGTCTGCTTTCATTGTTCACTCATAATCTGTCCATTCTAAGCAAGCCATACCATACAATCTTTGTGTAGAGGCCAGTTTCTTAGACTATAGGTTCCTATTACATATGAAGTCACATAACTGTATGTGGGGCTTGAAAAAAATTGGCAACAGCAAATATTTTCTAAATGTATAACAACCAAATATTAGTTCCAGATCAAATGTGTATGAATTGCAGGCATTTCTGGTGGTGCTTCCTTGTATTGTATCACACAACTTCATTGCAGCCTTAGCTCTGAACATATGATGTATGTGTGTTTGACTGAGCACGCATCTTGGCAGCCGAAGTCAACAACACTTTAGGAAACATCTCAGCTCAGATCCAACACTGCTGCATGTGACAAGTTGCAGTGTTTTACTGAACATGCAAAGTTCCCTGTGCTTATGTAAACATAAGAGCTTAATTATAGAAGACACACACTTGTGATATTGCTCTTCCATCGTTCCTTAGCACGGCACATCCAATTAGAATATCTCTGGATTATTTTGTGTTAGAAAGTTTGATTTTAATCATTGTTTTTTGAGTCACTTTCATTAAAAAAAAAAATCATTCAATGAATTTTGGCTTGGGATTAGGACAGAATTTTCAACAATTTCTGAAATTGCCTGTCCTGGTTAGTTTTTTTGTCAAGTTAACACAAACCCCGAGGAACCTCAACTGAAAAATAACTCTATTAGATTGGCCTATGGAGACATTGTATTGATTAATGATTGACTTGGGAGGGCCCAGCTCTTTGTGGGTGGTGTCCTCTCTTGGCTGGTGGTCCAGGTGGTATACGCAGGCTGAGCAAGCCAAGTGGAGCAAGCCAGTGGCTATCACCCATCCATGGCTTCTACTACAGCTCTTGCCCCAAATTCCCTCAATGATAGATTGTGACTTGAGAGTTATAAGATGAAATAAATACATTCCTCCCCAAGTTACTTTAGTTACGATGTTTATTGCAGCAACAGATGGCAAACTCATACAAGCCTTAACCATGCATGTGCCACTTTGTGTTGCATATTTATGAGATGGTCAGGTGTGCTGTCTGAAATTAGGTTTTGATTGATTATAGGGGAATCCATCAGTCATATTCTTTCAAATAAGGGACAAATGTCACAAATGTTTCAAGTGTGTAATCACCTCTTACAGTACCTCCTGGCAATGGTGCAGGGAGTGGGACTTGGCTGCTGTTGGAGAGGTGACCTGCTCACCCCAGTTACTGAGAGTTCTCTTTTGTAATGGGTTCTGGGGTTTCAGCTTTCTCTTTGTGTCTGTGGACAGTACTTCTTACTAGAACACATGAAAACATACTGCCACTCCCTCAGGGGATGCACAGGAGTGATTCCAGGCCTTACTTATCCCCACTTTCCCCTCCAGAGACCCTAAGAAACTCCTCTCTGCCCCATCATTTGAGAAATGACTCTGTAAGTGTTTGTATGTATCAAAGTGCAAGAACGTTGGGAGACTGAACATTTTCAAGTGACAGTGTGGGAAGCAAATTGCTGATTTCAGGCTTGCTGAAGAGTCAAGCTGAGGTCAATATGAAGCTGTCATTTGGATATGAGTGTCTTTGAAGTGAAGAAAAGGTGGTTCTGGGTCATATACCACATATATCTTACAAAGGAATTGGCTTCATGTTTCAAGGAGTAAATCTCTTGGGGTAATAGGAAATTCTTTCATTGTAAAAATTATCCTTCAAGATGAGACTTTTAAGACCTGGGCTGAGTGATATCTTAATGGTTAGAGCACTTTGAAACGTGAGGGCTGATGTTGGGCTCCTCAGAATTCACATAAAAGTCAGGTAGGAGTGGCAGCCCACCTATAATTCTGGCTTAAGATTACTGAGAGGAACTCCAGAGCAAGCTGTAGTCATGGCAGCTAGCTTTTTGGTTGATCTAGAGATCCTACCTCACTGAATAAGGTGGAAGATTGATTTGGGGTGGGTCTTGACTTTAACCTTTGGCCTCCACAAGCATGCAGGTTTGGTGGTGCTCTTGGTGAGCTCTGCCTATATGTGTCCACGTACATAAAACATGGAAAAAGAAAAAAAAAGAGAGAGAGATAAAATTACTCAGGTGAATCCTTTTGGAATGTTGTCTGTTTGGTCACTAGAGCTCGTCATATAGTTTGTCTAGTGGGGATACTTAGTTTTAAACGGATGTTGACTTTTGGGCAGTACCCTCTTCTTTTCACAAAGAGACACGTAGAAACTCACTCACATTGAAACTGGTGCTACATCTTTTTTTTATTTTTTGATATTTACTTTATTTACATTTCAAATGTTTTCCCTTTGGAAACCCCCATCCCATCCCCCCTCCCCTGTTTCTATGAGGGTGCTCCCCCACCCATCCACCCACTCCCATTTTCCTCCCCAGCATTCCCCTATACTGGGGCATCTAACATCCTCAGGCCCAAGGGCCTCTCCTAACACTGATGGTCAACAAGACCCTCCTCTGCCACATATGTGGCCAGCACCATGTGTATTCTGTGGTTGGTTGTCCAGTCTCTGGGAGCTCCAGAGGGGGGGTCTGATCAGTTGACACTGTTGCTCCCTCCATGGGGCTGCAAACTCTCTCAACTCCTTCAGCCCCTTCTCCAACTCCTCTATCTGGGACCCCATGCTCAGTCCAATGTTTGGCTGCGAGCATCTGCCTCTATATTTGTCAGGTTCTGCCTAAGCCTCTTGGGAGACAGCTTATCATGCTTCCATCAGCAAGCACTTTCCAGCATCCACAATAACATCCAGATTTGGTGGCTGTATATATATGGGGTGTATCCCCAGGTGAGGCAGTCTCTGGATGGCCTTTCTTGAGTCTCTGCTCCACACTTTGTCTTAATATTTCATCCTGTGAGTATTTTGTTCACCCTTCTAAGAAACACTGAAGCATTCACACTTTGGTCTTCCTTCTTTTTAGGCTTCATATGGTCTGTGAATTGAATCTTGGGTATTCTGAACTTTTGGGCTGATATCCAATTATCAGTGAGTGCATGCCGTGTTTGTTCTTTGCTACATCTTTAAATATAAGAAAACAGTATTCTTTCTGTTCTCTGTCTCTGTCTCTGTCTCTCTCTGTCTCTGTCTGTCTCTCTGTCTCTCTGTCTGTCGTCTGTCTGTCTCTCTCTCTCTCTCTCTCTCTCTCTCTCTCTCTCTCTCTCACATACACACACACACACACACACACACACACACACACACGACAAGTAAGCACCAGTATCATTCTTTGTCATTTCAAATTACAAATTTTCAAATTAGGTTTTGACAAGGCTGTGATCTAAGCAGCAATATACTGCTTCCAGTGGCAAGTTGAAATTGTAATTTGTCTCTTAAAACTTCAAAATACTCTTCTATTTTATGACTGCATGAATTTCTAAACAACGTGCTTTCATCTGCAGCATTTCACAGAAATGTAACGCAAAATTTGAACATCTCAGCACATTAAGGTAGATCTGCCCATTGACAGGACAAAACAATCACTTTCTTTAATCTTAAAGAGGCTGTTCCCAGAGATTAATTGCCCCGTCAGTTACCGTCCTTGGAACAGTATCATTGGACAAAGATGCACATTTTAATTTGTTTGTTGTGTCTGGTCCTATTATGCTTGATAGCCAGCCTTTGTCTTCAGGAGAGTCTCAGCAGCAGTGGTTGGCTGGCATTGTGCAAAACGGGATGACTTCAAAGGGGCATTTTGAGAATTTTTGCATTTATGCAACACTATTTAACAATTGAAGGCCTTTTCAGTTGAAACCATCAGCGTTTCAAGGAGAACACAGAACTTAACACCTACTTTCATTCCTGGGCATGGACATATTTGCTTCTGAAGTCATGTTATAATGGAGATCTTGGTGTCATTAGCTGACTGGCCTTTGTGATCCACCAATGATTTCTAAGAAATAACTGGTAACACATCTAATGCCCAGTCAGCACATTGCTCTTCTATTTTTCTTCATTACACTTTTTAAAAGTATACAAAAAAGCAGAGATGTTATTTCTCAAGATACTGTTGTGCCAATTCTTTTTTTTTTAAACATAAAAATGTTTAAGTAACAGAGATACACTTATATCTACTTGAACTCTATGGAAATCCTACACAATTTAGTAACTGCTAAATCAATGCATACTTCATACTTTTTGTTTATATAATTGCAGAATGACTTTCCTTTTCTGGTCTGTGGGCTAGACTCAGGAGCATGAATTAAGCAAAGCCCTTTCCTGCCCTACAACCTGAGAAGCTGGGGAGAGAGATGCTTTCGTGATGATGAGTCTCAACATAGCTACGGCCAGTTGGTAATAGGTAGGATGCTGCCTAAACCTGCACTGGCGGCTGATCAGTCCCTGGAATAGTTGAGGATTGCCTTAGTGACAATTCATTCACTCAGCTCTCAAACTTAGTAAAGGCTTCCTGTCTCCTTTGGGACACTTATCACTGGAAGTCCAGGGACTTAGCATGAGAGGTACAGATTTGTTACCCCATTTCCTGTTCCCTTCAGTAATTTTAGCAAAAGTAGCTGCTTCTTATCTTAGAGTGCATTGACTACTGAATCTCTGATTGCTTTTAATTAGTACCTTAACTTTTAATGACAGAGTGGAGAGTAGACGGGCTTTCATAGCTGGGCTGTTATTCTTCACTCCAGCCCAGTCCTATGTTGTCACTCTAGCCACTCCAGACAGAGCTATGACTGTGTCTTAGAGATTACCTTTCTCTTCCTTTTCCTTTTGTCCTTTTCTACTAGTCTCACCTAATTCATGGTTTAGCCACGGATTTAAATATCACTTATGATGAGCATTCATTTAAAAGAATATTTATTTTATTTATATGCCTGTGTGTCTGGGTGTATGGCTATGCACCATGTGTGTGCATGAGCCCTCAGAAATCAGAAGAGGCATTGGATCCCCTAAAACTGGAGTTAGCATGTAGCAACTAAACCCTGGCCCTGTGTGATAGCAGTCAGTGTACTTAACCACTAAGCCATCTCTTCATCTACACGAGGTGTGGATAAAGCAATTCTGCCACCTCTGATTTTAGTGTTAGTTCTCACGCCTCATTTCACAAACTCCCGAGACTCCTCAAATATATTTAAAATGAATTTGTTCCCTTTCCCACCCCCTACCTTCTAGCCTTTCCGTCTTAAGCACCTCCCCAATTTCTTTTTCTAGCTAAACACTTCACCACTCATCCATGGATCCATACCATAATATAGAACCTTCTCTCTCCCCCATTCCAACTGGTTGCCTGGTCTGGTTAGTTTCACATGTTACTCTCCAACAGACAAATTGAGCTTGGATATTAGCAAACACTGAAGTCTCCTATGCCATTTCTGTGTAAGTCAATGAGAGCTCTTGGTGCATCCTCTGTTGAAATGTACCACGCTGTCTACCTTCAATGCTCACGAGTTTTTATGCCTTACAAGATAAACATAAAAGTAAAGCAAACTCTTTGGATCCTTCAAGGGATATAGTTTGGATGCTCTGCCTCCTGGGACCTCAGAGAATCATTTGGTGGAGGTACTCTCTGCAAAGAACATTTTTAGGAAGAGTCCTTGATGTGCTCAAGATAAATATTTGGGATAAATAGTGGGCTAAGGATTGACCTGAATGTGCCAGCAAAGTTTAGCAGAAGCATACCTCTGACACGATTGGTCTCCAAAGTTAATGGAGCGTTAACGGAGGGGAAAGTATGTGTGTGTGTGTGTGTGTGTGTGTGTGTGTGTGTGTGTATGTGTTGTGTGTTCTTGATCATGACTTCTG
>JADRCH010000012.1:15653158-15679385 GCA_019843965.1 Rhynchomys soricoides
GATGAGTGAGAGTCTTTGACATGGACCCTGCAGAAAAACTCTGAGTGAGGAGAGGACAGGTCTGGTCTAGAGGTTGATCTTAACCAAATAAGAATTTTTCTAGTCTGGTTAAGTTACTATGACTTTATGTAGGTTGGTAAGAAGTAACTGTTCCTGACAGAATTGATGTTCTGGAAGCTGTCGCAGTCTTGTCCAGAGATGACAGGGAGCTTTAGTGATGGAGCTAACAAGTGACTGCAGCTGACGGGTGGGACAGGATTTGGATATAAAAGACAGCTTTAAAGAAACCACAGTATCTAAAAATAGACTCTAAGTAATGTGCTTGTAATTTCTCTTTGCACTGGTCATGTTGACTGATTCTTAGCCCAGCAGTGGAATTAATACAAACTTTATAGTTTGTTTGAAAAATACTGGTTGAACTTTTCAAAAACATTTTAGCATAGATTAATCATGTGTGATAAAAATGTTAGGCTTTGGGATGACATTTTCATGCATATGTATAATGTCTTTGGTCATAGCCACCTCCATTTCTGTCTCTTGTCCCCTTGCATTCCTACTGCTCCTTCCTCTTCTCTTTTCAGTCCTTTTGGGGGCTGACCCAACGAGTTTAATTGGGATAACTTACAGAAGCAGAGGTGAGGGATTATCTATAGGATTATGGGTAATTTATCAGTGAAGAGAACGTCTCTTCCTGCTTCCAGCTACAGTTAACCACGAACATTAAGGGTAGAGTCTCAGGAACTTCTCCCATCTTGTGGGGTAACCACAGCTTCTGTGGAGTCAAGAGTTCAATGGCCAAGTCAGACCTAGAAGAAGATTCCCCAACAGTCTACATGCTCCTCCAGTTCTTATGTTCTTTCTGATCTGTCTTTCAAAATATTTTCTGAGCATTGAGGAGAGTTATACAGGGTTCCATATGGCTGAGCATTCAACAACCACTGATTCTCAGCACTTTTGACAATGGCAGAACTTTAAATATTTAAATAGAATTCTGTTTTAAACCAGTGTATCAAGCTGCATCAACTTTATACACACTCATGGGTGCTGGGGTAATCAGTAACAGTTACTACATTATTCCCTGAACCACATGTGATCTTATGCCCTAAGCTAAAGTCCTCTGATCTGATCTGAGCAGGTTCTTGCTTTATGTATAAGATCTAGAATGGAGAGATTTAATTCATGTAAAGTCACTTGGACATTGCATTTTGACTACTAACAAACAATGACTACCTAAGGTCTTACTTTCATTTTAAATTTTTATTTTTATTTTTTCATTAATTAATTAATTAATTAACCTTATATCCTGATTGGAGCTTCCCCTCACTCCTCTCCTTCAAGTTCCTCTCTCCTATCTCTCCTCCCCCCATCCTCCCTCCTTTTCTCCTCAGATGGATAGCAACCCTTCTTGGCATATCACATAGCAGTAAGATTAGACACACCTATTGAGCCTAGATTTGGCAGCCCAGCTAGGGGAAATGGATCCAAATGCAGACAACATAGTCAGAGATAGTCCCTGCTCCTGATGTTAGGGTTTCCACATCAAGACCAAGCTGCACATCTGTTAAAAATGTAATGGGGCCTAGGTCAGTCCCATGCACGCTCTTTGGTTGTGGTCCAGTCTCAGTGAGCGCCTATGGGTTAGTTGAGTCTGTAGGTTTTTTTGTGTCTTTGATCCCTCTGGCTCCAACAATCCTTTCTCCTCTTCTTCCACCAAATCCCCCAAGCATGGCCTAATGCTTGACTGTAGGTCTCTGCATCTGTTTCCATCAGCTACTGGATGAAGTCTCTCAGATGGCAGTTACGCTAGGCTCCTGTCTACAAGTGTAGCAGAATATCATTAATACTTTCAGGAGTGGCCTTTCTCTCATGGCATGGGTTTCATGATGGGCCAGCCATTGGTTGGCCATTCTCTCAATTTTTGCTTCCTCTTTATTCCTGCACATCTCGTAGGCAGAAAAAACTATGGGTTGAAGGTTTTGTGGCTGGGTTGGTGTACCCATCTGTCCATTGGAAGTCTTGACCCATCCGTCCATTGGAAGTCTTGACTGGTTACAGTAGGTGGCCATTTCAGGTCCCATATCCCCTATTGCTAGGAATCTTAGCTAGGGTCACCCTCACTGATTTTTGGGAGTTTCCATTGTCCTAAGTTTCTAGTTTGTCTCAGAGGTGCCATTCCCCATTTCACTTTACTTTTTAGTTCTGTCACCCTCTTTCCTTCCCCCCTTTGATCCCTCTTGTTCCCCCCTCACTCCCTCTCCTATCTGGTTCCCTCCTTCTATCTACCCCCAGTGTCTATTTTATTTCCCATTCTCAGTGAGATTGAAGCATTCTCCCTTGGGCCCTCTTACAGTCTAGATTTCGACTGTCTTCCAAAATCCCATGTGGAAGAGGTACTTTGGGGTTAGGAATAGCTGGAAACATTAAGAAGCTGAGTATAGTGGAACCCTTATCTGTCCCTTCTCTGTCGATGACATCCTGGCCACAAGGTAAACAAGTTTGTTCTCCTTCATGATCATACCGTAATGTGCTGCCTCCCCACAGCCCCAAGGCAACAGGGCCAACCTGAAATGCTGTAAGCCAGAATAGATCTTTTTCTCTTTTAAACTCATCTCCAGTACAACAAGACACTAACAAAAAGCTGCTGACCCAAGAACCTAGCAGTCAGTGTTGTTAGAATCTCTTCAGCTTCCCAAATACTGGCCACAGAGGCTCAAGGTTGGTTCTGCATGGGGACAGCTCATTGTTGCTCCAGCTATTCTTCCACTGGACACCCAGAGGGGAGAAGCAGAAAATGGTCCAAATGCACTTATAAATTTCATTTGCGAGCCTTTTGCAATTGAAACTGAAGAAGTAAGTTAATAATGTGTATGAAAATTTATAATTATTGTATTTAGAAACTCTACCCATTTTTATTTTTCTTAATATGTTTAGAGAAAAAACTAGGGACTCACTAAATAGCCCCGGCAGTCCTGGAACTCACAAGGTATAATCCAGGCTGCCCTGGAACTCACAGAGATGTACCTGCCTCTCTGCCTCCTGAGTGCTCAAACTGCAGGCATGCACCACTATGCCTGGCATAATAACTGTCTTTTCACAGAACATCTGGGACTTTTGATAAATCTTAAGATGCATTTATAGAACAGATGTAGAAATCTGAGGGCAGGTTGGGAAGGCTGAGTGCATATTCTTGGACATGAATATGTAATTGTAACAGTTTGTACACATTTATCTCAATAAACTTGGAATGCAAATTTCTTACTATTGAAAATTTTCTTGGGGCCAGTGAATAGCTCAGCAAGTAAAGGTGCTTCTTGTACCAGTCTGGCTACTTATGTTTGATCCTCAGAACCCACCTAAGGTTACAAGTATAGAACCAACTTTACAGAGTTGTTGACTGACCTCCTGTGGAATGGGCATCTGCACACCCACATGGTACACACATTTAAATAAATAAATAAATAAATAAATAAATAAATAAATAATAAGATCTATTTACAAATAAAAGTAAAATAAAAAATTCAATGTGAATCTTTTTGAAGACAGAGGATTGCTTTCATCGTTGTCTGTACTTTATTGGCAATAGTCTCTCTCTCTCTCCCTCTCTCTCAGAAAATGTTCCTCCTGCATGTGTGCATGTAGGCTAAAGATCAACCTTGCGTTTTATTTTTCTTCTATAAGGTCCCAGTCCCAATGACAGATCAAAGTCTGAACCCACTAAAGCTCACCCTTGGGAGCTTACTTATGGTTGAGGGGTTACAGACAAGAGCATGGGTTACCCTGAAATGTCAACACTGGGAAGTCTGCATCCAGCATGGATGATGACTTCCCCATAGCTACATAGATGGAGCCCCTCTTAGTTAGTCTTCTCCAGTCTGCATGCTCTAGCATCGCCCTGAGATTCCCATAGCCATATGTATGCTTATAGAATTGCTTATAGAAGGCTCAGGGGAGTGTCTGAATACTCAGTAGAGAGTCCAATGCCCCTTCCAAAAACCCTCCTTTTGTGCCTCAACAGTCATGATTGGTGACTTCCAATAGGCATAACTGATAGGTAAAGATTGCAGCTCTTTGCTCTGACAGCTAAATCCTTTAAGGTCACTTAAAAAAAGAAACAATCTAGGCATGATGTTTTAAAGTAGGCCCATCAGAGATCACCACACAGACACTCATTTTTTTTTTTTTTTGATATTTTCTTTATTTACATTTCAAATGTTTTCCCCTTTCCAGGTCTCCCCTTCGGAAACCCCCTATCTCATCCTCCCTCTCCCTGCCTCTATGACTCTATGAGGGTGCTCCCCCCTCCACTCTATCTTCCCACCTTGGCATTCTCCTACACTGGGGCATTGAACACCCTCAGGCCCAAGGGCCTCTCCTCCCACTGATGCCCCAAAAGCCCTCCTCTGCCACATATGCAGTCAGTGCCATAGGTCCCTCCATGTATATTCTTTGGTTGGTGGTCCAGTCTTTGGGAGCTCTGGGGGGAACAGACACTTTTAAACTTGGAAGGAAAGTCTTTAATGACAGTTGGTGGCTGTATAAGGAACTTGGCCAAATCATGCAACCCCTGAGTCTTAAGGCCTTTTGGTTTTCTTATGCACAAACCCTGCATCCTGGTTATCATACTTCAGTTAGCAAGATTCAAAACTACAGAAGCCAAAGATCAAGGTCAGTTCATTTAGGGACTTTCCTGAAACTACGGACTAGGTCCTTGATGGATTAGGTTTTAGTTTCTCTTTTGGCAGGTATTGGGATCTATGTGCTGGATTTTAAGGTTTTAATGTTTTTGTTCAAAAATGGAGGGAATGGAAGGAAATAAAAGTAGCCACTGGCCCCAAATAATTACAAGTTTAGCCAGCAAACTCCATGAGGGCCCAAGGCCTAGGAACAATTCCCTCTAACCCTCAGCCCTGTGCTCCGGGTTCAGGTCTGCCTGAGTTCCTCATTTGTTTACAGTACAGTAGTTTTCTTGACCCATTTACTCCTGGAGAAGTTGAGGTCTGCAACAATCTTCTTACCTTTTTTTTTTTTTTTTTTAAATCTTTTCTCCTTTGGGTCTAAGGTAGCAGTTTCAAGAAATTTAAGGACATGATGAGCTTTTTTTATGTATGACATCCATCGAGAAGTCTCTCTTTCAGAGGTCATCTTCCAGATTTGTTCCTAGTTTGTTTCCTCTTTCGTTTTGTTTCTTGCCAAGAAAGCAGAGGGAGTTGTAGTCAGTCACTTGGCCTCTTTGTAGAGTCTTCTGTAATGCGTGACTAAGGACTCTGACCTCCTGCTGTTCTGAGTCTTTAGCGAATGTTTGTACATCCAGATATGCAGGCTTTTCTCCCTCAACAGTGAATAAATTAAATTTTAGCATATTTTGCAATCTGGAAAGGCTGAATCTCCCCTCAAACCATCAAATCCTAGTTTCTTTTTTGTTTAATAGCTTTCTTCCTCAATCTGACAGCAACCTACTCACGACGGTGTCCAAGGTAACATGCTATCTCGACTATGCTGCCCATCTCCTCTGAGGCTTCACCAGCAGAACACTGAGATTCACACTTTTGAAGTTATTTATTGTTAGTTTTTGTATGTGAGTGTGATGTGCATGTGTTTGTGAACATTTGCATGCATATAGGCACGTGTGTGTGTGTGTGTGTGTGTGTGTGTGTGTGTGTGTAGGCCTGAGGTTGGCCTCAGGTGACTTTCTCCATTTTTTTCCACTATCTCTTTAGATATTGAAGCAGAGCTTCTGGCCGAACTTGGAACTCTCTGTTATGGTTACCCTAGCTGGACAGCATGTTCCCAAATTAGTCTTAGCATCCTGCTAGCTGGGATTACAGGTGGGACACCATATCCACCCAGTTGTTACATGACTGCTATGTGACAGCCACTTTATGTGCTAAGCCATGTCCATAGTTCAATGTCCACTTTTATTAACAGTCTGTACAAGATAGTACAGGACTTTTTAATGTATTCTTCAAAAAATTCCTAGCTTCTGCCCATCACCCAGTTCAGGAGTGACTTCTGTTTGTTTAGGTGAGGTTATTTCAGCACCTCGTCCTTTTTGTCTGATGCTGTGTGTATTAATTTTCTGTTTTAGCAGCAGTGACACATGAACACAACTTAGGTCTTCACATTGCCAATATATTCTTTCGTGTTTCTGAAGGTTGGAAGTCTGACACAGGTCTCACTAGACTAACATCAGGTACTAGCATGTTGACAACATGTACAGAGAAATGTTCCCTTGCCCTCTCAAGGTTTCAGGGGCAACTTCCCTTCCTTACTTCCCAGGGTCCTTCTACTCAGAGCCAATCCAGGTCCAATTCCTCAGTATATTACTCTAACCTCCAGGCCACCCTTCTGATCATACGATCACCCCTTTGACCATCTGATCACTTCTTTGGCCATGTGATTACACTGGCCACATGATCACTCCTCTGTTTGTCCCTCAGACCACTTGATCACCTCTTTGACCATATGATCATGCCTCTGATACCCAATCACTTTTCTGACCCCTGATGACCCCTCTGACCACGTGATCACTGCTCTGAATACCTGATCACTTCTTTGGTCATCCCTCTGATCACCTCTTTGACCACTCCTCGGATGCCTGATTATTCCTCTAACCCCGATCACCCTTATGACCATGTGGTCACAACCTGAATATCTTTAGAAAATCTTGTATTTTAGGGTTAGTTTATCATAAATGTTAGTCCTATAGTTCTCCTTTGCCAACAAATGCATTCCCAGGTTCATGGTAACCAGGCCACAGCCATTCCTGGATTTCATTACTTTGAGGACCCACACTAACTTTTTCCTTCTTGTAGACTTGCTCAGATTTTCCACTTCCTTTTGAGTCAGTTTTAGAACTTTGATTCTTGCTGGGAGCTTGCCATTTTTCTATTTGCTCCACTGAGTTGTGTCACAGTCTCCACTGGACCCTTTCTCTTATCAGTTAGGGGTTCACAGTTTTTCTTCCCTTTTCTATTTTTGAGATAGGGTCTCTTGCAGCATTGGCTGGCTTCAAAGCTGCAATGTATTCAAGATTTACCTTGAACTTCTGATCCTCCTGCTGAAAGTTCCTAAATGCTAAGATTACATGTGTGTGCTACAATGTCTAGTTTCCTAGTTCTCCTTAAAACAATCTCTTTGTGTGTATGGTTCACTTCACCTTTCCAACTTTCTCTTCTCCACAGCTCAGTTAGCCAGGTTTGCTAGCCTGTAGGAGATGGTCTGTTCTATGCATCCCACTCCATGCATGTGTTCTGGGATACCATTATGCTTAGCCTTTCACCTTAGATCAGGGGATTTGAATCCAGGGGGTCAGGTTTGAAGAGTAGGTGATTTAGCCTGTGACCCATTTCCCCAATTTCCACAATTATTATTATTATTATTTTTTTAGTATGCAAAATTAAGTGGTTAACTTGAGACCATTTCAAACACTGTAGGTATTTACAGCTGTAAGCTGCCCTCGGAGTATTGCCTCCAAGGAAACTCTATGCTTTGCTATGCTGGGATTTTATTCTCTTTATAAACTTTAGAGATTTTAAAGCTGTGACTGATGTGTGTGCTGTCTAGTAGTCAGTATTTTATGGCTCTCCCCTTGCCCTAGCCGCCAGGTCTCACACTCTTTCTTTCCCACCTTTATGAAGTTCCCTGAGCCTTGGATGGTGGGAGGTTAATACAGATAACCCATATACAGCTGAGCACTCACTGTTATTTACACTTTCACTTTGACCAGTTATGAGTTTCTGCAGTAGCTACTGCCCAGTGCAAAAAGGAGCTTCTCTGACCAATGTTGAGACTATCACCAATCTCTTGGTATAAGCATAAATATTTATGATGCGGTTTGACAGTCTGATCATTTAGTAGAACAACTGTAGGTTCCCCCCTGGGGAGGAGGGGCTGGGATCTTGCCAGTCATGGGCTTTTGATCAGGTTTATGGTGCCTATTGAACAAGGCTCAGATACAATGAGAAAGCAGTTGGTTACTTCAAGAACCATCATGTCATGATTGTACCAGTATGTACAGCTTGTTAGTATGTAGTATGTGGGGTCTAGTGCTGGGTAAGACTGCTGATGTTTCTCTGTTCAAGAAGCCTACATAGCACCTTCTTCTATCAGTAGGCAAGCTAGCCATCAGGGAGAGTTTCCTGGTCAGTTTGAGGTTGATTTATTGATGTGTTACACAGAGCGTGACTGGTCTTCAGCAATAAGGATTACCTCCTAGTTGTGGTGTGCAAGCGAGAGCAATGGCAAGTGTCCTTATTTTTATAATTTCTATGTCTTATCAATAATCTGGCTTTGGTGAGTCACTGCTGTCATGTTTTCCTTTGATGATGTTCAAGTTTTTTTAGTTCTTTACAAATATTTATTACAGTAATTTATCCTGTAGTAATTCCAACATCTGGTCTTCCTTAGGGACTTATATTTACATTATGGATGAATTGGTTTCTGTATGTTTTGATTTTATTTTCTCTTTCTTTGTATATCTCTGGTTTTTGTTGAGATATGAAGTGCATAATTCTGTAATATGATAACTAGACATTGCATCCTTCCCTAACATCCCCTTCTCTCTTGAAATTTTTGTTCATGCTACTTACTTGCTTATTTAATGATGTTTCTAGACCAATTCTGAAAAGTCTTTATAAAAACTATAAAGTTTATGTAGCCAATGACGTCTCTATTTGTTTGGTGATTGATCAGCTAATGATTGGATGCAAACATCTTTAAATGCCTTAACCAATATAGTTCCATGCCTTTTGCCAAGTTGGTCTTTGCCAATCCCCCCACCTGTGTGTATGTGTGTTTGTGTGAATGTGTGCATGTGTTCATGTATGCACATGCTCATGTCTGTGCAGTGTGTTTATGTATATGTGTGTGAGTATGTGTGATTGTGTGTATGTGCATGTGTGTGTATGCTCATGTGAGTATGTATGTGTGTGTGCGCACATTTGTGTGTGCATGTGTGTGATGTGTGTTTGTGTATGTGGTGTGTGTGTGCCGTGTATGTGTGTGTCTGGTGTGAAAGTGGTATGTGTCTGTGTGTGTGATGCGTATATGTATGTCTGGGTGTGTGTAAATTTATGAGTGTGTGTTGTGATTGTGTGTGAGTTCATGTGTGTGTATACGTGTATATGTGTGAGTATGTATGTGGTGTGTGTATGCATGTGTGGTGTGTGTGTGGTGTGCTGTGTTGTGTAGGTGTGTGGTATGTATATATGTGTGTGAGCATATGTGGTGTGTATGTATATGTGTGTGTTGTTTGGTGTGTGGTGTATGAATTTGTGAGTGAGTGAGTGTGTGTGTGTGTGTTGGAGCATACATTGACTTTCACGGCAGATAATTTACAAGTTGTTTTTAGTCTTTCTTCATTTTCTACTCGAGTGAACCTCACCCTTATCCAGGGTGAAGATTACAGTGTGATGTTCTTTGGGTGTGTGACACAGAGCTACTTTAAACATGCTCTACTCATCATTTTCACGGTTGCAAGGATATTTATGACAATGTCAGCGCTTACATAGTTGTCTCTCTGCCCAGGGTTTCCTTCCAAGCTTTAGGTTAGCCATTTGTCAGCCCTACTCAAATGCTGCCTCAAGCAGCAGAAACATTAAGCTAGCACTTGTCCCCATCCCACTTTGTTTTTTGAGTTAGGGTCATGAAGTCCAGGTGACCTCTAATCCTCCTGATTAACTCTGGAGTTCGGAGATTACAGGTAGGTACCACATGCTTGGTACCCTTGCTTTTGGCAAATGCATCATAGGACATACTGGTTGTACAGGAGGAGTGTGCCGTGGTATACCAAATAAACCCTGAAAATGGAGCTTTTAGGGAATTCCAGGACAGGCCAAATTGTGATAATTCTCCTGGGAGGAGCTTCAGGATCTCCCCCTCTCTGAAGCTGTCAGGCTTCAGATTTTCACTGCTATTGTACAGTCTTTAGTCTCATGGCTTCCACTTTGAAATTTCTTTACAGTGGAAAGGGGGAAAAAGTAAAATTTTTATTTGTAGTGAAAAAGAAAAACAGCGAAAATGAAGAGCCATGGCTTATTTGAAATACTGTCTACATTTGTTCACAAAGCATTTTACAAAAAAGAAAAGTGGACCAGTGACATGGATCGGTGGGTGAAGGTGATTGCAGCCAAGCATGAAGACTTGGGTTCAATTGCCAGTATCCACGTGGTGGAAGGAGGGAAACAACTCCTGCAAGCTGTCCTCTGGCCTTTGCACTCATGTACACACACATGCACATATACATGCACACATGCATGCATGCATGTACAAACACACATTGTTCCAAAAAGTGGCATTTGTAATTTCTAAACACCACTGTAAACAATAGTAATTTCTCCACAGTGGTGGGTGAGGTCACTCTCGATGAATTTCAGAGGGTCATAGTATCTCTGCAATCCCATTTCCTTCATGTTAATTCAGCCCAGCAAGTCTAGACACACACATAATATTTCATAGGCACAGTTTGGCTCAACATTGGCAGAGTTGAACGTTTTCGTAAGAAATCAACTTCTTATTCCCGAATTGCAAATGACTGCAAGAGTTGCCTGCCTGTGGAAGGTTTAGAATAAACTCATTTGTTAGGCCCACTGCGAAGTTTTGGGTTAGGGTGGCATTTATAGGCAGCACCACCCTTGTATTTCCCAAACTTATCAGACAGTGATATAGTTCATGGAATAAAAGATGAGCAAATATATAAATGGGAAAGGAACAAACATAGAAATCTGAACATCATTAAAAAGATAAGATTACTGATAATATTTTATATTCTTGGGCAAATTTCAAGGGTGTTGGGAATTAATTCAAAGCAGTATAATTTGTATCTTCGTATTTGTTTTGTTGTTGTTCTGTCACTGTGACTGTTCCCCTCAATTGGATTGAAATGATATTGCAGATATATAGAGTTAAATCTGACATCTCAATATTTTAGCCAGTCAAATGAAAAGGTTTTGAAAATTTCAACATTATTATTTTATCCTTTGGAAGTGAAAATATTTCCTTTCTTACTCCTTTGATGCTAGTGACAAGGCCTGAGTGCTCATTAAAAATTGCTTAATGAAGTTACAGACAAATAGTTAAATGATCAAAACTGAGCATTTTGGAAGGAAGAGGCCACAGGCACCGTTTTGACTTTTCTGACCCTGGGTTGCTATGATCCCTACTTACATGAACCTTAGCTCACCTAAGGCCAAAGTGATTTTTCTCAACATTACTGCCATACAGGAATTCTTTCTCCTATGGGGTTTCTTACTTTTAAAGCATTCTACTAAATTCATTACCAGATAAGACACATATTTGTCTCAATGGCTATGTAACAAATATTTTGGAAAGGTACTGGTGGCCCAGATTTCATGGTGAATAATGGTTTTGGTGATGTGGAAAGCCATACCCATGTTTCCTCACCAGCCTTGCCATAGAAACACGTGAATGTAGCTGCTGGTTTATGGAGTGGGGAATATCCATTAGTCTCTGGTGGTTTGAGCCTACATAAATGATTCCTTAGGGCAGTGAGATGGAAAACTAGAAATCTAACTAGCTGTATGCCAGACAAGGACTAGACTTTCTTGCATAATTAACGTTTGAAGCGGGAGCATTGTTCTCGATGGCCTCTCTGCCTCGGTGGCTCACACAATGGTGAATGATGGCCGTTTGTTTATCAGGGAGTCTGAAAGTGGCCTTTGTATTATTTTTACACCTCATTGCTTCTCCATCTCTTTTCTCAAACCTCATTTAAAAGGTGTTTAGATATTTCCCCCTGCCCATCTTTCTTAATTTTACTCTGCCTCTATTGATGGCTGTGCGATTCTACAGCCTCAAAAGTATGCTTCCCAAGGTTTTGCCAATCTTCTTTAATTCAAACTTTGCTATAAAATACCTCTCATTTTTGTTTGTGAGTCTCAGTCTAGTTCATGAGAATACAGTTTTCTTGATTAGTCTGGGACAGAAGACACTTCCTAGAATATAAATTGGTGACTTACAAAATTATCTTAAATTAGCCCCTAATATGCTTATAAGCATAAAATATATGCAATATATAAGCATATATAATATATAAGCATAATATATGTAATATATAAGCATAAAATTATCTTAAATTAGCCCCTAATATGCTTATAAGCATAATAAGCATAATAATAATATGCTTATAAGCATAATAATATATGCTTAAAAGCATATATTCTTTTAAAAATATTTATTTTTATATTATGTATATGGATGTTTTGCCTGCATGTGTCTGTGCATGTGTATATAGTATACTCAAAGGCCAATGATATGGTAGAATCCTTTGGAAATGGAGTTCTAGATGTTTGTTAACTGCCATGTGGGTGCTGGGAACAGAACCAGGGTCCTCTGTAAGAGTAACAAGTCCTCTTAAGTGCCGAGTCATGTTTCCAGAACCCTAAGCACCATTCCTAGTTCTGAGTTCTGGGATTAAAGGTGTGTGCTGCCACGCTGGCTAACCTTGTTTTACTCTAAAGAGGTGTTGGCACTAATGATATCCTTAGGGTGTTTGGGGGTTTGGTTGCTACCTACCAGTATAGGCGGAGATTAGAACGTTCTAACCAGGATCTCCTGTCATTAAATTATAGGAGATCTATGGTAGCAGCACCTGTCAACATATGAGTTTCTCATTTCTTCAGACTGTTTTATACTTGTAGTACAGAGTACAAAACAGGGAAGGGATGGTAACAGTCATCTCTGGTCACATCTCACTCTACTATCTCTCCCAAAGGATAGTAGTACAGGCTATGGACTACAAGGTCGGGGAGGTAAAGTTCAAATAAGCTTAATCAAATGTATGAATTTTATTGTATTTACTTATTTGTTTACACAATACTAGGGGTTGAACCAGGGACCTCATATACACCAGGCAATTCCACTACCACTGAGCTGTAGATCCAGCCTTGAATTTGCTGGATTTAGACAGAAGTTAATTATTCTTGGAAAGTTAGGGATATATATTCGTCAGCTCTCTATCACCAATGACAAAACATCTGAAACAATCAGCTTGTAAAGAAGAAAGACTCATGGCTCATGACTTTGGAGGGTCCAGTCCATTGTAGCTTGGCTTTGTTGCTTTGGTTCCCGTGTTAAGACAAACAGGGCAAGGATTGAGTAGTCAAACAAAGTTCTTATGTCAGCATGGCCAGGGAGAGGGAGGGAGAGGGGAATGCAGGACGCTGGAAGGGAGAGGGGGGGGGAAAGGGGGATGGGGTGTAGGGTTGAAGGAGAGAAGGAGGAGAGGGGAGGGATGGAGAGAGAGAGAGAGAGAGAGAGAGAGAGAGAGAGAGAGAGAGAGAGAGAGAAGATATACAAGAAAATTCTGGAGCCCTAACATCCCCTCACTTCTCAATAGTAGCGCAGGTTTTGGACCAAGCCTTGTAACACATGGGCCCTTAGGAACATTTTAGATCTAGACTTTAGAGGATCGTTTTCTGTAGTGTATGACTTCAGTCACAAAATCAAATAGAGACAAAAGACACTGACAGGATCTAGACCCATGTTGGAAGAAGCTACTCTAAATAGAATCCGATTCTGTCAAGCAGGATGGGCCCTTTGAAAAGAACCTTCATTTTTCTGAATAAGTCTCAGATTTCCAGTGGTGACAAACTATACGTCTCAGGTAGCTTATAGTTTGGACAAATAAGTGGGACGCACTTCTTTCTCCACTGTGAGTGCTCTGAGCATGTCTGTTTCTGGGCTACCTTCAAAGTTTGTGAATGCCAACATGTTTGTCTGTATTATTCTTGGCAATGTTGGCCCTGGAGAGAGTATTTCTTGGATTGATGCTACACTGCAGGAAATGAAGGTTTCTGGCCAATGTGGTGCTGTTCCAAGGAGCTGCGCCTTCCAGAGCGAGGCTCTCTGGAAAGTGCACCGTGCCACTGCTCAGATAAACATCTATTAGCATCTCAAGGAGATCAGTTCTGATCAAGTGCTTGGAAGGAGAGCTTGAAGACACACTAGAGGCTGCAAGGTTTTCCTTTTCCTATGTACTACTCACGCAAACATTTCAGAAGTCTGGTTCTGGGAGTTCGTGTATCTTTTCCCTAGAGAAGGAAGGCGCACCTTTAGCCCATACTTGCTTTACATTGCTGCCTTTCATGCATAGGTTGATTTAGATCCCGCTGAGCTGAACTGAGCCCTTGAACATGAGTTGCTTTTGTGTGGTGAGATTTGGGTGAAGGTGTCTGGGAGAAGACAGTGATCCCCAATTATTATATTCCCATTGAAGAATGTAACACCCGTAACACCAAAACGGAAGAGATTGATATGCAGTGTGGTATGCTGCCATGGTTTCCAAACTCAGTCCTCCCAAGATCCTTGGGGCCTTCCTCAGTGCTTCTTGAAAGAGGGTTGGCCAGGACTAGTCTTCACTTTTTATGATCTGCTGTTTCTCCCTCTCATCCTCGTCACTTTCCGAGACAGGGATCTCAGGCATAGCCCCATTCTTTCAGGATATCATAGTGAATTGAAACAGACATGCCCTTGTCCTTACTCTTCTGGCCAACATTTACTGATGCCCATTGTGTGATGATACATAAGCATTGGACATGAGTTTTCTTCTGTCTCGGTGACAGAGTGATTTGTACTTCTAAGAGGTCAGTCACACTTTGGTGCCTGGCTTTGCTGCAGAGATAAAAGGTCACTCTCCTCAGAGCAGTGATAGGAGGGCTCATCTTTTAAGCCAGCCTGGTTGCTGACCCCTAGATGCTTCCTCGTGCTGCTTCATCTGGGACATTTTTTCTTGTTTAGGATAAAAATCTATGTCCCAGTGGTCTGTCTTAATTCCTCACAGTATCTTTCAGTTCTGTGCCCTCCAATTATATTGGGTTTGCCTGGATATGAATGCTTTTGGCTGAGGCTGAATAAGCTTCCTGGAAGACAGATGTTCCCGCTGTAGAAATGTAATAGAAAATCCACTGGGTATCTAATCTGCTCTGGGTTGATGCCGTGAGTCAGCTTCAGGTGCTTTGTCTTCACTATAATGTTTTCATCTACTGCTTTGAAGATAGAATGATGACTTCGGATCAGTTAAGATGCTAATGGCAACTGGTACCTCCATCGTTGGTCCTGCAGCCTTCACACTTGCTACCCTTGTCAGCCAGTCATTTCTGCCTCCTCTTCCTCAAGGACCACAGTGATAATTTCTTTAGTTGCTGTAGTAGTTATGGCCCTCTCTGAACTCATTTCTTCTTTGAGAAGAAGAAATTCTTCCTTCTATCTCCCTTCTGGTGTTTTTCACGGAAGAGCTCAGCTACATCTGATAAACACTTCTGTTTTCAACACGAGGTACTAATCACTTTTTGAATGCTTCTCTGAGGTAAGCCTCTGTGATGTGTATTTCATACAAGTAAAAATAAGGTCTACAGGCAGCTACTATGTACAGACCTGTCAGAACCAGTTACTAACATAGCAGAATACAAACAAACTACTTAGCAAATGGCCCTTCTCTTGGGAACCTGGGTAACCCTGATGCTTTGCCTATTTGGTCCCTCTTCTGAGATTTAACTCTTAGAACTTCCCATTACAAGGCTGTTGTCTCCGGGCAGTGGTGGTGCATGCCTTTAATCCCAGCACTTGGGAGGCAGAGGCAGGTGGATTTCTGAGTTCGAGGCCAGCCTGGTCTACAGAGTGAGTTCCAGGACAGCCAGGGCTACACAGAGAAACCTTGTCTCAAAAAAAAAACAAAAAACAAAAAACAAAAAATAAATACAAGGCTGTTGTCACCCTGCCACAGTGCAGGATCCCTCTCTCTCAGCTGAAGTTACATGTAGTGGTGAGTTACCCAGCGTAGGTGCTGAGATGCTGAAAATCAAACCCTGGTCCTCCAGAAGAGCAGTATGTGCTCTTAACTGCTGAGCTATTTCTTCTGCCCTCTCTCCTTAATGTTTGTTAATTTCCTGAGGACCAAATACTTTGTTCATTCCAACATTAGGTATCTGTAGCCTTCTGGGAGTGAAAAGTGTCATATTAGAAAATGAGCATCAAATTCACATCAGCCCCATGATAACTTTTGAACAGTTCCCTTGACCAGGGCTAAAGTTTATCATTTTCTTGAGATTGATCTGACTCTTGAAGTTTTGAGGTGGGAGTAACTGCCTATTTAAGAATATTCACCCTCACGTCACTATGAAAAAGTCCTACTTCTGGGTAAGTCTTCCCAATCACTTCATTGTTTATTGGTTGGTAGTGTGAAGTAGAGGCAACTGGCTTCCGAAAATTAAGATTTGTCTTTTCCATTTAAAGTTTTTGTCTTTTGCAGAGGAATTAATTTATATTGTACACATTAACTCTGGAGTGAAATTTCCAGAACCCTGCAAACAAATAGAATGAACTCACTTCTGTGTGTCAGTGTGTGGCTTTATGGATGGAATGAATGGGCATGTGCCCACTGCAGCCCATCTCTTCCTCTCCTGTCTGAACACTCCCCCTGCCTTTAATGGAAGATGCTCGTGTAATCTAGAGGTGATTGTTCACTGTACCAGAACTGATGTGCTGCGTTTTGACCAAATGACTAAGTTTGCAAGTAGACTATTTATGTGAAGTGTGAGCAGTGCTTCTCCACCAAAGTGCATTGTTAATGATCTACTTTAAGAGAAAGTGGGTTTAGAAGTAGCTGCCCAGGAATTTGATTGGCTGGCACCCGTGCCTCATCCTATAATTACCCAATAAAGCATAAGGGCTTTGTTGGCACATTTGTTCAAGCCTGTCATGTCAGACCAGCTGCCACCCAGCCTTCTAAGTCCACTTCTAATACCCTCTTTAAATTCTCCGTGGACAAATTTAGTGCCTATACACCTTTAAAAAATCTGTGTGAAGAAATTTGTAATTCATGCACTTAAAATTTCACGATAAAATGTTAACTTAAAAAATTGATAGCTTTCCCACTAAATTATAAAAATCATGATCTGAACTAAGCTGTTAGGTTAGTTTCTAAAACGTGTTTCATTTCTTAGTACATTTAGGACTTACACACACACACACACACACACACACACACACACACACAAAGCAGATGTAATGTAACCTAAAAGTTGCAAACTGTGAATCTTTTCTTGAAACCAATACTTGAAACTAGTGGGAACAATGCACTTAACAACATTAAGAAAATGTAGGCAGAAGTAATTTGGTTGTTGGTGTTAGGAATTAATCTGTCCATTTCCTATGGTAAATAAATTAATCATGTCAGATTAAGAAGAAGTACACATTAGGTATGGTCTTTTTCAATTACTTTATGATCCTAAAGCTGTGTCCTAAGGAGGGACAGGAGAGTTTTGAAGCGGGTTCTAGTGAATTTATGGACATCCCTTGGAATCTGTTGATCTAAGAACACCCATGGATTCACAAGTCTGTAGGTCCTTAACTACCTTTTGCAAAATGGTGTAAGATCTGCATCCATGCATCATCTAGCCTTGTGCTTAAGGTCATCTCTGAAAGACTTATAACACCCACTCCACTGTGAGTGCCATGTAGAAAGCTGTTTTATTGTATTGTGTAGGAGCTAATGAGAAAACACATTTCACATTCTGACCCATGGTAGGTTGGATCCCTGGAAGTACAGCTCCCAGATCCAGAGTTCTGACTGTGGATCAGTCAAGGAAAAGGTTCTCAGCACTACAGGCATTTTAGGCCTTCCGTGCGTGCTTCAGCGCTCCTACTAAGATCTCAGTTACATTGTTTTATTAGCTAGGGGATGACTAGATGGCATTCTATCATTAGTTGTATGACATCCAGAATGAGTGTCCTGCTTTGTTGGAGGGTGTGGGCACTATGTTGGCATTGTCCAATCTGTCATGTGATTAAGTATATGTGGAGACATGGGCATACTGAATAAAAGATGAGGACAAACACTGGCTAAAAGAAGTTAGCTCTTTTAGTGCCTGGCTGGACCTTCCATAAAAGAAAAGGCATGGCTATAGCACGAGTCTCTGCATCAGTGTGAAGTGAAAATCTGGTGTGTCTCTGGCAGAACTTCGGCTCTATGGGGAAGGGAATGTTGGCAAAGGGCTAACATGGAACAGAAGAAATTAAATGCACTTGACAGTAATTGGCTGAAGAAAATTCAGGAGATGAGATTGCAACAGAGCACAACAAAATAACACAATTAAAGGCACATTAGCCATATGTCTCCATCACATGCGGAACACAGCAACAGGAGTGACCAGGTGACGGCCTTCACCCCGACACTGGAAAGCAGATGACAGGACTGTGGGGTATTGCAAACTAAAGATGGAAAATGCATTAAAAAGTGAAGGTCAAGGGATAGTAGTAGCTGCACCCAGAAACTGCCGAGGACTTGATAAATAAGGGTGGCTTGCGATACCAATCCTGCAATACCTGATGCATACGGGCGGATCCTACAGATTCAGCAAAAATTCAAAATAGTTATTAGATCTGAACATGACTCTTCATCATGTCTCTTTTGTGTATGCACATATTTGTGTGGGGAGCAGTTGAATGCACTGCCCTTCCTTGGAAGGGCGAACACATTTCCATGACCACTGAACCTGTCTGGCACATGTTCTAA
This sequence comes from Rhynchomys soricoides, assembly GCA_019843965.1. NCBI lineage: Eukaryota > Metazoa > Chordata > Mammalia > Rodentia > Muridae > Rhynchomys > Rhynchomys soricoides. Next base: position 15,671,688 of record JADRCH010000012.1, read on the forward strand.
CCACAGTCTGGGTCACTGCTTTGCAGAGTGTGGTTTGCACATTTTCCTCTGGTGCATAGATCTTTTAGGCAGGCACTGTGTCCTCAGAATCTAACCTAGAGCCTAGTTCCCAGTGACCACTCCATAGTCAGGGAATAAGTAGTTGCTTCTGAGATTGTGTGTCTTCGTCTAGACCTCCTGTTGAGTAGAGTCCTTATGTGGTTTTATTTTCGTGCCCATGAGATTCATACTTGTTCTATAGTTGTTTCTAAACTGTCCATAGAAGTAAAGTACATGTGTAATAAACAAAGAAAGGCTGAACAAAGCAGTTTCATTTTAAGATATAACCCCCGCCCCCAAGCAGATATTCTATTAGTAGTGACAGGGCAAAAAATTTAGTTATGAATGCATTTCTAAAATATGCATAGAGGTATAGATGAATCTTATGGAAAACTCTGAGATCTGTCTGTCTGTCTGTCTGTCTATCTATCTATCTATCCTTCCTCTCTTCTTTGCCTCCGTCTTGTCTCTTCTACCCTTCTCTCTTCCTCTTCTCCTGTCCTTCCCTCTCTCCTTTCATCTTTCATCTTCTCTTCTTTTGTGGGCCTTGCACATATTAGGTTATTGCTCTGACATTGAGCTGGGTACCTACTGAGTCTTGCCATGTGCTTATTTGTTCAAATGTATTATTCGTAAGCCTATTAAGGGTGTTTGGAGACTTCAGAGGCTAGCTTACTGTTTTCCTAGCTAGTTATCACCTGCTGTCTAGACTAATTGCTGCCACAAGAGGTTGGCTAATTTGCATCCCTAACTACCCCTTGGATGGTGCTCTGGGGGAGTGAGGAAAAGTATAGGAGTCCTGACTTCTCTTTGGCTGTACTATCTTTGAGGCCCATGCTTCAGATGTTCCTCCCTTAGCTTTTCTGACTTCCTTAGGCAGGATCAGCCCTCTGCTCTCAGTATTGCTGTCTTGGAAATCTTTGCTTGTCACTATTGTCTTCTGTACCCTAGCCTAGTCTTCTACAGTTTTTCTCCAGGACCTCAGCCCTGGCCTGTCTGCCTTTTATCATCCAAGTATGATTTTTGTATCTTTCTGAACAGCTATTCCATTAGTCTCCCATATGTCAGCTCAGAAGGTTCTTCTTCCTTGGTTCATGTCAGAACAATCAATGGTTCTATATTTAACTTTTAAGCCAAGGCCCTGGGCCTGGTGTAATAAGATGATGATGATGATGATGATGATGATGATGATGATGATGATGATGATAGTGTCTCTCCTTTCCTCTTAAGATGAAGGCACTCCTTAAATTCTATTGAAGATAAAAACCACAGAAGTTCTCTGCCAGTCTCTCTCTTGGAGAGTTTATCAAAGGAGGATGTGAGCAGTACCTCTGTGGCCTCCACATCAGGGAAAGAAGCATTGCTGCTCTCTTCTTCCTGGGGCTGATAAGGAAGGATCTTCCCATGGGTCTCAGTCTTGTCTAGTAAGCACTTCCCAAAGCACAGGTCAGCTTCTGCTTCATGGACTGGATCTAAGGCTCTCTAGGTAGGTGCATTCTTTCACATTTTAATCCTTAAAATTAAGTCAGGTTAATATGAGTATTGGAGAATTAAAAATTTTAAGGTTTATTCATCTTATGTGTATGAGTGTTTTTTCTCTGCACGTATGCATGTGCACCATGTGTATGCCTGGGACTTTGTAGAGGTCAGAAGACAGCACTGGATCCCCTGGAACTGGAGTTATGGATAGATAAGTGTCATTATGCAGATGTTAGCCACTAAACCTAGGTCCTCCACAAGAACAGCAAATGCTCTTAACCACTAAGCTAACTCCAATTCTCCAGCTCTAATAGAATTTTTTTTATTGATAACAAATCATACATTTATTTTAATTTGTTAATTTATATAGCCTGATTATTTATTGCAGATGAAAGCAAATTTTGCATACTAATGAGATGGGTGGCTTGTTTATTTTTACATAGAGAATTAAATCTTGGCTGAGTAATGAAACATATAGCGGCACATCTTTAACTGTTTTTGGAGTTGACCAGTAATTTGACTTTATAAGTATAAATGCTGAGAATGCCATTTTATATAAATATGTAGAAGTTTGTTTGGGACATTTCAGAAACTGAGAATTCTATCCTAATCTTAAGGTAAAATTCATTGAACATTTTTCTTTTTCATGAAATAAGTCAGTAACTCAAAGAGCAGCTTTCAAAATCAAACATTCAAGCATCAAACAATCTGAGGATAGACTAATTTGATGCTCACAAGCTGAAGAATGGAGATAGGAAAATATGAAAAGTCTTTGTTTTCTGTAATCAAGCCATCATGTTTCTGTAAGAGCAGAAAACTTTGCATATCCTGAAAAAATACTGGGCTTCATTATAGAATAATCTCAAAGCTGAGCTGGGGCTTTAGCAGACAGCACTCAATAGTGTTGCATGGTATGGTAGCCTATGAACTGCACATGTGCAGATTGTACATGCAGACCCAAGGCTGCAGTGCAGATATATGCTGGTGATGGACACAGTGCCCATGTGCACCTTGTGTGTGAGGACCCAGGGCTGCCATGTAGTTGGTGATGGTGATATACACAGAACATGTGTGCACATTGTGTGTGAGGACCCAAGGCTGCAGTGCAGTTGTGTGATGGTGGTGTACACAGTACATGTGTGCACATTGTATGTGCAGACCCATGGCTGCAGTGCAGTTGTGTGATGGTGGTGTATGCAGTACATGTGTGCATACTGTGTGTGAGGACCCAGGGCTGCCGTGCAGTTGGTGATGGTGATGTACACAGAACATGTGTGCACATTGTGTGTGTGGACCCAGGGCTGCAGTGCAGTTGGTGATGGTGGTCTATGCCATGCATATGTGTACATTGTGTGCGGACCCAGGGCTGCAGTGCAGTTGGTGATGGTGGTGTACACAGAACATGTGTGCACCTTGTTTGTGAGGACCCAGGGCTGCAATGCAGTTGGTGATGGTGGTCTATGCCATGCATATGTGTACATTGTGTGCAGGCCCAGGACTGCAGTGCAGTTGGTGATGGTGGTCTATGCAGTGCATGTGTGGAACAATGAGACCATTTCTGCCATTAACACCACAGATTTATTCTGCATTTAATTTGAGTTAAAGTTTTGGTTGCACCTTCTGAAACCTTTTACAGTTGCCAATTTTTTTTTCACCATACATTCAGTTATGTGATCCTGTGGAAACATTTTTCAGAGACCGAAAATATAGCTTTCCTTGCATGTTGCTAAAACAGACAAACAAATGAAAAAAAATAAAGCCCCATACAAACAAAAACTCCACTTGAAATCCTAGTGAATGTGATATGAGAAAAAGGCATGTTAAGTCTGCATGCTTTATGTGTGCATATGTATGTTTTATGTATGCTTTATGTGGAAGGTGTGGTTGAAGGTTGGGGCCCTGACTGATCTCTTCAACTGGGTACATGGGAAGGGCCATCCCTTGCACCAAGTTGCAGACGAGAGTGAGGTCTGCAGGTCTGGAATACAATTCTTCCATCAAAGGAGGCTAGGAAGACATCTAAGCCATCTGTCTCAGCTCTTACCCATTTTCACAAAACTTTGATTTCAGTTCTAATCAATGGAAATTTTAGCTTTGTCTCTGAGGTTAGGGATTTGAAGTCAGGATTTCAGATATGTAGAAGTTTCTATTATTCATTTCATTTCATTTCATAAGTTTCATTTTTGTACTTTCTCCTCCTAAGAATGTATAGTTTTGCATCTCTATAAAAATTAAATCCATGCTGGGGCATTCTCAGGCTTAGGATTTAGCCATGGAATTAGGGGAGGGTCCTAAAGCATTCCATAGGTTCTGAGCTGATAGGTCACTCTTGAAAGGTGTTAATTTGCTTCTCCAGCTCTGAATTGTTTTGTAGGCATATTAATTGCTTGGTGGATAGAATTAGAACATTTTAGGTTTCAAAGATTGGAATGTCTGATAAACAAATAGCTTGATCACCACAGAATGCTCATTGTGATTACAATCAAAGACAGGCAGGGCTTTACGCTCTAAATTCTAAGCAACGGCTTTCAAAATAAGCAGCTCAAATGAAATATGCTTTCTTTCAACAGCTAAATCATTGTGGGGGTACAAATATTTCTTGACCCTCGTATGCAAGATCACAGGAAAAGGCAGCATTCCAAACCAGGAAGATGCTTTGGTCCAACTGCTGTATCTATTGATTGTTATAATGATTACTTTTAAGGGGGCTTTCTTAGGGACCACTGCTGTGGTGTGGAAGGCTCCTCTGCCCTCCGTTTCACTTGACCTTCCTGGGAGTGGGGGTTGTTGTTCTGGCTGCACCTCTGTGCCAGCTGAGAAGAAGGGGTGCAGAGCAGTATAGTGCTTGGGACAGATCATCTGGTGTAGCTGTACTTCTGAGTGAGCTGGTACCAGGTGCAGGATGGACTCTCTATGGATGTTGTCATTAAGAGTGTGGTCATCTTCCAGCAGTCAGTGCTGGTCTGGCCTTCCTTGTCTTGAATCTTGGTCTTGATGTTTTCTACGATGTCACTGGGCTTGACCTCAAGGGTGATGGTCTTGCTTGCAATGGTCTTTAGGAAAATGAAGGGTTGACAGTCTCATTGAAGAAAAGTCTTTAGGGTTGTGAGATCAGGTTCCATGTACCCCAGGCAGACCTTCAACTCACTATACAGCCAAGGATGACCTTAAAGTCTTAAGCTTCCTCTTCTGCATCCTAAGTGATAGGATTACAGACATGCATGCCTTGTCTGTAAATGATTAGCACCATTCTGATTGGATTTAAGGCCTGCTCCACAGGACAGTATCTATGCCTGGTACCTTTACCTAGACTGAGAAATTGGCTTAGAGGGTCATGGGCCATGTGGGGAGAACCTACTACTGTTATTCTGCTAAATGAATGCAGCGTTACATTGACCACTAATGACTTGTAATAGATTAATACATCTCTCCATCTTCAGCACAACAGTGTTTCTCTGCAGGAGATGATACTTAACATAGAGATCCACAACTGAACATGTTTCAGAGAGTGAGAGACAGTGGAGTGCTCTGACCTAAATGGGACATCTATACCATCGCCCTTTTCCCAAAGGGATGAAAGATGATTAAGAGAGTCAGTGGATGAGTACAAATGAAACCGTGTTTTCCAGACACATGAGCTCCCAGTGATGGTGACACTGGGTGAGATTCTAAAATACATGTGGGAGAGATCACGAAGCTCCACCCCTAGCTGAAGAGCTACCAGCAATTGATTCTGCCAGTTTTCTTCAGGAATGTGTGACATGAGAAGCTGCTCATGCTCCATCAATTGGTCATAGGCACATAGACTAAAGGGTCAAAAAGCAAAAACTAAAAGCAACAAAGTTGCACAGCATATGTGGTTGGGAAGGATGGGGAGGGATTATAAAGGCAGAAGGGGGCATATTAGATCAAAACACATTATGTCCATGCATGGAATTCTCAGAATTGTTTTTTATCCACTGGGAACCCTCCGGGTACTCTGAGATTGAAAATATGTCTCCACTAATTTAATCACTGTAAGATTCATGTATAGATATAATAATATTATAATTTAAGGAAAGGAACTATGGACAGGGATGTAGGTGTCCTACGTAAAATGACAAATGTAGTGTGCAAGGTCTTTCTGACAACCATGCTTGCACTCTGAAGCCCTTTACCCCACTGTCTTTAATAATTGCTTATTCCAATAATAGTCGCCTGTTAAAAGCTAAGAATATTACATCTGCCATCTCTCTTTTAAGGAAAGATTTAATATTTTTATTAATACATATAAATATAAGCCACATGTATGTGGGAGCCCATAGAGGCCAGAAGAGGGTAAATGACCCCCGGATCTGGAAGTCCAGATAGTTATTAGGCACCTGACATAGATGCTGGGAACTGAACTCAGGTCCTCTGAAAGAGTAAGAAGTGCTTTTAACCCTTTGAGCTCTAACCAGTTAACTTTAGTACAACAGAATTCCTGAGATGAGGTAATGAGTAGAGACTGACAATTCTTTTCTCATGGTTTTGGAGGCCGGGGAGTCCAAGATCAAGGTGCCAGCTTCTGGTGTTTGCTGGGAGTCTTTTTGGCAGTAGGCTGAGTCCAGGTACTCGATCTGCACACAATAGAAGCATCAGGGGCCCAACAGCCCCCCCTCTAAGTCCTGTGTTAGGGCTCTGTTTCCTCCTAAGCCTGCTCTCCTAACACCCACCTCTTCATCTCTTAGTCTCCTTGACAATTCAGTTCCAACGTTAGAATACTGGGAGGTACACTCAGATGACAGCATTTTGTTAGATAAAATCGTATTTTATTATTACATTTTATTTTCTTTGACATCTGTCTTTATATAGCTCCGTTTCACTTCACACTCAGGATCCTCCTGTCTCTTTCTCTTGAGTGTCGGGATTATAGGTTTGTGGCATGGATGTTCAGCTTAAATATAATTTTGAAATAATTAAGAGCAATTTTGGGGCATAGGAAATGTCTTGTATGTTGCTGGGGGTGGGGTTCCACAGATGTGGAATTGTGTGAACATGCGTTAGGTTGCATACGTCAGCCTTGTTGGCTTTACTCTATGTATAGTTAAAGCCCCAAAACAATACCAGGTAGGTTGTTGTTTTTGAACCTGTTGATTGAGTTAATCGTGCACCGCAAGCTTGGCTCATGGCTGACTACAGAGAGGCACTTCGTAAATCCTTATGTTGATCGGAGGATCCGGGACACAGTGAGGTCAGAATTCTGTAAGATGGATGTTCTGGCTTCTTAAAAATAGCTTCCACTATAACTCTTCTTTTGTCTCTGCTGAGGTAAACACGGGGAGCCTTGTTCTGAGTGAGCCTGCCTTTCTGTGTTTTCTCCAAGAAACAGGATACAGTAAGACAGAAATCCAAGGGGCTGGAATCCTCCCATAATGCCCTTCTCCCACCGCTCCGAGGGAGGGAGGTATGGGTGAGCTCCATTTACACAAGCTTGCGACTTGCCTTTCATGTCAAGGAAAGGAGGGCTGTAGTCCACACACACACACACACACACACACACACACACACACACACACACACAGAGAGAGAGAGAGAGAGAGAGAGAGAGAGAGAGAGAGAGAGAGAGAAAGAGTTTAGACTTAAATTGGCACAATTATCCACTTTATAAAGAGTGTCCTTCAGAATCGTTGGGATGACCACAGTAATTGTGTATGAGCCCCATGGCAGGCACTGTGCTGTTGAAATGGAGCCCTGACGTTTTCCTAGCCATGGCTGCTTGGAGACAATAATGTATCTCTTGAGTACAGTGGAAAACTGAGTTCTTAACCAGGAATAAAAATCCCAGTGCACAGGAAGTCCTTAGGAATTGCTTGTCTTAAATTAAGGAGACATAATTATAATGTATGGCATTATTGGAAGAATCACAAAATTTTCTGGGGGCAATTTCTGTGATTATACATGATTTTTTAGAAATATGTATGAATACAAAATACTGTTGCAAATGTTAAAATTATAACTTCCATTTATTGAACACATATTATTGGTTAGACCTTTCTGAAACATTTTGTCTACGTTTTGTTACTCGGCCCTAAAGTGTCCGAATATTTCCACATGTGAACTAAAACACACAGGGTAAAAATGGCACAATAATGTTATATAGTCTACAAAGCTAACCGATTGACTAAAACTCCAAGATTGTGAAGAGTTGGAATGTTGCAG
>JADRCH010000012.1:15679395-15696493 GCA_019843965.1 Rhynchomys soricoides
ACCGATTGACTAAAACTCCAAGATTGTGAAGAGTTGGAATGTTGCAGGTAATAATGTTATATAGTCTACAAAGCTGACTGATTGACTAAAACTCCAAGATTGTGAAGAGTTGGAATGTTGCAGGTTCAGGATCCAATTATCTTGGTCCATCTTCAGTCTCCTTAATAGTTACTCATACCCCATCTTTGTGTCTGTCCTAACGTTCTCTGACTATCAGGAAACAGCTTTAAGAGTGCATTAGCTAGGGTCACTGTAAGATGAAAGTGAAGAGTATCATCAGACACCATGTGAGATCACAGCAGAGATCCTCCTCCTTTTTGTAGAACTCACCTACCTGGTGGTCCCACCAATGTATTTGGACAGTTCAGCTTTATGATTGGAGCAGTAGCCCTGACTCACAAGAGACTGAGAATGAACTATCGTGAACTCTGGCACCTGATCATCCTGATCTGCATCTAGACTGTCCCAGCCGTCACAATGTGTAGAATGCTGCTTTGGGCAGCCACAGGATGCCTGATGACACTGTGAGCTAATGTCCCCAGCCCTGGGAACAGCACCTGAACACTGTTATCAGCCAATAGAAGTCAATGGTTATGCTGGCAAGAGTCACTTGATTCAGCTTGGACAGGCTGGGGATGTTACGTGGTTTTGGGCAGGGGACTAAGCATGTGAAGATTGCTATAAACAGATACAATCAATGTAAAAGTGAATCAGAGAACTACTTTAGACTTGGACTTGTTAAACTTTGGTGGCTGTATTTGTCTTGTCTCCTTCCTTTTTCTCTTTTCTTTGTTGTAGGGAATGTAGGGTGGGTGAGAAGAAACTAAAAGAGTAAACTCTGTGGCTGAAACACACGCCTTTAAAAATAGGGACCAGATTGGAAACCAGGCTAGGCTTGAGCAAGGCAACCCTGATACTCAGAAATTTGTTTCTCTGAGTTTTATTTGTTAATGGGAAAAATGATAAAATTAAATTCAGTACTTCACCAAGGTAGTGAACACACATTTGCGAATTGTTAAAAAGGTCAAAAATGCTTCAAAATATAACTTGTAAGAAAGGGAAATCGAAAAAGCCCCAGAAATACAGGAAGATGTTCAGTTACTAACCATTCACTTGCTATTTGTCCCCTTGGCCTCAGGACCAGGAAAGTAGTATTTTCTCTCTTGGTTTGGCATAATAGAAGAACATGTTATTCAAATCCTGGATGTGTAAGTCAGGAGAAAAAGTGACATTTATCATTTAATTAGTTCTTTTGACTCAGCATACAAAATCACAGTCCACCTTTCCGAATATGTGCAAGAATGTGAGCAAATTATTAAAAAAACCCAAAAACCCTGAAGGACACCAGCAGCCTGAATTTATTTGTTGGTAGTATGTTTCCTGCTACATTTATGTGAGTAGAAACCCTGCCCACAAAGCTTTTTACCATCTTATGCACTTTGCAGAACTGATACAAAAGCCCAAATGTCTAATTTTTTCTTTTTCTTTTTTTTAAGTCATCAACATAATTTATAATTGTTAAATGCCTCTTAAATATACATGATATCTTCTGAAACTAAAAGAAATATGCACTCAACCAGTCTTTAAAATCTATTTGGAACATTAAACATGATAGAAATAGAAAACAAATCTCTTATGAAGTCCTCTATGAAAGGAAATTGTGATTAGACAGAAACCATTCCATCTCCAAGGGAGAATACACAGCCTAACTGTGGCTTAATAGAATGAATTGGGCAGTGTTCCTTCTGTTTCTATTTTGTGGAATAGATTGGAGAGTATTGGTATTAGGTCTTCTTTGAAGGTCTGATAGAATTCTGCACTGAACCTATCTGGTCCTGGGCTTTTTTTGGTTGGGAGACTTTTAATGACTGCTTCTATTTCTTTAGGGGTTATGGGACTGTTTAGATGGTTTACCTGATCCTGATTCAAGTATCTGTCTAGAAACTTGTCCATTTCCTCCAGATTTTCCAGTTTTGTTGAATAAAGGTTTCTGTAGTATGATCTGATGATTTTTGAATTTCCTCTTTCTGTTGTTATATCTCCCTTTTCATCTCTAATTTTATTAATTTGCACACTGTCTCGGTGCCCTCTGGTTAACCTGGCTAAGGGTTTATCTATCCTGTTGATTTTCTCAAAGAACCAGCTCCTGGTTTTGTTGATTCTTTGTATAGTTCTTTCCGTTTCTACTTGGTTGATTTCAGCCCTTAATTTCATGACTTCTACTCCTCTTGGGTATATTAGCTTCTTTTTGTTCTAGAGCTTTCAGGTGTGTTATTAAGCTGCTAGTGTGTGCTCCCTCCAGTTTCTTTTTGGAGGCACTCAGAGCTATGAGTTTTCCTCTTAACACTGCTTTCTTTGTGTCCCATAGGTTTGGGTATGTTGTACCATCATTAAATTCTTTAATTTCATCAAAGTCTTTAATTTCTTTCTTTATTTCTTCTTTGACCAAGTTATCATTGAGCAGGGCATTGTTCAGCTTCCATGTGTACTTGGGCTTTCTGTTGTTTTTCTTGCTATTCTTCAATAGCAAGAAATGGTCTTCATCAGCCTTAGTCCATGGTGATCTGATAGAATGCATGGGATTATTTCAATAGTCTTCTATCAGTTGAGAACTGTTTTGTGACCGATGATACAGTCAGTTTTGGAGAAGGTACCATGAGGGGTTGAGAAGAAGGTATATTCTTTTGTTTTAGAATGAAATGTTCTATAGATATCTGTTAAATCCATTTGGTTCATAACTTCTGTTAGTTTCAGTGTGCCTCTGTTTAGTTTATGTTTCCATGATCTGCCCATTGATGAGCATGGGATGTTGAAGTCTCCCACTACTATTGTATGAGGTACAATGTGTGCTTTGAGCTTTAATAATGTTTCTTTTATGAATGTGGGTGCTCTTGCATTTAGGGCATAGATGTTCAGAATTGAGAGTTCTTTTTGGTATATTTTTCCTTTGATGAGTATAAAGTATCCTTTCTTATCCTTTTTGATAACTTTTGGTTGAAAGTTGATTTTATTCAATATTAGAATGGCTACTCCAGCTTCTTTCTTGGGACCATTTACTTGGAAAATTGTTTTCCAGCCCTTTACTCTGAGGTAGTGTCTGTTTTTGACACTGAGGTACATTTCCTGTTTGCAACAAAATGCTGGGTCCTATTTACGTATCCAGTCTGTTAGACTATGTCTTTTTATTGGAGAATTGAGTCCATTGATGTTAAGAGATATTAAGGAATATTGATTGTTGCTTCCAGTTATTTTTATGTTTGTGTGGCTAATCTTTTTTTGGGTTTGTTGAAAGAAGATTACTTTCTTGCTTTTTCTAGGTGTAGTTTCCCTCCTTGTGTTGGCATTTTCTATCTATCATCTTTTGTAGGGCTGGATTTATGTAAATCTGGATATTGTGTAAATTTGTTTTTGTCATGGAATAGAATATCTTGGTTTCTCCATCTATGGTAATTGACAGTTTTGTTGGGCTGGCATTTGTGTTCTCTTAGAGTCTGTATGAGGTCTGCCCAGGATCTTCTAGCTTTCATACTCTCTTGTGAGAAGTCTGGTGTAATTCTGATAGGTCTACCTTTATATGTTACTTAACCTTTTTCCCCTTACTGCTTTTAATACTCTTTCTTTGTTTTGTGCATTTGGTATTTTGATTATTACATGACAGGAGGAATTTCTTTTCTGGTCCAATCTATTTGCAGTTCTGTAGGCTTCTTGTATGTTTATGTGCATTTCTTTCTTTAGGTTAGAGAAGTTTTCTTCTATAATTTTGTTGAAGATATTTATAAATGGCCTTTTAAGTTGAGAATCTTTACTCTCTTCAATACCTATTATTCTTAAGTTTGGTCTTTTCATTGTGTTCTGAATTTCCTGGATGTTTTGGGTTAGGAGCTTTTTGCATTTTGCATTTTCTTTGACTGCTGTGTCAATGCCTATGGTATCTTCTGTATCTATGGTATCTATGCAATGTCTATGGTATCTTTTGCACCTGAGAGTCTCTCTTCTGTCTCTTGTATTCTGTTGGTGATGCTTGCATCTATGAGTCCTGAACTCTTTCCTAGGTTTTCTAACTCCAGGGTTGTCTCCCTTTGTGATTTCTTTATTGTTTCTATTTCCATTTTTAGATCCTGTATGGTTTTTTTTCCAATTCCTTCTCCTGTTTGGTTGTGTTTTCCTGCAATTCTTTAAGGAATTTTTTGTTTCCTCTTTAAGAGCTTCTAACTGTTTACCTGTGTTCTTTTGAATTTCTTTAAGAAAGTTATTTATTTCCTTCTTAAAATCTTCTATCATCCTCTTGAGATGTGATTTTAAGTCCAAGTCTTCCTTTTCTGGTGTGTTGGGATATCCATGGCTCGCTGTGGTGGTAGAACTGGGTTCTGTTGATGCCAAGTAGCCTTGGTTTCTGTTCTTTATGTTCTTGCCCTTGACTTTTGCCACCTGGTTTTCTCTGGTGTTAGCTGGTCTTGCTGTCTCTGACCGTGGCTTGTCCCTCCTGCAAGCCTGTGTGTCAGTACCCCTGGGAGACCAGTTCTCTCTGGAATTGGGTATGGAGAGCTGTGGCACAGGATCAGCTCTGGGGTGCAGACAGAAACCAGGAGGATCCTGTCCCAGGCTGCTCCTTGGTTCCTGTTTCCTGAGGACTCTGGGAGGGTCCCTTTTGGGCTAGGAATTTGAGCAACAGGGGTGGTCTTCCCTGTGCTCACAGGTGTGTTGGCACTCCTGGGAGACCAGTTCTCCCAGTGGTATTTGGGTATGGAGCACAGTGGCACAGGATCAGCTCCTAATTCTTTTCTTGTGTATATTAGTTCCAAGAGTATTTTGAGATTTAAACATATCACAATGTTCTGTCTCTGCTGCTAACATAACAGCAGCTGATCCTAGTAGGAACAAGGAAGATTTAATAGTTTGGGCTGGAGATAGATTTTTGGGTCTATTATTAATATTTTTGGAAGGAGATCAAGGGTGAAGTTTGCCTGTATTAAGAATTCTTATCTGGATAGCATTTTAGAACCTAATGAAATTAAATTAATAAAAATAACTGAATGGATCAACTTGATCCTGTGAGATTGTAGAGTAGAAGACCTGGCTCCCTTTGTTGTCATATGTTTCAGAATGGTGTAGAGTGGAATTCCCAGAGGGTGCGATATGCTGTCTATCAGAGCCACCAGAAACAGCAGGAAAGTTAATGCTCTACGGAACCATCTAGTGACCTTCCACATGATAGTGCATGGCTTAAGGCTCCATCTTTCTCCAGGGACTGGAGTTGCTTCCTCTTTTCAGTATCTGGCTCTCAGGCTGAAGCACTCTTCAACTCAACCTGCCTCAAGTCTTCAGAGCCTTCCCACAGGAGGAGGCTGGGTGTCTCAGCTCCTTCCTCGCTCTCAGATTCTTGGACATATATCTCCAACCTTTGGGGCAACTCTACACTCTTTTTACTAAATCATATCGTACTGGAGAATGAGACCTGTGTTTGATATCTATATATCGTACATTATAGGTTAAGTGTCTAATGCAGGCATTAGGAATAGCAGCACATGTCCCCAGTCCTCAGTAGTAGAGCTAGGATTAGCAAGAGCTAGGATTAGCAGGATAAATGGACTCTAATTGTGGCTACATTGACACGGATCCTCTTTTATCATATAAGTCTGCAGTTTCTACATCACCTTGATGGTGGGTGGATCTGGGCGGGCTGTAGTATCAGTTGGAGAAGGGAACAAGCATGAGGTTGAACAGTCAACTCAAGAACCAGCCTAGGTTGGTCTCATTTGGTTTAAGTTCTAAAGAGCTGCACCCAGTCTGAGGATATCATGTGACCACCAATTCCTTAATCTCTACTGCAGCCAGGAAGTGGGTTTGGTGAGCAAACCATTCTCTTGATTTTCCAGGTAAGGAGACTCTGTGGGCTAGTGCCTACAGAATGACATTGGATGGCTTAGAAAATGACAGGAATTGCTCCCTCCTGTGTCTGCATTCACAATATGAAAATTGCAAATTAGAGAGACTTTGGCAACTCTAAGTTTTGCACTTCTAATTTTTTATAACTTTTGGGGTATAATAAAGGTCATCCAATTTTTCAGATTCATCCATCTAAACTTTTTTTGGTCCATCTGTTTTTGTCCTGGCAGGCACAGTAGAAAATGCCTCATTTCAGAGCGGCTTCACTGCTCTTCCAGAACACGGAGAAGAGAGCACTCAGAATTATTATTAATTTCTAAATTAAATGGGCCAGGTCTTATGCCGTCCTAAAAATGGAAACATTCCCCTCCCCAAACTATACAGGGGGTAAGAGTCCAGTGTGGCTTGTGGGAGAGGAGCTGTCAACGTCTTTGCATGAAAAGACAATTAACTGTTGGTGAAGCTGGCAGTGGGGCCCTGGAGAAGGGGGAGGAGCAGGAGATGAGAGGGTCAGGTTGTGATTCCCTTCGGCAGTCCATGTGGCTCTTTGCTGGCAGCGTGCCCCTCGATGTCAGAGCGAGCTGAGTGAGCCAGACATGGTGCAGTGTGGGGAGAATATGCAGTACTGAGGCTGAGCTCTTGGCGATTTTCTTCCGTTGCCTCGTTTCTTGTTTTTAAATAAAGACAGTTTTGAAGGCACGGGAACTTAGCACAGGATAACCTCCAGCAAATTATTTTTTTCAGGAGGCTGTGTCAAACCCTGGAGTGATATTTTTGGATATAGAGTAAAGTACAAAATTGGAGTTGAAAAGGGACAAAGCTAGCTGAGGTTAACTATTATTATCAAAACTTGGCTGAATTCGAGCTTTGTCCTCAGATGCAATAAGTGGAGCTGGTCATTTGGAACCAGCCAGAGAAGCAAGGCCAACAAGTCTCCAGGTACTTGTTCTTGGCTCTGTCCTCAACTTGCTCCATGCCCTTGGGAGAGATACTTCAAGTCAGGAGAAAGGGAGAGAGAGAGAGAGAGAGAGAGAGAGAGAGAGAGAGAGAGAGAGAGCGCTACCAAAAGGTACCCAGAAAAGTGTGACATTTAATCAAGCTCTGTGAAGCTTTGCTGATGTTTCTGATGTTTCTCCCACTCTCCTTTGCCTGACAAATGATCCCAAGCAGGAGGTTGCCAGGAAAAGGAGGAAGAAACATAGTAATTAGCACTAGGCATCTCTGCATAATTAAGTACAAAGGCTGTCAAGGTCATCTGGTCCTGATGTTTACCTCTTGGGGTAACAATTCTACAGTGTGATTGAATCCTTTCGTCTAACTTTACAGACTATACAGCCAATAGTTCAGAGCTCATATGTCTGTAACAGTCTGTACTGTGCTTGGCTGCAGTGTGAAGGCTTCAACCTGCCCAAGGCATTGTGCTGAGTGGTTTGTAGGTACTAACCCATTTGGTTGTTACAACAGACTTAGGAATAGATGGTTTTAAAATTGTGTTTGCTGTTCTAGAAATTAACGATTGCTTTTTTTTTTTGCCTTAATTGGAATAATAACGAGTTTACAGAAAAGTGGCAAGATAGAAGCAGGTTTTTTTTTTTCCCCCTTGAACCATCTGAGAGCAAGCTGCAGACATGATGCTTCACTGTTGCAGAACATCTTATCAAGTGTATTCACCTCAGCAGCCCTCATTTTCACAGAGACGACATGACAGCTGGGGAACCCATAGGCCCTGGGCTGTGTGCTGTGCTTAGTCACCATGCCTTTGGAAACCTGCCCTGTCTGGAACAGTTCTCCACTTTGCTTTTTATTTGGTGGCCTTGGTTCCTCTAAAGAGGACATGCGAGTGGTGTGTGTGTGTGTGTGTGTGCCCTTGTGTGTGTTTTTCTTTTTCCTTTTTCAGACCGTGGCTCTTTATGTAGCCCAACCTGGTCTCAGATGCCCAACTCTCATCCTTCAGGACACTGAGAGCTGGAATTACAACCTGTTCTAAACAATAGTTCTGAGCCATCATTCCTCATGGTGAGATTCAGGTTCTGAATATTTTTTTAAAGGATCACCTAAGTACTGATTGTGTTATCATTGGCTCCTATCAAGTGGCACATAATTTTGTTTGTCCCCTTGCTGAGCTACTAATCTTCATTGTGTGCTTGTTGTGAGTCTGTACATGGGGGCTGCCAAGGCCACAAGTGTAGGTCAGAGGCTGACGTTGGTATCTTGCTCTTTTACTTGCCTCTTTACTCTAGGAGACAGGCTCTTTTACTGAACATGGAGCTCGCTCATCAATTCACTAGCCTGGCCAGCCTCTGTTTTCACTCCTCATCACTGGGACTGTCGCCTTGATCTGTCTGTCTGTCACTCCTGGTTTTGTACCTGGGTACTGACGATCAGAACGTAGATCCTCATGCTTGTGAAACAAGTGCATTATCCACCAAGCCACCTTCCCAGGCCTTTGTAATACTAACCTTGAGCCCTAGAGATCCCGAGATCCCATCCCGACAGACAGGCCTATTGTAAAGCTACTTTGCCCTGTTTGTGATCAGTAAGTGAATGGTGGGGAAATAATTGAGCTTCTAGAAATAATTCCCATGAGATAATGGAAATAATCTCCTACCAAACTTTCACCCACTAGTTGTGAGGCCATTAATGTTTCTCACTGAAACAATGTTGATTTTCTTCTTTCACATTGCTTTTACAATAATCAGATGACATTTTGTTGTAAGCAAAGTCTTTCTCCTCTCTTGATCCATCCATCCATCCATCCATCCATCCATCCATCCATCCATATCTATACTGGATAGATGCTAAGATTCTTTTCCCCCTCAATGACTTACAGCCTATTACTACCTTGGTGTCTTGATCACTCATGACACCAGGTTTTTCCAGTGAGAATCCCTTTGTGTTCTGCTGTCAGGGTATTCTTTAAGCAAAGGATGCTCCAGACTAGTTTGTTTTTTCCTAGCCCCAGCCAGGCCATCAGCTACTTCTGTACTAAGCCCGGAATCATTTTACTGGAACATTGTATTTAGACATTGGTACTTGGTTGCTGGGAGGGAACATTTTTATGGGGTCACTTCATTTAGGAAATACATGAAGATATATATCTGTGCTTACAGCTATAGGTTCACAGTATTTTTCTTCCTGGCTCCCATTTTCCCCCTTTTATACCCATTAAAATGTGCCAATGCTCCCAGCATCCCTGCATCCTTCTACAGGAAGGGCTCCAATACACTGTGCAGATGCCACACCACTCAGTGTCTCATTTACAGATCAAGTGTCTTCCAGATTGAATTGTTCAGGGAGAGAGAGAGAGAGAGAGAGAGAGAGAGAGCGAGCAGAGGAGAGATGAAAGAGAAATTTGCTTGAAATTTAAAACACATTTTTTAAAGCTCATGGTGTTTGGTTGAGTTACCCCACTACTCCTTGCTTTCCACTGAAAAACAATGTCTCTTTTATATATGAGAAAGAGGTTATATGCTCTTCTCTGGAGTCGATGTCAATGAAAGCAGCTTGTTCTATCTTGGATACATTAGTCTGTGTCAAATGTCAGTGACCCTCAAATATTTGTGACTTAGACAAGATAAAATTTTATGAGTAGCTATGCATTTATTTTTAAAGTATATATTTAACTTATATAACATATTATGTATTGTGTATATTATATAATCTCTCTTTCTCTCTAGCATGTTTGTGTGTATACAGTTACATATGTTCGTGTGTACATTGAGGCCAAAGGACAGCCTAAGCTATTGTTTTTCTGGTGTTGTCTGCCTTGTTTTCATTTTAAAAATTTGTTGTGTGGCTTAGTGTCTCATGACATGTGTATGTCAGTGGTCAGAGGTCAACTTGGCAGAGTCAGCTGTCCACTATTACCTATGCGTGGGTCCTGGAAATCAAACTCAGGTCTCATCAGGTTTGTGCAGCAAAGTACCTCTATTCCTGAGCCATCTCACTGGTACCACCAGTTTTTGAGACAGGGTTTTGTATTGCCCTGCAACTCATCAAGTAGGCTAGACTGGCTTGTCAATGAGCTGCAGGGATCTTCTTGTCTCCATATTCTCAGTGCTGGGGTATTGGTACATGTGACTGTCTAGCTTACTTGGGTTCTAGAGGACTGAATTCACATCATAACGCTTTCAAGATAAATATTTTACCAACTGTGCTATTAGCCCACCCCTGGTAGTCTAATTTTAAACCTCTACTACTCTACCTGTATCTTGATAGTCTGGCTAACTCTAGTTGTCGAAACAAATGCAGACATAAATACAATAAGTCTTAACAGTCACAGTTGCTCTTCATGTTTTCTACATACTGTTTTATAAGGATTATACTTCATTTAAAACTTAGCAGTGCTATCCTCGGTTAAATTAAACTGATACCTAAAAAAGAGTAAAAGACAATCAGATGTTAACCAACAGTTACACTTTCCATAGTTTGCCCAGACAAAACCATGGACTTGGAGCTTTCTGTGTTATGTCTCTCTCTCTCTCCCCTCCTTCCTTCCCTCCCTTCTCCCTTTCCCTCCCCCTTCCCCCTTCTCTCTTGATTCATCACACTGTAGTTAGAAGATGCAGAATGAAATATTAGCAAGCACCCAAACTGAGAAGGGTTAGGCCAGTTCAGAGCAGGCCAGAATCTAGAAGGAGGAACCTACATTTAGGATTGCAACCAGAATGCTTTTAGAGTTGTTTTAATTACAGATGCCCATGGACTTTAAACACACGGCCTCAAATGCTTATGCATGCTCTTATGTAAAATAATTTCATAAATGGACACATCATGTGCTGTTGTGCATATTGCCTTGAAACACAAACAAATCACCCGACAGAATTCTTTCCTAAAATAAAATGCCTTGAGAACTTTGGAGACAGACTGGCCTGGTGGCCTACTTAGATGCCACGTTTGGGGCAGCCATCAATGAGAACTTACTACTGCCTCCTGTGTCTGCTTCCGATCTGGAAGATGAAATTGTAGTATCAATTTACAGGTCTTACTCAAGAGCGTTACTAAC
Source organism: Rhynchomys soricoides (assembly GCA_019843965.1). Classification (NCBI taxonomy): domain Eukaryota; kingdom Metazoa; phylum Chordata; class Mammalia; order Rodentia; family Muridae; genus Rhynchomys; species Rhynchomys soricoides. The sequence continues at coordinate 15,690,287 of JADRCH010000012.1, forward strand.
TGAAGTGGGGCTCATCACGGATGAGGATGGGAGATGTTCTTTCTAACAGTTACCAGATTCTAAGAGTTGTCAAGTCTTCATCTTCCAAACAGCACAAGAGTCTTTTATGAAAGTTAGGACAACGTTTCAAAGATCCATTTTGTTTACAGTATACAGAGACCTGGGGCTACAGTTGGTCGTAGGCTGCATTCATTGTTGACATAAACTGTCAGTTTTACAGAATTCAGAACCCAGTTGAAGACGGGACTGTGAGCTATTATCTAGATTCAGTTGATTGAGATGCAAAAACCCACTATAAATGTGGCTAATACTATTCTGACAGTGGATGCATCTTCTCCAGCTGCCTTGTTATACTGCTCCCTTGCTTTTCCCCACCTTGACAGACTGTAGCTTCAGACTGTGAGCCACAATAAACCCTTTCTTAAGTTGCTTTGCTAGGTATTGGATTGTAGTGATGAAGAAAGCAACTAACACAGTCCAAGTTCCTCTATAGAACCCAGTGGCATTTGTGAAGCTGTTTGAAATCAAATAGAAATAGACAATATGGGGTTGGAGAGATGGCTCAGCTGTTAAGAGCACTGGCTGCTCTTCCCAAGGTCCTGAGTTCAATTCCCAGCAACCACATGGTGGCTCACAACCATCTGTAATGGGATCTGATGCCCTCCTCTGGTAAGTCAGTGACAGTGTACTTATATACATAAGGTAAATAAATCTTAAAAAAGAAATAGATAGTATATGTATATATTATCTATTTTTGACACAAGAGAACAAAACTTGCTTGATTGTTCCACAGGAAGTGATGTGATCATGGAGCTTGTAAGTTCAGAGGTCAACATCCAACTTTCAAATTGAAAACAACATTTTCCAGTTTCTACCGTCAATATTTGGGGGTATGTTGGGTCTTCTCCTCAATTTATTACGAAGACTAAGTTGCTATAAATGTTTTGATTGCATAAGTAGGTTCTCAAAATTTCCTGACAACAGAATGAAGCCTGAGTGCTGGCTGAGTGTGGTTCTATTCCTCACTTCTTCTCTTGGTGTGTCCAGGTGCTGCTGCACACCAAAAGGAGAAGGATGGGGTGGAGCTGAGTTTCACGGCCTGCATTTCCCTTGGGGTTTCTGGACGCTAATGCACACTGGGCAGAAAAGGGTGAAGCAAAGTTCTGACTGGGTGGGTCAGCAGGATCCGTTCTGGCAGTGAACACACAAAATCACCATAAAATAAATCTACTGAAGAGTTTTGGGCTGGAGCCACATTGTTTCTAGAATACTTAAGTTAGTTTGTGGCTAGACCAAATCTTTCAGCACCAGGCTTTGGTAAAATGTAGAAAGTCTGTAACTTATGACTGCCTGTGTGATGAACATGAAGGATTACTAGGGCTACTAGCACTTGCCTTGCCTCAGGGACAGGAGCCCAAGACTGGTTCCAAATGAAACACATGATATACAGCTTCCAGTGAGTGTGTATCACATTTGCAGAGCTCTGAGGGGAAAACATCATTACTCATGGAACAACTCTGCTTCCTGTTATGTTTAGTCTAGAAACGTCTACCTTGGCTCCTTTCAGGTATTTGAAAAACACCCAAAATAGTTCTCTAGGAAGATTTTACTATCCATTTTTCTTCTTCCTCCAAGTATTACAGTCAACCTTACCCAGACTTCAACACAGTTGCAGAGAGATAATGTACCATGTTCCCAAACTTTAGCACAAGGGACATCGTGATGGGTACACCTCAGGCTCATAGGCAAGTCATGAGGCCTCAGCCCTAGACAAAAAACTATAGGTCATAGTCTTTTCCAGGGCAGAACACACTAGATGTTTATCCAATCCCAATGCTCAGCCCTGAAACCATATACATGTAAGTAATATTACATGATCTGAGCAGGTTGTATTTATATATTTAGGAGTATGTATGCATAAAATTATATATATAGTTATAGACATGCAACTATACACACACACAATTAGATTAAAATATATAAACAAAGAAAGAAAAGGCCATGAATTTGGTAGGGGTGTGGTTTACCTGGAAGAGTTTGGGAGGAGAAAAGGGAGAGGGGAATGATGTAATTATATTATAATCGCAAAAATTAAAACAATTTTAAAAATATCCTAAACACAATCTTGGGCAAGATTATGAGTTTTTGGATATATGTTTGCAAAGCACTTGAGTTCCCCCTGGAAGAAGTGGAGAATGGGACATAAAGGTTCAGTGTATACTTGGGAGTATCAATGAAAGAAAAGCCAGCCCATGCCGAGCGCTCACATATTTGAGAAAATCTTGGAGATTTCTTGAAGGGTGTGCTAGAAGGATGCTCATTTCTACTGAAATTCACACAATCTTTTCTCAAAACTTTCTCTAAATGGTATTTTTTCCTTTTGAGAAGCAGTACTTGTAGAATTCTTAGAAGTTATATCTGATATCCAGTATCCAGATTTTGTTTGGGGGTCACCTTTTATGTGTGATTGTACTAAGCACTCTAATAAAAATTGTACAGTTATTTTCTCTCTAAATCCAAGCATCCACCCTTGAAGGCTTTACTTTTTTCATAGACCTACAGAGGAAGAAACAGGAGACTAGTGAATTCATTAGACAAATGGAGCCTCAGCTTCACTGTCTGTGATCTGGACTTGCAACTTCGCTCTTTCCCATTCTATTAGCATTCAGCAAAGTACCATGCCACTAGGCCACCTGAATTGTGTCTCTTCTTTGTCTTCAAGGTCTTTATCTTCTCTAGAGCAGCTCTGTAGCTCCCTGGGAGCTGAGCCAAGGAGAATGTGGAGGAGGAGGGGTAACTTTACCCTACTTCGTCTGGAAGTGATAGACATAATTCTTGCCTACAGTGCATAGATTCAGTAACATGGCTGTGTCTCAGGAAGTCTTGGGAATTAAGTCTGTGGATACTGCCTGTTGTCTTGCTCCCAACCCTCACCTTCTGGCTGCCATTATCTGAACTACTCTGCCACATCTTCCCCACCATTATGGACGGAAGCCTGTGGAACAATGAGCCAGAAGATGTTGTTTGTATTTTGACTTGCTTATGTAAGGTGTTTTATTTTTTCCTTCTTACTATGATGTAAAATGCAATACATTGGTTGGGTATAAGATTTATATTAAAATTAGAATTTAGAGGGGTACATACCTGCACTAGTACAATTTTCATTGATATATATAAATGACAAAACACTAGAGATGGGAGAAACTTATTAACTTGTTCTTGGATATTTAAGTACAAATAACATGGCGCCAGCTCTGGTGAGGGTTCTTCCTGGTTTTGTCACATGGCAAATGACATTATGGTGGAAGGATAAAAGCAAGAGAGAGATGGTGATATAGGACACCAGAGAAAGGGAGGGACAGCCCTGTCTCTTTATAGAATCTCCTTCCTCTGGGCACAAACCAAAGTCCTGTGAGAAATACATTCATCATTTGCAAGGGCGATGTCCAGTGACCTGACTACCACCCTCTAGGCCTTACCTCTTAACAATTCTACTATCTAGACACGTCCACATTGAGGACTGAGTGTTCAGAACAGGGGTCCTGGGGGATGCACTCAAAATACACCTAAACCTGAGCAGATACTAGAACAGCAGGTAAAACCTTCGAATGCTGAGGCAAGAACAAAAGGCATTTCTGTGATGTGGGCTTGAAGATTTAAGAGACAGGATAAAATGGGCTTCATAGAGTGGGCAAGGGTCTTACAGATGCAGTTGGCTAGGGTAGATTTTTCAGCTTTAAGTAACAACAGCCATCTCCTTCTCCTTTCTGTGGCAGAAGGAATTGTATAGGGAGCGTGTTGCCCAGTTCATTTCTGTTTGGGGAGATGTGCATCTCCAGCAGTTGTTCTGGTGGTTCACAGATCTATCCTTCTCTCTAGTCACATGCCTTGGGTGTTCTCTGGTGAGGATGGATATACCCATATTTTAGAGTCTTCTCCTGGCTGTCCTTCCATCACTAGACATTTACATGTTTTATGTCTACACCACCTTCACGTTTGCTCATATGTCAATGCAGCCCACTCTGGCTACCATATGGCAAAGTGTAATAAAGGTAGGTACCTGCAGATGACAGGCAGGGACACAGACCACAATGAGATGAGATCTGCAGGTGACAGACAGGAACACAGACTATAAAGAGGTGAGAATCAAAACTCAGTTCAGATTAACTTCATCCACCTGGATGAGGATTTTGGGGGGTCTGATGGCAGAGGGTTTGTTGTCAAAACTTTCTTGGTGTAATACAATTCCCAATGCACAAGAAAGCCTAATTACGTTGAGCTCAATTCAGGGTACATGTCATTTCTTTCAAGAAGATGAGTTCTGGAAATAGGCTACCTGTGCTAGTTTAAGGGCTTAAGGAAGGATCTGGCCTGGTCTTGGTCATACAGTTAACATGGAGGTCATTGTGCTATTAGCCACTCTAGGCCTGGTCGTATGAGCTTCAGCAAGCCCCTGGTGCTACAGAAAATACAAGGACCACTTAGACTATTAGGAATCTCTGGTCCAGGTTGTGGGGAGTCCCTGACTCTAAGGGTCATTTAGATTCTAGCCACTTCTGGTCCTGGTTGTGTGAGCTTGGTTTGGTTTGGCCCAGCAAATAACACAGATCATTGGGTTATTGATCACCCCCAATTCCCAGCTTGCTGGATAGAAGAACAGATTTTACAACTTTCCCAATGAAAAACATCATGTGTGCTTAGCATTCCTAGTCGCCCTGGAGATCTGTGGGTGCAGGGACCTTCGTGTCGTGCTCCCAGGAGTGTAACCCTCCTTTCTCTCCTGATTCTATCTAAACCTTACTGCAACACTTCCTATATTTAAGCATACTATGTATTAATAGTTACATACTATTTATATAACCTTTATACATGGTTGCTTTTTTGTTTTTTACATTTTACTACTAAAATATAGACACTCTAAAGGAAGGAGCCTTGTTCTACTTAGAATGTGTTTGGCTTACAACAACTGATCAGTAAATATTTGAAAGTGACCTTTCAAATAATTTATTTTGGAATCAAATAAAAGTAAATAAACTATCACATGCAATGGCTGTCCAATAGGAAGCTCTGGGAAAATGGCAATATTCCAGATCTGGACAGTTCATTCATTTTCAGCAGGTGTTTAAAGTTGAGGTATTGTTATGTTTTTGCCACTTTTAATGATCAATCTGGTACTGATAGAATTTATTGAAAAAATCTGGATAACATCTTTTAAAATCTTAGAAGTATTTTTTACAAAGAGCTAAGGACTAACAAGATAGCAAAGACTTATTTAGACAAGATCTCGAAGACAGAAATCTAGAAACACAAGCCTAGTACCTGGGATGACCTTTGCCCAGAGAAAGGAGGGGACTTTTGCTGATTCAGATGTATGGAAGACAAGACAGACCAAGAGCAGGCTGATCTGTGCTTCTGTTGGCATTGAAGACAATGTGTGTGTGTGTGTGTGTGTGTGTGTGTGTGTGACATGTTACAGGTGGAGGCTGGTGGCCCCACAGAAGTGAGAGTTGTTTGAACACCAAGATTATCTGTCGATGGGATGCTCAAGGGATGACTCTAGGAATGGCAGCAATGCAGACACACACCGTGCACTGTACCTGACCGGGCTTTCTGGCATCTGTGGTTCCAGAACTTGAAGCTCAGACATTGATCAGAGTACCTTACATTGCTGGTGCCTGGGCTCCTGGCAGTAGTAACTGAATATCTTGTAGCAGAGGAAGACAAAAGTCATGTTTGTCTTTAAATTATTGCTGTCAATTATATAATTAAAAATAACCTGCATACAAAGACACATGGGGGCATAAATTAGAGCCATCATTAACAACCCAGCTCTGAAGCAGATTCGAGGTCATCGGGAAAGTGAAATCACTGGAGGCAGACTGGCTGAAGGCATGCTGGTGAAGGTCAAACTCAGGCTTGATCCTTTTGTTAGGGAGCTGAAAATGTAAAAAGTAACAATGCATATTTGTAAGGAACAGATTATGAATTCTAGAATTGAAAAATATAATGCTTGGGCTTGTGGTCATGTCTCACCGATACGCTGAGACTGTGCACTACTCACTCCTTGTGGGGCAGTGTGGTGTTGGTGAGTGTCTCTGTGGTGTCTCCTTACTTTTTTTTCCAGTTTATTAGTTCTAAGGTAAGATGTGAGACAGTGCCTGGAGGTGAGTGTGTCTGTGTCTGAGGAGGTGAGTGTGTCTGTGTCTG
>JADRCH010000012.1:15696503-15930070 GCA_019843965.1 Rhynchomys soricoides
TCTGAGGAGGTGAGTGTGTCTGTGTCTGAGGAGGTGAGCATGTCTGTGTCTCAGGAGGTGAGCATGTCTGTGTCTCAGGAGGTGAGTGTGTCTGTGCTGCAGGGCCTCTCACTTTAGTATGAGTTTCCTCTCATAGCTTTGCAGTTGCTGCTTTTGCATGTCTGCAAGAGATGTTTTTTCTTTTTTGCTACATTTTCTGTGAGATACCAAGTTTAAACATACATTACCCCTGGCTTTCAAGATATTAGGCTGAGAAGAGGAGCTGAGGCCAGAAACCTGAGCCCCTGTGTCTTGATTTTAGGGAACCTCATGACTCTGGGGATGTTAAGCATTACAGGAGTGTTTCTCAACCATCCCAAAGCTGTGATGTTCTAATACAGTTCATCATGTGTGGTGACCCCCAACCATAAAATTACTTTTGTTGCTCCTTCATAACTATAATTTTGCTACTGTTGTGAGTCATAATGTAAATCTGTGGTCTCTGTAAAATGTTGTTCAACCCCCACTGGGGGTTGCATCCTACAGGTTGGTAGCATTTCTTGTGAGCCAATCACATTACAGCATTATGTAACTGTTGACATTTGACTTACAGTGACTGGCACTTCAGATAGCTTGGCGTACTTATTCTCTTGTTCTTCTGAAGGCACTTGCTTAGCTGTGACATCCTAACCTGGATATTGTATTTGAAGGGGCGTATAGTAGAAGACACACAATATAGGCTAAGGATGAAACATCTGCCTAATCTAAACTATGGTGAGAAAGGAATGTCTTATTTCATTTATACATTGATGATTAGTAGGAAAGTTGATGGAACCAACGCTATAGACGTGTTTCCTGAGTGTTACAGACATCACCTCCCTGACTGCAGATGTTCTCCATCTTTGTAAGTCAAACTCAGATTTAGGAGCCGGGTCCAGGGTCACAGGAGGAAGATGATGGAACAAATTGAGGTTTTTGACATCCAGATGAACTGACTGGGGTTTGCAAGGGAGTGTTTTGCTCTTGGTGGACAGGAAGACAGCTGGAGTGTAACTTCAAAAGATGGAAAAGGTTAATGGCCTTCTCAGCTCAGCTGCCAGCACAGGTTCGAAGCTGGGCGCAGTCATCCTGGGACCTGAGGGAGGCACAGCACAGACGCCCATACTTATCTATTCTTTTATTTTTATTTTTCCTTCATTTATTACAAACAAACTGACTGCAGTTCTCCCTCCTTCCTCTCCTCCCATTCCCCCAAGCTCCATACACTTCTCCATTTCCCTTCAGAAAAGGGATGCTTAAGGATAACAACCAAACATGGTGTGTCAAGTTTAATAAGAGTAGGCACCTCCCCTCATATTAAGGCTGGACAAAGCAATCCAGTGGGAGGAATAGGGTCTCAAAAGCAGGAAGATAGAGAAATCCCTGGTTCCCACTGATAGGAGTCCCACAAGAAGACACAAGCTACACATGCATAGCACATATTCAGGGGACCTCGGTTAGGCCCATGCAGGCTCTCTGATTGTTGGCTCAGCCTCTGAGAGCACCTATGAGCTCAGCTTAGTTGATTCTGTGGTTTTCTTGTAATGTCCTTGACCCCTCTGGCTCCTACAATCCCTCTCCTTCACAGGATTCCCTGAGCTCTATCTAATGTTTGTCTGTGGCTCTCTGTCTGCTCCCATCATTTGCTGGATGAAGCCTTTCTGATGACAATTATGCTTGTTTTTTGTCTATGAGGATAGCAGGATATCATTAGAAGCTGTTTTATTGACTTTTTTCTGGTCATATTTGATTCTTTCTAAGTCTCTGTGCTATCCAGCCTCTGGGTCCTGGTCCTTCTGGCAACATCGGGGGTGGGCTCGCTCTCATGTCATGGATCTCAAGCTGGACTGGCCATTGGTTGGTGGTCATTGGTTGGCCACTCCTCAATTTTTGTGTTACCTTTCCCATAACACAGCTTACAGGTAGGACAAATTATAGGTCGAAGGTTTTTGAGTCTGGGTTGGTGGCCCACCGGAAGTCTCACTTGGTTAAGGGAGATAGCCAGTTCAGGCTTCATATTCCCCCATTACTAGGTTTCTAGCTTGTCCCTGGAATGCCCCCCACTTCCTGGAATGCCCCCCACTTCTAGTTCTCTTTCCAAGTCTCTCTCCCTTCATCGTTTCCAACCTGATTTCTTCTGTTCCCATCCCCGCCATCTGCAGTCCACCTGCAGCATCTACTTCCTCTTTCCAGGGAGATTCATTTATCCCTCCTTGAGCCCTCCTTGTTGCTTAGCTTCTCTGAGTGTGTGGATTGTAGCCTGATTATCTGTTCCAGTAATAGAAAAGAGAAAATGCCACATCTATCTTTCTGTGTCTGTTACTTCACTCAGGATGATTTTTTTCTAGTTCTATTTGTTTTCAAATTTCATGAACTCTCTCTCTCTCTCTCTCTCTCTCTTACACACACACACACACAGAGTGAGAGAGAGAGAGAGAGAGAGAGAGAGAGAGAGGAATAATACTCTAGTGTGTAAATATCACTTAAAAAAAACATTCTATGGTTGAGGGACATCTAGGCTATTTCCAGTTTCTGGCTGTTAGAAATAAAGCTGCTATGAACACAGCTGAACAAGTGCGCTTGGGGTAGGTAGCCTTGCTTTTTGTGTATATGCCTAAGAGTGGTATAACTGAGTCTTGAGGTAGGTAGATTCCCAATTTTCTGAGAGACCATCATATTGATTTCTAAAGTGGCTGTACAAGTTTTCAACCCACAAGAAATGGATGAGCGTTCCCCTTGCTCCACATCCTTACCAGCATGAGCTGTCTCATGTTATTGTCTTAGCTACCTTGACAGATGTAAGATGGAATCTCAGATTTGTTTTGATTGTCATTTCCCTGATGGATAGTATACTAAACATTTTTAAGTGCTTTTTGGTCATTTGAGATTCCTGTTGTTAATTCTCTGCTTAGATTTGCACCGCATTTTCTAATTGGATTTTTCCATTTTAATGCCTAGTTTCTTGAGTTTTTATATATTTTAAATATTAATTCTCTGACAGATGTGGATTTGATGAAAACCTTTTCCCATTCTGTAGGCTGCCATCTTGTCCTATTGATGGTGTGCTTTGCCTTATAGAAGCTTTTAAATTTTATGAGGTCCCATTTATTGCTGATTTTAGTGCCTATGCTATTGGTGTTCCATTTAGAAAGTCGTTTCCTGTGCCAATGAGTTCAAGGCTATTCCCCACCTTTTCTTCTATCAGTTCCATTATATCTGGTTTTATGTTGATGTCTTTGATCCACTTGGATTTGAGTTTTGTGCAGGATACAGGTCTATTTGCATTCTTCTATGGGAAGACATCTAGCTAGTCCAGCCCCATCTGTTGAAGATGCTTTCTTTTTTCCCCTTGTATAATTTTGGCCTCTTTATAAAAAACAGGTGTCTATGGGTATGACAATTTATATCAGGATCTTTGATTCTGTTCCATTGATCAACTTGTTTGTTTTTATGCAAATACCACTCTCATTTTTAAAACTATAGCTCTATGGGAGAGCTTGAAATCAGCAATGATAATATCTTGGGAAGTTCTTTTAAATTACAGGATTGCTTTAGCTGTCCTGGGATTTTTGTTTTTTCATATGAAGTGGATTATTATCTTTTCAAGATCTATAAAGAATTGTGTTGAAATTTTGATGAGGACTGTGTCAAGTCTGTAGATAGCTTTTGGTAAGATGGCCATTTTTACTATGTTCATCCTACTGATGCATGTGCATGGGAGATCTTTCTGTTTTCTGAGTTTTTTCCAATATCTTTCTTCAAAAGCTTGAAGTTTTTGTCATACATACTTTTCACTTGCTTGGTTAATGTTACACCAAGAGATTTTATGTAATTTGCAGCTGTCGTGAAGGGTGTTGTTTCCATGATTTTTTTCTCAGTCCATTTGTCTTTGTATATAGGAGGACTACCAACTTTTTTTAAAAAGTTAATCTTGAATCAGCCATTTTGCTCAAGGTGTTTATCAGCTGTAGGGGTTCCCTGGTAGAGTTTTTTGGGTTGCTTACGTATTCTATATCATGTGTGAATAGTGATACTTTTACTTCTTTCTTTCTGATTTATATTCCCTTGATCTCCTTTAGTTGTCTTATTGCTGTAGCTAGAACTTCACATACTATATTGAATAGAGATGGTGAAAGTGGGCAGCCTTGCCTTGTCTCTGATTTTAATGGAATTTCTTTGCATTACCATTTAATTTGAAATTGGTTACTGGATTGCTATAAATTGACTTTATTGTGCTTAGGTATGCACCTTGTATTCCTGATCTCTGCAGGACTTTTAACATGAAGGGGTTCTGGATTTTGTCAATGGCTTTTCCAATATCTGATGATCAAGTGCTTTTAGTTTTTTTTGTTTTTTTTTTTCAGTTTGTTTTTATGGTGGACCACATTGACTGATTTTCATATGTTGAACCACCCCTACATCTCTGAGATGGTGCCCATCATGGTGGATGATCTTTTTGATGTGTGCTTAGATTCAGCTTGTATTTTGTTGAGTATTATTGTATTAATATTCATGAGAGAAACTGGCCTGCAATTCTCTTTCTTTGTTGAATCTTTGTGTGGTTTGAATGTCAGGGTGACTGTGGATTCATAAGATGAATTTGGCAATGTTCTTTTTGTTTCTATTTTGTGGACTAATTTCAGGAGTATTGGTATTAGCTCTCCTTTGAAAGTCTGGTAGAATTCTGCACTAAAACTGTCTGACCCAGGGTTTTTTTTGGTTGGGAGACTTTTAATGACTGCTTCTATTTCCTTAGGTATTATAGGTCTGTTTAAATTGTTTATCTGATCTTGATTTAACTTTGGTCAGTAGTATCTATCAAGAAAACTGTCAATTTCTTTTAGGTTTTCCAATTTTGTGCAGTACAGGCTTTTGAAGTATAACCTAATGATTCTTTGGATTTCCTTGATGTCTGTTGTTATGTTTCCCTTTTCATTTCTGATTTTGTTAATTTGGGTATTTTCTTTCTGACTTTTAGTTAGTTGTGTATCATATTGATTTTCTTCTTTTTTTTAAAATTTTGTTACTGCCTTATAATTTTAGAATAGATTTAGATCTCTTAAGACTATAAAGAATAAAAACAATATTATCAGGTATAAATAAAATGAAAAATTTTTGAGATGACATAATTAAAATATGCATTTATATAATATTAATCTGAACTTATAGCTACTTGTTTTGAAAGTAATGGTAATATACTTTGTAACACATATTTATATAAACCTCAAAAATTAAATATGAAATTCAAATTATTCTATTGCTATTTTATTTTATAGTTATTGAATGTTTTCTTTATTTATATTTCAAATGTTTTCCCCATTCCAGGTCTCCCCCTCTGAATCCCCCTTATCCAATACCCCCTCCTTTGCCTCTATGAGGGTGCTCCCTCACCCACCCACTCCTGTCCTCCAGCCTTGGCATTCCCCTACACTGGGGCATTGAACACCCTCAGGCCCAAGGGCCTCTCCTCCCACTGATGTCCAATAAGGCCATCCTATGCCACATATGCAGCCGGAGCCATGAGTGCCTCCATGTGTATTCTTTGGTTGGTGGTCCATTCCCTGGGAGCTCCGGGGAGTCTGGCCAGTTGACACTGTTGCTCCCTCCATAGAGCTGAAAACCCCCATCAGCTCCTTCAGTCCCTTTTCCAACTCCTCCACTGGGGACCCCAAGCTCAGTCCAATGGTTGGCTGTGAGCATCCACCTCTGTATTTGTCAGGCTCTGGCAAAGCCTCTTAAGAGGTTTAGTAATGATTTGTCTATCATGTTGATTTTCTTAAAGAACTCCTTGTTTCATTGACTTTTTGTATTGTTTGTTTGTTTCTATTTTATTGACTTCAGCCCTGAGTTTGATTATTTCCTGCTGTTTAATTCTCTTTAGTGTGTTTGCTTCTTTTTGTTCTAGAGTTTTCTGATATGCTGTTAACTTGCTAGTATGAAATTTATCCAATTTCTTCGAAGGTTCTTAGTTCTATGAACTTCCCTCTTAGCACTACTTTCATTGTGTACTATAAGTCTAGGTTATGCTGTGCCTTCATTTTCATTGTATTCTAGGAAGTCTTTGGTTTCTTTAAATTCTCCCTTGACCCTAGTGATCATTGTGTAGAGAGCTGTTCTATTTTCATGAGTTTGTAGGCTTTCAGTTTTTTCTCTTGTTGAAGTTCAGCTTAAATCCATGATGGTCTGATGAATACAGTGGATTATTTCTGTTCTCCATTTCTTTTGATTAATTTTGGTTTGAAGACTAAGTTGTTCAATATTAAAATGGCTACACCAGCTTGCTTCTTGGGTCCATTTGCTTGGAATTTTTTCCGACCCTTTACTTTGGAGGTAAACTCTATCTTTGATATTGATGTGTGTTTCTTATATGCAGCAGAAGGATGGATCCTCTTTTTGCATCCATTTTTTTAAGCTTGTATCATTTTATTGGGGAATTGAGTCCACTGATATTGATACATATTAATGACCAATGGTTTCAATTCCTGTTATTTTTCTTCATTGTTGTTGCTGGTAGTGTGTGTGTGTGTGTGTGTGTGTGTGTCCCTTCTCTTGGTCTTGCTTGTGTGAAATTATTTATTTCTTGTGTTCTCATGGATGTAGTTAACATCCTTAGTTTGGAGTTTTCCTCTTAGTAACTTCTCTGGGACTGAATTTGTGGTTAAATTTGTTTAAATTTTACTTTATTATAGAATATCTTATTTTATCCTTGTATAGTAACTCAAAGTTTTGCTGGGTATAGTAGTCTGAGCTGGTATTTGTGGTCTCTTAGAGTCTGCAGGACATCTGTCCAGGCCTTTTTGGCTTTTATTCTTCATTGAGAAGTTGGGTATAATTCTAATAAATCTGCCATTATATGTTACTTGGCCTTTCCCCCCTGGCAGCTTTTAATATTCTTTCTTTGTTCTGTATGCTTAGTGCTTTGATTATTATGTGGTGAGGGTATTTTTTTTTCTGGTTTGATGTTCTGTAAGCTACTTGTATTTTTATAGGTATCTTCTTTTTTAGGATAGGAAAATTTTCTTCTATGATTTTGTTGAAAATATTTTCTGGCCCTTTGAGATGGGAATCTTCTCTCTTTTCTATTCCTATCATTCTTAGGTTTGTTCTTTTTCATACTGCCCCAGATTTTCTGGATGTTTTGGAAGGAGTGTTTTAGACCTGTCATTTTCTTTGACTGATGTATCAATTTCTTCCATTGTACCTTCTATGCCCGAGAGTCTTTCTTCCAATTCTTGTATTCTGTTGGTGATACTTGTGTCTATAGTTCCTCTTCACCTACCTAGATTTTTCTTGTCTAAGATTCCCTCAATTTCTTTATTGCTTCAATTTCTATTTGAGAATTTGAACAGTTAATTCATTTTCTTCACCTGTTTGTTTAATCTTGGCTTTCTTTAAGGGATTTATTAATTTCATTTATTGTGTTTACCTGGATTTCTTTGAAGGATTTACTCGTTTCCTCTTTAAGGACCCCTATAATCTTCAAAACATTTGCTTTTAAGGTATTTTTCTTGAGCTTCAGCTGTGTTGGAGTATTTCAGAGTTGCTGTAGCCAGATATCTGGGCTTTGATGGTGTCATACTGGCTTGGTTATTGTTGATTGTGCTCTTTAACTGGTGTCTAGGATGAATATAGGTATAGAAACTAATTTCTGAGTTTGTTTTTAGATGGGTGTTTTTATTCATTGGTTTCTGTTTTCTCTTTCATCTTCTGGTCTTTGTGGTCTGTATTTCTGGGGGCTGGTGTGACCTCTGGTCCATCTGGGAGTCTCTGTCAGAGTTGGGGCTGAACTTCTAGTTAGTGTGGCCTTTGGTTCAGCAGGGAATCTGTATTTTTCTGATTAGTGGTGCTGACTGTACTTGGGCAGCAGGTATTTGCTAATGTAGGGGTGAGAGCATGGCAGTGGGGGCAGGTAGTAGTGGTGGTGGTGTTGGTGTCAGCAGCTAGGGTCTTTAAGCTCCAAACAGAGGGAGTGGGAGGGTCAGATGGCAGGTGGGGCTCTTTCCAACTCTGACTGGGCTAGCCTGCACCTAAGCAGAGGATATCCACTGTACTAGGATCAGGTACATAGAAACAAGGGACAGGTAGGCAGTAGATGGGAGTGGCAGCATTGGGGTGGTGTCAGCTGCTTTGGGCTTTGAACCAAAGGACATTCATTTATACTTAAACAATTATGCTCTTCTGTGTTTTCTTATACAATACATTATTATAAAGATGTATTTTACATATGTATTGATCAGTTTTACAGATGGAGGGTTGTATATCATGCCTAGGTACAAATAGTTCTGGCTTTGAGTAGGTATATAGCCTCCCTTGACCTGGGGTCTGTTCCTTCTTTCCCTCACTTTCCACTCCCCAGAGCTGAGGGCAGAATCCAGGACCTGTCACTTTGCTAGGAAAGTACTTTGTCACTGAGCTAAATCCACAACTCATCCTTCTACCTTTCTTGATTGGATTTAGTGTTTGCTTATTACAAAACTGTTCTTAATCTATATTAACATTCAACAACTAGCGAAATATTATTTATAAATGTAATAATGTAATATTTATTCTTTAGAATTTTAGCAACATTTCACAAATACTCAACATCCCAGATGTCTTTTCTTTTAGAAGCTGTATTTTATTGGCCAGGGATGGTGGTGCATGCCTGTAAGCCCATTATTTTAAAAGTGAAGGAAGATTGATCAGAAATTTAAGGACATATTTTTCTATATAGCAGCAAGTTGAGGCCATTCTGGGCTACATGAGTCCTTGTCCTACCTTGACCTATAATATGAAAGAAGTCACATTTTAATATTTTTCAGGTTTATGAAATTAAACCAAATTGTGAACTGTAGTTAATTATAATCATAACTAAAAAATTATTTAAAGTTACTGTAATTGTGGTTACTATAACAGGAGCAAGTGATAATTTCGGTAATTTGAGTTCTGAATTGACTATTTTCATCCCTATCTGCCTTTATGCCCAGTGTATACTACCTGGACAATAGCAACATGATAGCAGTCAGACCCTCAGCCTCAGGATAAGGACTGTGTGAGGTTCAGGAAAAGGAACTTGGATGTATATATAGAATATGAGGCTCAATTGGACATTCAGCTTTCATCTGGGTATAGAAGCAATGTGTTAAATATTTTCTGTATTTACTGAGTACTTCTTATATGGGAAGTATCATTCCAGCTGAGGGGGATGCAGGAAAATACACGTTTAGATCTTAAGGAACTCATATTGTAGTTGAGACTGACAATCTGTGTACACATGTACAAAAGATAAGCCTCAGGTCAGTATATGAGTGTCAAATGTGTATTATAACTGACATGCCTTGAATTGGCCACAAAGGGTGTATTCTTTTTCTTTTGTTTCTCCCTATATTTTAATCTCCCAAAATTAAAACAAATCTGTGAATATGTTTGGCTTATCTGAAGGGGATGATAATATATGCCTTAAAAAAGATTATCTCTTAGGCTTAATATGGTCTGTGAATTGAATCTTGGGTATTCTAAACTTTTGGGCTAATATCCACTTATCAGTGAGTACATACCATGTTTGTTCTTTTGTGACTGAGTTACCTCACTCAGGATGATATTTTCAAGTTCCATCCATTTGACTGAGAATTTCATGAAGTCGTTTTTAATAACTGAATAGTATTCCATTGTGTAAATGGACCACATTTTCTGTATCCATTCCTCTGTTGAGAGACATCTGGGTTGTTTCCAGCTTCTGGCTATTATAAATATGGCTGCTATGAACATAGTGGAGCATGTGTCTTTATTACATGTTGGAGCATCTTCTAGGTATATGCCTAGGAGTGGTATAGCTTGGTCCTCAGGTAGTACCATGTCCAAATTTTTGAGAATACACCAAACTGATTTTCAGAGAGGTTGTACCAGCTTGCAATCCCACTAGCAATGGAGGAGTGTTCCTCTTTCTCCACATCCTCGCCAGCATCTGCTGTCACCTGAGTTTTTGATCTTAGCCATTCTGACTGGTGTGAAGTGGAATCTCAGAGTTGTTTTGATTTGCATTTCCTTGATGACTAAGGATGTTGAACATTTCTTTAGGTGCTTCTCAGCCCTTCGAGTTTCCTCAGTTGAGAATTCTCTGTTTAGCTCTGTTCCCCATTTTTTAATAGGGTTATTTGGTTCTCTGGAGTCTAACTTCTGCTTCAGTGTTTTTTAAAAGGGTGAACAAAATACTCACAGGAGAAAATATGGAGACAAAGTGTGGAGCAAAGACTGAAGGAAAGGCCATCCAGAGACTGCCCCACCTGGGGATACATTCCATATACAGCCATCAAATCCAGATGTTATTGTGGATGCTGGGAAGTGTTTGCTGATGGAAGCATGATAAGCTGTCTCCTGAGAAGCTCAGGCAGAGCCTGACAAACACAGAGGCAAATGCTTGCAGCCAACCATTGGACTAAGCGTGGGGTCCTGGATGGAGGAGTTGGAGAAGGGACTGAAGGAGCTGAGGGGATTTGCAGTCCCATGGAGGGAGCAACAGTGTCAACTGACCAGATCCCCCAGAGTCCCCAGAGACTGGACCACCAACCAAAGAATACACATGGAGGGACCCATGGTGCTGATTGCATATGTGGCAAAGGAAGGCCTTGTTGGCCATCAGTGGGAGGAGAGACCCTTGGGCCTGAGGGTGTTCAATGCCCCAGTGTAAGGGAATGCTAAGGAGGGAAGACAGGAGTGGGTGGGTGTGTGGGGGAGCACCCTCATAGAGAGGCAGGGAGGGGGGATGGGATAGGGGGTTTCAGAAGGGGAGACCTAGAAAAGAGAAAACATTTGAAATGTAAGTAAAGTAAATATACAACTTAACAAAAAGATTATCTCATGTATTTTGTTCATATGTATTTGTACCTGAGCTTATATGTGTGTGCCACGTGTATGCAGTGCCCATGGAGGTCAGAAGAGGGCGTTAGAGTCTCCTGGAGCTAGAATTACTGCATCTGTGAACCACCTGATGAAGATGTTGGTCCCCTGGAAGAGAACCAAAGACTCATAACCTCTGAGCCATCTCTCTAGCCTATCATATATATCTGTAAAAAGACAATTATATCTGTGTGGAAATCAAAATATTAGATTGGTTCCTTTTATGTACATACCCATCATCCATCCATTATTCATTGATCAGTTACATACCTCTGTTATATGTAAGGCACTGTGTTGAATAACAGGATTACAAAGATATCATCAATTCACACTGAGAAAGTCTACTTGACTATTAAGCTATCCACAATAAGTGAGTAAATGACAGAGCAAGCTGAGAGATATGTACACCAAAAACCCTTTAATCTATTCTTGACTATTAAGCTATCCACAATAAGTGAGTAAATTACAGAGCAAGCTGAGAGAGATGTACACCGAAAGCCCTTTAATCTATTCTTGACTAAAGAAAGGTAATTGATCTGTTGACTAACTTATTTACTTATTTGTCTGCCCACACATTATTATCTTCTGCATTCATACTCAATGGACATAGCTGCACAGAAATACAAACCCACACACATATAGCAAGACTAGTCATGTGTTTTCCTGTATTTCCTCATCATGTTCTGCTTTCACAGCACATGGCACGGTCCCTTCCACGTTAGAGTTGCTCAGTAAATATAGAATATAGCATGATACTGTGGTGCTATATGCAGTGAGAAATCTCACTGACATATAGGCAAGGGATGCCATTGCATTTATGCTTCTATGAGACTTAAAATTTACTAGTAGAAGTGCACATTTATCAAATGCAGATTCACAATTATAAAGAAATAATAGTTTGAAGGACCAAGGCCAGGTGGATGGGAGCAGATGAAAGAGGGATTAATCGGGAATTGATAAGTATCCTTAATTGCTCATGTGATAGTCTTGGTCTTCAGTTCATGATACAATTGGAAGGTATTAGACAGATGATCTTCCTAATTCTGCAATCCTGTAATACAATTTCTCATGTTGTGGCTTTCCCTAGCCATAAAATTATTTTGTTGCTACTTCATAACTGTAATTTGCTACTATTATGGATAATAATGTAAATATATGATATTCAAGGTATGTGCATATCAAAGAGTTCTCAACCCACAAGTTATAAACCTCTGCTTTAAGAGGTAGAGCCTAATGGGTAATTGGTAATGGGTAATTGGTAATGGGTAATCAGTAATTGTGAGGATGGAGTTGAGGAGTGTACTGGAAGGAAATATTAGATTCCGGCCCCTTGTCCTTTCTGTAATTTTTTAATGTAGAAAAGGATGACCTTGAATCCCTGTACTTTCCAAGTATAGGAATTATAGGCGTGTGCCACCATACCAAGCCACGAGGCAAGAGCTTCCTATAGAACAAGTTTCTACTGTGATGTGTTGTTTTCCTATGGGTCCAAAAGAAAACAACTGTGAAGCACAACTTAGCAAACGAAACCAACATACATGCTTCCTTCTTTAAAGTTAATTGTTACAGAGATTTTGTTATCATAATAGAAAGCTGAGTAATATAGGGATCTAGTCCAAAGTGGGGCTAGAAGATGTCTTCCAGGAATTAACATGAACTGAGATATGTAAGATGGCATATCATTGACTAAACATAGAGTCAGGGGAACAATATTCCAGAGAAAGCAAAAATAACATATATACATGCCCCAAGGAGGGAGCAAATGCCCTAAGCAGAGGTTATGACTGTGAAGCAGCTTGGTTTCCTGTGATGCCCTAGGAACAGCAAGAGGGTCTCTGTCTAGTATTAGGAACATAAGGAAAGCTTCTGAAGAGAGTTTACATAGCTTAATGTGTGAGTCTCATTGGTAGGACCATAGCAATGTGGTCATTGCATCCACAGATCTTCAGAGGAACCAGGAATGTTACACATACAGACTAGTCTTTCCAACGGGAAAGATGAAAACTTGTCCTGGATTCCGAAAGCTGAGAATTGGAAGTGATTGATAGCCTTGGACCAAGCTCATACAACCAGTACAGGACGTGGCTAGTAATCTAAACACCCCTTAGAACCAGAGACTCCCCTAAGCTCCCTCAACCAGGATCAGAGGTAGCTAGTAGCCTAAATAATCTCACCACCATTTGTATGTCTGAGACCAAGCCAGACCCTCAGGCTCTTAAGCTAGTACAGGCAACATGTCTTTACAACCTGTCTTCTCAGAAGACCCTGAGTTGAGTTTCCATGTGATTACACTTCCTAATACAGTGGAAGGTGTATTACACCAGGAGACTTTTTCCAAATTATACTGGGCTTAAATACATTGGGAATAAGCCTCCTGTTACCAGACACTCAGAAGTCTGATCCAGGTTAACGAAATCCATCTGCACTGGATTTTTCCTCTTATGTCTTTGCTACAGTTTACTTCACTGTATGACACCTGTAAGGACTCCATCATCTCACTGGTATATTAGGGGGCATTCTGTGACATTGTTTGCTACAGTTATTATTTATTATCCTTGTCTGAAGATGTAGTAAATATCATTTAGCCTTGAGCTCTAGCCTCTGTGAGCTTTCTGCTATTCATCCCTCGGCTCCCAGTTTTGCTTTCTGTAGTCTCATCTACCCATAGTCAATTGCACCCTGAAAGTGTTGAATAGAAAGTTCTATAAATAAGCTGTTCATAAATTTTAAATAGCTTTTATTATAGTAAATTATTATAGTTATTCTATTTCATTTCTAGCTGTTGTTTCTCATCTCTTACTGTGTCTAATGTATAAAGTAAACTTTATCATGATGAGTATATACAGGGGTTAGTACCATCTGTGATCTCATGCATCCACTATGGGTCTTGAAATACATCATTTTTGGCTAATTGAAGTACAGCAACTGGGGTTGGAATTTGAATTTGTGGTTGGACATTTTGGAAGGCTTCAGTTTGCACTGACTCCTGTGACTCACCTGGCACTCTCCCCTGTGTGTTTGCATTCTAACCTTGTCTCTGCGGTTTTCTTTGTGAGGTAAAAACAGTACACAAAACACTTTTATTTCTCTTTTTAAAACCCAATTTTACATTCTTCCTATTCTCCACTGGCTTTTATTAATGGGCAGAAAATTCACATTATTAAACTTTTGTTCTGATTCTTAGAATTTTTTGGGGCACATGGTAGGTATTTAGTAAATAGCAGGCAAAACAATAATGATAAAAGATTAGTGTAGCAACCAATCTTATTGTAGCTATTTGAAAAAAAACTTCCTGAGTTTGATGGGATCTTTCAGGAACTAGGGAACAATATTAGACTGATGATAAATGTGTAAATATTATGCATATTTAACACTTAATACTGAATGTTTCCATACAGCTGAATTATATGTAAAACTCTTGACATGTTTTTATCTGTTTCTCTTAGTTTTTCTACACTTCAAAAATATTTTGTTTGTTTGTTTGAAACTAAACCCAGTGGATTAAGCCATCTGCCTACTATTTTCAAAATGAGATAATTATTTTCTCCCAAATGAATGAATGAAATCTCTTTGAATATAAACTCTTAGGGGGCAAGAATTAATATTTTCATGTCACTTAATATTCTACAAAAGAAAATGCAAAGCCCCATCGTCATGAGTCAGCAACATCCCAAGGAAGCTCTTCATGCTAGGCTGAAGATGGTTTTTTGTTTGTGTTTATCAGAATCTATATTTAGCAACCATAAAATTTCATGAACATTCTCCATTTCCCAAATTGTCAAAATATTATCTATATTTAACAGCACAAAATTAGAACGAAAGAATCCAAATACCTTTAAAACAGTTTTAAAATAGGTAGATAGCTTTCAGACCCCCCCCCCAAGCGTCTGGATGCCCCCCCCAGCGTCTGGATGCCCCCCCACCCCAGCGTCTGGATGCCCCCCCCCAGCGTCTGGATGCCCCCCCTGCGTCTGGATGCCCCCCCCCCAGTGTCTGGATGCTATACTTGTTTCAGGCAGCTTTTCATTCCTTCCCTTGTTTTCTCCCAAGACGCTTCAGCCAAATGAGGAATTGCTGATAATGTGTATTAAATGAGTCACTACCTTAAGCACTGGACACACAATGTATGTTCCCCAAAAAGAAGCTGCTCTCTTCAGCTGTTGTCTGCAATAGCAAACAAATCCTCCATCCCACTATACCAAACATCTAAGGCACAGTTAACACCAGAGATTATTAAGAAGGATAATTTAAATGTACCTAAACATCTGTGCTCATTGCTATGGCTATCTTGTCTCTCTAAAACCCTCTTTCTATGCATAGAACTTAGAAGTGCTGTGTACAACCACCTTACATTACCCTCTGGCCTCCCTTCCCCATCCTGTCAATTTTCATAGAGAAATTTGGCTTTAATGCCATGAGTCTTAAGAGATATAGACGATTAGTTCATCATGAGAAGGTTACAGCAGGCATGTTAGTCAGACTTGCTCTGACAGAGTACTGTGTAAACGGTTCATTTTGGGTTATGGTTTCAGCTGATGGTTGGTTGGTCCTCTGCAAATGGTAGAACACTGAGGCAGCAGGGAAATATACAGCTGGTTAATGGGGTGGAGGTTGCAATCCTGTTGCTAAGGCTATGTCTCACTGACCTACTTTTTCCAGATAGACCCTGTCTTAGAACACCTTAGACACATCACAACAATGCCAAGACACTCTGAATCCATTGAGGGATTGATGAACGGAATGCAAGGACTTCCTCCAAGCCAATCAAAAGCTCACTTCACAGGCTGGGGAGACATTTCATATTTAAACCATGAGTAGATTCATTCTATGGAAGAATCTTGTCCAGTTCTCAGTGTGGGACCACCCTAATTCTGGGACTTGGGAATTTGCTTTGACTTAGGGCAGGGATGGTTTGAGGTCATTTGTCATCATTAGCCCTTTTGTGGTAGCTTTATCAACAGATTGCTAGTGGAATGCTGGGCATTTTTCATGTCCAAGCTCATCCCTTTTCTCTCTTTCATCTGACTGTACCATAGTTGTCACTAACTTTGTCTGGGACTGTGCTCATCTGTACAGCATTTGAGACCAAGGCTATAAGGAGGAACATCAAGGGCATGGCTGGCAGTGGCTTACCCTCAAGGAGTCAGCGGTGGCATCCTGCCTTCTAAATTTTAAATGACCAAAGCTGAGAAGCCAGAGTGTTTCTGGGCAAAATTTATGTTAAGACATGCACACAGAGCTACGTTGTGGTTAAGCCGCAAGTGCTCCAAATAGAGAGAATGAATCTGATGTGTTAGTATATTACTGAATGACTGAGGGTGGGTGATCAATGGCTGTGATAGATATTTTGCTAGAGTTGTTTTAGTTAAATATGGATTGAATAAAGGGGAAACTATATGTTAGAGCCTTCATTATTATGTCAATATATTAATTATACATAATATACATTCTTTACAGATGTATAGACAATGTGTATGTACCTGCCACAGCCCATGCAGAGAGGCATTGCTGTTAACCATGTATGAGTCTTACAAAATCAGAGTCTACCACTTACCAGAAAGTTCCAATTTCTATTAAATTGTATTTCTTTGTATCATCCTACACATGCTTGTATACTTTAACCAGATATTGCTTCATTTTATGTGTTTTTTGAATTTTATGGAAGCAACCATCTAGTTCATGCTATTTTGAGTCTTATCTTTTCATGAAGCATTGGGCTCTGGAGAGTAACCTTTGCTATGGCATGTCTCTCTATTTGTGAATCACTAGTGCACCAGATACATGCTTATATAGACACATATTCCAGTCGATGTGTTTGGTCTACATTTGACTGACAGTTGCTTCTGTTTTTTCCAGTACTTATGATCATATTTATGTGAATACCACAGTAATTTTTGTAGCTACATAAACCTGAGAGGTTTATAGGTTACTGAATGCTCATTTTTTATTTTTGTCAGCTAACTTTAAGATTCCTATTGTAGTTACATTAATAAAAGCCTCATTTCTCCATGTGCTAGGCATGGTCAGACTCCAAGCTTTTGCAAGGTTGGTGTGTAATAAGAAAACATTTCCTGTGGTTTCAGCATGTATTTCCTCAGAGTTGGAACATTTTTCAAATGATTTTGGTTATTCATCTTATTACAGTGATGGGCTTCTTCAAGTGTTTTGTCTCATTTTCTTTCGAATTGTCTTTTACTAGTTTTCAGGTACATTACAGACATAAATCCCCATCCTGTGGTAATCGTAATGAACATGGACATTTCTAGGGTTTATGAGACTGATTTAGTATAATTTTAGCATGTGTTTTTCATAAGTGCCATGAAAACCATTCTCCACCTTGAAATAATGAATATTTTTATCTTCTGTTTTATTAAAAAGTTTTGGCTTTCTGCTTTTCACATTTAAATTTCTGATACACCTAAAATCTATCCCATTTTTTCCCCCATTTTTGTATGGTATAGATACTTATTTTTTCTCTTTAGAGTGGGCAACAGGTGTCTAGAATATGCTCCTCATGGGTCTACAGAGCTAGGCACAAACTGCATGTGCGTGGCCTTATTTCCATTCCTTCTCACGATCCATTTTGCTTATCCCCATCTGTCTCAGTATTACCACACTAGCAACTTATAATTTTTATAAGGCTTTGTACTTGGCAATGCAAACCCCATTCTTTTTTTGGTGGGGAGAGGTTTAATTTTGTCCATTAATCTTTTATCTAAAATTTGCAACTGCATTGTTAAATATCAGTTATAAAGATATACAAACCATGTGATTTTGATTGGAATTGTCTTGAATATACAAATCAATTTAAGCAAAAAAGGGAGAACATTTGTGTAACAGGAAGCTTTTCGTTTGTTTGTTTGTGAAGAGACTGTATGTGTCCACGTCAGTATTTAGATCCAGAATAAAGAAATTATGCAAATAGAAAACATTAAATGACCAGGGCTCCATAGCTAAACAGTGCCAGGAGAAAGCTAGCCTCCCAGGGGTGTGGAAATGCTCTTGAGAGGGAGTTAGAGGACTAAAGCTGCTCAGCTGGACTCACCTGGAATCTTTGGGACTCATGGTCTGAGGAACAACAGGGAGGAAAGAGCCTTCCGGGAGGGAAGACCCGAAGGTCTTCTGTGGAAGGAGACCTCTGCCTGCGCCACCAGGGCTCCATAGCCAAACAGCCCAGGGAGAAAGCTAGCCGCCCAGGAGTGTGGAAAAACCAGTGAGAGGAGGTAAGAGGCGGAACACTGTTCAGTGGGACTTGCCCTGAATCCTTGGGACACAGGGACTGAGGAACAGCCAGAAACAGGAGCCTTCCAGTTTCCATCTGTGGCAGGAGACCTCTGCCTGGGCCACCAGGGCTCCATAGCTATAAAGCACTGGGCGAAAGCTAGCCTCCCAGGAGTGTGGACAAGCCTGTCGGCTCAGAGGGACCCATCTGGAATACCCAGGACACAGGGACTGAGGAACGGAGTTCTGGTTTCTTTCTGTGGCTGGAGAGCAGAACCTGTGACACAGGGTTCCATACTCAAATAGTGCTAGGAGAGAGCTGGTATCCCAGGAGTGCCGACAAACCTTTAAACACAGGCAAGACCACCACTTCTTTTCAAATTCACTGGACTAAGAAGGACCCTTGCAGAGTCATCAGGACACAGGAAACAAGGGTCATCTGAGGATTAGATCCTTCATGTTTCTGTCTACACCCCAGAGCTGACCCTGCACCACAACTCTCCAAACCCAAATTCCTCTCAGGGAGATCTGGTCTTCAAGGAGTATTGACACCTAGGCTTGCAGGAAAGACAAGCCCCAGTCGGAAAGAGTAAGAACAGCAAACATGAGAGATAACCAGGTGGCGAAAGGCAAGGGCAAGAACACAAGGAACAGAAACCAAGACTACTTGGCTTCATCAGAACCCAGCTCTCCCACCACAGCAAGCTCTGGATGCCCAACACACCAGAAAAGGAAGACTCAGATGTAAAATCACATATCAAGAGGATGATAGAAGATTTTAAGAAGGAAATAAATAATTTCCTTAAAGAAATACATGAGAACACAGGTAAACAACTGGAAGCCCTTAAGGAGGACACACAAAAATCCCTTAAAGAATTACAAGAAAACACAATCAAATGGGCAGAATTAAAGGAAAACACAATCAAACAAATGAACAAAACCATTCAGGAATTAAAAACAGAAATAGAAACAATAAAGAAATCACAAAGGGAGACAACCCTGGAGTTAGAGAACATAGGAAAGAAATCAGGAGTCATAGATGCAAGCATCACCAACAGAATACAAGAGATGGAAGAGAGAATCTCAGGTGCGGAAGATATCATAGAAAACATGGACACAAGAGTCAAAGAAAATGCAAAATGCAAAAAGCTCCTAACCCAAAACATCCAAGATATCCAGGATACAATGAGAAGACAGAACCCGAGAATAATAGGTATAGAAGAGAGTGAAGATTCCCAACTTAAAGGACCAGTAAATATCTTCAACAAAATTATAGAAGAAAACTTCCCTAACCTAAAGAAAGAGATGAACATGAATATATAAGAAGCCTACAGAACTCCAAATAGACTGGACCAGAAAAGAAATTCCTCCTGTCACATTATAGTCAAAACACCAAATACACAAAATAAGGAAAGAATATTAAAAGCAGTAAGGGAAAAAAGGCAAGTAACATATAAAGGCAGACCTATCAGAATTACACCAGACTTCTCACCAGAGACTATGAAAGCTAGAAGATCCTGGGCATATGTCATACAGACTCTAAGAGAACACAAATGCCAGCCTAAGGTGCTATATCCAGCAAATCTCTCAATAATCATAGATGGTGAAACCAAAATATTCTACGACAAATTCAAATTTGCACAGTATGTTTCGACAAACCCAGCCCTACAAAGAATAATACATGGAAAACACCAACTCAAGGAAGGAAACTACACCCAAGAAAAAGCAAGAAAGTAATCTCTCAACAAACTCAAAAGAAGATGGCCACACAAACATAAAAACAACATCGAAAATAATAGGAAGCAACAGTCACTATTCTTTAATATCTCTTAACATCAATGGTCTCAATTCCCCAATAAAAAGACATAGACTGACAGACTGGATCCATAAACAGGACCCAGCATTTTGCTGCATCCAGGAAACACACCTCAGTTAAAGACAAACACTACCTCAGAGTAAGGGGCTGGAATACAATTTTCCAGGCAAATGGCCTGAAGAAACAGGCTGGAGTAGCCATTCTAATATAGGATAACATTGACTTTCACCAAAAAATTAACAAAAAAGACAAGGAAGAACACTTCATACTCAGCAAAGGAAAAATCTACCAAGAAGAACTCTCAATTCTGAACATCTATGCCCCGAATGCACGGGCTCCCACATTCATAAAAGAAACTTTACTAAAGCTCAAAGCACACATTGCACCTCACACAATAATAGTGGGAGACTTCAACACCCCACTATCAACAATGGGCAGATCTTGGAAACATAAACTAAACAGAGACACAGTGAAACTAATAGATGTTATGAACCAAATGGATTTAACATATATCGATAGAACATTTCACCCTACATCAAAAGAATATACCTTCTTCTCAGCACCTCATGGTACCTTCTCCAAAACTGATCATATAATTGGTCACAAAACAAACCTCAACAGATATCAGAAGATTGAAATAATCCCATGCCTCCTATCAGATCACTACGGAACAAGGCTGGCCTTCAATGGCAACAACAACAGAAAGCCCACACATACATGGAAGCTGAACAATGCTCTACTCAATGATAACTTGGTCAAAGAAGAAATAAAAAAAGAAATTAAAGGCTTCCTAGAATTTAATGAAAATGAAAGTACAACATACCCAAACCTATGGGACACAATGAAAGCAGTGTTAAGAGGAAAATTCATAGCTCTGAATGCCTCAAAAAAGAAACTGTAGAGAGCATATAGTAGCAGCTTAACAACATACCTGAAAGCTCTAGAACAAAAAGAAGCTAATACATCCAAGAGGAGTAGAAGGCAGGAAATAATCAAATTAAGGGCTGAAATCGACCAAGTAGAAACGAAAAGAACTATACAATGAATCAACAAAACCAGGATTTGGTTCTTTGAGAAAATCAACAAGATAGGTAAATCAGTAGCCAGACTAACCAAGGGCACAGAGACAGTATACAAATTAACAAAATTAGAAATGAAAAGGGAGATATAACAACAGATTCTGAGGAAATTCAAAAAATCATCAGATCTTACTACAAAAGCCTATATGCAACAAAATTGGAAAATCTAGAGGAAAGGGACAAGTTTCTTGACAGATACCAACTACCAAAGTTAAATCAGGATCAGATAAACCATCTAAACAGTCCCATAACCCTTATAGAAATAGAAGCAGTCATTAAAAGTCTCCCAACCAAAAAAAGCCCAGGACCAGATGGGTTCAGTGCAGAATTCTATCAGACCTTCAAAGAAGACCTAATCCCAACACTTCAATCTATTCCACAAAATAGAAATGGAAAGAACACTACCCAATTCATTCTATGAGGCTCCAGTTACACTGACACAAAAACCCCACAAAGACCCATCAATAAAAGAAAACTTCAGACCAATTTCCTTTATGGATATCGATGCAAAAAATACTCAATATAATTGTTGCAAACCGAATCCAACAACACATCACAATGATCATTCACCATGATCCAGTAAGCTTCATCCCAGGGATGCAGGGATGTTTCAATACCCAGAAATCCAGTACATAAACAAACTCAAAAAAAAAAAAAACCCACGTGGTCATTTCATTAGATGCTGAAAAAGAATTTGACAAAATTCAACATCCCTTCACGATAAAAGTCTTGGAAAGAACAGGAATTCAAGGAGCATACCTAAACATAGTAAAAGCAATATACAGCAAACAAGTGGCCACCATCAAATTAATTGGAGAGAAACTCGAAGCATCCCACTAAAATCAGGGACTAGGCAAGGCTGCCCTCTCTTTCCCTATCTGTTCAATATAGTACTTGAAGTTCTAGCTAGAGCAATTAGACAATAAAAGTAAGTCAAATGGATACAAGTTGGAAAGGAAGAAATCAAAATATCACTGTTTGCAGATGATATGATGGTATACTTAAGTGACTCAAAAA
Source organism: Rhynchomys soricoides (assembly GCA_019843965.1). Classification (NCBI taxonomy): domain Eukaryota; kingdom Metazoa; phylum Chordata; class Mammalia; order Rodentia; family Muridae; genus Rhynchomys; species Rhynchomys soricoides. The sequence continues at coordinate 15,718,530 of JADRCH010000012.1, forward strand.
ACTCCACCAGAGATTTAGCTACAGCTGATAAACACCTTCAACTAAGTGGCCAGATACAAAATTAACTTAAGCAAATCATTAGCCTTCCTATACTTGAAGGATAAACAGGCTGAGAAAGAAATTAGGGAAATGACACCCTTCACAATTGTCACAAACAATATAAAATATCTTGGTGTGACTCTAACCAAACACGTGAAAGATCTGTATGAAAAGAACTTCAAGTCTCTGAAGAAAGAAATTGAAGAAGACCTCAGAAGATGGAAAGATCTCCCATGCTCATGGATTGGCAGGATTAATATAGTTAAAATGTCCATCCTTCCAAAAGCAATCTACAGATTCAATGCAATCCCCATCAAAATCCCAACTCAATTCTCCATAGACTTAGAAAGAACAATTCTCAAATTCATATGGATTAACAAAAAACCCAGGTTAGCAAAAATTATTTTCAACAATAAAAGACTTCTGGGGGAATCAGCCTCCCTGACTTCAAGCTGTACTACAGAGCAGTAGTGATAAAAACTGCATGGTATTGGTACATTGATAGGCAAGTAGATCAATGGAATATTATTGAAGACCCAGAAATGAACCCACACACTTATGGTCACTTAATCTTTGACAAAGGAACTAAAACCATCCGGTGGAAAAAAGACAGCATCTTCAACAAATGGTGCTGGTTCAACTGGCAGTCTACATGTACAAGATTGGGAATTGATTCATTCCTATCTCCCTGTACAAAGTTCAAGTCCAAGTGGATCAAGGATCTCCACAGAAAACCACATACACTGAATCTAATCGAAGCGAAAGTAGGGAAAATTCGTGAACACATGGGGACAGGAGAAATGTTCCTGAACATAACACCAATGGCTTGTGCTCTAAGATCAAGAATCGACAAATGGGACCTCATGAGATTACAAAGCTTCTGTGAGGCAAAAGACACTGTAAGTAGGACAGAACAGCAACCTACAGATTGGGAAAAGATCTTTACCAACTCTACATCCAATAGAGGACTAATGTCCAATGTATACAAAGAACTCAATAAGCTGTATGCCAGAGATCCAAATAAGCCTATCAAAAAATGGGGAAGAGAGCTAAACAGAGAATTCTCAACTGAGAAAGCTCGAATGGCTGAGAAGCACCTAAAGAAATGTTCAACATCATTAGTATCAGGGAAATGCAAATCAAAACAACCCTGAGATTTCACTTCACACCAGTCAGAATGGCTAAGATCAAAAACTCAGGTGACAGCAGATGTTGGCGAGGGTGTGGAGAAAGAGGAACACCCCTCCATTACTGGTGGAAATGCAAGCTGATACAACCTCTCTGGAAATCAGTTTGGCGGACTCTCAGAAAAATGAACATAACACTACCTGAGGACCCAGCTCTTCAACTCCTTAGCATATACCCAGAAGATGCTTCAACATGTAATAAAGACACATGTTCCACTTTGTTCATAGCCAGATTTATAATAGCCAGAAACTGGAAACAACCCAGATGTCCCTCAACAGAGGAATGGATACACAAAATGTGGTACATTTACACAATGGAATACTACTCAGCTAATAAAAACAACAACTTCATGAAATTCGCAGGCAAATGGATGGAACTTGAAAATATCATCCTGAGCGAGGTAACGCAGTCACAAAAGAATGAACATGGTATATACTCAGTGTTAAGTGGTTATTAGCCCAAAATTCTGAAATACCCAAGAGTCACTTCACAGCCACTGTAGGGCTGAGTGTGAGGTCCCAGATGGAGGAGTTGGAAAAGGGACTGAAGGAGCTGAGGGAGTTTGTAGCCCCAGGGAGGGAGGAACAGTGTCAACTGGCCTGACCCCTCTATGCTCTGGGAGACTGGATCACCAACCAAAGAATACACCTGGAGGGACCCATGGTGCTGGTTACATATGCGGCAGAGGAGGGTCTTGTTGGCCATCAGGACAGGCAGAGGCCCTTGGTTGGGCCTGAGGGTGTTAGATGCCCCAGTATAGGAAAATGCCAAGGAGGGAAGATGAGATTCAGTGGGTGGGTGGGGGAATACCCTGGTCGTGACAGGCAGAGGGGGATGGAATTGGGAGGTTCCAAAGGGGAGGTCTGGAAAGCAGGAAACATTTGAAATGTAAATAAAGTATGAAAAAAAGAAAACATAAAATATAGAAAATCCAATTTACAAGTGGGCAAAAGCACTGAATAAACACCTCTCCAAATAATACATAAATAGGCAGTAAGGATTGAAGAGGTATGTCATGAGTCAGTATAGGTACTATTGACACTCACTGAGATGGCCATAATAAAATAGAAAATAACAAGTGTTGACAAGGATCTAGAGAAATTGGTACTTTAATGCTGACTGGAATATAAAATATTGTTGTTATTTGGAAAACAGTGATATAGTTCTTTAAATATTAAGACCATGTATCTTGTGTCTTAGTGATTTTATTGCCAGGCATGTATATACATGCCTGGAGAACAGAAAACAAGTGATTGAACAAGGCTTATGTTTGAGTATTTATATCATGTTCTTCATGGCAGCAAATAGAACAACTCAAATACTCAGTAAATAATATATGATATAATATATAATAATAATAATAGTGGTCTATCCAGTCACTGGGATACTATTTTCTCATTAAAATAAACAAAGTGCTGGTGCATACCTCAACACATGTCACTCCAAAGATATCATAAACGAAACAAGAAAGAACCACACATTGTATTAAATGGACGTGTAATTATATGAAGCATTTGAAATGGACGTATCTGTAAAGATAAAATAAATTAGTGGTTGTTAGAGCATGAGAGAGAGCAGAGAAGGGGATTCCAACAGATATAGGGATTCTTTCTGAGAGAATGAAACTGGCTAACATTAGTGGTGACATTTACACAACTTCGTGAATATGCTATGTCCTTCAATTACATTTAATTTTAATAAATGTATTTAGTGTGTGTGTGTGTGTGTGTGTGTGTGTGTGTATGAGAGAGAGAGAGAGAGAGAGAGAGAGAGAGAGAGAGAGAGAGAGAGAGAGAGGGAGGGAAAGTTGGATAGGTAAGGAGGTAGGGGAAGGAAATAATTTGATCAAAATCTATTGTATGAAGTGTTTTTAAATAAACAAATAAACAGTAAAAGAAAGGGCAGCTCCTCTGTAGATAGATGGGACCTCGTGCTGAGCTCAAACCCTGTGGCCTGCAGTTGCAGGCATGGCCTGGCATCTCCATGTTTTCTTTTTTCTAACAAGTAGGGAGGCTTCAGTTCTATGCTTGATACTTAGTTACCAGAATGCAGATGGCGACGCTACTGATGCTTACACAATGCCTTCTTAGATTTCACCATGTCTATTCATCTTCTGTGTTCTTATAACAGAACCCTTCCTTTTTTCAAGTGTACCTTCGGGTATTTCTTTAATTTAGGATTGCTCATTTCAAGTCCTTCAGTGTGCTACAATAACTTGACCATCTTCTCATTCTTCTGTGGCATCAATTGTTGTTGCTGAGAAATTAGTTTCTTGCCATGTGCCGTCTCAGGTGCCATTTTCCTATGAAATCTGCTGCTAGCCTCAGATTGCTCTGGAGACCTGGCTGTAAACACATTTTACCCTTTCAAATAGAGAACTCAACGGCTCTTCATGTTTTCACCGAGTTGTGCAACTTTCGCATTATCTGTGTGTACGTTCATGTTGTTTTCTTTGGTGCTCCTGAATCTAAAAGTGAGCATCTTGCAGCAGTTTTAGGAAATTCTAAATTGCTTCTCTTTGTTTTTGCCAGCTGAGATCGAAACTAAAGTCGCATCTTAGCGTTACCCTTTCATATTTTCTAACCGATTTTCATGTTTTTTACTTCATTTTCTGTCTAAACTCCATTTCTTTGTCATTCTTCTTCCAGATACCGGATTCTCTTTTTGATAATTTTCTTTCGGAAATTTCATAGATAGACACAGTGCACCTTAATCATGTTTGCCCATACCCTCTCTTTCTCCAGCTCCCCCTTCCATTTTTATGCCTTAAAAAAAACTACCTACTGAATCCAGTTTTGCTGTTCATGTGTGCATGAGTATGGGTCATCCACTGGGGCATGGAGAGTGAGGCAGTGGGTAGTCTGTTCAAGTACAGCCAGGGGTCCCCTTACTGCATAGTCCAGGGGCTGTTGACCCTTTCCTAGATCCCTGCTTCATTTCTATTTGAGGCGATCTTGCAGTTAAAGGCATTGTCTTGTATCACTGCCTTTAAACTACATGTAACTTTCTAGTTTCTTTTGTGTTTCTTCAAATTTTCAACGTGCTGCTCAGTCATTGTGTCTCCGGCACCATGTTCTGTGCTCCATAGAACATGGAGTTGATGGTTTGGTAATCTGAGAAGGCCTGTGCCTCTGTTTGCTTAGCTCTGAAACATTTTGTCTATTTCTAACCTGAGCCAAGTGAGTCTGTCTTCTCTGTCCCACAGCCTCTGCCTTGTCAGTAGGAAGGGTGCTTATTTCTGACAGGCTGAGCTAGTTAGTGCTCCATGGATCCGACCTGAAATTCTCTGTTGAGCAGAATGTAGGGTGCCAGGGCCCATCTGAGGCAGACAAAAATGAACATTCTGCTTATTTGCGGAAGCTCAGGGAAGTTTCAGGTTGGCATCGCTTTTCTCTAACTGCAGGTGCGGCATAAGCTCTTAGAATTTAGGTTCTGATGGCCCATTCATACCGCGAGAGCCCAGGCATTCACAGGGGAGGGCACTCTAGCTTAAAATCCTCCCTTTCAAAGCGCTGCAAGACCGAACCTTTTTGTTTCTAGCTTTGCCTTGTGCAGTTATTTATTAGTGTGGGGATAACCTTTGCTGAAACGTCTGTGCTATGGGAGGAGGATGGGAGAGGAGTTTACATTTCAACCCAAAGCAAAAAGAGCAATGTTCAGTCTCAGCTGACAGACATTCCCCGCACCCTATTGTAACTTAAGCATGCTCATGGCAGCTTTTAACTGATTAAAAAAAAAATACTTGTTATAGAACACATACCATAGAATGAACCAAATGTACAAAGTGGGGCTTTCTGTTTAAATAAATAAAGCACCACTTGACATCTGGTGCAAATATCTCCAAAGCACTCTTTGTTCTCCTTTGCTATATCCACAAGTTTCTTGAGTTGAAAAACTGCCCTGTTAGGAAAGGAAGCACACGAAGAAACATGACTATTAGATTTCCTTTGCTGTGAGCGTCTGAAAAATTTTACATCTAGAGTCTGTAGTTATTATAGGGTTTGGCGTGTGGGTGGCTGAAAATATGGGACTTGGCCTTTTGGTGCCAAACTTTGATGCAGCTTCAGCTGTCTGTATACAAAAGACATGGCAGAGTGTACTGCTTTACTTTAATATTCGAATTGTTGGCCGTGCCAGTGGAATAGTGCGTATGTGGATGGCGCTGTTGATCTTGGAGCCTGCCAGTCTCAGAGAATCTTAATTGATGAAGATGCTGTTAGGAACAGAATGAGCATGTGGGTGGGGAGTGGCTCAGCTAGAGTTGCAAAGGAAGAGTTGCTGCCCTGGGCCCTCCTGGATCCCCTTCTGGTCCCACACCCCATTCCTCACCTCTTTTCTCTAACTCAAATTAATGCCTTTGCTTTAGTAGTTCTCCAACGCCCACGAAAATAGAAATGAAATGACAAGCTTTACCGCCATGTGGCCCATTCTTTGGTTGAAATTTCTTGACATTTTGTTAGGGTTGGAGAAATAAGAAAAGGGAAGACGTCAGCTTTTGGACAGCTTCTGCTGTGAACCTGATTACATGCAAGCCTTACACGTGAAATGAGCTGAGCTGGCCAGACCCGGTGTTGGCTGGGTTCTGCTGTCTTTCCTAGTCTTCACCTCTCATGTTGTTCTTTGAGATCCTTTTATTCCCTGCATCTCTAGAGTTAAATTGGGAAGCTATTTAGAATCTTTCTTTGCCACTCACAGAGGCTTTGAAACTCATATCATTGAAGGGTTTTGTTGTTGTTGACTTTTGAAATTCATTTCTTGTGTTAGTGTGCAGAATTATTTTGGCACTGTCATATGTACTCTGGGGAGTTTCAAAGTGATGTCAATGATAACTTTCTGTGATAATTTTCATGTGGTTCTCTCTTGTAAACGTGACCTGGTCTATGATGATGTGGGATGTTGGTGTTAGACATGTCACTGTCTCAAAGCCAAGGTGATTTCCACACGCAGACTCCAGCCTAGAACGACCAGGTGTCCTCTCAGTTCTTTCCCACACTCAAGAGCCTCCTCCCCATACTCAGCCTGCACTTGCAGCTTTGTGAGCACTGTCTGGGATGGAACTGATTCAGTCATTGTAAAGACAGAAGCTTTCATTCTTTGAGATAGTAACTTGAGTTTATTTATTACAGTCTATACAGCTGACCCTGTGATATCCATGGGGATTTGTTCTAAGACACGAGGGTGCCAAATTCCACAGATGCTCAAGTCTCTTATAAAAAGAGACATAGTATTTACCTATTATCCAAACACATCTCCTGTGTATTTAAAATAATCCCTAGATTATATTGCCCAACGTGTTAGAAATGCTATGGAAATAACTATTAAGCTGCTTTGTTGATAGACTAGTGGCAAGAAGGGAAATGGTACAACTTTGTTATGGTTGTGGTTGTTTCTTTTGAAATACTTTCTGTGTGTGATTGTATCACAAATTTTGAAGCCATGGATATGGAGGGCTGACTGTATAACAGTAAATCCCATGGTCCAGCCCATGGAACCCTGGACCAGGCTGACTGTTTGATAGGCATAAACCAGGCTCATTTCTCCTAAGATGCAGTTTCCTGAGATGTATGAGGTAGTATGGAAAACAGTGGGTGTTTGGTTTGAAAGTTGTTTAGAACTTTTATTTGATTGCAGAAAAGACCAAGGACACACAATCAGTGAGGAGTCCTTCCCAGCATGGGCTCCAGGAAGCTGTAAAGATGCATACACATAAGGCCAGTGAGGGGTTGTACAAAGGAAGCTTACTATAAAGGGATCCAAGGCTGGGTGGAGAAAGTCTCAGAAAAGCAGTGTGTACTGTCTGCAGTGCAACCCAAGGAGAAGTGAGGAGTAGCCATCTTGGACAGGCTCAGAGCAGTGCCACCAACAGGTTTCAGAAACACACTTTCTTTCTTTCTTTTTCTTTCTTTCTTTCTTTCTTTCTTTCTTTCTTTCTTTTTTTTGTTTTTTCGAGACAGGGTTTCTCTGTGTAGCCCTGGCTGTCCTGGAACTCACTCTGTAGACCAGGCTGGACTCGAACTCAGAAATCCGCCTGCCTCAGCCTCTCGAGTGCTGGGATTAAAGGCGTGCGCCACCACTGCCCAGCAGAAACACACTTTCTTGCAATCCAGAATCCAATGGACCAGTCTGAGTATATTCTACTACATATATCCTTCTTGTTGTGTAAAAAATAAAAATGTAGTTAATAAATGCACACATGACAATAAAATATTCCAGTGAAGAAAATGGAAGTATAGTAGAATAAAGTCAATAATGACGTAACCATACATTATGGTATACATACATTATAGTATACATACATTATAGTATACATACATTATAGTATACATACATTATGGTATACATACATTATGGTATACATACATTATAGTATACATACATTATGGTATACATACATTATAGTATACATACATTATAGTATACATACATTATAGTATACATACATTATGGTATACATTCCACAAGATCTTTACATGTGTTATCATTCAGTTACAGCTAACAAGCTTTATTTCTATGAAATAAGTATAACATGAAGTCGATCATTTTGGTGTTAGAAGCACAGAGAGAGGTTTTGAGCACTCTTGTGGTATTGTTCAGCCACCACATCACCATCTACCTACATAAGCCTTTCACCTGGCAAAGCTGACATTCAGTTCATGTTGACAACTGATGCCCCTCTCAGCTTCTGGCAGCCCCATTCTACTTTCTTCTGTGAATCCTGTGAGTAACATTACACTGCATCTATCTTGTTTTTGTCTTCCTGGTTTCTCTTGGCATAAAGCCTTCAAAGTTCATCCATATTGTAGAATATGTTAGAATGCCATCCTTTGTAATGCTAATATTCCAGCACGGGTATGTACCAAATGTTGTTCATTCAGCCACTGATGGACTCTTGGCCCATGCTTCCTTTCAGATATTGTGTTCACTGTAGCAGTGACTGTGCAAATATCTGCTTGAGTCCCTGCACCCAGAAGTGAAATTAATAGGTCATCTGATGATTCAATGCCTAATTAAAAATATTGATATTAAAGTATGTGTCTGTCAGTGTGAGAATGAACTTGTAAGTGCAGGTATCCTGGGGGGCCAGAAATGGGCTTAAGACCCCTGGAGCTGGAGTTTCAGATGGTTGAGATGGTCGTGAGCAGCCTCATGCTAATGCTAAGAACCTAATTCCCAACTTTCTGTAAAGGCAGTAAGTGCTCTTCACTGCTGAGCTATGTAGTCCACCTTGTGCTTGCTAGCTTACAAAAGGCCAATTTATCGTTGGGGTTTCTAGCATTCCTTGCAAAGCATGAAACAGTAAGCTAAAGGGTCTTCAGGATAATTGAATGACTTGTTTGCAAGACAGGAAGAGCTGTTCCTGGTAGGTTCTTGTAAAGAAGGTGCTGTGCACTGTATTGCTTGAGAGGATGCACAGCAGCCTTTGAGTCAATATAACCTGTGCTTCCTGAATGCCTAGTGGAGCTAGGGCACCATGCCAAAGAACAAGCAATGCCAGACAACGTGGGACTGGTTTCAGTAATGCTGGATCCTCACAGAATGGAAACTCAGAGAAAAGGCGAGCTACCAAAAGGAGAAGTCAGTGAAGGGAAGGCTGCTTGCTTAAGAATCATCCTCTAAACTCCAAGGTTTAGGAGGACATGTTCCACCCCTCCCTGGGGGCCGGCTCTTTCTTTCTTTCTTTCTTTCTTTCTTTCTTTCTTTCTTTCTTTCTTTCTACAGCGAGTGACGTTGTTGATCAATCCTCAGCTTCCATAAACTTTAAATGAACCATACAAATCGTCTACTACTGCTCAAATCCCTCTATGGAGCTTACTGTTTCTGCAGTGACTACCTAATATTCTGTTTTTATTAGAAATGTGCCTTACCTTACCTATTGAGGGGAGAGAAAAGGGAACCGGTACCCCAGAAGGCTATAAAGCATCAGAGATAGCCAGAGAAGCTGCCCCAGGGCCCATGATGAGAGTGTTTCCAGTGCAGATGATAATAACCAAGGCGAGGGGGCTCCGTGTAGCTCCCTGGCGATTCGGTGCAGGAGTGCTGTCCGCTGACATCCCAAGAGGCCAACAGCATCAGTGACTGCGGGCCCTGATTGGGGCAGTGAAATATTGCTGGCAAAAATTAAAAGGTCTCCGTGTCAAAATAATTCATGCTATGCATATCTTCCATTCTGATGAGACCGCTGATATTTGGATTAGCAAGATAATAAAACCGATCAGGCTACAGTTAAACAATTTAAGCAGGAGAGCTGTTCATTTTGTAGGTGTCACTGTCAGATCAGGGGGTCAGAGTGGAATGAAAGGCTCTCTCCGGTAACCTTCCAGAGATGGGGATCTGGACCGCTCCTCGCCAGCCATCCAGAGTTCTCATCATCGCCTGCCTACTAGCATTACCGCGGCAGGCTGTATTCTGACATTCAAATCTCAGGAATGACAGGCTATTAGGAGAAAGAAGAGGCACTCATACATTAAGCTCCGTATCTCTGACCTGTAATACGAACTGATAGTGATATTGTAATTGAGCTAGTCTGAAAAGAAAAAAAAAGTGCGGAGGAGTCTTTATTAAAATCCATGGCTAGAAAGAGTGTGTTTGTAGTTATGATGATTTGTGGGTTTGTTGACATGTTTTCTGTTTGCTCGACCGAAGGGTGCATCCGGTTTATTTGGTATGTGGTAATTTGTGATAACACTGCTTTTCCCCAGCCTCCTGTTCAGGTGTTGAGCAGGGACAGATCAGAGGAGATTTGTTCCATAAAGGGCATAGCTTTCAAATGAACAAAACGGACTTGAGCACAGGCTGAGGCCAGGGCTGCCTCTCAAGTTATCTGCCTTTCACCTCCAGCATCAAAGTGCGCTTCCCAACCGGAAGGCCCTGTCTTCCTAAGCCAATTCAGCGGCCTGGGAGGAGTAAGGACTGTTGTTAGACTGGGACTTCGCTGTGGGCAGCATCGGGCACTGAGTGACTCATTTAATACATAAATCCGGAGGCTCAGATGAGTATCAGACTTCTCAAGAAAACGCTTTTGTGTGAAGGAACAATTCAGACAGATTGCTGTGCTCAAGGGTGGCTGGCTGTGGGAACCCTGAAACCACCGGGTTATTTGGTGACCATAAGGAGCTCAATCTTGCGTATTTATGTACATGATCTGGAGATGCATATGGGTAGAGGAGGTTTCATATCAAGCACTTGAAACTTAAGCAGTAGGGTGACTTTTAGCACCGATACACTAAGACATTTTGGGCTTGTTAGTCAGCACCTCTGTCCGAGATGGCAAACATAGTGTCACAGCATAGAGCAAATTAGAAATGGTGTGGTGGGACACAGCGGCCACTTTAAATCACCAAAGGAACAGAATATGCTGCCAGTAGCAGGAGCAGGACTGACAAAAGTGCAGCCCAGTGCAATTCACTGAGTAAAGATACCCTCCTGCTCTTCAAACTTGGAGCTACCCGAAAAGCAAGATGGCACATCTACGGAGTGCTTTTCTGGCCTTGCCGTGCACTTCTCCAGTTTTCATTTTGTGAACGTTATTTTGGGTAGAAGCTCAGTGTGTGGAGGAGAAACGATCTTTGCCAAAACCAAAGTTAGAAAGTATTGTTCTCCTCAGTTTACAGGGGGGAGTAGAGCAGGGGTGTTTATAGATGCCCAAAGCAAGCCAGCGATGAGGAAGAGTGGGGACAGCAGGGCAAGGACAACTTGAGATTCTTGACTTAAGAAACTGGGTAACTGAGTGATGGTGACATTTTTAGAGATGATGGATGCCAGGAAAAAGATGGTTTCTGGATGTGAAAAATTCAAGTTCTGCTTAGAACATAGTAAGTTTGAAATGTTCGTTTATTTTTTCTTTTTTCTTACTCTGAAGTGGTGTGGTGGACATGCGGATGGCTTACTGTTACAGTCAGATTTATATGCAAAGCAATGATGTGAAATTATGTATCTGTCACGCACATGTGTACACTCGTATGTACTAGACAGTTTTTACTAGACTAGATGTCTAAGAAGCCTAAGACACAAGACTGAGATAACTAAATTAGAAATACAAATGTTGGTTAAGTAAGTTGCAAATTATGATTAAGGATTTGCTTAATCTTAATAAACATGAATAACATGGAAGTCTAAATAGTTTTTTAACATACTGATCTGTGAAAGATGAAAACCTAATGAACAGTAATGGGACATAAAAACATCTCAGACTAGAGGAATCAAAGGATGCTGCTAGGCAGAACTTACTGAGAAAGCAAGGCTTGGCATGCGGGAAATGTTTGGACATTCCAGAAAGGAAGATGTCTGTGGCATGAAATATTAAAAAATCACCCACTCTCCCACTGGCAAGGTACCAGTGGGCAGGCCAGCCTGTTCTCATCTCAGAAGACTCTCTGACCCGAGCTCCAAAATCTCTCCACTCAACTCGTTAAGCTCGCTAAGTTCCCAAGTGGAGCCATTGCCACACCAACCCTATGCTTCCAAATTCCCATGGCTGGCTGGGGTGCCCCACCACTGTACCTTTTCTCTGGAACTCAGTTGAGTCACTGAGTGAAGGAAAACACCACATAATCTTAGTTTAGAATCAAAAGGCAACACAATCACTGGGTGCAGCAACTAGCATCCTAATTTGTAAGCCATTCTAAGTTATAAACCCTCTGGTAGCGGATCCCAACGGATCTGCCACCTGAACCAGGAGGCCTCCCCTACCTACATTTTGTCTCCATCCTCTCCCCCATCCAAAATGCCTCCCCTCTTCCTCTCTCTGACCCGGAAGCCCCACCTACTCCTCACCCAGTGATTGGTCCCCTGAAATCCTTATTCATTAAGGGAAGGTTCTGCCACATCTCACCTTTTTCTGTCCAATAGAAAAACAAAACCTTTTCTCTCAAACATAAACTGAGTGTAACTATTACCTTTATGTAATTTATAAAGCACATGGCTCACTCCTCAACCCAGGCAGTCCCTCTTGGGGAAACAGAATGTCTTTGGTAGCTGCTTTGAATTGAAGTTGGATGAAGGTCTATCCAAATATGGACTTTGAACATGAGTAAAATCCACTTCTCAATAGAGGCATAAGTAAATAGAACAAGGGTGAAATAGTGAAGAGCAGAAAGTAGCCCTGTGGGCCACTAACTCCATCTTATGCATGCATGTGCTTTGGGTGCCTTTGAGGCAAGAACAGGTCCAGTTATGGCTCAACAAACAGAGTCACTCTCACACAAACAAGTAAGCTGATGAATCTGCAGTTACAAACCAATTCTTGGATGGAGGTCAATCCCAGGCAACTCTTTTATGTCCTGTTTACAAGGATCTGTATATATGGGCTGTGCATAGCCACTGGGCTCCTCCTAGTCTGGTAACATCACAGGACAGGAGAATAAGTGTTTGGGAACTCATGACAGGTGACCGTTCTGTGTGTGAACCCATTTTTATATTTATTGGAGGGGAGTATAGTAGCTGCATAGTTTTACTGTCTCCTGAACTACAGTCCCCTGGAAGGCTCTGGGTCAGCCTGAGCTGGTTACAACACTGCTGGCTGGCACTTTGAATTGTCAAGACAAAGACTCTATTAGCAGCAGGTGTAAGTGGTCAGCCCATGACCTGGCTTCTCGAGTGGGCATCATTTCACATAGAAGTTACTTAGGATTAAAGACTGGGTTATATTATATGACCAATGCATTTGTAATTTTAAAAATAATACGTAAAATATAAAATGTTTAGGAAGCCTCATCAATGTCTATTGTTTTTGTGTGAGAGAGAATTGAAGTAGATGCCCCTTTTATCTAAGGAGAGAAATGGGGGGTTTGGGGGGAAAGGGTAGAGGAGAACACCAGTCTGAGGGCTGATAGGGTTAACAGTTTCATAGGAGCAGGTTTTATTCTTATATAGCTTGGCCAAACAACCATTCACACAGACAGGACCGCCTTTCCAGTGGGAACTGGAATTCCAATGGGAATTATTGCTTGGTAGATTAGAGCTGTGGACCAACAGCTGGGGTGCCAAGCCTCACCGTTTGTTTGTTAGCTTTGTGATTGTGGATGGAGCACGTACATCTCTCCATGCTCCCACTTGCCTCACCTATAAAGTGAGGAGCAATAGTAAGTGATAATGGCCTCACAGGTTTGTATGAAGGGTAAAGGAGTTAACCAATGCACTTAGGTTAGTGCTTACACTGTTACTGTTGATTTCCCATTACATACCTATCACACTCTTAGTTCTTGGTTGCATAGGACCTCACTAGTCTCTGGAGATCTAGGTGAGAGTAGGTGCTATGGTGCCATCGAGAGTTTGATGCATTTTACTGTAGTCCGCACTAGCCACGTTGTTAAGAATCTATGGGCATTAGAATAGATGCTCCCTACTTATCAAGATCTAGGAGGGAACGGTACAAAGGAGGAGTAATGGAGGATTATATTGGGAGGGTCTGCTGCCAGTGGGCTGCTGGAAGAATATTTCAAATGGAGGTATTCCTTTACTATTCTGGGCTAGAACTCTGGCCTAGACACCCCTGTGCAGGAGCAAGCGAAGAGTAGATGCCTCTTTGTCTTGCCTGGTGGGGGCGACATCTGCAGCTTTGGTCATTTGTATCCTCAGGCATTTCTCTGCTTCTTCCTCGGTTCTGAAACACATTGTTTTTTACAGCCCATCTAATTTGGGTGTAAGCTTGGCCAGCCTTGTTGCCATTTTAATATATATTATTTCAGTTTTTCACACAATCTGTAATTTATTTTATTGACTTTCTAATAAATGGGTGGTGGGGAGCGCTCTTATTTCCATATGGACTGTGCATTTTGGAGATGTGTATCATGGCTTGGTACTAGAGCAAATGCAGGCTGGCTTGTGTTCATTCCTGCTATTTGGGGTTTATGTGCCTCTCCTCGCCTAATTTTTCATTAAGATGTAATAATAGTCTGAGGAAAGGGCGATTTGGTATGTGATGTATTTCATTGTGCTCTTATGGTAAGGGTAGCATCTAAAGTGGGAGAGCATCGCTAATTTTTCGGCACAGTAATTTATTCGCCAGTATTTAAATGTTGTAATTTTCACGCGGAGGCACATGCTGCCACATCTATCTTCCTCTGGCCCAGTCTGTCTTGCTCTTTCCTTTTCATCTGTTTTGTTTTTGCATATTTTTTTCATAAATTCGACAGATGGCCTCTTGATGAATCCTTGATAATACTGTCATGTAAAGCAGCTAAGACTAGAAATCATCTCACAACAATTTTTCATTGCAAAGAGAAAATTGAGCAGAGACAAACATCACTAAGTCCATAACAACAGCCACAAAATATCTACTTCATGTAAATAAAGGGGACAGGCTTGCCTCCTACTGCTGCTGTACAAATGCCAGGGTCCTTTTAAAGGCCTCTGAATATTTTATGGTGTGTTTAGATTCCCCCTTCAAGCTGGGGTTGGTTGGGATTTCTGAATTTTCATATTCTGAACATTTGTACAGACTCTTTGATGCATCTTCTTCCTTCTCCCTGAGTCCCTCCCCTTTGGGCTTCATAATTGTGGATCAGGTGAAGTTTGCGTCCCCTCATTTCAAGGTCATGCACCAGTACGACCATTTTCCTGACTCAGAGGGCACGTAATTTCACAGCCATGTACTCCTCATTAATTCCCCTGAGTGGGGGTTCAGGAAGTTCCAGATCACAGGTTTGTTTTTGTCTCGTTCTCTGAATGAATGATTCACAAAGGGATTAGATTAACCCCTTTGATTATATTTATAGCTTACTGCACTGCACGCTAAAACAAGTCATTTCTTTTACCCTTTTCCCTCTCTCCCCCAACCCCACTTCTTCCCTTTTCCCGTGTTCTATTTTTCATATTTATTCTTGCTTAAGGAACAGGGTGTGGTTTGTTTCAGGGAGGTTTGTGGCATATACAGTGAATTGCTCACTTACTAGTAGCAACTGTGGTGCTCTCTCTCTCTCTCTCTCTCTCTCTCTATATATATATATATATATATAGTGTGTGTGTGTGTGTATGTATATACATATGCTATATGTCCATATTTACATGTGTGTGTATACACAAGCATATATTTTCTGTTTCAGAAGATGCTGAAGCATCTAGCAATACCGTGAAGGTGAATATTTTTTGTTCTTTGGGTCTGTGAACTGAAGGTCACCTGTATTCCACTTCTTATACTATGTATAAATTAGAATGCCCTCACTGAAGAGGGCTATGGGCTTTTTTTGTAGGCACTGGATCCTCATTAAATCTCCTCTCCTTGTCTTTTGTTCCTGGTCTTGACTCCCAGTTTTGATGGCTTTGGTGATCTTTAGCCAGCATTGAAGGAAGGGTCCTTTAGTATTTCCTATAGTATAAGAGCTCCTCTGAATACCCTCTTTGGGGTTTTGGAGATCCCTTCCACTTTATAACTTTCGTGTTTAAAGTGTCAGGCTTGTTACCATCATTAACTCATTTTACAGCCTAGGACACTGGCCTGCAGTCTATCATTTTGGAAGGTTGCAGCCAGGACTGAAACAGGTTCTAAGGATTTCGCAGGCACTGTCTTCCCTCAGCTGAGAAACTCTGCCTAGCTCCGTCAATCACCCTTTCAAGTGATTGAGGACGCTAAGTGAAGGCTGGGCTTCATGTGAAAAGAGGATTCATTTTTCTCTTTTTTGTCCCTGGATAACAAACGTACACTGGGAAATGAACAGAGTTGGGGTACACACTGTTCAAGTCCAGCTTAAGAGACAGAGGGTATTTATGCTGCTGTGGCTGCTGCTCTCTAATCAGGAGGTCACAAAAACTGTTGATCCAAAGCACCAGCTGTGTCTCTGTGTCTTACGGAGCAGAAGTTGATTTCTAAAGACTGAAAACACACACATATAAAGCTCATAGAAGGTCTCTGACTTAGAAAGTGCTCAGAGTCCTGATGTTAGAGGCAGTTATAGCCCAGAAAACATGCACTAAGTCAGAGCAAGGTCAGTGTACATAGCCTGCTGGTACCCAAAGCACATGCTGGGGTAGCTGGAGGATGATTGCAGGAGCTGCTTATGCCAGGTGACTGATAAAGACTGAATAGTGCAGGCCATCTGATGACTAACTATCTTGGTAACATTCTGCACAAGAGGTATAAAAGTTCACAGGAGACTAGAGTCCCCATTGGTAAACAATAGGGACTCCCCTTAGTGGAAGACAGAAATGGGGTAGAGGTGGATATTTAGCAATTATCAGAGACCTTCTATGATCTTTATTTATACTTATTTTCAGTCTTTAGAAATCAACTTCTGCTACACAAGACAGAGCTGCTGCTTTGAACCAACAGGTTTTGTCTCACTTCAAATTTGGTTTCAGAGAAAAGCTCCCCAGTAGCCACATATTGTCTGCCTTTGTTCAGGATGCTATGAAAATTATAACAGAACAAGTGACTGGTAAACAGAAAATTATCTCTTCCACTTTTAGAGGTTGACAAGCTCAGGGCAGAGATGTTAGCAGGATAACCTGTGGTGATGTCTTGATTCCTCAATAGTTCTCACCCTGACCTTATATGGTAGAACACATGAGGGCCGCCCTCCAGTGTTTTTGATATGCCAGTATTTCCACTCGTGAGGGTAAAATCTCCACCCTCATGGCCCAATTGCTTTTCAAAGGCTCCACCTTCTATTATCATCTCTTGGTGTTGAGAATTTCAACATACAAATTTTGGGACCATGTAAACATAGGTCGTAACAGTGTTGATGGCTAATGTGTATTTTCTGTGGGAATTATTTATGTGCACTTGTGAATATACTGCCTTGAGAACCAATTGCAAAAGACATCTACTCTAATGTTGTGAAAAAAAAAACCATTTTGTAGTATATAGGAAGATTCTTGTTTCAAGTATTTAAAAACATAAACTTCTTAGTCATGCATAGTAGCATACATCTGTAACCCCAGCACTTGGGACATAGGTGCAGAAGGGCTCTTTAGTTCAAGGGAAGCTTGGAGTACATAACCAGATCCTGTCTCATGTAGTCAAGGTCTGGGATATAGCTGAACGGTAGATTGGTGCAAACCCCTGGGTTCAATCTCTAGCATTACAAAAATACATAAAAGCATACACATACAACTTTGTGAATGCTAGACAAACTTTCTCCACTGAACCACATCTGCAGCTAAAATCAAATAACTTTTCTCTCCACTATTTGCTTTTATACAAATGAAGGATTTTTTTGGGGGGGGGGTTGAGAATATTTTGAGATAAATGATTGCTAGCTACTCTTCAAACTGTATTTTTTTGACTGTCAGGTTAGCATTCAACTCATATTCATTGAGCTTAGGTAACGTGCTAAAAACTATCTCCATCAAATATTTCTGTTCCGTCAAGAACATGCCATGAGTATTTTTCACTCCATCTGACCAATGAGCATGCCACGAGCTGGGTCATTGAGTTGCCAGGCTCCACACAGTGAGAAATAAGGGAGACAAAGTTTAAACCCAAGTCACCTTGATTCAAAGTCAGGTCTTCTCCTTCACAGAGAAGAGAGCTTTGACAGAACTCCAGGGTTTTTAAGCACTCCTGTTTTTTTCACTTGCGTCATCTGTCAAATGAATCTCTCATCCACTCATACATTCATTAGCTCCATGCAGCTAAACCTTTAGAAGACAATTGAAGCTTCCTTGCATATTATATAGGCAATATTTGTATGGCCCAAGGGATTTTGTTGTGAGATTACAGAGGGAAGAGGTAGATTGGAGGGAGATGTGGATTTGTCATGTCATGTTTGAGATTCAGCTAGGATATATAATATATATTCACACACACACAAACACACACACACACACACACACACACACACACACACAAGTAAATCAGTAAACATGAGTTCGAAAAGGTAACTTCAGCATTCCATTTCTCCCTAGGATTTTTGCCATTGAGCAGAAGAGATGTTTTGCTTGTGTTCTTTGGCCTTGATTTAAAAATTTAATAAATTACATTGTGAATTTGTTAAGGCAAGTCACTGGTTTTTGCTATGCCTTTTTAAATATTTTATTTAAATATAGTTTTTAAATATTTTTTCTTATATAAAAAATTGTAAATATTCTATCAATAGTATTTCTGTGAGAAGAAATTAGTAAGCATTGTTAACAATGCTCACAAAGTAAAGAGCTCCTACCCATTGAGCCTGACCTCTGCCCTGCAACCCACGTGAGGTCTTAGGTATGTGAGGTCTTAGGTACGTGAGGTCTTAGGTACGTGAGGTCTTAGGTAGAGGGCACATGCCCTATTTGTACCAAGGCACAAGAGCCGGTCTGCTTCATTTGTGAATATGTATCAGCATCTACTGAAAAAGAGTTATCTTCAGTAATTCAACCATTGTAATTTTATTTTTGCTGTAGCTCAGGATAAGGCAGGAGTCATAGTGCACACTACTGCAATCCATCCATGTGGGCAGTATTGTCTTGGTATGGTATGCATTAAAATTCACATCTTGCCATTAGCAGGAACTTATTCTGCATCATTTCAATCCCTTAGGGGCTGGGCTGTTCCATTCATAATTAAATTTTAAAACCACATATTCATCACATACAATTTGCCACATAGAAAAGCATCTTTCTAACCTCTCATCTGTCTCATCTGAATATCCTTGAACCTTTAAAAAAAATCAAGTAAGATGCCCCCACTTCTCAATGCGATTTCTGGTGTCCCCCACAAATGTCACACCAGAAAAATTCCTACATTCTGTAGCAATTTTAGTACCAGCAGAGGCATCAGCTGCTTGCAGCTGTCCCTTTGGGATCACAAAATCAAACAGTAATATCCCTGATATGGACAAAGCCTGGGCTTCAATTATTCAGCAAGAATCACAGTTGTGCAGGGAAAGCAGCATGCCAAAGTAGCCCCAGCACAGGCCTGCAAGCAAAGAACAATGCATTTGAATTTAGATTCTGGCCATGCCACATTGTATCACCCACCATGAACTTTCCTGTGTCTGTTTTCAGGTTTATGGTTAGTGCCTAGAGCTCTGGGTCATAATATGATGAGCACAGATCTGTCTTCTGTCAGTCACTCATCACTACTTGGAATACTTATCAACTTTCAGGGAAGGTCCTTAGCGAGTTGGTCAGACATGTCTCTTTCCTTTTAAGCCTCTTAGCCTAAGTATTAGCAGTGCCCAATATTAACTGGCCTAGACATGACTCTGTACTATAAGATTTTGGTACAGTTGGGACAGTATTTACCTGAAGCAGGAATGTGAACAGATTTGAGTCTGACCTTTATCACTTAGCTTATTTACCTGTTTGAACACACACTTTTACTTGTAGAGAATTGGGGTGTGACTTTGGATCAGGGATATTTTTACACATGAAGTATAGCTGACATGACCCTCACCATCATGAAGCATAGCTGCTGTGTGTGACTTTCAAGAAGCATTGATCCAGTCATGGCAGCAATTTAAACTGCTGTATAGCTGATAGCTATGTCTGTAGTAAAGAGATCATTAACAAACCCGAACAGAAGAGGCTGAAAAGATAATGATCTGATCTGAAATCCAGTTCTTTCTGCTCCAGATGCACATGGTTTTGCATTTGCTAGAGTGTATGGGAGATAGAAAAGGTAGATTTCAGCGGACCTTTCCACACTGTGAGCTTATAATTTACCCATGCTCCTGCAGTAACCTCAATAAACCCATTTATTAGTCAAGCTGCCTTAGCCAAGTGCTTCTTTCATATGCCAGCTCCTTCCCTAGTGGGGGTGATTAGATAAACATCCCCTTCAGGTAGTCACAACAGCAGCATATTGTCATATGTGAAGGCTCAGCAATTTTCTCTTTCCTAATGGGACAAAAAGTAGTGACAAGTCTTACATTTGAAGCTGATTCAGATACAAGAGGCGTCTGTATGTAATCTTCAAGCCTCACTTTAAAAATGGATGAGTAATGATGGCATAATGGCACATGCTTGTTCTGAAGATACATTAAGACAGCATGTGATGGAATCTGTCAGGTAACTGGATCGTAGCCTCTACTCTGTGTATGTTTATGAATCCTCACAGTCAGGAGACTGCGTGGATGGAAGCCATGATCTAATGCTGCTTCCTCTTTTGCTATACAGAGTTAGTGCCTGTGCTCTTACAGTGGATGTCTGTATTGACACCAAGCCAGGTCTCATCTGTAGCAACATTTTCTCTTCTCTTCCTTTCCATTCCAACCCTCAGTCTCTTTTCTGTTTGTATGAGAAAGTTAGAGAAGGAAAAATGATGTAAGATTCAGAAGCCTAGAAAGCAAGACTACAAATATTAATTTTGACCCCTATTTAAGATATAATAATGATTTATCAAACATTTTTAATGGATTTTTTTCATTTACACATCTTAGAAATTATTAATATTTTTGATGCCCTAACCCACAACTCAGGTGGAAGTTCTCTGTTCCACCACAGGCCATGCTGGCCTCTAGAACTCTAGGAAGGTTGCTCACCAGTAGACCACCCCCACTCTTTCAGTGTCTACCTACCCCATCCCCATCACTTCTCCTGTCTTCCCAGCTGTGTTCTAGACTCCAACTCTGGTAGTGACCTCCTGATTGACCACAGGCCATGCAGGCTGCCAGAACTCAAGGTAGGCACACACCTGGAGACTCCTCTTACTTTCTTGGTTCCCCCCACCCTACCTCTGATCACCCACTCCTCCTCATTGCTGTATCCCAATTGCCAACTTAGGGAGACACCCCCTCCCCACTCCCTCCTTTGTGAGCAGCTGCACTGGCCTTCAAAAGTTTAGTCTAATAATTGGTTGGAGATCTGCTAGTCAACTATAGGGCACTAGGGACAGAAACCAAAGAAGAGATAGAAACCAAGAACCAGAACAAAGACAACCTGAGAAATTGGCAGCTAGACTTATAATCAATACAAACCCAAATGCCTAGATAACAGGGTAAGAACAAAATCAATGACAGCCAAGGCAATATGTCACCACCAGAGCACAGCTCTCTTACTATAGCAAGACCTGAATATTCTAACACAGCTCAAGCATAAGAAAAAGACATTAAACCAAATTTATGAAGATGGCAGAGGTCCTTAAAAAGAAATAAATAAATCCCATATAGATACTCAAGAAAACACAATTGGAGGAAATGAATAAATCCCTTAAGGAAAACCAAGAACCCCAAGGAAAAGCAAACAGTTGATGAACATGAATAAAACTATTCAAGATCTGAAAATGGAAGTAGAAGCAATAAAGAAAACACAAACTGAGGGAATCCTAGAGATGGAAAATCTAGGTAAGTGAACAGGAACTACAGACACAAGCACCATCAACAGAATGCAAGAGATGGAAAAAAGAATCTCAGGCATTAAAGATACAATATGTTAGAAGCCATTTAGGAAAGACTAAGGCATGCAAGTGAATTATCTGGAGATGGCCCAATGTTTTGCATGACCTGTGATGGGTGAGCTCTGAAAATGCAGGATCCTTAGAGACTTTCTCCCAGGACTGCTTCTTGCTGATGATATGCCTTTCATGTAACTATTCTATAGCCTAATGATTCCTGGGCATCAGCCCACCTTATTGAGCAAATTTTATGCAGATCATCATGAAGATAAGCTTTCATAAATTAGTGCTGTGTAGATGAGTTAATGACTTTATAGAATCCTAATTTGATTCAAATAATTTTAAGAAAAAAATTTTTTAGCATTTATTTTTTTCTTTTTCTTTTCTTTTGATACTTTATTTACATTTCAAATGTTTCCCTCTTTCCAAATCTCCCTTTTGGAATCTACCTATTCCATCCCTTTCCCCTGCCTCTATGGGGGTATTCCCCCAACCACCCATCCACCCACTCTCATCTTCCCTCTTTGGCATTCTCCTATACTGGGGCATCTAACACCCTCAGGTCTAAGGGCCTCTCCTCCCCCGATGGCTAACAAGACCCTACTCTGCCACATATTTGGTCAGCACCATGGGTCCCTCCATGTGTATTCTTTGGTTGGTGGTCCAGTCTCCGGGTGCATCCGGAGGTCAGGCCAGTGGACATTGTTGCTCCCTCCATGGGACTGCCAACTCCTCAGCTCCTTCGGTCCCTTCTCCAACTCCTCTATCTGGGACCTCACCCTCAGCCCAATGATTGCTGTGAAGTGACTCGGGTATTCCAAACTTTTGGGCTAATAACCATTTATCAGTGAGTACATACTGTGTTCATTCTTTTGTGACTGAGTTACCTCTCTCAGGATGATATTTTTATGTTCCATCCATTTGCCTGCGAATTTCATGAAGTCATTGTTTTAATAGCTGAGTAGTATTCCATTGTGTAAATGTACCATATTTTCTGTATCCATTCCTCTGTTGAGGGACATATGGGTTGTTTCCAGTTTCTGGCTATTATAAATATGGCTGCTATGAACATAGTGGAACATGTGTCTTTATTACATGTTGGAGCATCTTCTGGGTATATGCCCAGGAGTGAAATAGCTGGGTCCTGAGGTAATATTATGTTCATTTTTCTGAGGGTCCACAAAACTGATTTCCAGAGAGGTTGTATCAGCTTGCATTCCCACCAGCAATGGAGGAGTGTTCCTCTTTCTCCACATCCTTGCCAACATCTGCTGTCACCTGAGTTTTTGATCTTAGCCATTCTGACTGGTGTGAGGTGGAATCTCAGGGTTGTTTTGATTTGCATTTCCCTGATGACTAAAGATGTTGAACATTTCTTTAGGTGCTTCTCAGCCATTTGAGTTTCCTCAATTGAGAATTCTCTGCTTAGCTCTGTTCCCCCGAAGTCTAACTTCTTGAGTTCTTTGGATATTAGCCTTCATTTGGATATTAGCCTAATATCATTTTATATTAGCCTTCTATCGGATGTAGGATTGGTAAAGATCTTTTCCCAATCTGTTGGATGCTGTTTTGTCCTATTTACAGTGTCCGTTGCCTTACAGAAGCTTTGTATTTTCATGAGGTCCCATTTGTTGATTCTTGATCTTATGTTATGAGCTTGTTATGTTGTCTTGAGCTTGTTTTATGTTCAGGAACTTTTCCCCTGTGCCCATGTGTTCGAGACTTTTCCCCACTTTCTCTTCTATTATATTCAGTGTATCTGGTTTTATGTGGTCCTTGATCCACTTGAACTTTGTACAGGGAGATGGGAATGGATAAATTTGCATTCTTCTACATGTAGACCGCCAGTTGAACAAGAACCATTTGTTGAAAATGCTAGCTTTTTTCCACTGGATGGTGTTAGCTCCTTTGTCAAAGATCAAGTGACCATATGTGTGTGGATTCATTTCTGGGTCTTCGATTCTATTCCATTGATCAACCTGCCTGTCACTGTACCAATACCATACAGTTTTTTTTTAATCACCACTACTCTGTAGTACAACTTGAGGCAAGGGATGCTGACTCCCCAGAAGTTCTTTTATTGTTGAGAATAGTTTTTGCTATCCTGGGTTTTTTGTTTTTCCAAATAAATTTGAGAATTGCTCTTCCTAAGTCTATGAAGAATTGAGTTGGAATTTTGATGGTGATTGCATTGAATCTGTAGATTGCTTTTGGCAGGATGGCCATTTTAACTATATTAATCCTGCCAATCCTCAAGCATGGGAGATCTTTCCATCTTCTCAGTCTTCTTGCATTTCTTTCTTCAGAGACTTGAAGTTCTTGTCATACAGATCTTTCACTTGTTTGGTTAGAGTCACACCAAGATATTTTATATTGTTTGTGACAATTGTGAAGGGTGTCATTTCCCTAATTTCTTTCTCAGCCTGTTTATCTTTTGAGTATAGGAAGGCCACTGATTTGCTTAAGTTAATTTTGTATCTGGCCACTTTGCTGAAGGTGTTTATCAGCTGTAGCAGATCTCTGGTTGAGTTTTTCAGGTCATTTAAATATACCATTATATCATCTGCAAATAGTGATTTTTGATTTCTTCCTTTCTAATTTGTAGCCCTTTGACCTGCTTTTGTTTTCTAATTGCTCTAGCTAGAACTTCAAGTACTATATTGAATAGATAGGGAGAGAGACGGTAGCCTTGCCTAGTCCTTGATTTTAATGGGATTGCTTTGAGTTTCTGTCCATTTAGTTTGATGCTGGCCATTAGTTTACTGTATATTGCTTTTACTATGTTTAGGTATGCTCCTTGAATTAATGATCTTTCCAAGACTTTTATCATGAAGGGATGTTGAATTTTGTCAAATGCTTTTTCAGCATCTAACAAAATGACCATGTGGTTTTTTCTTTGAGTTTGTTTATGTAGTGATTTACATTGATGGATTTCTGGGTACTGAACCATCCCTGCATCCCTGGGATGAAGCCTACTTGATCATGGTGAATGATCGTTTTGATGTGTTTAAGAAAAAATTTTAAGGAATTGGTTTTAGTTGTTTTGTCAGAAAGACATAAAAAAGTTAGAATCCAGACTAGAATGTGTTCTCTTCTCATCAAAGAAGTAATGGCTGCATTATCAGGGACACAATGAGCTTTCACAATTATGCTAAGAAGAGAAATAGTCTTGAGACAAATTTGTGATCAAGGAAAAACATTTATTCTGGGTCAGGTCCAAATTTAAAGTCACAGATGTGCACTATGATACAGTAAGGCCATATGAAATTGTTGCTTTGAACTTATAATGAGCTTATAAAATGAAACACTGATTCGAACTTCAACTATCAACATCCTTCTTGTACCCATGAGGTAATTCTTATTTACATGGAGAACTTTTTGTCTAAAAACTATAAAAGACTGAAAGCAATAATAAAGTTTTGGTGTAGACATTTCTGTTACATCCAAAGTGTGTGTTTTTTTTGTGTGCACAACTCTCTTTTTTCTCTTTCTTCCTCTTCTTTTCTTTCTGGCTCAAGAAGAATTAACAACTCTAAGCCCCTCACCTGGCAAGTAGGGTTACCCTGAGTTATAGAGAGAAAGGAGCTCTAGCAAATTAAATAATTTTTCCCCTTTATCACCTACTGCTGAACAGCAGGAGTTAAACAGAAGTCAGCAGCTTTTGACAACAGAACAACAAAGATTTAAGGAAAGAAAATTTACCCAAAGTAAGCTACCTTAGCCTTCACAACCACAACTTTTGTCAGGGCAACTGACAAGTCCACTTTGCTAACTGCTTCAGTCTATCTGAATGCCAGCATGGTCCCTCACAATGATCTAAGAAATTGATAGATCAATTAAAGGAAATGCTAATACTAAAACACCCATGATACAAAACATCCCGGAAATCTGGGACAGTATAAAAAGACAAAATCTAAGAATAATAAAGAATAATAGGAATAAAAGGAAAAAAACCAGCTCAAATGCCCAGAAAATACTTTTAACCAAATCCTAGAAAAAATATTTCCTAACCCAAAGAAGGAGATGGCTATAAAAGTACTATAATCTTACAGAACACCAGACCAGAAAAGAAAGTCCCCAGGCCACAAAACCAAAACACTAAATAGAAAGAACAAAGAAAGAATATTACAAACTACAACGGAAAATGACCAAGTAACATATAAAGGTACTCATATTAGAATTGTGCTCAACTTCTCAATGGAGACTCTAAAAGCCAGAAGGGCATGGACAAATGTCCTGTAGCTAAGGGACTATAGATGTCACCCCAGATTACTCTACTCACTAAAAGCATAGAGAGAATATCCAAATTAACAAAAGGGGGACTTAATAAGAAATACCAAAGTCAAAGTTTAAAAATTTGCACTCCACAAAATTGGAAAATCTAGAAGAAATAGATGATTTTTTTGATATATAACACTTACCAAAGTTAAATCAAGATCAAACACCTTAAATAAACCTATATTTCCTAATGAAAATATAAAACAGCTACTAAAAGTCTCACAACCAAAAAAGAATCTAGGGCCAGACAGTTTTAATGCATAATTCTACCAGACTTTCAAAGAAGATTTAACACCAATATTCTTCACAGTATTCCACAAAATAGAAACAGAAGAAATATTAAATTTGTTTTATGAGGCCATAGTTTGATACACGAACCCACAAAGACTCAACAAAGAAATGGAATTACAAACCAATTTTCTCTATAAACATAGATGCAAGCATATTCAACAAAATACTTGCAAATCAAATCTAAGAACATATCAAAAAGATCATTCACCATGACCAAGTATGCTTCATCCCAGACACACAGGGATGGTTCAACATGTGAAAATCAGTCAATAATCTACCATATAAACAAACTGAAAGAAAAAACCCACGCATGATCATTCGTAAGATGCTGAAAATCCTTTGACAAAAATCTAACACCTTTTATGATAAAAGTCTTAGAGAGGTTAAGATACATGAGACATACCTAAACATAATAAAGGAAATTTATAGCAAGAGTATAGCAAACACTACTTAATTAATTAGAGAGAAACTCAAATCAATTCCACTAAAATTAGGACTAAGGCAAGGCTGTCCACATACCTATTCAATATTGTACTTGACGTTTTAGATAGAACAATAAAACAGTTGAAGGAGATGAAGGGAATAAAAATCAGGAAGGAAGAAATAATTGTAGATGATATGATAGCATTCATAAGCAATTGCAAAAATTCTACCAGGGAATCCAACAGCTGATAAACACCTTTATTGATGTGCTTGGATAATGAATTAACTAAAAAAAGAAAAAAACAGGGGCCCTCCTATACAAAAATGACCGAGATAGAAATCAGAGAAGCAACACCCTTCACAATATCCACGAACAATATAAAATATTTTCAGGTAACCCTAAAAAAGTAAGTAAAAGAATGCTTCATCCCAGAGATGCAAGGATGGTTCAACATATGAAACTTCAAATCTCTGAAGAAAGAAATTAACAAAAATATCAGAAGTTGGAAACATCTTCCATGCTCATGGATCAGTAAAATTAACATAATAAAAATGGTCATCTTATGAAAAGTAATCTACAGAGTTAATGAAATTTCTATCAAAATTCCAACAAGATTCTTTACAGATCTTGAAAGGACAGTTTTCAATTTCACATGGAAAAGCAAGAAAACTCAGAATAGCTAAAATGACCCTGAACAATCAAATAACATCTGGGGGTATCACCATCCCTGTTTTCAAAATCTATAGAGTTATAGTAATTAAAAACAGCATGTATTAGCATAAAATAGACAGGCTAATCAGTGGCATCAAATCAAAGACCTAGAAATAAATCCCCACACCTGTGGACACCTGATTTTTTATTTTAAAAAGTCAGAAATACACAATGAAAAACAAACAAACAAACAAACCCACGCATCTTCAACAAATGGTACTGCTCTAACTTGATGTCTGCATACAAAAGAATGCAAATAGGTCCATATTTACCACCCTGCATAATACTCAAGGCCAAGTGGATCAAAGACCTCAACATTAAATCAAGCATCCCCCTTAGGTCCTTCCACTGAACTTGATAGAAGAGAAAGTGGGGAGTAATCTTGAATGCATTGGCACAGGAGACAATTTTCTAAGCTAAACACCAATAGAGTAAGCATTAAAATTAACAATTAATAAATGAAACTTCATGAAACTGAAAAGCTTCTGCAAGGCAAAGAACACCATCAATAGCACAGAATGGCAGCCTAATGGGAAAATATTTTCATCAACTCCATATCTAGAAAGCTAATATGAAAAATACATAAGAACTCAAGAAACTAGGTATCAACAAACCAAAC
Organism: Rhynchomys soricoides; assembly: GCA_019843965.1. Lineage (NCBI taxonomy): Eukaryota > Metazoa > Chordata > Mammalia > Rodentia > Muridae > Rhynchomys > Rhynchomys soricoides. Next base: position 15,746,331 of record JADRCH010000012.1, read on the forward strand.
AATCCAATTAAAAACATTGTATAGATCTGCGGTGGTTTAAATATGCTTGACCCAGGAAGTGGTACTATTAGGAGGTGTGGTCTTGTCAGAGGAGGTATATCACTGTGAGGGTGGGCTTTGAGACCCTCCTCCTAGCAGCCTGAAAGCGAGCCTTCTCCTGTTTGCCTTCGTAACAAGATGTAAACCTCTCAGCTCCTCCAGCACCATGCCTGTGTAGATGCTGCCATGTTTCTGCCTTGATAATGGACTGAATCTCTGAACATGTAAGCCATCTCCAATAAAATGTTGTGCCTTATAAGAGTTGCTTTGGTCATGGTGTCTCTTTATAGCAATGAAACCCTAAGACAAGATCTAAATGGAATTCTGAGCAGAGGAATCTCAGATGACTGAGAATCAATTAAAGAAATGTTCAATATCCTTAGCCATTAGGGAAATGCAAATCAAGACTACTTTGAGATTCCATCTTATACCTGTCAGAGTGGCTAAGATCAATAATACAAGTGGAAGCTCATGCTGGCAAGGATGTGGAGTAAAGCAAACACTCATTCTGTCTGGTGGAGTGCAAATTTGTATAGCCACTATGAAATCAGTATGGTGGTTCCTCAGAAAATTGGGAATAGATCAACCTGAAGATCCAGCTATACCATTCCTAGGCATAAAGACCCAAACGATGCTCCATACTACCACAAGGATACTTGCTTAGCTATGTCCATAGCAGCTTTATTTATAATAGGCAGAAATTGGAAACATCTAGATGTTCCTCAATAGAAAATAATGGATAAAGAAAATATGGTATGTTTTTACGATGGATTATTATTTAGCTATTAGAAAAAAGACACCATGAAAAGTGCAGGCAAATGAATGGAACTAGAAAAAAATCATCCTAAGTGAGGCAACCTAGATTCAGAATGATATACATGGTATGTATTAACTTATAAATGGATATTGGCTGTAAAAAACAAACATACTACAATCCACAGACCCAGAGAAGCTAAGTAACATGCAGAGTTCTAGAAAGGATGCTTGAAACCCCCGGGAAGGAGAAATATAATAGATTTTTCAGGTGGACTGAACAGTTGGGGATGGGAACAGGAGGGAATCAGGTGGGGTAGAAAGTGATGGAGGAAGAGTTCAGGGAGAAATGCCTAAAATAGAAATGGAGATTTAGCATGTGAGGTGAAAATGTAGTACAGTGGAAACTTCCTGGAACCTAGGAGGAAGATTGTAGGGAGGGCTTCTAGAAATGGAGGGTGTGGAGCCTGATATGACCATCTTCCAGGTGTGGGGTTGGGACACCAACTCAGCCGCAAAACCTCCAACCCACACCTATTCTGTATGCAAAATGTGCTAGGGCAATGGTGGCTCAGAAAGTGACCAAACAATGATTAATCTAATTTGAGGCCCATGCCAGGAGAGAGAGCCCATGCCTGATACTGCCTGGATGGATAGGATTTGGAATCTGAATAGCTCAGAGACTCAGTATATAACCAAACATGACTGACAAAATAAAATAGGGCAAAGGGCTATGAAATGATTCCTAATGATATTCTACTGAACTCATAGATTAGTGCCTAACCCAGTTGCATGAGAGAGGTTTCCTCTGGTAACTGCTGGGGGCAGATACAGAAACCCACAGCTTGATAACTCTGTGGAAGAGGGAGAGGAAGGATTGTAGGAGTGAGAAGAGTAGAAGATACCAGAATAACCTGCCCACAGAACCAACTAAGCATGGCTCATAGGGCCTCACAGATTATGAAGTGGAATCACAGAATCTCCACGAATTTTTGATAGGTTCTCTACATACATGTTGTGGTTATTTAGCTTGGGGTGATTGTGGGACCTTTAACAGTAATAGTCAGGATGTCTCTGACTCTTTGCCTGCTCCCAGGGCAAACTCAGGATCCCCCGAGCTCTTCCTTGATTCCCCTTTATGTCTTTTTTTTGGGGGTCATATCCATTTCTTTGTGACTCTCCACCTGCAGCTCTCTCCGAGGTTAATGCATTGCTACTACATTTGGATGGGATGCAGAGACCTCAGCACCACCACACTTGGCTAGGAACCCAGAGTGGGCAACAACAACCAAAGGATGTTTGGTTCCAACAAAAACAAAATTAGATATCTATATCAAGAAACACTTGAAACATTTTCTCTTCAGATGCCTAGATCCCTCCCAATGCAAAACAAACAAACAAACAAACAAACCCACCAAAACAAAATAAAATAAACAAAAAACCCCAAAGCAAAAAACCACACAAATATGAAAAACTAGGAAAATATATCTTCTCTAGAAGTCAGTAACACTGTTATAATAGGCCCTAAGAAAATCAGTTTAGCTAGAGTGTAAGACAAAGATAGTAAACAATGAATATGTTTAAAGATATTAAAGGTGGTATGAATACAAGTCTCAATAATGACCATGAAAACAAATCCAAGAACACATTACAAGATTACCCACTGTGATTAAGTTGGCTACATTCCAGAGTGCAGGGATGATTCAATACACATAAATCAACAAATGTAATCAGCCACATTATTCAGTAGATGTGGAAAAGGCTTTTGACAAAATCCAACAGTCTTCATGATACAAAGTCCTAAGCCAGGCAGCATTCAGAAAGCAGAGGCAGCTGGGTCTCTATGAGGTTAAGGCCATCTTGGCCTACAGAGAGAGCTCTAGGCTGGCTAATGTTATAAAAAGAGATCCTGTCTCAACAAACAAACAAACAAACAAACAAAAGTTCTAGAGAGAGTAGGGATGCCAGAGACATACCTCAATATAATAAGGGCAATTTATAGCAAGCCTACAGCCAACATCATCCTAAATGGAGAGAAACTCGATGCATTTCAACTAAAATCAAGAACAAGATAAAGACGTCCACTCTTTCCATATCTATTCAAAATAGTACCTCAAGTCTTAGAGCAATAAAACAACTGAAGGTGATCAAGGACATACAAATGAAAAAGAAGTCAGAGTATTTATCTTCGGATGATATGATTACTCTAAAGACTCTACCAGAATGATTTATTTTTAATATCAATTATGTACTTTAATTTTTTTTACTTGAATTCTTTTTTTTTAAATTATTACTCTTTTACATAAATACAGTGCTTTAAAATACTACATCGAAGATCTAATAGAATTACAAAGACAAATTTCAAATAATAATATAGAAGATAATTAACATTTCATGTCCGTAATAACTTATACTTAAAACTTCAGAAACTTTTTAAGAATATTCAATATGGATAGACACAATAGAATTTTTCAAATCATACATTTGAAAACTGCTCAGTTAAAATTATGTTGCTATGCAAATTATGCCTAAATTAAATTGTAAAGTTACATTAATATTAATTTTACTGTCAAATAAAAAAATAGCTTAGGTAATTTTTAATGGTAAAAATAAAACAAGGAAAATATTGAAATAAATAAAATCTCAGTTATTATTTTAAGACAGTTACTATTTTAAGCCAGGTGAATTTCATGCTTTTTTCGAAAAACAAAACACAGAAATACACATTTAAAATAATGACTTTCTTTGTATGGTTCTTTTTGTTTCTACTTGATTGATTTCAGTCCTGAGTCCAATTATTTCCTGCCATCTACTCCTCTTAGGTGTGTTTGCTTCTTTTTATTCTAGAGTTTTCAGGTGTGCTGTTAATCTGCTAGTATATGCTCTCTCCAGTTTCTTTTTGGAAGCACTCAGAGCTATGAGTTTTTCCCTTATCACTGCTTTCATTGAGTCCCATAAGTTTGGATATAAGTTGTGCATTCATTTTCATTAAATTCTAAAAACTCTTTAATTTCTTTCTTTATTTTTTCCTTGACCAAGTTATCATTGAGTAGAGCGTTGTTTAGCTTCCATGTCTATGTGGGCTTTCTGTTGTTTTTGTTGCTATTGAAGACCAGCCTTAGTCCATGGTGATCTGGTAGGATACATGGGATTATTTCAATCTTCTGGTATCTGTTGAGGCCTGCTTTGTGACTGATTATATGGTCAGTTTTGGAGAAGGTACCATGAGGTGCTGAGAAGAAGGTATATTCTTTTATTTTAGGATGAAATGTTCTATAGATATCTGTTGGTCCATAACTTCTGTTAGTTTCAATGTGTCTCTGTTCAGTTTTTGTTTCCATGATCTGTCCATTAATGAGAGAAGGTTGTTGAAAGAATATTACTTTCTTGCTTTTTCTAGGGTGTAGTTACCCTCCTTGCCTTAGCATTTTCCATCTGTTATCCTTTGTAGGGCTGGATTTGTGGAAAGATATTGTGTAAATTTGGTTGTCATAGAATATCTTGGTTTCTCCATATATGGTAATTGTGAGTTTTGCTGGGTATAGTAGCCTGTGTTGGCATTTGTGTTCTCTTAGGGTCTATATGAGATTTGCCCAGGATCTTCTAGCTTTCATAGTCTCTGATGAGAAGTCTGGTGTAATTCTCATAGGTCTGCCTTTATGTGTTACTTGACTTTTTCCCCTTACTGCTTTTAATATTCTTTCTTTGTTTTGTGCATTTTGTGTTTTGAGTATTATGTAATGGGAGGAATTTCTTTTCTGGTCCAATCTATTTGGAGTTCTGTAGGTTTCTTGTATGTTTATGTGCATCTCTTTCTTTAGGTTTGGGAAGTTTTCTTCTATAATTTTGTTGAGGATATTTACTGGCTCTTTAAGTTGGGAATCTTCACTCTCTTCAATACTTATTATCCTTAGATTTGGTCTTCTCATTGTATCCTGGATTTCCCGGATGTTTTGCTTTAGGAGCTTTTTGCATTTTGTATTTTCTTTGACTGTTGTGTCAATGTTTTCTATGGTATCTTCTGCATCTGAGATTGTCTTTTCTACGTCTTGTATTCTGTTGGTGATGCTTGCATCTGTGTCTCCTTATCTCTTTCCTAGGTTTTCTATCTCCATGGTTATCTCCCTTTGTGTTTTTCTTTATTGTTTCTATTTCCATTTTTAGGTCCTGGATGGTTTTGTTCAATTCCTTCATCTGTTTGTTTGTGATTTCTTGTAGTGCTTTAATGGATTTTTGTGTTTCCTCTTTAAGAGCTTCTAGCTGTTTACCTGTGTTCTCTTGTATTTCTTTAAGGGAGTTATTTTTGCCCTTCTTAAAGCCCTCTATTATCGTTATGAGATGTGATTTTAAATCAGAGTCTTGCTTTTCTGGTGTGTTGGTGTATCTAGGGCTCACTGTGGTGGGAGAACTGGGTTCTTATGATGCTAAGTAGCCTTGCTTTCTGTTGCTTATGTTTTTGCCCTTGCCTCTTGCCATCTGGTTATCTCTGGTGTTAGCTGGTCTTGCGGTTTCTGACTGTAGCTTGTCCCTCATGCAAGCCTGTTTGTCAATACTCCTGGGAGACCAGTTCTTTCCAGGAGCAATTTGTGTGTGGACAACTGTGTCACAGGGTCAGCTATGGGGTGCAGACAGAAACTGGAAGGATTCTGTCCCCAGCTGCTCCTTGGTTCATTTGTTCTGATGCCTCTGGATGGGTCTCTTTTGGGCCAGGAATTTGAGCAGCAGTGGTGGTCTTATTTGTTTTCACAGGTATGTTGGCACTCCTTGGAGACCACCTCTCTTCTGGCAGTATTTGGGTATGGAGTGTTGTGTCACAGGATCAGCTCCTGGTGTAGATGGAAACTATAAGTATTTTGTCCCAGGCTGCTCCTCATTCCTGTGTCCTGAGGGTTCCAGGCAGGTCTTTTGGACTACCAGGAAAATTCTACACCTGATAAATACTTTCAGTATAGGGACAGAATACAAAATTAACACACAAAAATCATTAATATTCCTATATATAAATGACAGACTGAGAAAGAATCATAGAAATTAAATCTTTCATAGTAGCCTCAAATAGTAATGTATATTAACATATTTCTAATCAAGCAAGTGAAAAAACATTAAGACATCGAAGAAATAGAATGTATTAGAAGATAGAAAGATCTCACATGTTCATGAACTGATCAGTAGGATTAGTAGTGAAAATGCTCCCCACCAAAAGCAATCTACAGATTTCACCCCAATCTCCATTAAACTTCTAACACCATTATTCACAGAAATTGAAAAATTGAGAAATTGAAAATTTGAAACATACACACACACACACACACACACACACACAAAACCAGGATAGCTAAAACAATCTTGAATAATTAAGCAACTGCTGGATGTATTATCTGGGATTTCAAGTTTTACTACAGAGCTGTAGACATAAAAGCAGCATGGCATTTGCACATGACCAAACACATTGAACAATGGAATTGAAGATGTAGCTATAATTCCACAAACACATAGACACCTGATTTTTTTTCAAAGAAGCTAATAATACACACTAGAGAAAAAATAGCATCTTCAACAAATGGTGCTGGTTAAACTGAATCATTACATGTAGAAGAATGAAAATAGATCCACGTCTATCACCCTGCATAAAACTGTACTCAAAATAGACCAAGGATCTCTGAGAAGAGAGAAAGTGGCTATTAGGCTTCAACTCACTGGCACAGGAAAGGACTTTATGAACAGGACACTGATAGCACAGACATTCAAAACTAAACAATGAATGAGACCTTATGAAACTAAAAAGCTTCTGTAAAGCAAAAGATACTATCACTTGGTCAAAGCAACGGCCTAAAGAATGCAAAAAAAAATCTTTAGTGATTATACATCTTATAGAGTAAGTGGTGATTTTATATATCTGAATGTTTAGTTCCCAGTTATACCATGGTTTACTAAGGATTAGGAGGTGTGGTATTCTTGGAGAAGGTATTTTCATGTAGTAGTCTTTGAGTGTTAAAAATCCCATCCTTCTCTCTTTGCTTCTAATTTGTAAATCAAGAGATAAACTCTCAGCCTTGCTTGGCTCCATTTCCATGCCTGTCTGACCACTGCCATACTTCCGGACATGATGGTCCTGAACTTAACCTCTGAATTAAATAATTCCTTTTATAAGTTGGCTTGGTTGTGGTATCTCTTTACAGCAGTAGAACAGTAACTAAGACAGAGAGTTAGTATTTACAATATATAAAGAAAGAAAAAAAACTGGAATACCAAAAAACAACCCAGTTAAAATTGGTGTATAGAAGTAAAAAGAGAATTATCCAAAGATGAAATGCAAGTAGCCGAGAAACACTAAAAAAACTCTTCAACATTTGTGATGTCTAGTTTTATGTCAACTTGATACAAGCTAGAATCACCTGAAAAGAGGGAACCTTAAGTGAGAAAATTGCCTCCATAAGATCTGCCTGGAGAGCATTTTTCAAACTAGTGATTGGTGGAGGAGGGTAAATCCCATTATGGGTTGTGCTGCATATAGGCTGAAGCTATTATTATTATTATTTTCTCAAGAAAGAATGTTAACCAAGCCATGGTGAGCAAAACCAGTAAGCAATATTCCTCCATGGCCTCGGTACCAGCTCCTGCCTCCATATTCCCACTCTGCCTGAGTTCCTATTCTGACTTCCTTCAGTGATGAAAAGTGACATGGACACGTAAGATAAAGAAACCCTTTCCCCTCCACATTTCATTTGGTCATGGTGTTTTATCTCAGCAATAACTTTGACTAAGAAGATATCCTTAGCCAACAAGGAAATCCAAATTAAACCTACTTTGAAATTTCACTTTTCATCAATCAGAATGACCAAGATCAATATGAATGATAGCACATGCTGGTTTGCTCATCATGACTTGTTCGACATTTTTTCTTAAGATGCAGAGAAAGGGGAACACTTCTCCATTGTTGGTGGGAGTACAAACTTATACAGCTTCTATAGAACTTAGTGTGGTGGTTCCTCACAAAGCTGAAAATTGATCTACTTTAAGATTCAGCTATATCACTCTTAAGCATATGAATCGTACTCCAGAGATATTTGCTAATCGATGTTCATTACTGCTGCATTCACAATAGCCACTAACTGGAAACAGTCTAGATGTCCATCAGTGGATGAATGGATAATGGAAATATGGGACATTTTCACAAGTTAATGTTATTCAGCTGTTAAGAAAAATAAAATCATGTAATTTCCAAGTAAATGTACAGAGCTAGAAACAACCATTCTGAGTGAGGTAACCCAGACCCCAAAAGACCAACATTGTATATTTTCTCTTATTTGTTAATGTTAGTGTTTAAACCTTGGATATGAGTTTTCCAATCAGAGCAACTTCATAAGATGGAATTTATATCTGATACTGCTAAAGTGACCAAGAATCTGAGACTAGTCTGGTAATGGGCCATAGGGGAAAATCCATTACTCTTATTCTTTTAAAGGAACACAGTAATAAAATAGCTCCTAATGACATATTGATATACCCACAGATCAGAAATTGCTCAACCCTAATTATAGAAGTTTCTTCTTGCAGTAGATGGTAGCTAACAGAGACCCACAGCTGGACAATGTACAGAGAATGAGAGACTTTGGACCACTCAGCCCTAAATGGTACAGATGTCTTCTTCAAATGCCTCCTCTCAAGGCTCAGGAATCGAAGCACAAGTGGGGGCAGAAAGATTGTAAGAGCCGAAGTTGGTGGATGACTCCAAAAAAAGCATCTTCCAGACACAACAAGACTAATTCACATGTGACAGCATCCACAGACCTGTACAGGTTTAAATAAGACAAAACCCCAGCACTGAATATGGTAAGTGGACATAACTCCCACCCCAAATCAAAAAGCTATCTGGAATTGATACTTTCTGGGAAAGTTAAATCATTTTTCTTCAAAATAATGTCACTGGGTATATTACCCACATTCCAGGTCAGTCCCCATTCCCCAAAAGCAGTTGTTCAACACACAAAGAATTCCACGTTTTTTGTTTTTGTTTTTGTTTAATTTGTTTGTTGTGTGGACTTTTGGTATTTTTGTCTTATTGTTTTTGTTTGTTCTGTTTTTTTTTTTTTGAGATGATAAATGTGGCATAGTGTTGCAGGAAATATTAAAAAACGAACCCAGCTGGTTCCCGCACTCGTGCCAGCACCACTGCCCAGCCACAGAGCTCCAGCTGGGTGATCTCAGCTTAGCCATCTCTCTGTGGCAGAGCTCCTGAGTCTCTTGGTTGATCTCTCACGCCAGGCCCATGCAACAACCGGCCACCCCATGGTCAGCCATCACAACACCCAATTACCCAGTAGAATTAAAACTCTTAAGCTTATAGTTAACCAATCAGATTTATGTATCAATAAAATCACAACTTACAAGATGCCAACATAATAATTTCAGAGCCAATTGATAGTGATAAAAGCTACCCACCTAGATTAGACAAATGATCTCAATACTCTAACCTTTATGATATCATAGCCACCTGTGGCTAGTAAAAGCCACGCTGGTTCACATCTGCTTCCATCTTGCCTTCCTCCTCCTCTCTTTGGGACCCTGTCTCCCACTCTTAGCTCCGCCTCCATTTTCCCTGTCCAACCACAGGCCTCTTCTGCACTAATGTAATTGGACAGGGAAAATCCTGCAACAGCATGCTGGAGTGAATGCTAGAGAAAGAGAACATGAAGGTGAAGAATATGATCAAAGTATATGAGAAAAATTAAAAAAAATAAAAATAAACTATGGTGTATGCCAAAGCTGGAGTTCTATGTAGCCAAACAAAGAAAGCTCAGCAGCAACAAGAACAACAACAAAAAACCCCACCTCAGAATAAACACTTACTATTGAGTCAAGATTAGGCTAGTCCAGTGGTTTTATACCTGGGTGGGTGGTGATCCTTTTGGGTGGTCAAATGACCTTTTCACAGGGGTCACATATTAGACATCCTGCATATCTGATGTTTACATTAAGATTCATAATGGTTACAAAATTATAGTTATGAAGTAATGGCAAAAATTATTTTATGGTTGGAAGTTACCAACAAGATGAGGAAAGATACTAAGAGGGTTGTAGCATTAGGAAGATTGAGAACCACTGGGCTATGTGCTGATTTTCAAGATTACATTTTTACGTGAAAAAAAAAAAAAAACCTAAGGTAGAGAAGAATGTGTTCTATGACATCAGTACTCTAAGGGACCTATGTGGCAGGTGTGTGTGTACTATTGGCCCCTTTGAGCTGTATAGTAATGTAGCACAGGGACATGGGCTGACCCTTAATGCAACCTTCATGTCTCAAAGTTCTGGATGCAAGAGGTACAGAATCAAACTGTTGTTAGGGAAATTCTCCCTTAGCAGGGTCAGATGGAAGAACCTAAGTATTTTCTTCCTAGTGTTTGCTGGTTTGCTGCCTGGCTTCTGTGCTCCTTGGATTATAGTTATACCCCGCCAACTTATGCCTGCATACTCCCACGACTGTCTAACTGTACATGTCTGGCTCTAAACCCTTCTCCCCTGACTTATGAAGTCACCAGTTACTATCTTGTATCACAGCTCAATTTGGTTATAGCTGCAAAGGAATCCTTTCTAGTAATATCTTTTTAGAAACATTATCCAACCCTTAACAGAGGCTACAAAAACATACATATGTAACAGAGGCTTATGTTACTCAGAGCAAACATTATTTTAAATTTGAAACCATGTAAATATTTATATAATTATCTAACAAAATGAAATATAAAGTTCTCAAAAGTAAAATTAAAATGAAATAAAGCATAGACTATTGTGTATGTGGCATATTATGAAGGTACTATTTTATTTGATTTTATTTTTAAATTTTATTTTATTTTTCCATTAGCATATGAAATGACAGGTTTCCTTATGACACTTTAATACATACATAAAACTTTTTTATGACTTTAAAATAGGCTTCTTTAGCCATATTTTTCTAGTGGGATATATTTTAAACAAAACAGAATGGAAACTGTTTTCAGTAATTATGTTGTAGGTGGTAGTGTTAGCATAATTATTTTAAGACTGCTCAATGTGTACTTTTTTTAGATGAAGCAAGTGAGTTAGGGTGCACATCTTTGGACAAAAGATGTTAACATCATGAGGCTGGGTCATACTAGGTCACAAACCTAAGTGTGAAACAGAAATAGAACTCAGTTTATGATATATCTAACTTTAAGGCAACAAGATGTAAGTAATTGTGTTCATTTAAAGTCAAGGAAACCATTGCTAATGAAGAAGCAATCAGCAAAGCTGGTATTCAAGTCTTTCTCTGTAGCATCATTTCCTTCCGAGTGAAGCACAATTCCTCAGAACAGGGAGGATCTTCAGCAAGGATGCTGTTGCATCCAACCATACTGCAGAACTTGGATCTACCGAAGGCTACTGAAGAGGCAGCCATGACATGTAGGACCAGCTCACCTCTACTGGCAAACAGTGGAGTTACTTGAGGACCAGTGAAGAGAGTAGTGGTGAAACAATGCTTTCCCAAGTATAATTAAGCTTGTAATTTAAAAGTTAGCCAAAGCAAAGAACATCATCAGTGACGAATATTAGAGAATCAACTTATTACTTTGAAAAGGATCAAATATTTACTCCATTCCCCTTATATAAACCAGACACTAAGGTAATGAAATTACTGATGAAGATTTCTTTTTCTGAACATTTCAATCGAATAAACAGAAATACTAGATGGAGTGAAATAAAAGAAGATGACGCATTTGGAAATAATGAAACATTGAACTAGGCAATGATAAGAGATAACTGCTAATGTGCAAAATCTAATAGTACATTAGCATTCCCTGATAGGAGTGGAGGCTCCGCCTAAGAAGAACTTGTGCCAAAACTTGAGCCAGAGTCTGATGGGGCACTAATAACTAGCACTAATAACTAGGAAAGATAGGGGACAGAGGAGTACATTAAATCACCATGGCATGTTCTATTAGTAAGATTAAATGGGGGGAAACCTCTACAGGACAAATTGGCATTTTAAGTTTGTGTATTTTGAGGACTAACCTTTCTTTCCCTTTCCCCAAAGGAAAATGACAGTGACAGCGTCTCAAGACAAAACACAAATGACTAAGCAAAAAGCCTTAGGACATATTAACTCATCATAACATACGATTTCACTTAGAATCTGTCTCAAATAAAAAATACCTTTAGAACCATTTGGGCAAAATTTATTTGTGTTACTTGGATATGTAAACATATTTTAGGTGTGATAATGATATGTGGTTGTGTTGTTATGCTTTTACAGAAGTATACTGAAACTTAAGATGGAAAGGTATGACAATTGTTATTTACTTGAGAAGAGTCTGGGCAGCATGGAGATTAAACTGTAAATTGACTGTAAGCTTAAAGTGACTGAATCTGGATCAAAGCTACATATACTGTCATATTATAAATAGTTAAACATGCCTGGCAGTGGTGGTGCATGCCTTTAATCCCAGCACTTGGGAGGCAGAGACAGGTGGATTTCTGAGTTCGAGGCCAGCCTGGTCTACAGAGTGAGTTCCAGGGCAGCCAGAGCTATACAGAGAAACTCTGTCTTGAAAAACCAAAAAATAAAATAAAATAAAATAAAATAATAAAAAAATAAATAGTTAAGCATTTAAATAGTAGAATTTATTTTGTTATGCTTAAAATTGAACATGGGGCCTCAGGCATGCCTGGCATACACTCTACCACTGAGCTACAACCCCAACCTGTTTTGATTTTGTTTGGTTTTTCCTTTTATGTGGTATTTAGAGTTTGATCATGCTGCTGGAACACGAGAGCCAACGTCAGTTATATATTAAATAACATAACCAGTAAATGTTCCAGGAATCATTAGAGGTTTAGCTGGTGAGTGAAAGTGGAAATGGTTATCAGATAATTACTCAGGGTTATTGTTGCTTAATGTGAAATTATAGTGAAAAGTTTCCTGGCTCTAGAGAAAAAAAGGGGAGCCAAACAAGAGGCATTTACAACTCCAGGTAAGAATGAGAAATACAAAGCAAAGAAACAGCATTAGAAGGTGTAAGGGAAACAAGCACAAAGTCACCACAGCAACAAATATTAGACCATCAACAGATATCTCATTAGTAATCTTCAAACCCAGGAGTCATGGGACCTTATATCAAGGTCATGTTAGTTAACAACTTCTAAGATTGCTATGTTCAGCACCACTATCTTTTAGATTTGATGAGGAAATAAAGATATCCCAAGACAAGCACCAAGTGTGGGAGTTAGTGACCACCAAACTATAGAAGACATTTAAAAGAATACTGTACACAGAAGAAGAAGAAACACAAGCGATAAAGAAAAGAATTCACCATCTCCTCAACTAAACAAGCAGACACTACTGATAGAGGAGAAAATAAAGAAAAAGCAGTAATCTAGCCAACCAGAAAAACAACTGGCAAAATCATAGGAAATAGTTAAAACCCTTCAGTAGTAGCATCAAATGGAAATAACCTCAACTCACCAATAAAGAGGTAAGGAGACCATGACTGGTCTAACAAACAAGTCCCAAAGAAACATATTTCACAGGCAAAGATACCTAGAGACTGAGAGTCAAAGGGTGGAAGTCAATCGATCAAAGTCTCAACAAGCTGGTGTAGCTGTTCTAATGTCTGATAAAGATTCCAGTCAAAATGTAGAAGACAGAGATCACTATACAAAGGGAAGATTTTGATCAAAAAGCCATAATAAATGGATAAGTAAATACATAGATAAGTAACAAATGTTAAAGCCCCTATTTCTTTTCAAGAATTCAAAATTAAAACATAAAAAAAATAAGAACTAGTACAAAGTGAGTGACTTCAGTACCTGACCTTAGTCTTTAGACAGTAATCCAAACATAAGCTCAAAAAGTAACTTTGTAGGGCACTGGACTGTGCCACCAGATAGGCATAAGAACTGGTGAGGTGGAGTGAGCTCAAACCCTGGGAATCTCAGAGATCTTAGACAGCAGGGGGGGCCCCCCCCCCCCCCCCAAGCCTGCTTTGGAACAGTTGGTAACCAGGACCTCCAACCGAGGAGACCATAGGTACTCAGTCATGCAAAGCCTCTCCATACTAATGATATATCTCAGTAGCCTTAACCTTCAGTCAATGACCTTCTTTTCCTGGATAGTCTCATGCCCTTCCTCCAAGTTATATAATCTCTGGTTCACCCTGAATAAAGAGTAAGCATTCAAATCCACCCCAATCCAGAAATATGAACAATCTAAGATTGTCTCAGAGAGCTGCTTCATCAAAGACTGCTTGCAGGGTAGGCCTTCACCTACACAAGCAATAACATTGAAGATGGCTGCCTCTCTTCTGACCTTCTGGCACTAGGCACTCACTCGCACTTAGACTGGATCCTGCTCATCCCAGGGCGCTATTCCTTCCAGTCTGGCATGCAGACCATAGACTCCCGTTCTTGACTTCCTCTCCTGACGGGTGCATTGGTGGTGCCCTGGCACCCCCAGAGGAGACCGTGGAACCACAGCATTAGTCCCATATCCCCAACTTCCCACTCCAGTCTGGTGCACAGCTCTGCTCTGAGGCCCCGAGGGGAAACACTTGGTCTGCTGACTTCACGTTTGGACTTTGGCCTGCCACTGGTGGAGAGACAGAATGCAGGACCACAAAACTTCAAAGTTAATCTATATTTAAACCAAGTGGACTTAACCAAATAACTCTAGCGCACCCCATCTAACATAGACAATGCACTTTCTTTTCTCTAAAGTAGACCACATTCTAAGCCATAAAGTAAGTTTTAACAAATGCAGAAGGAACAAAAAAGTTTCTTTTTTCTTATCACATAGTATGATAAAGCCAGAAATAATTAACAAGAGAAATTACAGAAGCCTCACAAATACTTGGAGATGGGACAATATTGAATGACCAGAGAGTCATTGAAGAAATAAAAAAGGAAATAAAAATTAATAAATTTCCAGAATCAAATCAAAAAAATCTTTAATTTATCAGAATCTTTGGGATAGAACAAAACAGTTCTAAGATGAAAGTTTATAGTTATTAGGACTCAGATTAAAAAATCAGATTTTGGGAATGGAGCAATGCCTCAGTGGTTAATTATAATTACTGCTTTTGCAGAGGACCTGGATTTGGTCCCCAGAACCCACATGTTGGCTCATAACTGTCTATAACTCCAGGTCCAGGGGATCTGTTGCCCTCTTTGGATCCTGACATGCATCAGTCATACATATGGTACATGTATTTATATGCAGGCAAAATAGTCATACACGTAAAAATAAATAAATCTTTAAAAATCAAGTCTCATGTACAAAGTCATGTATGTATATATGAAGACATGAAAGTAGAAGCAGAGCTACCAGAGGAAACTCTGATGTCTAATGGGAGTGTGTTTTGAGGAGTCAGGGGGTCTGCTTATCAGGCAAATATACTTGTATTCGAATCCTCCTTTGTAACACGTAGCATTCCAGCTTTAACCTATCAAGATTTCTTCCCTTCTAGATTCTTTTACTTTGATTGTTTTAGGAGCATCTTATGTGCTGATGTGTGATAACTCTCAAAGTATCATCATGGATTGCTATTACAATTATTTATTTACTCTTCCAAGGCTGTGTCTCTAGCTAGATTTTTAAAACTTAAGCTCAGTTCATTGGAAATTTTCTATATGTATATAATGTGCTCTGGTTCCTTTCTCTTCCTGTATCCTCTTTGTTTTCTTTGCATCCCTCCCTAGATTCTTGGGTTTTGTTACATGACCCTGGGCCATCTTTGTGACCATTGGACTGGAACTATTCACTGGAGCCTGATAGGGAACTAATATTGATAAACTTTTAAACATCCTGAGTGTATAAGCAGTGACTTTTTCTTCAATGCCCTCATATGTATTATCACAATGTCTGCCTGCTAAGTTGTTCTAGTCAGTAAAATGTGATTGGAAACTTGATAATTGCCTTAATTACTTTTAATTTATTATTAAAAATAATACCATGACCAAACAAACTTATATTGAGGATTTTAGATTTGGAGAGTGAGATCATGACCATCATAATGAGGAGCAAGGCATTAGTCAAGTAGACATGGTACTCTCGTGTCTAAGCTGAGAAGTTACATCCTTATCAGAAAGAAGACAGAGAGCTAATTGAGAATGGGTAGGCTTTTAAAACCTCAGAGTCCTCCCCTTAACAACATGCTTCCTCCAATACAGCCATACCTTCTGTCTTAGTTAGGGCTTTACTGCTGTGAGCAGACACCATGACCAAGGCAATGCTTAATTAGGGCTGGATTACAGGTTCAGACGTATAGTCCATTATCAAGGTGCGAACACCGCAGAATCCAGACAGACATGGTACAGGAAGAGCTGAGAGTGCTACATCTTCATCAGAAGACTTCTAGGAGAAGACTGACTCCAGCATAGCTAGGAGGAAGGTCACAAAGTCCATCCCCACAGTGACACACTTCCTCCAACAAGACTACACCTACTCCAACAAGGCCACACCTCCAAATAGTGTCACTTCCTGGGCCAAGCATATTCAATCCACCACACCTTCTAATCCTTCCCAACAGTTCCACCAGCTGGAGAGCAAGTATTCAAATCTATGAGCTGATGAGGCCCATTTCCATTCAAACAGTAAGGACAGGCCAATAAAATAAAATAAAATAAAATAAAATAAAATTCTATTGTGCCCACATAGGCAAGGATGCACAGACACAGGGAGAGCCAGCAAATGATATTAAATTGCCCATCCATGACTATCTATGAGCTCATATTCAAGTCACTGCCTTCCTTTCTATCCCTTACCAAGCATTTCGGGAGGAAGGAATGAGGAGAGAAAAAGAAATCTGAAGACAAATTTGAGAAGAAGATATGAGCTCCTAGATATGGAGTAAACTAGGCAGAACTGGCTCTGCCCGGGATCTGGGAAGGTGAAGCATGCTAATGAGGCTGCAGGACTTGCAGTAATAGTGATGAGCACATCTTGGGCACAGTCTGTGAAAATTGAGCAATCTTTAGAGGGTACATTATTCCTCTCACCTTCCACAAAATCCCTAACAGCTTTATTAAAAATGAGGACTGCATTTCATTTTTACCAACCCGGATCTGTGTGCACCTTGTTTCTGAACTGAGCTGGGGAAAGGAAGTGTGTTATTTGTAAGCTTTCAAACCTCAAATTTGTAAGGAATCAGGTTTCAAGATTATTCTTTTTAAACAAAATTTTATTCTTTTCTCATATAATACGTCCTGACCACAGCTTCCCTTCCACCCCTTCCCCCATACCACACCCCCTCCCCACCTCCTCCCAAAAAAGAGCAAGTCTCCCAGGGTTAGCCATGGAAAGTGGCACAACAAGATATAATAAGACCAGGCACACACTCTCACATCAAGACTGGGCAAGGGAACCCAGTAAAAAGGTACCAAGAACTGGCAAAATAATCAGAGAAACTCCTACTGCCATTGTCAGGAGTCCCCCAAACACTGAAACAAAACAAAAACAACAACAACAACAAAAAACCCATAATATATATGCAAAGGAACAAGTGTAGGCCCATACAGGCTCTGTGAGGCCCCATGTTTAATTAATTCCCTGGGCCATGTTCTCCAGATGTTCCTGACCCCTCTGGCTCCCTCAATTCCTCCACTCCTTCTTCTGCAGTATTTCCTGAGCTCCAAAGAGAGGGTCCTGATGGAAATCTCCAACCTCACCTCTCTCTCTGGCTAATGTTTGGCCGTGGGTCTCTGCATCTGTTCCCATCAACTGCTGGAGGACATCTATCTGATGATTGGCGACTGGACAAGGCACAGAAGATCATTCTTTTTATGGCATTGAAAAGGCAGGGTTTCTAAGAACTGAGTTCCCAAAGTCAGTTTTGTTAAAAACAGAAGAAACCTAAGCTGAGCTGATGTGGTAGAAACCGTCACAGATACTCATTGGGATTTTTCTCCATGCTAGAGATGGTGCTGGCGAATACTGAGGCAGAGCTGTGACGGCATGGTGGTCTCGAGGCACCTGCGAGGATGGGAGGGACAATGGGACAGTGAAGTTAAATGGGAATGAGATCTGGCAAAGGAGCCGTGGGACTGAACAACAGTCATGACATGAAAGGAGAAGAGATGTAAGATTCTTATGACTTGAATCTAAGCTGTCCTCTGAAGGTTTGGTTGCCAGTTGATGGCCCTCTGAGAAGGGAACAGATCATAAAGGCCTTAACTTTCATGGTTTCCATCAAAACCTCATGGGTGGCTGTACTTCAGCAGGGAGGCACCTGCTTAAAGGGTGGTTACTAGGGGAACGACTTTAAAGCGCATATCTTATTTCTTGGTCCTTTCTCCTCAGTTTCACTCAACTTCCTGGTTTCTGGTCATGAACCCGTTTTGCTCCATCATGTATTTCTTGCTGCAATACCCACCTTACGATACATAGGTCCAAGAGTGATGGATCCTCCAAACACAGACGGAAGTCTTCCTGAGAGAAAAAGCATATTTCCTCTTTTCAGCCCTTCCTGGAGGATACTTCATCACAGTAACAAGACTGACTAAAACCGTACCTTATACACACTGTCCAAAACCAATTAGGTCATCCTAATTCATTACCTTGGGACTACTTTGAGAAACATGGATCAAAACATAGATAAAGAAGAAAGTAACTCAGGAACAAAAAGATAATTAAACAAGGTCATAGACATTGGACTCTTTACTAAAGTTGAAGAGTTCTGCCATCTGAGCTAGTCAGGATGGTTGAGTGAATTCAAGCTGAGAAGGGAGTGGGCCAGAGAAAAGATATATAGTTAACTTTAACACTCTACTTGTTTTTCTTGTTAAACCCAGACTAGTGAGTGAATATCTTTCAAAAGATTAGTTTCTTGTGCTAAACAAGTTTAAAAAACACTGTGTGGGACAGTTTGGATCCAGTTTGCGTGTGTCTTTCAAAGGTTATATGCCAAAGGCGTGATCCTTAGTGGATAATTCTGAGGTGGGACCCGGTGGAGAAAGGTCAGACTATTGGGAAATCTGCTCTCAGAAATGATTAATGGTTAATCACACTAACCAGAGCATGGTTGGCATGAGAGTTATAGGAAGAATAAATGTCTGATTTCCATTTTTCTTCCATCTTTGTAATGTCCTGCATGATCTTGGCGCCGTCTCCTTATACTTAGCAGAGGCCAAATAAATAGAGGTGCTCAGTCTTGGATATCCTCAGCCTTTGGAATTACTGAATGAACTTCTTGATAGAGTTCTCATTTTCTACCATTTTGTTACAGCAACAGAAAATGAAACACTATACCGCACATCACTCTGACTTTTATTTTGATATTTGATATTGATTGACTGCTGGACGTGAGGGCAAAGCAGTGACTTTTTTCTCCCATTTTGTGAAATCTGATGCCTTCATCCTCTGAAGATGTGCCACCCACAAGGGAATGATAAGGTGTACCGAGCAAGTAGAACTTGAGTGTTAGAGTGGACCACAGGTGAGCTACATCAGCATCATCTGAACACATTAGAAATGGAGACTCCCTGGGAGAAGTTCAGAGTCAATGATAAAGAATTTGTGGTTTATCAAAATCAATTTGTTAAGTACCAATGCAGCACACCTTCAAGCTTCAGTTTCTTAAGTTTTATAACTTTTAAACTCTAATGTATTCCTTTTATAATTCGAATCAAGTGGGTAATTATGGTTCTGGAAGTCATCTCAGACATCTTCCCGCCTCTGAAACCATCTAGTCCACATTGCATGCACACGTGGACAAGGTTGTTATTGTATTCCCAGGATTGCTGACACGATTTCTCCTCAGAAAACTGATTAAATTAAAAAAATAAAACCAAACTTTTTTTTATTTCTTCAGTTAAAAGCATACTTTTGAAAAAAAAAAAAAAAACCCACAACAAACCAGTCAGATCCATGAGTGGTGGAAGGGTTTACATATTCAAGGTGGGTCATTACAGCTCCCTCAATGTGTCATGAGCACGGGACTTGGTTTTTATGGAATGGGCCATGTGGTGGGGAAAAAACCCTTAATTATATCAGTAACTCTGATTTTATTTTTTACAGTGTAAACAGACTTTTGCAGAATTCATAATTACTTATAAATGCTAATGCTGACTGTATTTTAAAGTCTAAAAATTTCTGTCATTGGAGTTGTGTCTTGAAAATATGTTTATCTATCTTAGTGCAAATGCTTTCTAGAATCCTGGAAAGGCATTTGAAACTTTTTTTTTTGAGGCACTTAAGCTCAACAGCTAATGGAAGATCATGTATTTAAATAATTTACACTTCCATCTGGCCGAAAGAACACCAGGTGGAAGTCTCTGGTCGGGATGAGTCTGTTACGTGGAAGGAAATGTTTGCTCAAAATAAATGAAAGGCAAACATTTACATGCATTCTGTCTTTTTGTCTGCGTGGGTAGACTGCTGTTTTCTATTCTAATGTTCCCAGGCCTGGATTCCATCTTAAACATTCATTTTGTGTTGCTGAGGGTCCAGAGGAGTTCGATTAACGGAATGATTACCACTGTTTCATTTCTTCTTCACAGTCTTTTGATCACTAACAATTGTTGTCTCTCTTGCTCATCCTTTCTGTATGCCAACCCAAAATCAAAAGGGGCTGCCCACTTTCTGCAGGAGAGAGGAAGTTGAGCTTCCTGGATGAAGTTTTCCTTGTTGCTGGGCCAGCTGGCAAATTTTATATTTCCCACCGAGTGTCACAGTGTGCTGTCAAAGGCTTGGTTTTGTGAGTTGACTTCTGATAGGCACTTTCTGCATCTTACCTGTCAACTCCACAGTGGACTTCCTCATTTGCAGCATGTGGCTTGCAAGCATAGACCGAGCCTGCCAAGTCAAGAAAAATCCTATGGCGCACTCCGCTTACCAGCCCTTTTCTGCTCTTTGTGTGTGCCAGACATATTCTTCTATGCTTGGGATCACTTGGTGCGGGTGTCTGTGTATCATTGGGGACAAATGGAAGTTTCAGCACTATCCACACTGTTAACCCTGAAAAGGGGGAAAGCCAGGGGGAAGCCAGGCTTAAGTCTTGGTATCCTAAAGGAGAATTGCGATTTTCTCCAAGGTTATAAACTGGTTCTCTTAACAGCTCACTCCCCAGCTTATATGGGCATGCATTCAGTAGTTAACAGTAACTGCATAAATGTTTGGAAATCAGCCTTTGTAGCCCATGTGTTTCAAGAATTTCAAAATATTACAGTCTCTAGATTCTATCAAGATCACACTTAGGTTTATCTCCCAAGCTTCTAAGGCTCTCCATGAAAAGAGATCACAGAATCTGTGGAGGCTTCAAACTGGTATTTTTTTTTTTTTTTTTAAACCGGAGCCAAATGAAACACAAAAATTCCAAATGAAACACAAAAATTCCAAATGTTTCAAGTTTTATTCTAGGTTTAGAAATGACCCATTTTTGATTCAGCTCTAAATCTGACGGATCTTTTCTCTTTTATTGCTAGGAACAAGCCAGGCAGAGCTGGGCTAGGGTGTGGGGAAAACCTGAGTACACCCAGAAAGACCACCGCCCTGCCATATGGGCCTCACCAGAGGATGGAACTTTAGCTTATCACCAAAAAAGTATTGGTCACAGGAAGGAAAGTTGCTCACGGAATCTCTCTGGGTACACTGTAGGGTGTGGTTTGGCCACTAGGTTTGCATTGGACAAGAGTTATTTCTGTTAGCACTTTTTCTGTTTTCATTTGGGCTTGGACCAGAAAGAAGCCTTCTAAAAGATGGGGCACTGAGCCTATACTTCATGGGACTCCTTCCACCTCTGTCCCTGGCTGGCCCAAAGCTTTAATGTTGTGAAGCTGATATAGTCAGAAGCGTGAGTATTACAGTAGTCACCCTCAGATGGGGCCATTCCAAGTGGCTCTGTGGGCAGGTGCTTGTACTTTATCAATGTATGGAAGGCATATGGGCATGCTGTCTTAGTAAGCTTGGCAAGGACACTGTTTAATATTGTAGTCATCATGTTGAGCAAGCAGGGCTCCTGAGGCATACTCAGAAAAATTCCTCCATTCATTTTCCTTACTGCTTGCTTTTCTTTAGTCCCCAAGGCCAGACTCTCCAGTTTGAATGGACTGCCCAGTGTTCTATAGCACCGGAGTTAGTGGTGGTTGTTACGGAAGAAGAAAGAGACGGGAAAACCTCACAGTTGGTGTGTTACTCTCTGGACACTGAACAGTTGTGAGCTGACTTTGCTTCCACAGAGCATTGATACAAGCTAAATGGTATTTAGAAGTGGAGCTTTTGTAAGGTAAGTAGAATGTGGAGGTAGTATCCTCCTGCACGAGATTAGGAACCTGTAGAAAAGAGGCCCAGAAAGGGCCTATCATATGAGGGCATAAAAGTCTTTATTAATGTGTCAGGGAGCTAGAAACCCTACCAGACACCATAGCTGTTGGTGCTATTGGATTTTTAATTTGTAGATCTATAAGAAGACACAATGCTGTTTATAAGTCATTCAGTTTATATTATTTGATATGAAAGCTCCAATGGTCTAACAAGTTCATGACTTACACTATACCTTTCTCTCACATGCTCTCTCTGCCCTTATCACTAACACTCGAAGGTTCTCCTCTTTTAATGTGCTTCCGCTTGATGGTCATATTTATTTCTTTCCTCAGCCCTTGGGGTCACCTCATTATCCATGGGTTCAAGCTGAATCCATGTTAGCTTTTCATACAAGAGGTCACCTGGTAGCACTCAGTCAACATTTGCCTCATCAAATGCTCAGCCATCCTTTGTCACTGTCAAAGGAGATAACCCAGTAGTTTCCTCAATATGGAAATGGCATCATTAAGGTTTCTGTTGGTGTAATAAAAACATGACCAAATGCAACTTGGGGAGGAAGGGTTTCATTTTATGACTTGTAGTCAATCATCCAGGGAGGTCAGGACAGAAACTCAAAGCAAGAACCTTGAGGCAGGGGCTGATGCAGAAGTCACAGAGGAGTGCTGGTTCCTGGTTTGCTCCTCCTGGCTCCTCAGTTGGTTTTCATTTTTGTTTTTTTTAATACACTCCAGGACTACCTGCCTAGGCCTGGCACCTCCCACAGTGGGCCAGGCCCTCCTACCTCAGTCTTCGATCAAGAAATAATACCCTACAACCTTTTCGAGAGGCATTTTCCCAATTAAGATTTTTTTCCCACATGATCCTACTTGGTGGCAAATTGACATAAATACTAGGCAGCACACTGATCTACAGTGTCCCATGGGACACCCCGTGTACATAACACAAGCCAAGCTTTCAAAGGGGCATCAAAGTTTTCTTTCAGATTTGAAGGGAGGAGGCAGACGCTAGGTTACACCTGCATGTTCCTTAGCCTTAAGGGGCAGAGGCCCCAAGTGCTGCCCCAAAGGTTCTGTTTGAATACCTAATTATTCTCCAGTTCCGCCCAATCCTTCTCAGATGTGGGAGGGTCATTAGAGGAAGAATGCTGAAGCCTTGGGCTACTATTTTGTCCTGGGAGCTACAATAATTAAGATTGGACGGTTTTAGTTAATATCAGTTACATGAAATCAAACAGCTAAGTTCTAGTAGCAAGTTGTCAGCTAAAAAGCATACATACAATCAACCCTAAATGGAATCAGCAGTTCGCATTTATATGTTTATTTATTTTTGCTAATATTTATGTCACAATAATAAGACAAGAGAAGCCATGAATTTGAGAGGGAATGGGGACGGGGGCTATGGGAGGGGTTAGAGAGAGATGTGATTATCCATCACCCTCCATGGACACATTCCATGGAGATTCTCTTCTTCCTTTTTAATTACACAGACCCTTGAATTAAGAGCTTGTGGAAGAAACAAAATTCTTTTAACAAAGCCATTGCTGTTCTTCTGCTTGTTTAACTAGACAACATAATAAGGGAGATTTTAAGAGGATCTGAAGAGATAAATGGAAGAATACTTGAACATGCCGGCCCTTCTCCAGTTGTGTGATGGTTTGTATATATGCAGCCCAGGGAGTGGCACTATCAGCAGGTGTGGCCCCATTGGAGTAAGTGTGGCCTTGTTGGAGGAAGTATGTCACTGTGGGCATGGACTTTAAGACCCTCATCCTAGCTGTCTGGAAGCCAGTATTCTGCTAGCAGCCTGCAGATGAAGATGCAGAACTCTCAGTTCCTCCACCCCATGCCTGCCTGGATGCTGCCATGCTTTTGCCTTGATGATAATGGACTGAATCTCTGAACCTGTAAGCCAGCCCCAATTAAACGTTGTCCTTATAAGAGTATATGTGTGTGTGTACACAGTTGCATGTGTGTATTTGTAGGCTTAGTGTGTGCATGTGTTTGGGTATATGTGTAGCAGTTGATGTTATTATTTTTATCTGGTGGGATTTTAGTACATATTCAAGTTCATATAGATTTAGGTGCTAGAGTATATTTTAATACAGAAGTTATAGTTCATAGTTTTCTTCTATAGTAAGACCAAAAACACAAAGAAGAGTGATGAATTATAAAATGACAAGTCCTGCAAAACAGTGGATTGTAGAATTTTCAAGGCTCATTCTTATGACTTCATGTTAGGTGTTTTATGTTCTTTATTTACTTTAATTAAAATATTATATTGTGCATGTGTGTTTGTTTTGTATAATGTCTGTGGACATGTATTTGGAGGTAAGAGAACAACTTTGTGGAGTTGGTTTTTTTCTTCTACCTTTTCACAGGTTCCCAGGCTGGAACTCAGGCTTGTTAGGCCAGGGACTTGACCTTACAGTCTACCTCACCAGCCCCACCTGATCTGCATTAAACTATCAGACAAAAGAGGAGTGCTAAATCACATATTACCCCCCCCCCCCATGGATTTTAAAAAGAAACTTCCATATAATGTAAAGCCTGACGTTTTCAGCAGCCAAGTAAGAATCTCTACTCAGGTTACTATTTGCAGACCTGGGATGGGCTCCCTTGCCACCATTAGCTCTCTAAATACAGGAAAAGGTAAATCTGAAACTGATCACATGAATAATTCAAGTGGTCTTTCCAGTCACATTCATGGGTCATCTCAACAAGGCCTAGATGGGAAAGTGATCCTTGAGCTGAATTGAAAGAGACCAAGAAGTGAGCTGAATGGGAAAAACACTGTGGGATTCTTCTGGTATTGTTCCTCTGGGCGTCTGCCGAGCTCAACTCATTTTTGAATGTGAAGGCAGGGATAGTGAGACATTCTAGAAAAAAATGAGGGAAGGGTAAGGCTCTCAGTCAGCTTGGCAGCTGCTTCTGGGCCATTTTTTTTTACCCTGGAGAAGACACTGTTTAGAATTCTGCAGCCTCTCTCTAGTTACTGGCTTATGCAAAATTCAGGTGTCTATGAGGTTAAAGGAACACAATTCAGGACTCTTTTCTGATGCTAATTATAAATTTGAGGGATTTTCACAAAACACTGTAAGTAACAGGATGGAAGTTTTAAGCACTGGGCTGTTTAGTCTTGATTGTCGACTTGAAGGGATTTAGAAACACTTAGGAGAAAAGCCTTTGAGCACACCTGTGTTGATGTTTCCAGAAAGAAGTTTAATTGAGGTGGCAAGATGAGGGTCCCTGTTCTCTGCCCCTGCCGTTGGGCATGGCTGCTGGGGAGGCAAAACTCCGGGGAGCTGGACTGCGTTTCCCCAACATGGCAGGCATAGGATGCTGGGCTTTAGGGAAGCACCAAGACACTGCTCTGGTGGTGGAAAAATCCAGTCTGAGACAGGGTTGGGGTGGGGAGCTGAAGCTTGTATCCCCTGACTCCTGGGCATCTAGTTGCCACTAGAAAACGGCACAGAATGAAGTGTCATGGGTCAATTGGGGGCCCTTGGTCTGAGGAGTTGGGAGGCTGGGGTTGGAAGCTCCGGCTTAGCTCATCATTGAAAGTAGCTGCAGTTGTCTGTAAGTGCAGAGAGGCCTTCTACAGGAGACTTAAGCTGCAGCTCTGTAGGTGAAGACTTCCATGCTCCCTATGGTGGTGGTAGATGAGACAGTCCTTGGTTCTAAACTGTTTATTGGTTGTTCATTGTGGAAAATGGATGCATACCAATTTCTTAGGGTGAGCTAGAAATTAAATAACTCTTGCAGGGAGGAATGTCCAGGAAAGGGAGCTTAGTGGCTAAACTCTCAGGGCCCCTAGGTACCTCATTAGTATGGAGAACTCTGTTCTGAGCCGCTGTGGCCACAGTTTACACAGTTCCTTATTCAGGAGGTGTGGCATTCCTTCCAGGCCAGGAATCTAGCAGGAAGCAGGGAGTCTCAGGTGTGTACTTCCGAGTTTCTGGGTACTCAGATCCACTCTACCTTGTCAAATGTCCTGGCAAGGTCCCCTGTCCTACAGCAAGACCTTCCCTAAATATGGGTGCATCATGGGATACTGCATGGTTCCGCATTCAAGAGCTGCATGGAAGAAGAAAGTGAGTAACAGCATTTATCACTGTCTGTTCTAACTGTGGAGACAATGTGACCAGTGACTTTATGTATCTGCTGCCACGCCTTCCCTGACATGATGGTCTAACCATCAAGCCATAAGCCAATGCAAACACTTTCTTCCTTAAGTTTCTTTTCTCAGGCTTATGTTACAGAAAATTAACACACAGACTCACTGTTGCATTCATGGTTGTGATTTATTCCACGAAAAGGCTTCAGAATGAGATCACCAAGGTAAAAGACATAGAGGGCAGAACTCGGAAGTCTAAGCTGTGGCCTGGCTCATATTGCACAGTGCTTCCTCCTCCTGCTGGTCACATGTGACAACATACACAGTGCTATGAACCAAGGCAGTTCACATAGCCCAGGGATCCAGAGTTTTCATTGGGAGCTCAATGACATGTTGTTTATGTGGCTTTCCTTCAGTCTCTAGTTCTGGATGTCAGGCAGCTTCCGAGTCTTCCAGAGAGTAGCAGATACTATGTTACCCAATGTTATTTACATTGTCGGAATGTCTGGTAGCCAAAACCTCCAGGAAAACAAATAAGTTTCTGAGAGTCCTGACCTTCAGTGAGCCCAAAGTTCACCTCTTGGAGCAAGAGCAAGGACAAAATCCTCCTCTCCCTTGTACAGGACTAATTTTTCACAATGCTTTGATAATTTTTTCAATGTGCATGCTTTGTAACACTAGCAATGCATGTGATAAACGAAGAGGCAGGCACAGAGCTGGGGTGTCACATCTGTACACATGAGAGCCCATATACTTGACACGTACTTTGTAAGTATCTTCACTATTGAGTATGTAGTAGATGCCTTTGGATATATTTTTTATTGTCTTATGTCCCTTTGGGGGGCACATGAGGGGAGGCATGAATTTTTGACAAACAATATGAACGTATCTTGTGCAGAATCATTGAAGGTAAGCAAACTGATAGCACATAGATTTAAATGTTTACTGGTTTGTGTCAGTGTCTGGTTATACAATGAATAATTCATATCAAACTAGTAGAATGTAACATTTACATAAAATAATACTTTGCAAATTTATGGTAAGTACTAATTACTTGCCTTATTTGCCATGACTATGATATTAAATATTCATAAAAATGTGATTATTTCTTTGATTTGGCAGACATTTAGATTTCTCTACAGCTTTTCACACTGCTAATTTTAATCCAGTAAATTATCTGGAAGAAAACAGTATGCAGCCTAAAAACTGTTCAAAATTCACTCCAACACTGAGCACATTATGGACGTAATGATCCATTACAACCAAACTTCAAGAAGGGCTCATAAGAAAACTGAGAATTAAACAAAGAAATATGGAGGCTATCATTATCATTTATCAGATATGTTTATTAGAATTTTTTTTTTTTACATATACCCTGGACAACTTTTTGAAGTATTGCTGTGATAGGTGACAAATGTGCTTTGAGGTGTTTTGTTCCCACCAGAGACCAGTTTATGAGAATTTACCAGGACTTTGCCAGTGTTCATATCCCAGCTTGTTGTGCAGTGAGGTTATTTATGAGGCCCATTAACATGAAAACCTGAACAGTGAGCTCTAGACAGGTGATCTTTACAGGATCAGAGTAGGGAGAAGACCCACTTCAGTTGTCATGCTTTTGAGTAGCAAGTTGTAGGTTGCTGGAGTTCCTTGGCATAGGCGTCCCAGCAGAGAAGATCTGACTCCTGGGTAACACGTGTGGATTGTGTGCTGGTAACTTACAAGGTCCTGTTAACAAGTGCAAACTTTGTTGTTGCTGTTCAAGGAGCATGAAGTTAAACTCCTCTGGTGTTCTCCACTCTCTGGTCTAAAGTTGAAGGAAAGTCGGGGCATACAGGCCTAAGAATCTGAGGGACTGGAGGAGGTTAAGGTGATGGGGAAAAGACTTGTAAAGTATATTCATTACATTGTGGTAGCTGTGACACAATGCCCAGTAAAACAAATGGATGGGAGGAAAGGTTTATTTTGACTCATAATTTGAGGGAATCTTGTGGGGCTTATGGTCATGGTAGCTGAGCCTGAGGCAGCTGGTCATACTGTGTCTGTAGCAGGGAAGCAGATAGAGGTGAAAGCTGGTGTTCAGCTTAGCTTTCTTTTCTTTTAAATTTGGTCATGGGCCCTAGTCCATGGAGCAGCACAACTCATGCTCAGGGTGGTCCTCCTGATCTGTTAAACCATTCCAGAATTATTGACATATACGTACCTAGGATTGTGTCTCCATGTTGATTCTGTATTCTTTCATTTAGTCAATGAAATTAACCATTACATCATGTGCTTGCTTCTCAGAAAATAGTTGGAGGGACAATGTAGGGACTAGTCAGATCATGTCTTGTTCATATGAATACTGTCACAAAATCAGTATAAGAGAGATACTATATAGTAGAGACCTGTGAATGGTATCACCTGGCATGGTAGGTGTATTAATACACTGTCTGGACCTAGAACTATGGAGAACCCCCACATTTCTTCTTTTTGTTTTCTGTTTCTGAAGGGTTTTCAATAAGACAAAGGCCTTGATTCTGAATGACAAAAATTCTGACTCTGAAGAGTCATGTCTTTAGAATGAGTGCCCAACTCTAAAGTCTGGTAGTCTAGGCTTGAGTGAGGAGGGAAGAGGTGTTGTATGCATCCACAAAAAGATCGATTCAAAGAAATTATGCATAAACTTTAAAAAAAATGCAAAATGAAAATTATGCCTGAAAATGAGAAAGACAAGCAATTCAACGAAACATGTAAATTCTGAAATCAGGGTTGTCTTTGAAGGTGATTATAATATAGTATCATATATTATACAACGGGGATAAAGGAGAATTTAGCTTATTTACTATGTGCCATATGACATCATGATGTAAGGTTAGAAACAGATAGTGGCCATTGCTGCATATGAGGTATGGTGTAGATGTGTTACTCAATTCATATGCCTTACTTTCTCCATCTCTGCTTAAAAGAACAAGTTTTATGACACTGTCTTACTTTGTTTCCCTGGCTAGCCTACAGCTTATGACCCCTTTGCCTCAGTTTCCTGAGCTGTATGATTTCAGATGTGTACTAGTATACCTGGTTCTGGTTCCTTAATCATGAGCTGCAGAATACAGTAGCATTCAGTTCACTTCATAGAAGTATGATGAGGATAATCTGGGGCATTCAGGATAAAGTACTACTCTACCCCATTCCTGGCACCAACATCTTTCTTAGTTATGGTTTCCATTGCTATTAACAGACACCATGACCAAGGCAAGTTTTACAAAGGACATTGTTTAATTGGAGCTGGCTTACAGGTTCAGAGGTTCAGTCCATTTTTATCAAGATGGGAAGCATGGCAGTGTCCAAACAGGCATGGCTCTGGAGAAGGAGCTAAGATTTCTACATTTTGTTCCAAAGGGTACCAGGAGAAGACTGTCATCCTCAGGTAGCTAGGAGTAAGCTCTCTTTGCCCACTCCCACAGTGACATACATCATCCAACAAGGCCACAACTACTCCAACAAGGCTACACTTCCTAATAATGACACTCCCTGGGCCAAGCATATTCAAACCACCACATTCTACTTCCCTATAGGCTTTTTCAAACACATGAGTCTATGGGGGCTATACTTAGCCGTAGCATAATGCAAAATACATTTAGTCCAACTTAAAATTTCCCCTTAGTTTATCATCAATGTTTAACAGTCCAATTTTCAAAGTCACTTTTGAGATTCATGCAATTTCTTAACTCCAACTCCCTATAAAATCAAAATCAAAAAGCAGATCACATATTTCCAACATATTATGGCACAGAATATATATTACTGTTCCAAAACATCACAGTGAGGAAATACTGGAACAAAGAAAGAGCAAAAAACCAGCTGGACAAACTCCAAACTCTGAGTCTCCATGTCTGATGTCAAAGTGCTCTTTGGATCTCCAACTCCTTTTAACCTTGTTGACTGATGTTGACAGATCTGGCATTAGGCTGCAAAAAACCCTCCATTCTCTTGGGCTGGTTCCACTCCCTATTTGCAGCCTTTCTCAGCAGATATTCCATGGCTCTGACATCTCTTAACATTTTGAGGTTATACTAGGTACCTTTAACTTTACAGCTTCATGGTCCAGAGTCTAGGATTCACACATGATCTTCTGGGCTCCTCCAAAAGGCTTGGGTCACTTCTCCAGTTTTGCCCTCTATAGCACTCCATGGTCTGGTTCACTCTACTTCATTGCTGTTGCTGTTGCTGTTCTTGGTGGTCATCTCATGGTACTGGCATCTCCTATGTGTGTGTGTGTGTGTGTGTGTGTGTGTGTGTGTGTGTGTATGTTGGGGTCTTCCAATGTCCCTAGGCTTCACAATAGGCTTTCATAGGTTCCTTTTATGGTGCTAAGCCTCAGCTTCTTTGCATGACCCCTTCTGCCCTGGGCCATCAACCCTTGTACCTTCACCAGTGCAGCCTTTTCCTGGCCTCTCACAGTGCCAAGCCTCAGCTGCTCTCTATATCCCTTCATGCTTTCAAACCTAATACCACTTGGGTGATTCTTATACATTTTTAAGTCCAGCTGAAGCACCAGGTACAACCTTGGCTATCTCTGGAACATTGTTTTTGTGTGTTTGTTTGTTTGTTTTGTTTTTGTTTTGTGCTCTCTCTGAAAACACTTCCTAGAGATTTTATCTCAATGATAATCTCTTCTCAATCATCAATAATTTCTTAGCTCCATCTAACCAGCATCAATTGTCTCAGTAGTCCCTTCTATTCTTGCCTCTAAACCAGAGCCACATAGCTAAAGTTGCTGAGTTCTGCTGCTTTCTGAGTTTGGAACATGCCCTCCCTTGTTCTATCATATCTTCATCAGCTTTTGGTTTTTGATGATTCCTTCATTGCCTAAGCTTAGCTGTCCTGGAACTTGTTCTGTAGTCTGACTTTGAACTCAGAGATCTCCATGCCTCTTTCTCCTGAGTTCTAGGATTAAAGATGTGTATCAGACCTGAACCTAAGCTTTTCTCGACTTGAAATTTGCTCTAAACCAGACTGTCATTGAACTCAGAGATCTGCTTGCCTCTGTCTCCTGGGATTAAAGGCATATACTACCATGCTCATGCCTAAGCTTCTGAGGGCCACTATGCCTCATGATCTGGATCAAAATCCTCTGTATTCCAGTCTTAAGGTCTGGATTACAAGTGTACCTTCCATTTCTGGATTGAGGTTCATTTCAGGTTAAAGGTACAAATGAAAACAATAACCAATTCATAATAATGCCTAAGAAATATAACTATGCCTTGTTCAACTGAAAACTCACAAACAATAAGCTGTGTCTTGCTCTCTTAATCTGTTTAGCTTCATGAACACAGCATTTAGCTCCATTGCACTTCCTGGTGTACTTTTACTCTTTGAACCTTACAGTTTTAGTTTTCCTTTATAAACTTGCTACACTTGACCAAAATCCTCTTAATGAGAGTAAACCATAGGACATATGCTAGACTTTTTTGAGACTTCCTTTGTCAGTGCAATTAACTAAAATCTTTTTACCTTAGCCTCAGGTAGATTCTTCAGAAAAGGGCAAAACCCAACCACATTCTACACCAAAATATCACAAGAACATCTTTAGGCCACATCCTGAAGTTCTTCCCTGAAATCTCTTGAGCCAGCAGGCCTCCACAGTTTAAATCACCCTCATCAATACCATTGTCAATATTCTTACTAAGATGGACATTAAGCCCCACTTAAAGCAGAACACAGCTTTCCAAACCCAAAGTCCCCAAAT
Organism: Rhynchomys soricoides; assembly: GCA_019843965.1. Taxonomy (NCBI): domain Eukaryota; kingdom Metazoa; phylum Chordata; class Mammalia; order Rodentia; family Muridae; genus Rhynchomys; species Rhynchomys soricoides. The sequence goes on from JADRCH010000012.1 coordinate 15,778,235, forward strand.
CTGCATTCTTCCGAACAAAAGCATGGTCAGGCCTATCACAGCAATACTTCAGTACCTGGTACCAACTTCTGTCTTAGCTAGGATTTCTGTTGTTATGAAGAGGCACCATGACCAAGGCAAGTCTTATAAAGGACTTTAGTAATTGGGGCTTGCTTACAGGTTCAGAGGTTCAGTCCATTTTCATTAAGATGGGAAGCATGGCAGTGTCCAGGAAGGCATGGCTATGGAGAGGGAGCTGAGAGTTGTACATCTTGTTCCAAAGGGAACTAGGAGAAGACTGTCCTCTCCATGCAGATAGGAGGAAGCTCTCTTTGCCCACTCTACAGTGACACACTTCATCCAACAAGGCCACACCTACTCCAACAAGGCCACACTTCCTAATAATGTCACTCACTGGGCCAAGCATATTCAAATCACCACAGTGGTTAAACAGAGCATTTAGCTTGTGGTTAATGGTTAGTAAGCCTTTGCTAATATTATAACTATGACATATAGGAAATTAAAACATAGGATAAATCAGTTGCATATTTATCCTATAGAGAAAATTTTCAGGTATTTATCCTACTTAATTCATCTTTTCTAGAAATGATTGAATTTACTCAAGTTCATGATTTTAAGAGAATATAAAATCAGTGTGGTTTGACAAATGGCTCAGTGGATGAGAGAGAGCAGGGACACTCTTGCAGAGGACTTGATATCAGTTCCCAGCATCTGACGCCAGTGCTTTACAACTTATTGTAATTCCATTTCCAGGGGAGGTCAATGCCTCTGTCTTCTGTGGGTCTGTGGGTACTTAAGCTCTCATGGACAGGCTACCCATATACACACAAATAAAAATATAATGTTTTTTTGGTTTTAAATATTTATTTTAATTTTCTTTTCATAATTTGCATTCTTATGTTCACCCGTATATTGAACCTGTAAAAATCATAGAGATTCAGCAACTCTGGTCCCTAGCCAGAAGCTGGAAGTTGGGATTTGAACCTGAGCAGTCTGCATTCATCTCATGCTGTGTTGGCCATAGTATCCTGTAGTGAAAAACCTCCTGGGGTTCAGAGTGGTGGATCAGGTGAGTGTGTATAGATGGTGGAAGGAGCCCTAATCATTTGTTTACACAGAGCAGTGCTGTCCTTTAACAAATATAAATCTTAAATCAGCATGTTCTGGTTTAGATCGGTGGCTGCCATTCTGGGGCAACCTGAATTCGTGTTTAAAAAGTATTTATTTTATTTTAATTATGGGTGCAGCTGTCTGAGAAAGCCAGAGGATGGTATCAGCTCACCCAGAGCTGGAGTTATAGACAGTTGTGGTTTGCCTGTCATGGGTGATAGGAACCAAACTTGGTGTTGTGGTCTGACTCCCCCACCCCCAGCCCCCAACAGCTTATCTGTAGCTATTTTGTTCCATGCCTGTCAGCTATTTCATGTTTTGATGTAATATTCCTATCAGTCATTGACACAGAAAAATACGTTGATTCAAAGCAGGGTCTTGCTAACCACATCCCCTGTTATGTTTTGTATGTCCTGAGATTTGTTAATCTTAAGGAATTCCACAATGCCTTAGGTAGGACCCATCAAATCAAAGGTCAGTATGAACTATTATGTCTAAAATGACTTTAGTTAGAGCCCATCACTGGACAGCACTTCCTGTACCTGCTTATGAGCTTTTTGTCATTTTTTTTTGTTTGTTATTTTTTTTGTGTGTGTGTTTTCCTTTTATAAGCTGACTGAAAAAGATGTTTGCTGTTAACATCTTGGCTTAGTCCCACATTCTGAGCTAAGGCCAAGATCAATCAATGTGTATGTGTTCAATGAACCATCCCTGTCTAAGATATGTGTTTGTGTGGTTTGTGGAACAATTCTTGGACCCCAACACTTGGATTCTTTAAAACAATAAGTGCTATTAACTTCTTAGATATCTTTCTATCCCCTTGATTTAGTTCATTTAAATAAGAATGAGCCAAGTGGACATTTTTATATAAGGGCTAGGATGAGCATCTATTCTGAGCACTCCTAATTATGGTTGCTTTGACTGTGTTATAGGTTGATTGTTGCATATAATTTTTGAAAACACGTTTCCCTTTGCCTGGTCTCCTTGCTCAGTGCCACAGCACCCCCCCCCAAACTTAGTTCCATTTCCACCCCCCCTGTTCCTCCTGAGAATGCCTGAACTATAGCTTGTGTTCCACCCACAGGGCACCCCTGTGGCTGGCTCTGCCTCTCCTGAGAGCTCTGAGATCACTCTCCCTCTAGCCCATGCTCCACTATGGTTACCTTTCCCCTGGAGCCCTGTCCTTTGCCCAACATCCCCCCCTCCCTCCCCAAAGCTTGGCCAAATTCTGCCCTGCCTGTGTTCTTTCCCTCCTGCCCACCTGAGTTGCCACGGAAAACATCAGACACTTCTAACACTTTAAAAACAGCCAGATATCACAACTCCTGGGTGAAGATTATCCTGCCCCATTCTCCTTGGCCTCTTCAGTTGCCTGTGGAGACTACCAAGTGTCAGTTCCCAGGAAAACCTACATGTCTGCCTTCCTGCCTGCTCCACCATTTGGTCTGACCTCAATCCTTTCTGTCTTTCTCTTCCTGTCCTGACCAGAAATCCTGCCTCCATATACTTGTCTAGCGATTGACACCTGCTGTCTTTATTAGCCAATCAACAACTAGAGAAATTCCCCCTACAGTTTATAACTCCTGATCTAGGACCAAGAGAAAAGGGATTTTGTGCTTTTTGTTAGCAGATTCTTGAATGACTTTGTGAATGGCTGGCGACAACAGACCAAAATTGTACATATTAACATATTGGAGAAAAGGTTCATAACGTCCATAGACTGTGTAGTAGGGCATGACTTTAGATTTTCAGAGCGATTGATCTACTTCGTATAGGTTTCTCCTAGTAATCTCTGTGTGAAGTGAAGATGGTTCCAGATTCCCTGGCTGGCCTGTTTAGAAGCAGCATTGTCTTCCTGCTTTGGCATTAGAAGCCTCATTTGCTACAGTTTGCATTCCTCACCCAGCATTTGTACCCACCTAAATCACTTCTTCTGTGCTACTAATTACTGTAGCTTAACTATGGTCCTTGCATAATTATTATTGAACGTTAAGAACCAAACTTTACTTGTACAGCAACTGTGTTTGTTATAATTGTTTTCTATTTGTTCTATAAGATTGTCATGCTGAAATGATATTAAATCGTGATTCTGTCATAAAAATATTTTGTAATACTCTCAATTTCCTTTTAACTATAAATGATATAGCTAAGTGCTTGTGGACAAGGCTTGAATCCACTTAAAAGGCTCTTCAAAGGCTTAATAAACTTTTTCAATACAGAATCTTTTCTTTATAAAATTGCTTTCTGGCAAAATAGAAATGATCTTATATGGCAAAGTCATTGGTAATAGTCATGATAAAGGTGAGAGCACGTAGGATAGGTCAGACTGTGTTCTGACTCAGACAATTTTTTGGGGTCGTTGTTTGGAAAAGTGATACATGATTCACCTAAGTTAAAGTCTTTAGAAAAAAATAACACAAGACATGTCATGGTAGAGTGTGAAAGTATTCTGACCTTTTTTTTGGTTTGTCAACAAACCCACACAAAGTCCTCAGAAAAACTGCTGCAAAATGGCACCGTTAAACAACCATGCTTAAGTTAACCGCATATCATCTTGCTCTAACCGTTGATGTGGCTACAGGTCTTCACGTTAAAAATAAAATAAAATAAATAAAAGCAATCCTAAACTGAGTGCTGATTATTCTGAAGGCTTTGCACTGAGTACTGATTTTTTTCCTAAGCCTCAACCCACCCAACCTTTTCATATGCTTGCTTACCAGGTGGGAAAAACAAGTGGAAAGCTGCCTTGAAACCAACTGTTGGCTCTGATGGATCCTCTCCAGTGCCTGGTGCTAATCCCAGTACTGGAGCTTGAGCTTTCAAAAAAACCAGAACACTCATGATTTATAGCGGAAAAAGTCCCTCCTATCAAAAAATCCCAGCAGAATATATCTCATTCTTCTTTCCACCAATCTATTCCCTGAAAGCTTATTGTTACAGTTTTTATTCCTGACCAAGGGTTGTTTGCGAGCATCTCATTATTGCAAACATGGGACCACAGGAGGGAAGTTTACAAGGAACGCCAGACACAGGAGGTCAGAACACTTCACAGGGGCTTTTAGCAGCTGCGGGTACCATCTGACTGATCCACACACATCCTCCGAGCTGCTTCAACAGTATGTGGAGCTTATAGAAATCTGGGCCTGGCCTCCGAATATCATTTCCCATAAAGGAATTGGCTGACTTGAACTGGTTCTATCTTAAGAAAATGTGTCTGGTGGATCAGGCTATTAACCCAAAGTGTCTAAAAGAAGCACCAAATATGGGGGAGAGGATATCCTTTGTTAGCAGGAAACAGCATTGTTTGCCTCCATTAATTTAAGAGGATGTCCTTTGTTAGCAGGGAAACAGCATTGTTTGCCTCCGTTAATTTAAAAGGCAGGCGGGAAGCATTCTGACAAGTCAAATCTGCATTTTGTATGTGCTGCCTTTCACTTAATTGGAATATAATTAAAAGCATAAACAAGGAAAATTTGAAAATCCAGGGTCCCTAGCATTTGTATTCCTAGGCCTCTCACCTCACCTGAGTGGGAGCAGGTCACCTGGAAAGGAGCAGATCTTAGACCCCTTTTGTTTTCTCTACTTTCATTTTGCAGATGAGGAGGATGATCAGCATTGCCAATCACTCTTCGAATTAGCCAGGTCAGATAAACTGAAGTCATCTCTCTGGAGTCTGGTCCCGTTGAATTTGTTTACTTTTTCCTGACAGTATTGGGAGTATTATTTTGAGTTAGTTACTCAAGAAGATGACATCTAAAGATAGTGAGAAGGAATTTACTGTAGTCCCTGTGTACTGGGTGAGTTTTTAAAAGCGGGAGAACCCGGCTGTGAAATGCCATGCACTGACCTGTCACTTCTTGACTGCTGGGAAAGAAAAGTGTAAAGATGCTGGAGAAAGGCAACCAACCGCTGGCCCATTGGTTTCCATGGGCGCTTTTGCAGCTGGCCCATTGGTTTCCATGGGCGCTTTTGCAGCTGGCCCATTGGTTTCCATGGGCTTTTGCAGGTCAGGAGGTAGGAACCTAAGGATACAGAAAATGGTTCAGGGAAGATTGCTCACTGTTTGCCTACTATCATGTTGGGGAAAGAGGGTGAGGCCAATTTCTGTATGTTTCTGGGGTTTTACACTTAACTCTTCTGTGCAGTAATTTGCCAGGACTTCCATAAAACACAACACAAAACAAAACCAATAAACACTGAGTGGCTTTAAACATTATGGTTGAATTGCTTTATAGTTTTGAGGATGAGGAGTACAATGTCTACATGTTTCCACGGCAAGACTCCCCTCTGACTCTTCCAGAGAAGTCTTTTTGTTTTTTTTTCAACTTCTGGGAGGGAGTCTTCTGTTCTTCCTGGAATACTTCCTATCTCTACTTTCTGTCTTCAAATGGCCATCTTCTTGGCTCACTGCCTTTACAGGGTTCTTTTTTATGTCTCCTTATTTACATAGGTATAATGCAGACTAAGGGGCTATCCTCCTGTAGTATGACTTTACCATAACTGAATGCACCTGCAACAACCTTGTTTTAAGTAAGGTTTCATTGTGAACTGTTGCTGTTTATGTGGGAGAATAAAAGTGCAGCATAGGTTTTAGGCATGATTCCTTCAATAAGTCACAATACCACGTAAAGGAGAGCTGTGCTGGATAGTTTTATGTCAATTGGACACAAACTAGAGTCATTTTGGAAGAGGAAATATCAGTGGAGATAGTACCATCACTGGATTGGCTGATGGGCAAAACTGTGGTACATTTTCTTGATTGAATTTTTATGTGGGAGGGCTCAGCTCACTGTGGGGAGCACTACCCTTGGGCAAGTGGCCTGAGTCCTACAAGAAAGCAAGCTGAGCAGACTATGAGAAACAAGGCAGTTAGCAGTACCCTCCACAGTTTCTGCATTAGGTATAGCCTCAGGTTCATGTCTTGACTTTGGTGATGAACTTTGATGGGGATGTATAAGTAAGGTAGACACTTTCATCCCCAACTAATTTTTGGTTATGATCTTTCATCATAGGAATAGAAATTCTATCTAAGACAAAAATAGACAAGGGAAATTGAGGACTGGGTTCTGAAAAAACCAAGCTATTAATTCATTCAAGTTGAGTTTACAGGTGGTTAAAAACTTTACAATGAACTGTTATGAACTGACTATGTCATGCACGAAAGTACTGGAAACATAATCCCCAGTGAAACAGTGTTAGAGGTGGGGTCTAAGGAATGTAATGAGGCTGTGAAAATGAAATGAAATGGTTAGTTCACTCTTGTTTATCTCCTTTCATTCACCCTCTTTTTTGCCTTCTATGGGATGACAAGTAAGACAGAACTCAAATTCCAGGACTCTCATCTCAGACTTTCCAGCCACTAGAACTATAAGACAATAATTTTTTGTTCATTATAAATTGCCAGCTTATAGTATTTTACTATAATACAAAATAAACTGAGGCAATGGCACTATGAAATTTTTTCAGTGCCAACTATTGGCACTTTGAGATTAGGAGCTATAGGAGGATATGGTATCAGAATTAACAAGATCTGTAAGTGAAGATCTTGCCAGTGGAAGTTGTTCTCATGGACTGTCCTTGGTCCTGATGAACTAGAAAAGCTCCTTAAGAGACTACTGTATCACAGAGAAAGGTGCCTTTCTGATTTGAAGTATGTATTTTAGACAAAACTCATAGTAAGCTTTTGAGACAGTGAGAAATACTTGAGAAAAATGACAGGAGGGCTGAAGAAGTGGGGAAGAGGTGCTAGGGAAGAGCTGTTCCCATCATGGCAGCCAGGAAGCACAGAGAAGGGATACAGGCTCTCACTAGAGTTTTTCTGCTTCCTTTTATTCCCTCTCAGCCTCCAGCCTTATGAGATGGTGCCACCTACAACTCTTTTTCGAATCCTCTCCTAGATACAACATACCCAGAGATATGCTTTACTAATATTATAGGGAATTCTCACTAAAATCATTGTTACAAGCAAGTTTAACAATTGCGAAGCTTTTATTCAGTCAAGTAACCAACTCAGAACTATTTCAAGTTCTATATTTGCATATACAGAAGTAATATGAGAAGTTTATAAATGTATTATGATTTGTACATAATGTGCTTTCCATAAGGCTCATGTGCTGACAGTTTGGTCCTCAGCTGGTAAAGCTAATCAATGAGGATTATAAGTGAAATAACTTCATCAATGAATGAATGTTCTGATAAGTTGAATGAATGGGATATTACAAAGTGAAGAAATTGGTGAAATATTAGAAAGTGGAGAATAGTTAGGGGAAATTGGTCAACAGGGGCACATATCTGTATTTGAAGAATGCATCTTGCTTTGGCTCCCCATGATTCTGCCTCTGTCTGCTTCATGGCACCATGAGATGAGTAGGTCTCTTTACCAGATCCATCTGTCATAAAACATGGAGCCAGAAGATTAAGGATTAAAACCTCTGAGACTCTGAGCAATACAAATGCTGAAGGACAGAACTTTTCAGGGCTGTTCAGATAGTAGAAGCAATAACAGAGAACAGACTACTCTGAATTGCAGTTTATTGAGTGGCAGTTGTGTGATGCACATGTTAAGAGATATACAATTTCCCCATTACTTAATATAGTCCCTTTCCCATGCTCTCATTGCATAAAATCCATGAAAGTGTTATCCCCATTTTTCTAATGAAAGACACTGAAGTTCAGAAAAGTAATAAAATAGTCATTGTTAGGGTTGGGCATTACACAATTGCAAGCAGCAGGTAGAGACAATGGCAATTATTTTGTACTATGTGAGCAAAATCCACCTTTTTAGTCAAATGGGAGATAAAATTGGAAGTGTGTGGGCAATTGATGGAGGATTTAGAATGTCAGCCTGAAGACTGTACCTACCTACAGTGGCATTGCCAAGAATCTGCAGACTTTGAGCAGCTGGGTGAAGTGATGAAAACAATACTGAAGAAAAGGGATTCAACATTTGTGAGAGGAGGAAATAGGGAAACCAGCCAGAAGGCTTTTACAGTAATCGAGGCACATGTTAAATCCAGTGTATGTATGGCATTGTACAGTGGCTGTAGACAGGGAGCTTATATGCTTCTTTGTTTATGATTTATTCTATTTCAAAAATGCTTTAAGGCACATTGCAAGACTTCATGAAACAGAATATACAAAAGTGCATCATGAAGAAAAAATTAAAAAGATTGCACTATGGTAATCAAATAGAACCAGGGTTAATTCCCAATGTGCAAGGTGTCCTACTCATATACAAAGTAATCCAGTAAAGGAACAAATGTGAATCCTATAGGGATACAATCCTGCTCACTTGGCATAATGAAGGGTGAGTCTAATGTATATACCTTGTTTAGTCATTCCAAAGCTTGTAGTTTTTGATAAATATTTCATGGCAATATGTTCACGTTACAGGAGTCATATTAGCGGCTTTTCCGCTTCTTCATTCCCTCCTCCCCCCTCCCAGCCACCTTGTTCCTCACACCAATGGGGCCCTCAAATCATCATCTCCTGTATCCTCTTGCTTGCTTTTCTTCTTTTCTCCATGTTCCCTTAACTCCATTCGGGCAAATCTCTGGGACTTGTTCACACATTCTGTGAGCATCATGACCTCCTTATCTTGTGATGGAAAGACAGGCAGTTTCTTCCCAATTAAGTGCTCAATGCACTGGAAGAGTTCCACATCATACTGTGTTACAAAAGTAATGGCCTTCTTAGAGTGTACAGGTCTCACAGTTCATCCTACTCGATGGATATAATCCTTAGAATGAGTTGGAATGTCAAAATTGACTACTACATCCATGTGGGGTATGTCCAGACCTCTGCTGGTGACATCAGTTGCTGGAAGAATGGACCTCATCTTAGCCTTAAACTTATTAAGGGATCTAAGGTGCTTGCTTCGACTCATCTGTCCATGGAGGGATGGCACTGAACCCGAGATTTTGGAGTAACAAAACTGTTCTCTGAGTATTGTTATAGGTGCTACAGAATATCATAAAGGAGTTGCTGGCCAATTCATTGAGAATATAAACCAGGTAGGTATCCTTGAATTTAGAGGGAATAAAAAGGTAATACTGCTGCAGTTTCTCAATAGTCTGGTACATAGAGGAAACAGCACACTTCACAGGGTTCTTGAGAGCAGCACGCTGAAGCTTTTGCACCTTCTTGGTCATGGTAGCAGAAAAGAGAAATGTTTTCTGATCTAGGGGAATCACTTTGAGAATCTTGTCAACCTCTGTCTCAAAATCCATGTTCAGTATCTGGTCTGCTACATCCATGACCAAGTACTTAAGAGCTTTTAAGTTGAAGCCTTTGGTTTTATTACATGTGTGTTTTTTCCCCAACACTAGTGACTGAGACATTGAATCAATTCCACCAACCATGATAGCACACTGTACTCCAATAGATGACCACAGGGCCTTGAACTGTTCAGAGACCTGAAAGACCAGCTCTCAAGTAAGAGTGAGCAACAGGGCAAACAAATGCAGTATAGTCTCCAGCAGTGCATTCAGAATGGGCAAAGCAAAGGCACCTGTTTTTCCCCGACTCTGTTTCTGCCAACCCAATAATATCACGACCAGAACACAGGTATGTGGGCATGCATGTACCTTTGTGTGTGTATGTATGTGAATTTTGTAGGACAGAGGTTGCTATTAGGTGTTTTCCTTAATTTCTTTCCACTCTATTTACTAAGGCAACATCTCTTGCTAATTCCAGACCTTGCCGATTGAGCCAGTATAGCTATTCAGCTTCCCTGGGGATCTTGTGTCTCTCTTGAGCATAAGGATTATGGTGGGCCACCAGTTGGTCATCTGCACGTATATAAGTTCTGGGTTTTTGAACTCTGTTTTTCCATATGACTGGTGCTCACTTTATTCAGCAAACTATCTCCTTACCCCATATACTATTTTTCATATATGTTTTGTTGACTTTTTCCTCATACCCTATCCTTTCCTTCTTTTCCTCAACCCTATTGATATCTTTCCAACCATAGCATTCTGCTCCCTCTACTATCATATCATGTCGACTCCTTGCCAACAGGTCCATGAAAGAGGAGCGGCCCTGTCCAGCAAAGCTCCACATTAGCAATGGCAGGGCAGGGGGCGGGCCAAACAGTCTTGCTGAGTCACCCCTATATGGAAGTGACTGAGACAGGTCTCAGAACTCCAGCCAGGCTTATGTTTGTCCTCAAGGCCCAAACCAGGGTCAAAATTGGGTCTAATACTACCACTGCCTGGGACCCCACCCTCTCGCCCCTGGGACAGCGGGAAGGGGAGAACACCCCCAGCACCATTCTGTCAGGGTCCAGTTCCTAGTCCTGGCCTAGACTGCCAAAGCCCCAGCTTGGCTTGGCAACACAGCGACCAGTGCAGGAGGGAGGACAGGTAAGTCAGTGAGGAATTGGGGTGCTGCCACCAAAGCTGTTCTAAACCCATGGCCCCTGCAGCCTGCTCCTATGGCTGGGGCTGCCCCAGGCTGTGTGCAGCACTCCCCATTCATGTGCCAGGGAGGTGTGCCCTGCAACTGTCAGCATCCCCTGTGAAGCAGGGGCTGTTCTAAAGAGTAAGCTGGAGCTCTCTTCTCCCAGTGCCAGAGCCAGTGCTGTGCTCGTGACCCAGGGTGGGCCACTTTGGGCCCTGCTGCCCCCTAACACGGCACTGAGGGCCATCACCATGGAGGTGGCTGGGGCCCCAGGCCCAGACAGGGCAGCTGAAGGGGAGTGGCAATGAAGACACTGCTTGGGCAAGACTGCAATCAGGAGCAGCAGTGACACTGAGGTCCAGGAGGTAATGCCCCTGGTCCTTGTTGGCCACCTGCCAATCACTGCCAGGGGAGGAGGCACGGGACAGGCCCAACAATATCACACCACAATGCCTGTGTCTTACTATGCCCCAGAAGGCTCTCACTACATATCATTTTTGTGTTTATTAAACTAAGTGTCTATAGAGTCTAAGAAGCAGAATGCATTAAAAAGTAAGATAAAACAAAAGAAATACCAGGACAGTAATATCTGGAAGAGAATGGCATAGCTTTTTTGTTGTTGTTGTTGTTTTAGATCTCTTTAATATCTGGGTTCACAGAAGACAAGCTACATTCTCATATCTGCCCCTGCAGTAAGCTGTTACCATAAGGTGTCTCTTATCGTTCCTCAGAATGTTACCATGCAACTGTGAGAGAATGTAAAAAAGAAAGGCAAAATTCATCTCAACACTAGTGTGGAAATAACAATGAGTAGGGCCTTCATGGGAAGTCATTGAAATTTTAGTTCACTTGTTGTGTGTGAGGGTTTAGGTGAGTCTATGTGGTGCCATGAAGTGATATGATACGGATTCTCAAAATGTCTTTAGCAAAGGCAATGCTATGAGTGCCAGATTTACACATGTAATCATCTATGTAGCATAGATGGTCTAAAGGATACTTCAAATTTGATATGTCTCAAGTTGTTCTCATAAACTTGGTCATTCTGTGTCAATGAACAGCTTCTAGTTGTTTGAACCAAAAACCAAAACAAAACATAAAACAGTGAAACAAGAAAACCAAAGGTTGCATTAATTTTAATCTCTGTTAAATGCTATGTCAGATCTATCTTTAAAATATTCCCCAAATCCAGCTTCTCACGATGCTTATAGTCTACTACACTACTCTAAGCCATTAATTCTCTTGCCAAAATTATCTACCACTATCTTGCAGCCATCTCCTGCTTCTACATTTCATTTGATACCTCTTCTTACAGCGTCACAAGGAATCTGTCTGGAAATTGAGGCAGCTCCTTCCAGCTGCTTTCCATCTGACTCAAAGTTAAATGCAAGGCTTCTGCTGTGGCCTGAAGAGCTCCACCCTATCGCCCTCTCCAACTCCCAATCTCTCCAGAAACAGCCTGTTTCCATCTTTGAGCATATCGAGTGCTCTCCTGCCTCAGGCTCTAAACTTTGTTCTCTTTGCCAAGAATACTTTTCCCTGTATAATCTCACAGCTTAATCCCTTGCTTCTTTCAGGTCACTGCTCAGACCCCACCTTAAAAGAACAGTGGCTGCTGACTCCCTAGAGCATGCTGACTATGGCTTTATCTCCTTCCATGGCTTTACTACTCTTGTTGTCCTTTGTTGCCACTTGGTACATTATCCATTTGTTTGTTTATTGGCTCTATTTCCTCCCAGGAGAATGTAAGCTTGAGGGCAGGGACTTTTTGCTATGTTTACTTCTGTGTCTCCAGTGTCTGATTTATTGTTGGTGCTTGTATGACAAGGGCAAGTGGCCAAGCAGCACAGGCACAGGCTGGCAGGAACAGTGTTTATGGGGAAAACTCATGGATACAGGCGCAATAACAAGTCCCCTGTTGCTCATTGCATTGCCGGGCACTGCACAGAGATCTAGCAAGTACAGATGTTAGACTCCAGGAAAGGGCCTCTGACCCTTAGGCTATGGGCCTTTTAAGCTGCGTGATCAGATGAGCACCATGCCCTTCCTGGGATACAGAGCTTACAGAGTGGCAGAACTTTGGCTCCAGTCTTTCCTGACAGCTTGGTTTTGTGCTTGGGGTAACATCAGCCCTTCTCATATGAGGGGCCTCAGTTCTCTGTGGTGACAATGCAGCGACACAATTCACATGTTCAATTTCAGCACTGGAATTGCAGGTCTCCTATCAATGGAGAAGTCTGCAGCACAAGCCTACGCTTGACCAAAAACCATTATCTTGAGCAATGGGCCAATAGCCATTAAGCCTTATAGGTGGTCAACTGCTTTTCTTGTCAGCCAGATTTCAGGACAAAATTATTGGTATTCATTATCAGTCAATAATGAATAGACTTAGAATTTACTAACACTAGAGAGTGTTTATGCATATATGTGTATACATAAGCATCCTTCTTATGATGATTATAAATGTATAACTGGCTATACAAAACTAGGAGGGACAGTGCTTAGGCTGAAGACCTCTTTGAGGTCAAGGGCTCTTTTGTCACCCTAATTATCATTCAAGAAAGGTACTACATTGTATAATCTTAGACAAATACAATAAAGTATTTTTTCCTTACGACAGTAGAAAGGGCTGTTTTCACTAAGTAGAAGCCATCGATGTTCTTAATGTATGTATTATTAACTTTCAAAATTGAAGTACTAATTACTACAACAGTGGCATAAAAATTTAACAAACCTTTGTTTAAAATAATGTTCTAAATATTTAGCTATTTTTTGAATAAAGTGTTTTAGTTTCATTTCTGTTGCTATGGCAGATACCCACACAAAAGGCAACATATCTGAAGAAAGGGTTTATTTGGCTTACCATCACAGGTTAGAGTGATAACAAGAAAGCCAAGGCAGGCCACAGCCAAGAGCAGCTATACATACTACATACATATGCATGCTTCACACACATCTCCATCTCTGCCCTAATACAGTTTGGGTCCCAAAGCCAGGGAATGGTGTCACCCACAATGAGTGTGTCTTCTTATCTTAATTAACTGTAAATGCCACAGTCTTCATAGACATGTACACAGGCCAACCCGATCCAGACAATCTCTCAATTGAGATTCTCTTCCTTGGTGATTCTAGGTTGTGTTAAGTCGACATTTAAAACGATTACATGGTGCTTAGTACATTATGATTTAAATAAGCTTAGGGAACCACCTAAGATAAGAACCTTGGTTTATCCTGTATTTTCCACAGTCCCTATCTTTTTGATATTGATCATATAATCTGTGACAGTTAATTTCATGTGTACACTTGACATGGTTAAGAGATGCCAAGATGCTGTTGAAACCAAGTGTGTCTGGAAGGGGGTTCTACAAGAGGTTAATAGATGAACAGTCAACAGACAGGATGAAGAAGACAAACCCTCATTAATGCAGACAGACATCATTCAGAACATTAAAAGACCAAATTTGAGGAACAAAAGCAAAGAAAGGGTAAATTTTTCTCTTTTCTTATGCTAGGAAATTCACTTTTCTTTGTCTTTAAACATAGGGGGCTTTTTGCATGACCCTTACCCTGGCCTGGGAGTCATACTCTCTCCTATCCTGATTTCCTTCAATAATGAACAGCAATATGAAAGAGTAAGCGAAATAAACCCTTTTCTCCCAAACTTGATTTTTAATAATGGTGTTTCATTGAAACAATAGAAAATTTAACTAAGATACCTGATTATATTATATAGAGGATTAAATGACCATCTGTGATGTGTGTGTGTGTGTGTGTGTGTGTGTGTGTGTGTGTAGAGGCCTGACATCAGCCTCAGATTTTGTTCTTTGGGCTCCATACAGCTTTGTTTTTAGAGTGGATTTCTCACTGGCCTGGAACTTAATTATCAGGCCTTGTTAACTGTTGGCTAGTTCCAGAGATCTCTGGTCTCTGCCTTTCCAGCATGTAAATTGCAGGCATGCCACTGTATGCTTTTGTTTGTTTTGTTTCATGTAGGTCCTGGAGATGAATGTTTGTAATGTTTACTAATGTTTGTAAGGTAAACAATTTACTTTACTGACTGAACTGTCTTCTCAGGCCCCATCTGGGTCTTATTTGCTTAGGTCTATGATTTGCCGTTAGAGTTTACATTTCTCTGGTGTTTTGCCGTATTCCACAGGCCAGGTCACCTCTTTTCCTAATCTCTTACCCTGTCTGCTAATATGGCTCTGCTGTGATTCTATTAGCAGTCTGCTTGCATCTTCATTATTTGCTCCACCTCTTTCCCCTCAGATTTCTGACTCAGGGACCTTGCAATCACTTTCTGATATCAGCAGGAACCATCCTCAACATCTGGGGTATTGCAAATCTCATGTTAGTTTTCATTTTGATCCTGAGTCCTGAAATGCCCAAGAACCATTTAGCACCCTGCAATTTGTACCTTATCATGTGAGAAAACAAGTGATTGCCCCTCCCCTCAGTCCTTGTCTTTTAAACTGTGTGGAACTGACCATAGTAACCCTTCTCTCTTTATTCTCTGCCTGCCTCTTATTTCCCCTTATTTCAATTTCTTCTGGTTTTCTTTTCTAATTAATCACAGGCAAGTTTGGCGTAAGCATGCTTGCCATCCTCTCAGAGTTGGTATGTCTCACATGGTCTTCATAGTGTACTGCAAGCACAACCTTACCTTCCAGAGTTATTCTCATCATTTTCCAGCATAGAACTCGTACTACCTGTACAGGCTAGTTTTCTGTGTCAACTTGACACAAGCTGAAGTTATCACAGAGAAAGGAGTTTCAGTTGAGAAGATGTCTCCATGAGATCCAGCGGTAAGGCATTTTCTCAATTAGTGATCAAGCAGGGACGGCCCCTTGTGAGTGGTACCATCTGTGGGCTGGTAGTCTTGGGTTCTATAAGAAAGCAGGCTGAGCAAGCCAGGAGAAGTAAGCAAGCAAGCCAGTAAGCAGCATTCCTCCTTGGCCTCTGCATCAGTTTCTGCTCCTTGACCTGATTGAGTTCCAGTCCTGACTTCCTTTCATGATGAACAGCAGCATGGTTCATCAAGCCAAATAAACCCTTTCCTCCCCAACTTACGTCTTGGTCATAATGATTGTGCAGGAATAGAAACCCTGACTAAGACACTACCCTGCCTGGACTGCTCATGTACCATGTGCAGTGTTTGTCTCAGGTTGTCTCTGAGCTCCACATGAATTTTCAAACTCCACACTGAAAGTCTTCCATCTCAAACTATCTCCTGCATTGTCCTGCCATGCCCAGTTGAATATGGTTCCTTGGACTTTGAATATTTTATTTGTACTTTTCGTGGTATCTTCTAGTTCTGTGTTAATTTTTGGTTGTATGAACATTTTTAATTTTACTATATGCATGACTGTAAAGAATATTTACATTATGTACCAGGTAATGGATTTGGACAGGGGATCACATTATGAATAATATAAGAGACCTGTCTTTACAGATTTTTTTTTTCATTTACATGAGATTTATTGTTTAATTATGTGTATGTGGTGGGAGGGGATACATGCACACAAGTGGAGCTGCTCAAGGCTACTAGAACATCAGATCCTCTGAAGCTGGAGTTACAAGGAGTTGTAGACTGTGTAACATGGATACTTGGAATTGAGCTCAGTTCCTCAGCAAGAGCAGTACATGTTCTTAATCACTGAGCCATCTCTCCAGTCCCTCAAGTCCTTTACATAAAATACCATGGTGTGGGGCTAGAGAGATGGTTCAGGGGTCAAGAATACTTGATGCTCTTGCAGACAACCTGAGTCCAGTTCCCTACACCACATGATGGTAGTTCACAACTCTCTACTGTCTGTAATTCCATTTCTTTAGGATTTGTTCTCTTTGGGCACCAGTCATATATGCAGCACACATATATACATACATGCAGGAGACATTCACCTACACAAAATAAAAGCAAACAAATCTTGTTTAAAGTGGCATGGTGGTTGCACTAAGCCTCCATACCTTCCCATACACTTGAGGGGACTCTAGATTACTTATAATACTTCAGACAATGGAAATGCTATGCAAATCACTGTTCTCCCACATTGCTTAAGAAATAATGACAAGAAAAACACTTATTAATAAAAACACACCAACTATTATGGTATAACCATACAGTATAGGGTCGATAGTTGAGAAAATATTCAAAAACCATGTAGAAGGAGGTGTGCACTTGGGAAGAGTGTGGGTAATGACCTCCAGGTATTCCTGTTCATTATCCCACAGTTGTGGATCAGAGCTACACTCAGAGCACAGCAAAGTCAAGTTTACCTTTTAGAATTTACTGGAATTCTTTCAACTACTGTGGTCCAAGGTTCATTGAATTTGTGGATATGAAGACTGATGGTTGAAAGGCTAATTATATCTATGTCATTGTTTGAAGAGGTAGATCTTTTCTCTCCATATATTTAGTTTTATGTCAAGATTATGCCAAGATTCAGAAAACTGTATTGTATGAAATGAGAAAGGAACTCTCTCAAGATGATTTCTTTTTAGCTAATAGGGAAAGGAACATTTTAATGAATTATAAGAAGACCATTATTGGGGTCTGAGAAGTGGCTCAATGTATAAGAACACTGGCCATACCTCCAGAGGGACCAGGTTCAGTTCCTAACATCCACATGACAGATCACAGTCATCTATATTTCCAGTTCCAGGGACTCTATGTTCTTCTTTAGTTGGTGCAGATACCAGACATGCCCACAGTGCACAGACATACATTCATGCAAGCACACACACATAAACACACACACACACACTCACATAGAAATAATAACAAAGAACACATTAAAAAAATAAAATCTGATTAATCTATTCAAGAGTTACAATGATGCTTAGCTATAACAGTGACAGCCAGTTTAACTATTTTGTTCTAACCAAAATTGAACTCACTAAATTATTAATGTTTGAACCTAAAGAACATACTAAATATACCTGTGTTCATTCAAAATGTTCACAGCACATAGTTATGCACTTTACAGTGAGAAGGCTAGACTGACTTCATGACAGGCTTCAAATTGACAATTCAGGAGACTAGGCCTAAATCTGTTTCCAAGAACTGGGCAAGTCCAGGCCTCAGAAGATGTCCCCACCATCTGGCCTGAAGCATGAACAATGGGTCAGCAGCAGTTTCCAGACTTCCTCAGCAACAGCTTCCAGCCCCCAGCCCCCAGCAATGATGGTTCTAGAATATCTCTAGAGATAGAGCCAAGATTAAGATAGAGGTCACCCACCCCTTCCTGGAATTCTCCCAATGTGCTTTAAATCAGGCCTGTGAGCTCACTTCAGAGTCTCTCCATCTTTGTAGATTGTAGACCCCAGCATGTTGGGCTTCTGCAGGGCAAAACACTCTTTGTGTTTGCATACTATCTGAGTATGGGGTATCATTCTTCAGTGAATCATGGATCCTTACAAGAGGGGAGGCTGTCTTCTATTAGATGCAGGGGATGGGATGTGAAAACAGAAGTATATTTTCTCAAACTTCAGTTTATCTCTAGAATATTAAGTCTTAGGATGTTTAATGCACTTCCTTTTGTTTTGTTTTACTGTTACTATTTGTCTTACTATCAAAAATGCTCTTAAAAATGCACTAAGTATCCTGGAGATAAAACTATTGATAGAATGTATGTGTATCTCAAACTATCTGAGGGTCTAGTCCCCAGCATCTCATAAAACCAAGTGTGGGAGCACAGGCCTAAGATCCCAGTGCCCAAGAGGTAGAGGCAGAGAGGCAGAGAGGCAGAGGCAAAATGGTCAGGTTCCTCCATTTGCTTGCTGTGTAATAGTCCTTCCTAGGTTCATTCATCCCCTCTGCCATTCATTGAGATCTGGTTTGTTTGCAATTTGAGATTGCTATGGTTCATCCTTGTAGGAAGATTCTAGCCATGCAGTTTGTTGCCCAGCTCTGTATCTACTTCTGTAGAGGGTGTGTACAGTATGAGATGAAATGGCAGGACCATGGGCTGCACAAATGTTCAATTTTGAGCAGTAATGCCAAGGGGGTTTCCAAAGTGATTGTAAAGCTTCATTCATTCTTGGCAGCCACTTCCTCAGTTTAGTTTAGTATGATTCTAGCTTTCTTTGCCTCAGTTGCTTCTTCCCATGGTGTTTTCTCAGACTCTCTCCTCATGGCACCAAGTCCAACTTACTCATCATGGTCGATCTGAATCTCTCCACAGATTTTAATATTATAGATTAAATAGTAATTTTTCTAAGATTATAATGTCAAATCCAATTTTTGAAATTGAAGATTCAGTTTTCTCTACTTTTTTATTCACTGACAACTTCATACATGCCAACACAGAGTACTGGTCATTTTCACTCCAGCCCTCTATCTCATCTCCCCCAGCCCCCTACACCTCTCCTTCAGACCTCTTTTACTATGATGATTTTGCAAATATTTTTTTTTTGTGCATGGAATTTAATTATGCTTGCTTACATGAACATGAGTGGGAAGCTATTTATAGAAACAAGGACTACTTATCAGTAGCTACACCACTGAAGAAGATGACACTCCTCTCCTAGTGCCCATAGTTTCTCAATGAGAAGGGTCTCCTGAGGCCCTCCCTGACAGTGACAAAATGCCAGTGGGCCCAATCTTGTGTGCATCTTGTACAATGAGTTCATCAGTGTGGTGGTGATCATGTCACTGTTGCAGCATTTCTTTCCAACTCTGGCTCTTACATTGCCCACTCCTCCAACCCAGGAGAAGAGATAGAGATGTCCATTTTCAGCTGAGCACTCTACAGTCACCTATTCCTGATGCTTTGACAAATTTTGAGTTTCTGTATTAATTACCACCCATCATAAGCATCTTCTCTAATATAGGTTCAGGACAAAACACCATTTAATATGACTAATAACTAGCAATGGGGTTCAAAGTCTTGATGATGCTTTCCTTCTGTGACCTGAATCTGTGCATGATGTGATGGGGTCAGAAGTCCCTGTTCCCTTTGCCCAGGGTATCAATTTATGAAGTTATCTTTCATAGTAGCTTTCTGGTTTTGGCTCTTCTCACCAAAGTTCCTCCTTAGGCTAGTATTTTCTATACGTAAAGCACTTAGCATCTTCTATATACAAACCCAGTGCTGAAATTTCAGTTGTTAAAAGTTATTACCATAATTTATTCCATCTGCTGATTTGATTTTGCCCTCTTCTTCATCAGTGAGAACATTTTTTGTCTGTAATTTTGCTTGTTCATAAGGCTGGCCTGCAGTCTTCTGATGCACACAAACTGACCTGGGAAGTTGCAGGCTCTGTGGCAGGAATGCTATTTGTTCCTTATTCCATGTTATTTCAAACCCTTTATAATATTTATAATATTAAAAACATCTGTAGAAAGTCACTGTATACAAATGGGGTAACAGAAATATGGGAGCAGTGCACAAAGTGGCTGTTGGGAAGTCTAGTGCAGAAAGCAAGCATTGGCACTGGGGAAAAGTTCCTAAACAGAACTCTAATGGCTCAGGCTCTAAGATCAAGAATTGATAAATGGGACCTCATGAAATTGAAAAGCTTCTGTAAGGCAAAGGACATAGTCAATAGGACAAAACGGCAACCAATAGATTGGGAAAAAAATCTTCACTAACCCTATATCCAATAGAAGGCTAATATCCAAAATATATAAAGAACTCAAGAAGCTAAACTCCAAAACAAACAAACAAACAACCCAATCAAAAAATGGGGTACGGATCTAAACAGAGAATTCACAACAGTGGAACCTAGAATGGCTGAGAAGCACTTAATGAAATGTTCAATATCCTTAGGCATCAGGGAAATGGAAATCAAAACGACCCTGAGATTCTACCTAACACCAATCAGAATGGCTACGATCAAAACCTCAGGTGACAGCACATGTTGGCAAGAATGTGGAGACAGAGGAATACTTCTCCATTGCTGGTGGGATTGCAAACTGGTACATCTACTCTGGAAATCAATCTGGGGATTTCTCAGAAAATTAGAAATAGATCTACCACTCTTGGGCATATACCCAAAAGATGCCCTACCATAACACAGGGGCACGTTCATAGCAGCCTTATCTGTGATAGCCAGAAGATGGTAACAACTCAGATGTCCCATAACAGAAGAATGGATACAGAAAATGTGGTTCATTTATACAATGGAATACTATTCAACTATTAAGAATTAGGAAAATATAAGTTTTGCAGGCAAGTGGATATAATTAGAAAATATCATCCTGAATGAGGTAACTTAGACCCAAAAGGACATCCATGGTGTGCATTCACTAATACGTGGATATTAGCCAAAAAATAGTGCAGAATATCCAGAATAAAATCCACACAACTTAAGAAGGTTAACAGGCTGAAGGGCTCAGGTGAGGATGCTTCAATCCCACTTTGGAGGGAGAATAAAGCAGTCACAGGAGGCAGAGGGAGGAAGGGACCTGGGTGAGAGAGGGGAGAGGGAGGGGAAAAGGGGAACATAAGGTATTGAGAGAGGAACAGGAGAGAAGCCCTTAGGGCCAGCAAAAACAAGAATAAAAGTGTGAGAGTTGGGGGGGGGGTCCTCTAGAATATACCAGAGACCTGGGAGGTGAGAGACTCTCAGGACTTAAAGGGAGGGACCTTAGATAAAATGCCCAACAGTGGGGAGAGGGAGCTTGTAGAGCCCACCTCCAGTAGAAAGACTGGGTATAAAGTGGAGGGATGGGGTTGTCATCCCACAGTCAAAAAATCTGACCCAGAATTGTTCCTATTTAAAAGAACTTCAGGGACAAAAATGGAGAAGAGACTGAGGGAAAGGAGGTCCAGTGACAGGCCTAAACGGGGATCCATCTCAAGGGGAGGCATCAAGGCCTGGTACTATTACTGATGCTATAGTGTGCTTACAGACAGGCCCAACAAGCCACTGACTGAGAGGCCCAACAAGCAGCTGACTGAGACAGATGCAGATACTTATACCCAACCAATGGACTGAAGTTGGGGACCCCTGTGGTTAAGTTAGGGAAAGGCTGGAAGAAGCTGAGGACAGTGACCCCATTAGGAAGACCAGAAGTCTCAACTAACCTGGACCCCTGAGATCGCTCAGACACTGACCCACCAACCAGGCAGCATACACTAGCTGGTCCCAGGCCTCCTGACACATATACTATAGAGGACTGCCTGGTCTGGCCTCAGTGAGAAAAGATATACCTAATCCTTGAGAGATTTGAGACCCCAGGGAGTGGAGAGGCCTGGTGAGGGGTACACCGGGGGGTATCCTCTTGGAGACAGGGGAGGAGGAATAGGATGTGGAACTGTGGGGCATAGAGGGAAGGGTAATGACTGGGCTGTAAAAAAATAAAAGTAATAATAAAAAATACAATAAAAATCTAATGTTTCATAAAGAAAAAAATTGGGTAGAAGCCAAGTTTTGAGTTCTGCTGTGTATGGTGTGTGTGTGTGTGTGTGTGTGTGTGTGTGTGTGTGTGTGTGACAGAGATAGATAATCACCATTAACTAGAAAAGACAGTGATATTCTTTTGTGAATCCTGGTATGTTTTGTTCAATCTCAGAATTAATGTTTTGGCTAAAATACCAAAAGCCTGAAGCTCTCAACTGGGCCCAATTTTAACAAGTTTGAAGATACAATTAAGGTATTAGTGTTTACTATAATCTGGCTACTGATTTTCAGAAGTTTATTTTTTATTTTCACTCCAGAATATAATATATCTGTGTGGTAAAGTATTTCTCCTGAGTCTGGATTTTTCTCATAAGTTATGGGATGTTCATGCCAGGGTCAGGGAATAGGGTAATAGTTGAGACATGTCACTGGGTGTATTTCATTTAGGTGATACTTAGCAAAAGTACAGATAGTTCAACAAAGAGAAACCCCACATTTTACATAGCATACTAAGGGTTACAATTTTCTTTCCATGATTTTATTTCTCTCTTTAACTCTCTTAAGAAATGGATCTTTTGAGAACATAATTTAAAATTTTGCTTTCAACAACATTTATATAGTTATTTACTTTTTCAGCGCACACTCATCTATGTACAATGCTAATTTCCTTCATGGAATTTGTATATATAAATAAATATATTTATATACATGTCGCAGACTCGCTCAGTTGGACTGTGGGGGGAGACTGAGGATGTCCAGGTATGGAACGGTCCCTGTTTGGGCGCCACTTGCCGCAGACTCGCTCAGTTGGACTGTGGGGGGAGACTGAGGATGTCCAGGTATGGAACGGAGTCGGCTTGACAACATATACAGCTGACATAAATTACTTTTCTTTGACATCAAATTTTAGAATGTGATTGCGACAAAAGAATAAAGTCTCAAAACTCAACTATATTTAGTTCAGATTAATTATTTCTTAACATTTATTAAGTAACAATTGTCTTGTATTGTCTCTCTTGTTGAAAGCGTGCAATTATCATGAATATATAAATTTTTATGTTGAAAAAACAGTTTTATTGGTTTAAAATGTGATAAAACCTGCTATATTAGGCAGTCCCAGATGAGTGACTTGTGGCTATTAATCTTTCAAACAAATGTTTTGAAATAAGCAACTTAGGAAAGAAAGGCTGTGCCTTGAAGTGGGAAGCTCTGCCTCATAGTAGAGATTAAACTATTCCTGAGTGAATAGACTTCACCATTGGCAAAGTCTGAGGTCCTTTTTGACTTTACGTTTGATTTTAGTTACAGAATAAATTTATTTAAGAGACACAATGGAGGAATGGAACTTTTCAGGTGCTATTTCAGGAATAGTAAATTTTTCAGAAGAAATTTATTTGGCTAATTCTGAGAAACTATGCCACCTACAGTGCTTATGGTCTTGTATTTACTTTTATAAGATATTTACATATAAGATTTTATAAGATATTTACATATCTTACTTATAATTTTGACTCAGTTATAATTGCTTATAATCTGTAAACTTGGAATGTCTAGGAGAATTCACATTAAAAATTGGACAATAGTAACACACTCCCTTGTTTTGTTTGTGTATGAAGAAGGTGATAGAATGTCAATGATGTCGCATGCTTCTCCTCAGCTTTTCTGACTTGAAATGGAGCCTTGAAATGTTGGGTAATACATACAATCACACAATTTGCTTTGGATGTTTGATTATGAGAATACACTTGCTACAACAGAGCGTGACACTTTCAATCATGTCTTGGATTTGTAAGTACAGAAATCATGGTGTGATTGCCATTCAGAAAAAGAGCCAATTACACAGGTTTTGTTCTGAGTTTGGAGATGACACGCTAATCAGGGCTAGACAGAAGATTTGAGGGAGAACTGTGTAAGTGGTGAGGAACTCTGGCTTAAGGACAATGTTCTCATTAGGTTAGTTGTACCTAAAATGTGAGTATAGTGAGGAACCCCACGTATCAGAAACAGTGCTCTCATTGGGTGAATTGCACCTCTTAGAAGGAACAGTAGAAGGACGGAGAATGAAGAGGAGAAAGTTGAATTAAATCCCTGCTCATAGATCTATAATGAAATTTAAAAAAGAACTCCTGGATATTATATGAATCTCCACCCTGGTATGCTTTGTTTAATATCAAAATTTAATCTGTTTTTTTAAAATACAGTAATCTAATAGTACTCAGTTGGGGGCAGTTTTGGTGAAATCAGAAGACATTCTTTGTTGTCACAACTGAGGAGAAGTACTGATGGTAACTGGCACTTAGAGGCCAGGGGTGCTGCTAAGCATCCATGGACATATAGTATCTTTCCACTACAAAGAATTGTTTAGTCAATATGAATGGTGGTATTATGAAAAACATTTCCTCGAACTGTTGGTGCAGAAGTGACTGCAGTAGATGATGTTTTCTGGTCCTGTTTTCCTCCATTTATTTTCTTTCCTACAATGAGAGACAGCATACCCGTAGACTTTGGAGCAGCTGCTCTGTACTGTTGTGATCATGGGAACCTGCTGGGAATGGGTACCAGGATTAAATGTGATCAAAGTTGCTAGGGATACAGAGCAAACACAAATGTTAGCTATCATTTCATCAGCGCAGGGACCTTGAAAAGTTAACCTCCATTTTCAATGGAATAAAATGGACATAATGAGATCTTGTAGAATTTTAGTGAGGATTAAATGTTAAGTAGTTACCCAATTATCTGTCACAATTAGGAAATCAGAATGTAATAGTTGGTATTGCTAACTATCGTGGCTATTCACCTCCCAAAATATATTTATGACCAAAGTTAAAGGCAGATGTCAGAGGAGACAGCATGGGCATACAAAAAATACAGAAACTGAAACTGTCTGCATCCAAATTGTTAGCCTTGAGAAAATTGGACTTCACTACTCAGTTGAATTGGTTTCTATTTCTTGAGAGTACTGACTGAGAAATTTGAAAAGTTTACCTTATGTTCAGTGTTTGGAAAACATTGTTTCACCTTTATCCACCCATTGACAGTTTCTGAACAAAAATGTTATAAAGGAGAGCGACTTATAAAAGGCTTATGTGTGTGTTTTTTTAAAATGTGATCTTATGCAGCTGAAGTTAAGAAGCAGGGTGTGGTTCACCAATATCCTCCAATGGGAGTAAGGAACTTGCAGTCCTCCATCTATTTGAATCTCTCATTGGCCAAATATTGCCTTTTGGATCTGGTTACTCCCAGGTGAATGCCTGTGGAATGATGGCAGAGCTCACATTGGACACCCCATGCAAGCTGATAAAAGCTAGGTACAGCACTCTCTCAGAAAGCCTGGATTAAGTGATACAGACTGGTGGACTTGAAGGAATTCCTGGAGGGTAGAGATGATGCAGTGAATTTACCTGGTGTCCTCATGTCTATTGAAATCCAAAGGGGAAAGTTCTGTGCAAAATTTCCATGGCAAAGTAGTGTATGAACTGTCCTAGTTCTTTTTATCCCTACTGGGACCAAAAGTATCTAATGGAAGTCACTTAAGGGAGGAGAGGATTACTTTGGCTTGCAGATTCAGAGTTTCAGTCATGGTTGTTGGGTCCTGTGTGCTTGAACAAGACATCCTGGCAGTGGAAGCATGCTTGAAGACTGTAGTCACTTCATGGCAAAATGAGAAGCAGAGAGGGCTGGAAAGAAGCAGGCATTCTGAACTCCTTAGGACTAACCCCAGTGGCCTTTGTCCTCTTGTGAGGCACTACCTTCTAAGGTTTCTGAAACCTTCGAAAATGAACCATTAGTCCAGGACCAAGAAGTCAAAACATGAGGGCTGAGGGGGACTTTTTGTCTTCCATCCACATTACCAAAAATTATCATTTAGATTAAATTTAAAAATGAAACAACAAAATCAACTTGAGGCAGCTGAGCTCATATGACAGAATAACACCAGTCTGGTAATTTGTCCTGTGATGAATTTAAATTTTTTGAATTATCTATGAAGACGTTGAATTTCTATGTAATTTTCTTTTCTTTTCTTTAAAAAAAAAAAAAGATCTATCCTTGGGACACATGGACTGAAGAACAGCTGGGAGGAAAGAGCTTTCCAGTTATGTGGCGAGAGACTTCTGCCTGGGCCACAAGGGCTTCATAGACAAACAGCAACAGGAGAAAGCTTGCCTCCCAGGAGTGTGGAAAAACCAGTGAGAGGAGGTAAGAGGTGTAACACTGCTCAGTGGGACTCACCCAGAATCCTTGGGGCACAGGGACTGAGGAACATCCAGAAACAGGAGCCTTCCAGTTTCCATCTGTGGCAGAAGACCTCTACCTGGGCCACCAGAGCTCTATAGGTAAATAGCACTGGGAGAAAGCTAGCCTCCCAGGAGTGTGGGCAAGAGTGTTGGCTCAGAGGGACCCATCTGGAATACCCAGGACACAGGGACTGAGGTTGCTTTCCGTAGGTGGAGAGCAGATCCTGTGACACAGGGCTCCATACTCAAATAGTGCCAGGAGAGAGCTGGTATCCCAGGAGTGCCGACACACTTTTAAGCATAGGCAAGACCACCACTTCTTTTCAAATTCACTGGACCAAGAGGGATCCTTGCAGAGCTATCAGGGCACAAGAACCAAGGGACAGCTGGGGATTAGATCCTTCTTGTTTCTGTCTGAACCCCAGAGCTGACCCTATACCACAGCTTTCCAAACCGAAATTCCTCTCAGAGAGAACTGGTCTTCAAGGAGTATTGACACCTAGGTTTGCAGGAAAGACAAGCCACAGTCAGAGAGAATAAGACCAGCTAACACCAGTGATAACAAGATGGCGAAAGGCAAAGGCAAGAACACAAGGAACAGAAACCAAGGATACTTGGCATCATCAGAACCAAGCACTCCCACCACAGCAAGCTCTGGATACCCTAACACACCAGAAAAGGAAGACTCAGACATAAAATCACATATCAAGAGGATGATAGAAGATTTTAAGAAGGAAATAAATAACTCCATTAAAGAAATACAAGAGAAAACAAGTAAACAACTGGAAGCCTTTAAAGAAGACACACAAAAATCCCTTAAAGAATTACAGGAAAACACAATCAACCAAATGAACAAAACCATTCAGGAATTAAAAGTAGAAATAGAAACAATAAAGAAATCACAAAGGGAGACAACCCTGGAGTTATAAAACCTAGGAAAGAGATCAGGAGTCATAGATGCAAGCATCACCAACAGAGTACAAGAGATGGAAGAGAGAATCTCAGGTGCGGAAGATACCACAGGAAACATGGACACAACAGTCAAAAAACCCACAAAATCCAAAAGGTTCCTAACCCAAAATATCCAAAATATCCAGGATGCAATGAGAAGACAGAACCTGAGGATAATAGGTATAGAAGAGAGTGAAGATTCCCAACTTAAAGGACCAGTAAATTTCTTCAACAAAATTATAGAAGAAAACTTCCCTAACCTAAAGAAAGAGATGAACATAAATATACAAGAAGCCTACAGAACATCAAAGAGACTGGACCAGAAAAGAAATTCCACCTGTCACATTATAGTCAAAACACCAAATACATAAAACAAGGAAAGAATATTAAAAGCAGTAAGGGAAAAAGGTCAAGTAACATATAAAGGCAGACCTATCAGAATTATACCAGTCTTCTCACCAGAGACTATGAAAGCTAGAAGATCCTGGGCAGATCTCATAAAGATTCTAAAAGAACACAAATGCCAGCCCAGGCTGCTATACCCAGCAAAACTCTCAAAATCATAGATGGTGAAACCAAAATATTCTATGACAAATCCAAATTTGCACAGTATGTTTCCACAAACCCAGACCTACAAAGAATAATAGATGGAAAACGCCAACTCAAGGAGGGAAACTACACCCTAGAAAAAGCAAGAAAGTAATCTTTCAACAAACTCAAAAGAAGATAGCCACAAAAATATATAAACAACAATGAAAATAACAGGAAGCAACGATCACTATTCTTTAGTATCTCTTAACATCAATGGACTCAATTGCCCAATAAATAGACATAGACTGACAGACTGGATCCATAAACAGGACCCAGCATTTTGCTGCATCCAGGAAACGCACCTCTGTGTTAAAGATAAACACTACTCCAGAGTAAAGGGCTGGAAAACAATTTTCCAGGCAAATGGCCCCAAGAAACAGGCTGGAGTAGCCATTCTAATATCAGATAAAATCGACTTTCAACCAAAAGTCATCAAAAAAGATAAGGAAGGACACTTCATACTCATCAAAAGACAAATCTACCAAGAAGAACTCTCAATTCTGAATATCTATGCCCTGAATGCAAGGGCTCCGACATTCATCAAAGAAACTTTACAAAAACTCAAAGCACAGATTGCACCTCCCACAATAATAGTGGGAGGTTTCAACACTCCACTATCATCAATGGACAGATCTTGGAAACAGAAACTAAACAGAGACACAGTGAAACTAACAAATGTTATCAACCAAATGGATTTAAGAGATATCTATAGAACATTTCATCCTAAATCAAAAGAATATACCTTCTTCTCAGCACCTGATGGTACCTTCTCCAAAATAGATCATATAACTGGTCACAAAACAATCCCCAACTGATGTAAGAAGATTGAAATAATCCAATGTCTCCTATAAGATCACTACAGAATAAGGGTGGTCTTCAATGGCAACAACAACAACAGAAAGCCCACATACACATGGAAGCTGAACAATGCTCTGCTCAATAATACCTTGGTCAAGGAAGAAAGATTGAAAGAAACTAAAGAATTCCTAGAGTTTAATGAAAATGAAAGTACAACATACCCAAATCTATGGGACACAATGAAAGCAGTGTTAAGAGGAAAACTCATAGCTCTGAATGCCTCAAAAAAGAAACTGGAGAAAGCATATACTAGCAGCTTAACAGCACACCAGAAAGTTCTAGAACAAAAAGAAGATAATACACCCAAGAGGAGTAGAAGGCAGGAAATAATCAAATTAAGGGCTGAAATCAATCAAGTAGAATCTAAAAGAACTGTACAAAGAATGAACAAAACCAGGAGCTGGTTCTTTGAGAAAATCAACAAGATAGATAAACCCTTAGCAGGACTAACCAGAGGGCACAAAGACAGTATGCAAATTAACAAAATTAGAAATGAAAAGGGAGATATAACAACAGATTCTAAGGAAATTAAAAAAATCATCAGATCCTATTACAAAAGCCTATATGAAACAAAATTGGAAAATCTGGATGAAATGGAAAAGTTTCTAGACAAGTCTCTAACCAAAGTTAAATCAGGGTCAGATAAACCATCTAAACAGTCCCATGACCTTTAAATAAATAGAAGCAGTCATTAAAAGTCTCCTAACCAAAAAAAGCCCAGGACCAGATGGGTTCAGTTAAGAATTCTATCAGACCTTCAAAGAAAACCTAATTTCAGTACTCTTCAATTTACTGCACAAAATAGAAACAGAAGGGACACTACCCAATTAATTCTATGAGGACACAGTTACACAGATACCAAAACCTCACAAAGACCTAACAATAAAGGAAAAGTTCAAACCAATTTTCCTTATGAATATCGATGCAAACAAACTCAGTAAAATTCTTGCAAACTGAATCCAAGAACACATCAAAATGATCATTCACTATAATCCAGTAGGCTTCATCCCAGGGATGCAGGGATGGTTCAATACCCAGAAATCCATCAATGTAATCCAGTACATAAACTAACACAAAGAAAAAAAACCACATGGTTATTTTGTTTGATGCTGAAAAAGCATTTGACAAAATTCAACATCCGATCATGATAAAAGTCTTGGAAAGATGAGGAATTCAAGGATCATACCCAAACATAGTAAAAGCAATATACAGCAAACGAGTGGCCAACATCAAACTAATTGGAGAGAAACTCAAAGCAATCCATCTAAAATCAGGGACTAGGCAAGGCTGCCCTCTCTCTCCCTATAAATTCAATATAGTACTTGAAGTTCTAGCTAGAGCAATTAGACAATAAAAGGAGATTAAAGGGATACAAATTGGAAAGGAAGAAATAAAAATATCAGTACTGGCAGATGATATGATGGTATACTTAAGTGACCAAAAAAACTCTACCAGAGATTAGCTACAGCTGATAAACACCTTCAACTAAGTGGCCCGATACAAAATTAACTCAAGCAAATCAGTAGCCTTCTTATACTCAAAGGATAAACAGGCTGAGAAAGAAATTAGGGAAATGACACCCTTCACAATTTTCACAAACAATATAAAATATCTTGGTGTGACTCTAACCAAACAAGTGAAAGATCTGTATGACAAGAACTTCAAGTCTCTGAAGAAAGAAATTGAGGAAGACCTCAGAAGATTGGAAAGATCTCCCATACTCATGGATTGGCAGGATTAATATAATTTAAATCGCCATCCTGCCGAAAGCAATCTACAGATTCAATGCAATCCCCATCAAAATTACAACTCAATTCTTCATAACTTAGAAAGAGCAGTTCTCAAATTCCTATGGAATAACAAAAAACCCAGAATAGCAAAAATTCTTCTGAACAATCAGAAGACTTCTGGGGAATCAGCCTCCTTGACCTCAAGCTGTACTACAGAGCAGTAGTGATAAAAACTGCAATATCGGTACAGTGACAGGCAGGTAGATCAATGGAATAGAATTGAAGACCGAGAAATGAACCCACACACTTATGGTCACTTGATCTTTGAGTAAGGAGCTAAAACCATCCAGTGGAAAAAAGACAGCATCTTCAACAAATGGTGCTGTTTCAACTGGTGGTCTACATGTAGAAGAATGCGAATTGATCCATTCCTGTCTCCCTGTACAAATCTCAAGTCCAATTGGATCAAGGACCTCCACATAAAACCAGATACACTGAATCTAATAGAAGAGAAAGTGGGGAAAAGTCTCGAAAACATGGACACAGGGGAAAAGTTCCTGAACAGAACACCAATGGCTTGTGCTCTAAGATCAAGAATCAACAAATGGGACCTCATAAAATTCCAAAGCTTCTGTAAGGCCAAGGAAACTGTAAATAGGACAAAATGCCAACCTACAGTTTGGGAAAGATCTTTACCAATCCTTCATCCAATACAGGGCTAATATCCAATGTATACAAAGAACTCAAGAAGCTAGACTCCAGAGATCCAATTAACCCTATCAATAAATGGGGAACAGAGCTAAACAGAAAATTCTCAACTGAGGAAACTCAAAGGGCTAAGAAGTACCTAAATATATGTTCAACATCCTTAGTCATCAGGGAAATGCAAATCAAAACAACCCTGAGATTTCACCTCACACCAGTCAGAATGGCTAAGATCAAAAACTCAAGTGACAGCAGATGTTGGCAAGGATGTGGAGAAATAGGAACACTCCTCCATTGCTGATAGGAATGCAAGCTGATACAACCTTTCAGGAAATCAGTTTGGAGGATCCTCAGGAAAATGAACTTAATACTACCTGAGGACCCAGCTATTCAACTCCTGCACATATACCCAGAAGATGCTCCAACATGTAATAAAGACACATGTTCCACTATGTTCACAGCAGCCATATTTATAATAGTCAGAAACTGGAAACAACCCAGATGTCCCTCAACAGAGGAATGGATACTGAAAATGCGGTAATTTACACAATGGAATACTACTCAGCTATTAAAAACAATGACTTCATGAAATTCTTAGGACCTTGAAAATATCATTTGAGGGAGGTAAGTCAGTCACAAAAGAATGAACACAGTATGTACACACTGATAAGTGGTTATTAACCCAAAAGTTTGGAATACCTAAGAGTTATTTCACAACAACCGTAGGGCTGAGTGTGAGGTCCCAGATGGAGGAATTGGAGAAGGGACTGAAGGAGCTGAGGGAGTTTGCAGCCCCATGGAGGGAGCAACAGTGGCAACTGGCCTGACCCCTCGATGCTCCCGGAGACTGGATCACCAACCAAGAAATACCCATGGAGAGACCAATGGTGCTGGCCACATATGTGGCAGAGGAGAGTCTTGTTAACTATCAGGGGGAGCAGAGACCCTTGGTCCTGAAGGTGTTAGATGCCCCAGTATAGGAGAATCCCAAGGAGGGAAGATGAGAGTGGGTGGGTGGTTGGGGGAATACCCCCATAGTGGCAGGGGGAGGGGAGATTGAATAGGGAGGTTCCAAAGGGGAAAACATTTGAAATGTAAATAAAGTATGAAAAAATGAGTTTAAGATTTCTCCACTTTCTCTTCTATTAGATTCAGTATATCTAGTTTTATGTGGAGATCCTTAATCCACTTTGACTTGAGCTTTGTACAGGGAGATAGGAATGGATCAATTTTCATTCTTCTACATGTTGAACCAGAACCATTTGTTGAAAATGCTGTCTTTTTTCGCACTGGATGGTTTTAGCTCCTTTGTCAAAGATCAAGTGACCATAGATGTGTGGCTTCATTTCTGGGTCTTCAATTCTATTCCCTTGATCTACCTGCCTCTCACTGTACCAATACCATGCAGTTTTTATCTCTACTGCTCTGTAGTACAGCTTGAGGTCAGCATGCTGACTCCCCAGATATCCTTTTATTGTTGAGAACAGTTTTTGCTATCCTGGGGTTTTTTGTTTTTCCAAATAAATATGAGAATTGCTCTTCCTAAGTCTGTGAAGAATTGAGTTGGAATTTTGATGGTGATTGCATTGAATCTGTAGATTGCTTTTGGCAAGATGACCATTTTTACTATATTAATCCTGCCAATCCACTGAGCATGGGAGATCTTTCCATTTTCTGAGGTCTTCTTGCATTTCTTTCTTCAGAGACTTGAAGTTCTTGTCATACATATCTTTCACTTGTTTGTTTAGAGTCACATCAAGATACTTTATATTGTTTGTGATTAATGTGAAGGGTGTCATTTCCCTAATTTCTTTCTCAGACTGTTTATCCTTTGAGTATAGGATGGCTACTGATTTGGGCACAGGGGAAAAGATCCTGAACAGAACACTAATAGCTTACACTCTAAATTCAAGAATTGACTAATGGGACCTCATAAAATTGCAAAGGTTCTGTAAGGAAAAGGAAACTCTCAATAGGACAAAACGGCAACCTACAGATTGGGAAAAGATCTTTACCAATCTTATGTCTGCTAGAAGGCAAATATCCAATATATACAAATAGCTTAAGAAGTTAGACTCCAGATAACCAAACAACCCTATTAAAAATGGAGAGCAGAGCTAAACAGAAAATTCTCAACTGAGGCAACTCAAAGGGCTGAGAAGCACCTAAATAAATATTCAAAATCCTTAGTCATAAGGGAAATGCAAATCAAAACAACCTGAGATTCCACCTCACACCAATCAGAATGGCTCAGATCAAAAACTCAGGTGACAGCACATGGTGGTGAGGATGTGGAGAAAGAGGAACACTCCTCTATTGCTGGTGGAATTGCAAGCTGGTATGACCTCTCTGGAAATCAGTTCGGTGAATTTTCAGAAAATTGGATGTAGTACTACCTGAGGACCCAGCTATACCACTCCCATGCACATACTTAGAAGATGATCCAACATGTAATAAGGACAAATGCTCCACTATGTTCATAGCATTCATATTTATAATAGCCAGAAGCTGGGAACAACCCAGATGTCCCTCAACAGAGGAATGGACACATAAAATGTGGTCCATTTACACAGTGGAATACTACTCAGTTATTAAAAACAATGACTTCATGAAATTCTCAGGCAATTGAATGGAACTTGAAAATATCACTCTGAGCAAAATAACTTAGTCACAAAAGAACAAACATGGTATGTACTCATTGATAAGTGGATATAGCCCAAAAGTTCAGAATACCCAAGATTTAATTCACAGACCACCTAAGTTGAAGGAAGACCAAAATGTGGATGCTTCAGTGTTTCTTAGATGGGTGAACAAAATACTCATAGGAAGAAATATGGAGACAAAATGTGGAGCAGAGGCACAAGGAAAGGTCATCCAGAGACTGCCCCACCGGGGGATACATTCATTATAGCCATCAAACCCAGACTGGGAAGTGTTTGCTGATGAAAGCATGATAAAGCTGTCTATTGTGAGGCTCTGTCAGAGTCTGAGAAATGCAGAGGCAGATGCTCGAAGCCAATTGTTGGACTGAGTGTGGGGTCCTGGATAGAGGAGTTGGAGAAGGGACTGAAGGAGCTGAGGGGGTTTGCAGCCCCATGGAGGGTGCAACTGTGTCAACTGGCCAACCCCTCACCCCTGATTCTCCTGGAGACTGGACCACCAACCCAAGAATACACATGAAAGAACCTATGGTGCTGGCTGCATATGTGGCAAAGGAGAGCCTCGTTGGACATCAGTGGGAGGAGAGGCACTTGGACCTGGGGTTGTTTGATGCCCCAGTGTAGGGGAATGCTAGGGAGGAAAGACGGGAGTGGGTGGGTGTGGGAGCACCCTCATAGAGGCAGAGGGATGGAGCTGGGATAAGGGGTTTTTAAAGAAGAAAAATAAAATTGACAGTTCCTCCACAAGAAGTATCAGCTGTCCGTAGCTGCTCATTTAGGACGCAGGGCTCATAAACTTTTTCCCATTCCACAGTAGAATGTTGACTGGCTTTATCTTAAATAGTCAACAACAGCTGTTGAAACAGCTCCCTAACTAAAGAGATATGGTTTTGAATTGTGCTGCCTATCTTTCTTACTGTGATAATGTAGAGTCCCCAATCTGCCCCAATCTTGTTTGGGTCCCCATCACTCAAGTGAAAATAAAATAGAGCTTAGAAAAATAGTCAATGTCTTCCATACTGCTAAGCATAATAGTCATTTTAGATATAGACAATTCTTCCTTTCTCATATCTGGTGTCTTAAAACCAGAGACTTTTGTTTCGCCTTCCTTCTTAGGTCTTTCCTGTTGGGCACTATAATGCCTTGCCATCTCCCTACTTTATTCTTGGGCCATACCTTTTCTGTTTGTTTGGGTTTTTTTGAGACACATACCTTTTAATTCTTTCTATGAGTTAATATTTCTATGATGAGCTATTCAATTTGTAATTCCTCATTACTTATTTTTTTCAACAATAGAATTTTTATTGGATATTTTCTTTATTTACATTTCAAATGCTATCCCCTTTCCCTGTACCCCCAGGACAGACACCCTATTCCATCAACCCTCCCGCAAGAATACATCAAAACAATCATTCACCATGATCAAGGAGGCTTCATCCCAGGGATAGAAGGATGGTCCAATATTTGGAAATCCATAAACGTAATCCACTACATAAACAAATTCAAAGTAAAAAACCACATGATCATTTCATTAGATGCTGATAAAGCATTTAACAAAATTCAGCATCCCTTTGTGTTAAAAGTCTTAGAAAGATCAGGAATTCAAGGCCCATACCTAAACATAGTAAAAGTAATATACAGCAAACCAGTAGCCAACATCAAACTAAATGAAGAGAAACTTATTTTTAATTAATTATACTTTCTATCCCAATTAATTTGTATGCAAATTCCAGTCTATTTTAATCTATTTTTCTGTTGCTGTGATAAAATGTCCCAATGAAGGCAACCATATAGAGAAAGGGTTCATTTTAGCTCACAGTTTCATATTATAGTGTATATGATGGAAAAATCATAGTGCTAGGAGCTTGAGAGAGCTGGTCACATTTCATCCACAGCCAATAAGCAGAGAGGTAAGAAAGCATGCTAAGCTAGCTGTTCTCATATTATCACATAGCACAAGTCCCCCCACAATCAAGATGAGTCTTCAAACATCAGTCAACATAGTCAAATAATCCTCCATAGGCAAGCCTTATGTCCTGTCTCTCAGAAGGTTCTAGAGTCTATGAAGTTGATAATTAACCTTAACCACTGGACAGTTAAAACAGTGCAATGTATCATTGATTCACAAGACTCTAGGATCACTTTTTACTGATATTTCTATGGAAGTATTTCAATGGTATATCAAATGCATTCAAAAGTAGTCATGATATCCTCTTTTTCCTGAAACCTTGTCTTGTTCTTTTGTTCCTTCCCTTAGAAAATGCTCTGTCTACATTCTTGTTACCTTAGTAGATATTTGAATGCCTTTTAAAAAATTATTCTCTCATTTTGACACTTAAATTAATGTTATTATTTTACTTACTCATATGTCAAATGCTGTTTATCCACTAATTCTTATATTTATCTATTTCTCTTTACTCTGTATTACTGAGCACCAACTCTCTCTCAATTGTGGACTTTTTCCATATGTATTCCAGCATTAAAAAATAAAGAGTGCTGAGCCCTTCCACTCCATTCCCCAGAAAGCTGTCAAAAGAGTTTTTTTTAAAATTCAAATGTTAATCTGATCATGCCACTGTTCAATTTTTATGACTTACATATGCATGTTATTTAATAAATATTCATTGGAGTAACACCTGGATATGCTTTACCTCTTTCAGAAATTCAAGGAATCACAGCTAAACATATAATTTTGTGATATAACAAATGGTCTTACAAATGCAATAATTAATTAAATCCACAATGCTTGTAATTTTAAAAAATCAACCTGTAGCTAGACAGGGCATAAGCTCTAGGGAGAACCTACTGTTATTATGATAATTGAAGGTAGTACTAATCAACTTCTAATGACTTACTGTGACTTCTAGTGACCTAGTCCCATAAATTAGTGCATCTTTTAACCCTCTTCAGAGAGACTTCTATTTGCAGTAGATGGCAATTAATACCAAGACCCACAAGTGCTCAGGTTGCAGAGAAGAGGGGCCTTCAGAGTGCTCAGCCCCAAGTGGGACATCTATCTCACAGCTTTCCTCTCAAGGCTTGGGAATCATTGTGGAAGAAGACATGGGAAGAGTGTAAGAACCACAGGTGATAGATGACAACACTGAAACTGTGTCTTTTGATACAGATGGGCAGTAAGCATATGAATTCACAGCAGTTGTGAGAGCATATACATGAGCTGTGCAAGCCCAAGCTGGATCAAATCCAAGCATGGAGAGGGGAGCTAGGTACAAATCCAGCTATGGCTTCTGGGAGAGGACGAGTCAGTTTCCTTTAAGTGTATACCCTCCTATGTCAACTTCACTAGCAGAAGGCCACACGTCCAAGGTATCTGGGCTTGACAGCTTTTCTTTTTTAAGATCTTAGGGATTGATGGCTAGGAAAGGGAATTGAGTTTGGGAACTGTGTGAATATGATCAAAACATGTTGCATGATATTCTCAAGGAACTAATGAAAAATAAAATTTAACTTTTTATAATCTACATATGATAAGATATAAATTTGATTATAGTTTGATGAGACTAAAGAAATGCATACAGATGTGTAACCATAACTATAATCAATGTAAAGAATATTTCCAACAGGCTGGAAACGTCATTTTTAGTCTTTATTAGCCTGTTTTTACCACCTTGGTTTAAATGCTATTTTGACTTCCACCAACACACACACACACACACACACACACACACACACACACACTGCTATATAATGGTTTGAACTTGAAATATTCTCCATAGTCTCACACGTAGAACTCTTGATGCCCAGTTTGCTGTTCTATATTGAATGCCATGGGTTCTTTAAGGAGGTGGGTCTGTCAGATGAAGGATTCCAGAAGTGTGCCTTTTCAAAAGATTTTTTTTCTTTTAGTGAAAATAGATTATTTTCTCATAAAATATATCCTGATTATAGTTTTTCCTCCCTTTATTCCTCCTAGTTTCTTCCTACCTCCCTTCCCAATCCACTCCCTTTCCATCTAATTAGAAAAGAATATGCTTCTAAGTGATAACAACCGAGCACAACAAAATAAGATATAATAAGATGTAGGAAAAAAACTATCATATCAAGGTTGGACATGGAAACTCAACAGAAGGAAATGAATTCAAAAGCAGGCACAAGAGTCAGAGAGTCCTTCTCTTCAGAGTTAGGAGAGGCTGCTGGGAAAGTTTGCTGGAACTGGGGCTGGGGGCATTTGGGAGATGCTATAGAAATCTAGTACAGTGGAAATGTCCTGGAATCTATGAAAGTGATCCTAATGATGACTCCTAGTAATGGAAAACCTCAACTGATCATCTCTTATAGCAAGGTGGGACTAGCAGTGGGCCTTTAAAAGTATTTCTTGCACTGGTTCCAACATGATTCCCTGCCCTTCAGCAAAAAGTGAATAAGCCTCTGCCACTGTGACTTTGACACAGCTTCTCCCCTATGATATATTAAAATTTCCCTGAAACTGTGAGCAAAAAGAAAGCTATTCTCCATTAACTTCTTTCTGTCAGACATTTGATGTAGAAAATTGGTACCAGAAATCAGGTTTTTGAGGTAGTAAACCCAACCATCTGTTCCTGCTTAGAATGTTAAAACTGGTTTATAGGAGGGATGTTAGAGACTTTGGAGATATGGACCGGAGAAAAGAACGCTTAAGCAGATACCTGAATTCATCATCCTGGCAGGTGATCAGAAGACCAGAAGGCCAATAAAAATTGGCCCTATAAATGACATACTTGCAGAGAGGAGCCTAGCATAACTGTCATCAGAGAGGCTTAATCCAGCAACTGATGGAAACAGATGCAGAGACCCAAAGGCACACATTAAGTCGAGCTTGGGAAATCCTGGGCAAGAGGGCAAGAAGAATTGAAGAAAACAGAGGGGTCAAGGATACCACAAGGAAACCTACAGAATCAACTAATCTGGCTCATAAATCTTCATAAAGACTGACCATAACCATAATGGTTCATAAACACCAACCATAGAGAACGCATGGGACAGATCTAGCCCCTCTGCACATATGCAGCAGTTGTGTAGCTGGGAGCAGGGGCTGCCTCTGACTCTGTTGCCTAACTTTGGATCCCTTTCCCTTAACTAGACTGCCTTGTCGAGCCTCAGTAATAGAGTCTAGCCTTACAGGAACTTGATATGCCAAGGCTGGTTGGTACCCATGAGAGGCCTCCCTTTTTCTGAGGAGAAGGGGAGGAGGAGACGATGAGATGGAAAGACTGGGAGGAGAGGATGTAGAGTAAATAAATACATAAATACATAAATAAATAACCCAAAAAGGAAATGCACATAGTAAAGGATTCACTAACAAGGTTTGAGGGAGAACACTGGGGTTTGGTCTTGTGGTATATTCAGATGCTGAGTTTTGTGCCCAGACATCTGGTAACAGCATGGATGATGGCATGGTCAAGCATCTCTAGTCTCAATGTTATGTAAAAATTGTTTTCTATCACCTCTGATTAATTAATAAAAAGATGATCAGACTATGACTAGGCAGGAGAGAACAGTAGAGTTGAGGCATTGGACCCCAGTGAGAGGGCCTCAGGTAGAGAGAGAGAAACAGAAAGAAAGGTGTGGAGAGACCATGAGATACCAGGTAGATTTGCCATGAGGACACACATGGAGCAGAGCAAGCAGAACAAGGTTCAGATGGCAAGTAACAGGGTATCTGTGTCTTTACATGTCTAGTCATGTAAGACTAGCTCAGAACCTGCTCAGCATAGTGCCAGCATCTTGCT
Source organism: Rhynchomys soricoides (assembly GCA_019843965.1). NCBI lineage: Eukaryota > Metazoa > Chordata > Mammalia > Rodentia > Muridae > Rhynchomys > Rhynchomys soricoides. Next base: position 15,817,546 of record JADRCH010000012.1, read on the forward strand.
AATAAAGAAGCCAGGTCTCTGTGTCTTCTATTTGGGAGCTATATGGGCTAAAGTGGGCATAGAAAACCCTGAAGATATTTGGAAGCAAACAGGGGGATAACAACCCCGCTCAAATGCTACTGTAGGGAAATAAAGAGTGTATTAGGAGTTGGATAGGAAACTATTCACCTTATATTCTGGAAAACAATATGAGTGTATCTTGTCCAGAAAATTGGAATAAGGTTTAATTCAAAACACATGGACTTACTTGTTTGTTAGGAGAAAATTTAAGGTAATATAGCATTTGGGTTGTAGAAAGGTTACTGCAGTCTGCTTTTAGATAAATTTATAGTAAGAATTGGGAGTAAAAATCAAGACAAAAAGATTTGAAAATATGCAATTTGCTGAACAAAGAAAAAGGAACACACTGTGAACAAAGCAGCTATAATTAAAGAGAAGTCACATATTTTTTCCTAGGACAATAACAAATGTGCCTTGAGAGCAAGACTCCTACCATTAAAGGTTCCATGCTGTAAAAGTATAATCCTAAAGATTAGTTTTCATAGAAGTTGAAAGCATCTTGCAAGCTTCCAAAGGAAGAAGACAACCAACAGTCCTGTTCTGCTATAAAGCTTATGAACCACAACAATATCCAGCATGACACAATAATCCTAAAGGCATGGTAGTGGCACACATGCCTTGGCAGTAAACAAAAGCTCTCTACTTGGACACTTGGAGTTAAATTCCACTCATCAAGAGGAAAATCATGGTTTATATTAGAAACCTACCTAACTACCTAAGGCAAAAATTCATGGATCTTGGAAGAGAACTAACCAGCACAACTCTTAACTACATTCTAAATCTGAGTCCTTCTATCCACAATGATATGTGTAATTCTTACCACACACTAAAGAAACTTCTCTTCACATCCGACAAAAACCATTACAGAAAACTATAACCAATCAAAATGGAGAGCTGTGGATCCCAGTTCCAACTGATACATCTGCAATACAACTCTTTCGTCTATGGCTTAGGGATCATTGCAGAAGAGGGACTGGAAAGATTGTACGAGCTCGAGGTACACGGAGTTTTCTGTGTGATTATGACTCTCCACTCCTGAAGTCTCGTCAACATGACTGCCTAAATATGACCTGACCAAGGACACCACCAGCAGACTTATTAATGTGGAAGAAGGAAAGGTTATGAGTATGTAACCCTAGACAAAAGACTACAGGCAAGTCTTCCTATGGATGATCACACCAATTGGTTATCCAATATCAAATGGTCAGCCTTGAATACATCTTCATGCAAGTCACATTATACAACTTCATACGGATAAAGGAGATTGAATTTATATATTTAGAAATACACACACACACACACATAGACACATGTAACCACAATGAAAGAAAAAGATGCCATAAAATTTAAAGATAGCATGGAGGCCTGAATGGGATGGTTTGGAGGGAAGATAGGTAAGAAGAAAATGATATAATCTCAAACATTTTAAAAATAAATGAAAAAGTCTTACTGCACTTGAAGGCTTTTTCCTTGAAAGGTAGCTAAACGGCTGCTCTTCTATGATGGGATTGTCTAGGGATAAGATTTCTCAGGGTCCACACACTGGCATGGCAAGGCTGCTTCAGGCATTGTTCAAGGGGGCTCAGCTATATCTCAAAGTATAAGCAGAACTTAGCATCAGGTAGGTGCATGAAACTAGTTTTTCAGCATGTAGGATAAACTAGTGTCAGGATCATGGAAGACTATACCAAAGTTCTAGCAAAAAGCCTATAAGGCCAGAAGCTGTTGGGCTTTAATTCCATCCAAGGGGTCCCCAAATGACAGAGTGAGGTACAAACCCTTGAGTGTGAGGCCCAAGTTGCTATGGATAGCCTCCACATTGAGATGCCAGGAACAAGAAATGTCTGTGGAGGAAAATGGCAGGCACTGAGGAGACCAAGCTTAAGAGAGAAGTCACATTTGCTGCAAATAGCAGGGCCCTAAGTGTGGGACTTTGCCCAGGCATATTTGAGTTTATATGATGTCTCTCTCCATCTGCTGTATATGCTGGATGTGGTTAGCCATCACTGCCAGTTTGATGGGATCAGGAATCAACTAGAACATATATCTCTCGATGGGTCTATGAAGTTATTTCCTTCATAGTATTATTAGGCTATTAATTGAGGAAGACTCTAGCCCAGAGTGGGCAGCAGTCCAGATATAAGAAAGTCTGAGGAAATGTCAGCTTACTTTTGCCTGCTCACCTTCACTCCTTGCTGGCAAACCGTCTGCTCTGTTGTTACCTTTGGAGTTGCCACCTGTCACTGACGTTGCATTCCAGCTCCTTATCCTTCACATTACTGTCTGAAGACCAGTGGCTCCCCAGAAATCCTCTCTGCCTTTGCCATAGTGGAACTGCTGAGGCATCCAGCCTTGTGGACTGAATAGCTCCCAAGTTCTCAGGCTCTCTAGCATGTAGACAGCCTTTTTTGGATTCTGCAGTCTGTATCATGTAGGTCAACTTAGTAAATTCCCTTTGTCCTATATACTTATCCTTTTGGTTCTATTTCTCTGAAGAACCCCAACTAATACTAAGCCTCAGTGGACACGAGGCTTTGGAATTTAATGTTTTAAGGAGAAACAAACTGAAACCATCTTGAATAAAACATCCATTTTGAAGAGAAGTCAAACCAGTTTGAGTTCCCAAGACCTACCTGGATAAAGAACATCCTGTTTGGCAAGTTGAGACAAGATGCTGGGCAAGTCACCCCTCCACAGTTGAGGAAACTAACTAATGAGAAAAACATAAGTGTATCACAAAGAAATAAATGTTCCTAGGAAAGTCCCCTGTCCTTGATTCCTGATTGGTGGAATGTAACAGTAATTTGGTATAGATGCTTATGATTTTGTGAATTTTGTGCATAAAAGCTCTATTGCATTCTGTCTTGGGTTCTTAGTTCAGCTTCTGAGGCTGTTCTGCTTCCCTGATTGATCAGCAGTGCCTTGCTTACAATAAACTTTTCTTTACTGTATTGACTTGTTGTTTAGTTATGTTCGATCTAAGCAGGCCCTATAGCAATGTTTATTTGGTTGGATTTCAGTATTGCTTTGGCTCAATCCTCCTCTTCCTTTATTTCACAATGGAAATAATTAACCAGTGCCATTATATACTAGAGGATTTTATTTTATTTTATTTTATTTTATTTTATTTTATTTTGTAGGGGCTCATAGAAGCTTGCCCTACATCTTAGTAAATATTGGGAGACTTAAGCACATGTGGACTTTTGAAGTTGGACTAAAAATGCTTTTTATGTCTATAGAACTAAGAGAAGAATGTTCTTTTGCTCTTGATATATTATATGATATGTGAATGATATATATGATATATATGATATATGACATATACATTATCGATACATGATATGTGATATATAATATATGAATTATGTATATATTGTATTATATATAATTATATTATATTATTTGTAATATTATATATTAATGAAGTATCCTTGGAAGAAATCAGTCTCTGGGGAATTTGCCCTTGGGCCATATCTTGCATTGGCTGCCATGTGCCGCAAGGGAACAAACCCTCTGAAATTATGAGTCAAGGAATTCTTTGGATATATGTTTTTAGTTTTTTACTGGATACATATCTAGTGGTGGAAGTATTGCCTGGCACATAGTAAGAATATGTTTAGTGTTGTAGTAAGTTTTTACACTGTTTTAAAACTGATGGTACCATTTGATATACTACATAATGATTCCAGAGACTTACTCTCACCAGTGTCTGGTCCTGTTGGTCTTTCTAATTTTTCTAGTAGATATTTGTCTTCCTTATGAAAGATCTCTCATTTGGCTTAAACTAGCTTTTTTTCATTTATTTTTACATTATCATTTTCTAGGTATTTTATTTTACATTTTAGTTAAAATATGATTATATGTATCTTAACATTTAAACTAGGTCATTCTACCCTTCTAACTGGAGAAATTAATCTGTTTTCATTAACTGTACATACTGATACAATTTAAGTCAACCAATTTCACTTACAGTTTCCTTGCTTTTCACTTTTTCCCTTTGTGTTGGTGAATTCAAGTATTTGTCTTCATTTCATGTTTCGAGGCTCGAGTTGGCTTCAGCCTTATGGCATCTTCCCACCTACACCTTCTGTGTACTGGGATTACATTATAATGATTTCTATTTTTACTATTTAGTAAAGCTTTCTCCCAGCTTTACTAAAGTATAATTGACAAATACAAGTATATATTTGTGACATATATCCTAATTCACTGGTTCATGTATACACTGGCAAATGATCATAGCAAGCTATTGAACATGGCCATCATCTCACATCGCTTCATGCTCTTGTGGTGTTAACACGTAAGATCTAAGCTCTTACTAATTTTCAGGTTTACAATATACTATCACTAACTGTAGCAACTATACTGTGCAAAGCACCTACCAAACTAAATCATCCTATTTAACAGAAGCTTTGTAGTGCTTAGTCAACATTGCCCTAGTCTGCCATGCTGTTTCCAGCCTCATTCCTGGTAAGTATCATTTTACCAATCGCATACATTTGCTTTTCTAAGATTTTACCTATAAATGGACCATTAACTTTTCTGTGCTTGGGCTCTTTTGCTGAATGAAGTACCCTCTAGGTTCATTCATGCTGTTGTAAGTAATAGAATTTCCTTCTTTGTTAATTATAAACCATCTTCCACTGTATATAGATGTAAATAATATTTATGTATTTGTCCACAGATGCAGGTTTCTTCAAGTCTTGCTTATTTTCTATTGTTACCATGAATGTTGGAGTTCAGAAATTTCAATATAGTGATATATATATATATATATATATATATATAGTTGCAGTGTCATATTTTGTGTATGTACTAGATAGATTTATACCATGTTAACACAAGCTATATTCATCTGAGAGGCAGAAACCTTAACTGTGAAGATGCTTCCACAATATAACACTGTGGGACAGCCTGTAGAGCATTTATTTAATAATCTGAGGATGTGAGAGGGCTCAGCCCTTCGTGGATCTTGCTACCCCTGAGCTGGTAGCTTTGGGTTCTGTAAGAAAGCAGGCTGAACAAACCATGTGAAGCAAGCCAATAAGCAGTGCCCCTCCATGGTTTCTGCATTAGCTCCTGCCTCCAGGATCCTGCTCTGTTTGAGTTCCTGTCCTGACTTTCTTTGATAATCAACAGTAATATGGAAGTGTAAGCCAAGTAAACCCTTTCCTCCCCAACTTGGTTTTTGGTCATAGTGTTTGATCACATTAGAAACCCTAAGACAACTGCAGTTCTATTTTATATGATCATCTGTAAAATTTCCAGTAATACCTATACTACTTGAGCTAATTTGTTGATAATTATTAGTGGCTGCTCTAGAAATTACAATCTGCATCCTTAATAGGCCACAATCTATTAAGGATGCCAGTACTAAATTACTCAACAAACACTGAGAGCCTTTAACACCATCAGTCAACTTAGCATCTTCTATTTTTGTTCTACCGTTTCTGTGTGTTTTGTTTTACATATGCTATAATACACACATTATTATGTTATTGTTTGTTCTAAGCAGTATGCTATCTTTTAAGAAAAAATAATTTAAAGGGAAAAATACAGGTCTTTACATTTACCTACACATTTACCATATGTGTGACATATTATGCCTTCATATAGATCCAGATTACCATCTGGTGGAATTTCCCTAGAACCTGATCATTTCTTTATGTGTTGGTTTGCTTATTTACACTTCGCTATAACTCAATTGTACTGTTGAAATTTTTTGTGTTTTTGTTTATCTGAGAAGTATCTTCTAATCTAACATTTTAAGCATGGATTTGAGATAGGGTCTTAAATAGCCCAGAGGATCCTTGAACTCTTAATTCTCCTGTTTCTTCAGCCGTCCCTAGGCTGTGATGACAGTGATGTACTGTCATGTCTGGAATTTTGATTTTTGGAGATTTTTTAAAATTATGCTGCTTTAATGATCACTTTCCATGTAGCTTTCCATTTCCATACCTTAGATGATTTGTTCAGAAGTCATGTCCTTATCGTTGCCCTGTGTGCAATATGCCATTTTCTTTCTATCATTGGTTTTAATTACTTTGATTCTGAAATACATATGATTTTCTTCATATTTACCTTCTGTACTAGTCAGGGTTCTCTAGAGTCACAGAACTTATAGGTAGTCTCTATATAGTAAGGGAATTTGTTAATGACTTATAGTCTGTAATCAAACTCCCCAACAATGGTCAGCAGTAGCTGTGAATGAAAACCCAAGGATCTAGCAGTCATTCAGTCCCACAAGGCTCGCAGGCAAAGAAGATTGAATCTTCCTCTTTCCAATGTCCTTATGTAGATCTCCAGCAGCAGGTGTGGCCCAGATTAGAGGTGTGCATACCACCACACCTGAAACTTCTGTCTTCCAGACTCAAGATCTAGATCACAGGAGAGCCCTCTAATTCTGGATTGTAGTTTACTCCAGATATAGTCAAGTTGATAACCAGAAATAGCCACTACACCTTCCTTGAGATTCACTGAACTTTGCAGAACTGTAAGGTGTGTGTGTATGTATACAAGTGTGGACACACACATTCAAGTGATCAAATTATACCCAAACCTAATAGTTTAAAATAATACTTTCTCTGGGTGTGCTCTAGCCATGACTTGTGGCTCTGGTCTAGTGCATGACTATTGCATTCCTGGGACTGGCTTGGAGAAAGGCCGTTTCTTATAATTCTTGATGTATTTATAAAAAAGATAAAGAAAGGGGGGATATGTTCTATGGAGGTGTAGTCAGGTATGGGAAAGGGGATGCTTCAGAGGGCCCCTGCTGAGGCATCCTTCCTCCTGAGGGACCAGCCACACAATCACAGGAAGGTATAGTATAGAATAGAGTTTATTCAGGGCATGGAAAGGGGAGTTAAAAGGGTAGTAAAGGCAGAGAAAGGCAGACAGAGACAGAGAGAGAGAGAGAGAGAGAGAGAGAGAGAGAGAGAGAGGAGTAGAGGCCGGCCATGAGCACATGAAGAGAGAGGGTGTAAGGGAAGAGAGGACAAAGCAGGGGCAGGAAGGCAAGAGGAAGAGAGGAGTAAGAGAGCAAGAGGGAGGAAGGGACAAGCGGCCCCTTTTATAGTGAGTCAGGTACACCTGGCTGTTGCCAGGTAACTGTGGGGTGGAGCTTAGACAGAATGCTAACATTTCTCATGTAGTTGTTGATAAGATTTAGATCCTTGTAGAATTTTGACCCAAGAGCCCTTATACACACTGACCTGTTGTCCAGACACTTGATCCAAAAATCAACTTAGAACAAGCTTATTTCACAAGAGTTGACAGGGATCAGTCAAGTAGAGATTTGAGAGTGCTAGCATGAGCTATTGCAAATGAGATAACAGTATATTGTTTGTAATATAATCTCAGAAGTGTCAGTTTGTCTGTGGTAAGCAGAACAATTATATTAGTTTTCTTATCTTACCTTTTATGTCATCATCCTAATCCCCTGACCAGTAATATGCCAGGCTACTTGGCAGAGGGGAATAAATGTCTGCAGCTAGAATAAAGATCACTGAGTACTGACCTTAAATAGAAAAGATGCTGGATTATCCAGATGTTTTCACTGTGGGAAGCAGATGAATCAGAGTCAAAGTGATTGGGTATGTAGAATTCTTGACTGTTACAATTGTTGGCTTTAGAGATGCACAGGGATGTGACTCAGTAATGTCCCAATCTCAGGAACCTAGCAAAGGCCAAGAAAGAGGCTGTCTCCTAAAGCTTCCTAGAGGAATCCCCAAACGACAATCTAGAAAGAACTATTTTGTACTTTTGTTCTCCAGAACCCTAAAACAATGAATACATGGTGGTTTAAAGTGCTGTGACAATGGGAAACAAGGAGATTCCTCAGCATAGTAAAAGTTTCATATGATGTAGCCTTATCATGTTTATATACATATCAAGAAGAATCGAAATTGGCCCATAGTAGAAACTCTGCCACATTTATACTTACTGCTATGGTTTTTGCAGCTGTTATATTAAGTGATCAGCCTTGGTACCCATCAGCCAAAGAATGAATAAGGAAAATACGCACAGTGGAGGTTTACTTGTATGCAGAGAATGAAGTAACATCACCTGCAGGAAAGACGGTATTTTTTAAACAAAATAAGCTAGACATACAAAGGCACGTTTCTCCTGTTCTATCTTATATGTGGAATCTAGTGTTTCAAACAAGGAATGAAGGTAAAAGCCGGGTTGTTAGGGATGCAGAAGGAGGTGGGAGGGAGAATCAGGAGGGTGATAGAAAGGATGGATGTGACTTGAGCACATTGTATGCATGTGTAGAAAGGCCAAGTCATAATAAAGCCATTTACTCTGTGTAGTTAATATGTCCTAATAAAGCCAGAAGGTAATTATGCATATATTAAAATGTCCAGCAATAGCATCCCTTGCTTTTCTACGCAGTAATATTGATGAATCTCAACAGTATCATGCTGAATACAGACAAAAGCATATACTGTAATTCCATTAATTTGGAATGTGTGGACCTCACCTGTGATGGCAGGAGTATGTTAGTGGTTTCTGCATGGTGTGATGTACATCTTCTGTATCCTAATTTGGGTAGCTCATCAAACTTTACACCTAATATAGTGTATTTCTATGAAGATTATTTCCTGGTGAAGCCATGTTTTTAAAGTTGTGCTTCAAACAGCTTATAGGGCAGCAAAGATGGCATACTTTGGGAAATTATATTGGGTGGCTCAACACACCCTTGGCAAAAGTACACAGAAATCAAAGATATGTACAGACATGATTTACTACTGTAATGTGAGGGTGGTAAATTAGTATTCATAAATTAATAAATATTTTAAAATAAGAGTTTATTGATTTAGTCATAGTCTCCTTATTACAAACAGGCATATCAGTTCAGTCCATATTCAAAGGATATACAGTGGCATTAACACCAGTTAGTAGGAATTATAGAAGTTGCTTTACAGCAATACCCATCACATTAATTAAACTAGGAAATGCAGTTATTGCTCTCCTAGCCTCTGGAAGTCTAAGGGATACATTTATAATGTGTAGACTACTTAGTCTGTGACACCCTATTATAGTAGCAGATAAGGTTACTGTAACACTACTCCATGCTAGGACAATGACTGGTAGGAAAAGACACTTCACCTCTCCATGGGGCTCAAGATCTAGAAGAAGGAACAAACATATAAGAGAAATTACAATATAGCATGGCAAGTACAGGATGGAGAAAGTTCTAGAAAGGTCACATGGAAGACTGAGGCTTTGTATTGAATAGACTCTCAGGACACTGAAGGAATTGCATATGTTTATGACCATGTGCATATGTATATGTGTGCATGTGTTTACATGTATGTGGAAGGCCAGAGGTTGATGTACAGTATGTTACATAGATTTCCACTTTGTGTTTGTGTGTGTACACATGCGTACACATACGTATGTGCACAAATGTAGTATATGTGTGTGATGTATTTGCACATAGGTGGGGATGCATGTGTAGAGGTCAGAAGAAGACGGTGGGTACCCTGTAACTCTCCATTTTCTTTCCTTGAAACAGGGCCTCTCAAGGAACCTGGAGCTATGCTGGCAACTAGGAGGCTCTAGTGATTCTCCTGTATCCATCCTCTGTGACAACCTGAGTGTTGCAGGTACACAAGCAAACACACCTGATTGTTTATGTGGGTTCTAGGGATTTGGGCTCAGGACCTCCAGAATGTGCAACAAGTGCTCTTACTTGCTGAATAAATTGCTACCTGGCTTGCTTTTTGGAGACAGAATCTCTAGCTGAACCCAGACCTCACTGATTTGGTTAGGCTGAGAGACCACTGAGCTTCAGGGATCTGCTTCCCTCTGTAACTTCAGCTCTGGGGTTACAGACCAATGTGCCACTACAGACTGCTGTTATGTGAGTTCAATAGATCTGATCTCAGGTCTTCATTCTTGTGTAGCAGGGCTTTACCAGCTGAGCCATTTCCCTAACCTTCTATGTTGCCTTTTTGGTAGAGTTGAAATTAAGGACTGGGAAAATCCTATATATTAGGTTTTATTGGGATTCCCTTATGAGGAAAGCATACTGGGCATTGGTGTAGGCACTTCTGTAAAGCTTACAGTTATTACAACACGAGGGCTCCTCATTAGTGGGGTTTTCAGGTATAGGAAAACCATGTGGTGTCTGGACAAGATAAATGTATAGAGTAAATATTTAGGAATGTGTCATCTCTACTTTAGGCTATCATGACACGGAAGGCACAGTAGAACTTATGGCAGCAGGAGCCTTTGGCAAAGCTTCTTCAGAACCCTGTGGATCAGAAAGAAGAGAGGATGATAGGAAGGAGCTGGGGATAATCTATCCCCAAGGACCTGTCTCTCGTAACCTACCTCTTTCAGCAAGGCCCCTCCTCACGCACTATACCTGCCTAGATGCTGCCATGTTCCTGTCTTGATGATAATGGACTGAGCTTCTGAACCTTTAAGCCAGCCCCAATTAAATGTTGTCTTTATAATAGTTGCCTTGGTCATGGAGTCTGTTTATGGCAATAAAACCCTAAGACAGAAATTGGTACCAGGAGTGGGGTATTCCTTTGACAACCTGACTATGTTTGGAGAGGACTGTAAAAGGACTTTGTAACTTTGGGCTAGGAGATCCATTCAGTGTTAAGAGCTCTGTGGGATGTTCTCTAGGAGCTTGGATGATAATGTTGAGAACAGTGCAGAAGATGGAGGCCTGGCTTGTGAAATTTCAGAGGGATTATTAAAGACTCTTATCAGGATAATTGCTATTTTGATTGTGAAGATTCTGTGGTTTTGGTTAGCTGGGGCTCAAGAATCAGCTGTGCTTAGCAAGATACCAGAACTAATAAAGTGAAACCTTTGTATTATTGGGACTATTGATGCTGGTTAGTTGGAGCTATGAAATTAGTGGTGATTAAGAAGAGACCAGCATCATCTTCAGGGGCATGTATTCTGAGAGCATAAAGCAGCTGTGTTCCACAGATAGTCAAGGTTGTACCTCATGCTGCAGCTGGACTTGGAACTATGTAAGAATAACTGAGGTGTTACTTGTTTTAAGGGCATGAAAGCAGCTGAGGCTCAGCACTGTGAGAAGCCATGGAAGGCCACTGGTGAATGTGCAGCATCAGTTGCAATTGATGGCTCAGGACTGAAGGGGTCATGCAAAGGAGGTGAGGCTTGACACCATGAAGAGGACCTATGAGAGGCTGTTGGTAAAGCCTAGTTGCAGTAGAAGACAGCAGTGTTTTAGAGACACCAGTACCATGAGATGGCCACCAAGAATAGCAGCAGCAGTGGAGTACAGGCAGCTAGAACCTAGAAGACAAGGTGTGTGCTACAAAGAGCAGAGTTGGAGAAGTGATCCAAGCCTTTGGAGGAGCTCAGAAGATCATGAGTGGATCCCAGACACTGGACAATCCAAGTTTGATCTTGCTTTTGATTGTGACTGTGCCCTGATATTTTTCCCACTTGAAGGAAGAAAGTATTTTAGTGGAGCTCACAGTTAAGAGACTTTGAATTGTAAAAAGACTTTGAATTTTAAAAGATATTGGATATTTTAAAAGGATTAAAATTTTAATATGTGAAGACTGTGGGACTTTTAAAGTTATCTAGATCTCAGGGATGAATAAGAAAGTAAGGGTTGAGCTTAATAGTGATGTGTTTGTGTGCCAAGTTGACAAGGGGTCAATTGTACTGGCTGGTTTTGTGTGTCAACTTGACACAAGCTAGACTTATCACAGAGAAAGGAGCCTCCCTTGACCAAATGCCTCCATGAGATGCAGCTGTATGGCATTTTCTCAATTAGTGATCAAGGGTGGGAGGGCCCATTGTGGGTGGTGCCGTCCCTGGGCTGGTAGTCCTGGGTTCTATAAGATAGCGAGCTGAGCAAGCCAGGGAACAGAAGCCAGTAAGTAACATCCCTCTATGGCTTCTATATCAGCTCCTGCTTCCTGACCTGCTTGAGTTCCAGTCCTGACTTCCTTTGATGATGAACAGGAATGTGGAAATGTAAGCTGAATAAATCCTTTCCTCCACAACATGCTTTCTGGTAATGATGTTTGTGCACTAATAGAAACCCTGACTAATGAGAGTGGATGGGCAGGTGGGTGGGGGAATACCTCCATAGTTTCAGGGGGAGGGTGGAGGGAATGGGGAGGTTCCAAATGGGAGATCTGGAAAGGGGGAAACATTTGAAATATAAAGTATGAAAAAAAGAAAAGAAAAATTGGAGAGATGTTTATCACAATGTAAAATTTATGTTGGATATTTGTAACCATATTTTAGAACATGTTTAAAATTTTCAGATTTGAAAATTGAGAGAGAGAAAGAGAAAGAGAGAGAGAGAGAGAGAGAGAGAGAGAGAGAGAGAGAGAGTGTTAAAAATGAGCGGTTTCCATCTGTGGCCAGGGACCTCAGTCTGTTCCACACAGCTTCATATCCAAATAGCTCAGGGTAAGAGCTAGCCTCCCAGGAGTATGGACAAGTCTCTGAACAGCACCTTTGCTCAGAGGGACCTGCCCAGAAACCTCAGGACACAGGGACCTACAAACAGCCTGGGACAGGAGCCTTCTGGTTTCCTTCTGCTGCCAGGGACCTCAGTCTGTGCCACTGGGCTCCATAGCCAAATAGCACAGGGAAAGAGCTAGGCTCCCAGGATTGTGGACAAGCCTGTGAACTGGAGTAAGGCAAGTACCTTTGCTCAGCGGGACCCACCCAGAACCCTCAGGACACAGGGATTGAGGAGTGGCCTTCCTGTTTCCTTCTGCGGTGGGGAGCTTATCCTGTAACACAGGGCTCAATATTCAAATAATGCCAGGAGAGAGCAGGTCTCCTAGGAGTGCTGACAGACCTTTGAGCACAGGAAGACCACCATTTCTGTTCAAATTCCTCGATGACAAGGGACTCTCACAGAGCCATCAGGACACAGGAACCAAGGAACAGCTGGGGACAGGATCCTTCTGGTTTCTGTCTGGGCCTCAGAGCTGACCATGTACCACAGCTCTCCAAACCCAAATTCTTCTCAGAGAGAGCTGGTCTCCAAAGAGTACTGATGAAAAGGCTTGCAGGAGGGACAAGCCACAGTCAGAGAGAGCATGACCAGCTAACACCAGAGATAACCAGATGGCAAAAGGCAAGGGCAAGAACATAGGAACAGAAACCATGGCAACTTGGCATCATCAGAACCTAGTTCTCCCACCACAGCGAGCCCTGGATACCCCAACACACCAGAAAAGCAAGACTCAGATTTAAAATCACTTCTCATGATGGTGATAGAAAACTTCAAGAAGAAAATAAATAACTCCTTTAAAGAAATACAAGAGAAAACAGGCAAACAGCTAGAAGCCCTTAAAGAGGAAATACAGGAAAACACATCAAACAGGAGAAGGAAATGAATACAATTATCCAGGATATAAAAATGGAAATAGAAACAATATAGAAATCACAAAAGGATACAACCCTGGATATAGAAACCACAGGAAAGAGATCAGGAGTCATAGATGCAAGCATCACCAACAGAATACAAAAGATAGAAGAGAGAATATCAGGTGCAGAGGATACCACAGAAAACATTGACACAACAGTGAAAGAAAACGCAAAATTCAAAAAGCTCCTAACTCAAAAGATCCAGGAAACCAGGACACAATGAGAAGACCAATCGTAAGGATAATAGGTATAGGAGAGAGTGAAGATTCCCAACTTAAAGGGACAGTAAATATCTTGAACAAAATTATAGAAGAAACCTAACCTAACCTAAAGAAAGAGATGAACATAAACATTCAAGAAGCCTACAGAAATCCAAATAGATTGGATCAGAAAAGAAATTCCTCCCATCACATAATAGTCAAAACACCAAATTCACCGAACAAGGAAAGAATATTAAAAGCAGTAACGGAAAAAATCAAGTAACATATAAAGGCAGACCTAAGAGAATTACACCAGACTTCTTACCAGAGACTATGAAAGCTAGAAGATCCTGGGCAGATCTCATAGAGACCCTAAGAGAACACAACTGCCAACCCAGGCTGCTATACCCAGCAAAACTCTCAATTACCATAGATGGTAAAACCAAGATATTCCATGACAAAACCAAATTTGAACAATATCTTTCTACAAACCCAGCCCTACAAAGAATAATAGATGGAAAACCCCAACACAAAGAGGAAAACTACACCCTAGAAAAAGCAAGAAAGTAATCTTTCAACAAACTTAAAAGAAGATAACCACACAAACATAAAAATAACAGGAAGCAAAAATCACTTTCTTAATATCTCTTAACATCAATGGACTCAATTTCCCAATAAAAAGACATAGACTAACAAACTGTATACATAAACAGGACCCAGCATTTTGTGGCATACAGGAAACACATCTCAGTGTCAAAGACAGTCACTACCTCCGAGTAAAGAGCTGGAAAACAATTTTTCATGCAAATGGTCCCAAGAAACAAGCTGGAGTAGCCATTTTAATATCAGATAAAATTGACTTGCAACCAAAAGTCATCAAAAAAGATAAGGAAGGACACTTCATATTCCTCAAAGGAAAAATCTACTAAGAAGAACTCTTTTTTTTTTCAAGAAGAACTCTCAATTCTGAACATCTGTGCTCTAAATGCAAGGGTACCCACATTCATAAAAGAAACTTTACTAAAGGTCAAAGCACGCATTGCAACTCTCATCAATGGACAGATCTTAGAAACAAACTAAACAGAGACATAGTGAAACTAACAGAAGTTAGGGACCAAATGGATTTAAATGGGTAGAATATTTCATCCTACGTCAAAAGAATATACTGTCTTCTCAGCAGCTCATGGTACTATCTCCAAAATTGACCATGAAATTGGTCACAAAACAAATCTCAACAGATATAAGAAGATTGAAATAATCCCATGCCTACTATCATATCACTATGGATTAAGGCTGGTCTTTAATGGCAACAAAAGCAACAGAAAGCCCACATACACATGGAAGCTAAACAATGCTCTACTCAATGATAACTTGGTCAAGGACGAAATAAAGAAATTAAAGATTTCCTAGAATTTAATGAAAATGAAAGTACAATACACCCAAACTTATGGGACACAAAGAAAGCAGTGTTAAAAGGAAAACTCATAGCTCTGAATGCTTCCAGAAAGAAACTGGAGAAAGCATATACTAACAGCTTAACAGCACACCTGAAAGTTCTAGAACAAAAAGAAGCTAATACACCCAAGAGGAGCAGAAGGCAGGAAATAATCAAATTAAGGGCTGAAATCAACCAAGTGGAAACTAAAAGAACTATGCAAGGAATCAACAAAACCAGGAGCTGGTTCTTTGAGAAAGTCAACACGATAAATAAACCCTTAGCCAGACTAACCAGAGGGCACAGAGACAGTATCCAAATTAACAAAATCAGAATTGAAAAGGGAGATATAACAACAGATTCTGAGGAAATTTAAAAAAAAAATCATCAGATCCTACTACAAAAGACTATGAAATGGACACTTTTCTGACAGATACCAAATACCAAAGTTAAGTCAAGATTAGACAAACCATCTAAACTGTCCCATAATCCCTAAAGAAGTAGAAGTCATTAAAAGTCTCCCAACCAAAACCAGCCCAAGACCAAATGGGTTTAGGGAAGAATTCTATCAGACCTTCAAGGAAAAACTAATACCAATACTCTTCAAACTATTCTACAAAATAGAAACAGAAGGAACACTATCCAATTCATTCTATGAGGTCACAGTTACATTGACACCAAAAACCCACAAAGACCCAACAATAAAGGAAATCTTCAAACCAATTTCCCTTATGAATATCAATGCAAAAATACTCAATAAAATTCTTGAAAACCAAATCCAAGAACACGTCAAAACGATCATTCATCATGATCAAGTAGGCTTCATCCCAGGGATGCAGGGATGGTTCAATACCTGGAAATCCATCAATGTAATCCACTACATCAATAAACTCAAAGAATAAAACCTCATGGTCATTTCATTAGATGCTGCAAAAGCACTTGACAAAATTCAACATCCCTTCATGATAAAAGTCTTGGAAAGATCAGGAATTCAAGGCCCATACCTAAAACCAAACACCTACGAGTCACTTGATCTTTGACAAAGGAGCTAAAACCATCCAATGGAAAAAAGATGGCATTTTCAACAAATGGTGCTGGTTCAACTGTCAGTCAACATGAAGAAGAATGCAAATAGATCCATTACTATCTCCCTGTTAAAAGCTCAAGTCCAAGTGGATCAAGGACCTCCACATAAAACCAGATACACTGAATCTAATAGAAGAGAATGTGGAGGAAAGTCTCGAACACATGGGCACAGGGGAAAAGTTCCTGAACAGGACACCAATGCCTTATGCTCTAAGATCAAGAATCAACAAATATGACCTTGTAAAATTGCAAAGCATCTGTAAAGCAAAGGACACAATGGCATCCAACAGATTGGGAAAAGATCTTTACCAATCCTACATCTGATAGAGGGCTAATATCCAATATAAACAAAGAACTTAAGAAGTTAGACTCCAGAGATCCAAATAACCCTATCAAAAAATAGGCAACAGAGCTAAACAGAGAATTCTCAACTGAGGAAACTCGAAGGGTTGAGAAGCACCTAAAGAAATGTTCAGCATCCTTAGTCATCAGGGAAATGCAAATCAAAACAACCCTGAGGTTTCAGCTCACACCAGTCAGAATGCCTAAGATCAAACACTCAGGTGACAGCCAGATGCTGGTGAGGATGTGGAGAAAGAGGAACACTCCTCTGTTGCTGGTGGGATTGCAAGCTGGTACAACCACTCTGGAAATCAGTTTTGCGAACCCTCAGAAAATTGCACATAATACTACCTGAGTACCCAGCTATACCACTCTTGGGCATGCACCCAGAAGATGCTCCAACATGCAGTAAGGACACATGCTCCACTATGTTCATAGCAGCCATATTTATAATAGCCAGAAGCTGAAAAAAAACAGATGTCCCTCAACAGTGGAATGGATATAGAAAATGTGGTACATTTACACAATGGAATACTACTCAGCTATTAAAAACAATGGCTTCATGAAATTCGCAGGCAAATGGATGGAACTTGAAAATATCATCTTGAGTGAGGTTACTCATTCACAAAAGAACAAACATGCTATGTACTCACTAATAAGCGGATATTAGCCCAAAAGTTTGGAATACTCATGATTCAATTCACAACAACTTTTGGACTGAGTGTGGGGTTCCAGATGGAGGAGTTGGGAAAAGGGACTGAAGGAGCTGAGGGAGTTTGCAGCCCCACAGAGGGAACAGCAGTGTCAACTGGTCAGGCCCCCTGGTCCTCCCAGAGACTGGACCACCCTCCAAAGAATACATATGGAGTGACCCATGGTGCTGGCCACATATATGTCAGAGTAGGGCCTTGTTGGCCATCAGTGGGAGGAGAGGCCCTTGGGCCTGAGGGTGTTTGATGCCCCAGTATAGGGTATTGCCAGGGAGGGAAGACGGGAGTGGGTGGGTGAGCACCCTTATAGAGGCAGGAAGAGGGAGGATGGAATAGGGGGTATTCAAAGGGGATACCTGGAAAGGGAAAAACATTTGAAATGTAAATAAAGTATCAAAAAATAAAAAAGAAAGATTTTAAAATGAGGACACTTGCACATTGAAATTTCAGGACTGGATGTGGCTCTGAGTAGATCAGGGAAAAAGCTGTTAGCACTGTGAAGGCCCTGCATGTCATTGTGCCCTATGTAAGTTTTAGCAATACCTTATGCTTAGGCTATTTCAAATTCATAAGACCAAAAGGCTTTGTGATAATAACATAAGTTTAGTTAATGGTAACGTTAATTGTAATAATTCACATTTTTTGGTTCTTTCTTACGAGTACATAACGTACAGTTAATTTTGTCATAAGTAGTCATATATTCTAAAATAATACAAAGCATAGAATAGCGAATCAGTCAATTGATATCTGTCTTAAATACTAAATTAAATACTGTGAATATCAATGTATTATATGCCTTCATGTGACTCGTACTGAAGGCAGTAGGATTGTCTACACTGGTGTTGCTGCAAGCAGGTGAGTACTGTGGTATGGTGGCATGGCTTGATAAATACACAAATAAGAGCCTAAGGAACAAGTTTGTGGCATGGTGATTGAATCAGCACTTTGTTTTGAACTGTCTCTAAGAATTTATCCCTAATTCCATACAACTTAGCAGAGGCTTAAATAGAAGTTGATCAGTTGTCTCCTGAACAGGTACCTGATGTAAACAGTTGGCCTGCACCCTCTCAGGGGTCCCATTCCTCTGTCTCCTGCAGTGGGATTACAACACAAAGAGGCCTCTTACTTCCTTGCAGAGATATACAAATAACTCCCTTCTTTATGAATTATTAAATTTACGTATTTTGCCACAGCAATGCCTAGGGCTATGGTAAGTAGCAAATTACCCCTAGTAAGACAGGTGATAGTTAACCAAAAGTGACTAGATGGCACAGCATCATATGACTAGAACCAACCTGTGATATCTATATCTATATCTATATCTATATCTATATCTATATCTATATCTATATCTATATCTATGTCTATATATATATCGAGTATCAAAAGAACTCCATGTAGTTGTTTCAGTGTTCTCTATGCTTTAGTGTCTTGCTAGGGAAGTTCATGTTAATGTGCTGATCTTGCTCCCTTCAATCTCTCAAGAGATAATTGGAATGGCTTGAAAGTTGCCATGTTTTCAGCTCTCATTGAACAAATAATTGCTCAGTGATTGTGTTCCATTTTTGCAGTGGTGGTGTGACTATCCTCGCTCTGGTTCTAGATACAGATATGATCACTCTGACTCTTCATCTTCAAAGCCAAGTCTGGACTATTGCTTCTTGTAAAGTTAAGACATGAATACTCTGCATTGTCAAGGAAGATTCAACTTTCTGATACAGTCAATTAAATTCTCTTAAAAATTCTTCAGGTACATAGAATGATCATTTTGGATCCTGTTGCCAGCAGAGGTTACATCTGTGATGGTTCTGGAAAATTTCTTGAAGTCAACTATAAATTTATCACCTGCACTTAGAGACCCTGATAGTGACATACCTGATGTAGTTGGCTATAAAAGGCACCTGGTTTTTGGGGCAATGTATATCAACTTCTGAGGTGAGGTTGAGAAATATTGCTTTTTTGGATCTATTGAACCAAACACAGTTCTTGCTGGTTACCCATGTGGTTCCTGTCTACACCTCTATCGTTTGTGAGCTTTTTAAAAATTGGATATTTCAAATAAACATTTGAAACGTTATCCCCTTTCTTCTTTTCTCCTCCCCAAACCCCTATTCCTTCCCCCTGTTTCTATGAGGGTGCTGCCCCTCCCACCCAATCACCCACCCACCCACCCACCTACTCCTGCCTCACCTCCCTAGCATTCCCCTACACTGGGGCAACAAACCTTCACAGGATCAAGCACCTCCCTTCCTACTGATGCCCGATAAGGCCATTCTCTGCTTCATATACAGCTGGAGCCATGGGTCCCTGCATGTATACTGTTTGGTTGGTGGTTTAGTCTCTGGGAGCTCTGGAGAGTCTGGTTGGTTGATATTGTTCTTCCTATGGGGTTGCAAACCCCTTCAGTTCCTTCAGTCCTTCCCCTAACTCCTCCATTGGGTCCCTGTGCTCAGTCTGATGGTTGGCTGTGAGCATCTGCATTTGTGTTTGTCAGGCTTTGGCAGAGCCTCTCAGGAGACAGCTATATCAGGCTCCTGTCAGCAAGCACTTCTTAACATCAGCAACAGTGTCTGGGTTTGGTGGCTGCATATGGGATGGATCCCCGGGGCGGGGGGAAACAGTCTATAGATGGCCTTTTCTTCAGTCTCTGCTCCACACTTTGTCTCCATATTTCCTTTAGACAGAAGCAATTCTGGGTCAAAATTTTGGAGATGAGTGGGTAGCCCCATCCTTCAATTGGGGGCTGTGCCTAACCTCTGGATATGGTTTCTACAGGTTCTCCTTCCCCCTTGTTGGGTATTTCAGCTAATGCTATCCCTGTTGGGTCCTGGGAGCCTCTTGCTTTCCTGGCATCTGGGACTTTCTGGTGGCTACCCCCAGTTCCCCATCCCCCAGTGTTACACACTTCTGTTCAATTTCCTGACCCTCTGTACATCACCTGTCTCCTCCCATACCTGATCCGGCCCCCCTTTCCTCTCCCCTTCCTTTCTTCCTGCCAAGTCCCTCCTACTTTCTTCCTCTCATGATTACTTTGTTCCCCCTCTTAAGTAGGACTGAAGCATCCTCATTTTGGTCTTCCTTCTTGTTCTTCATATGGTCTGTGAGTTGTATCATGGGTATTCTGAGCTTTTTGCTTAATATCCACTTATTAGTGAGTACACACCATTTCATGACCTCTTGTAATAGGCTATTGGAGTGTCAGTTTTTATGGACCATCATTAGAATCTGAAACTGCTACAGGCTCTATCTACATCAGTCCTATCTCTGGAAGTCCCCATCAAGTCCTGAGTTAAGGAAGCTCCCCTCCATAAATTTAGTGTGGCTACTGGGTCTGCTCTGCTAACAATGGAAGTAGTGCTATGAGAGTAGGAGCATTCTGAGGTCCAAAAGGAAGCACCACCACCTTCCCCAGTACACAAGTTCATGCTCAGAATCATGGCAGACTAAACAGTGGCATCTCCATTGCTATCATCCTTACTAGAAGGGCAGCTTCTTGGTTTCAGTAATCTGTGGCAGAAAGGAAAGTGACGTTCTTCACTATAATGATGGACAAATACTAACCTCACTTTGTGGGTCTAGAAAAATGGGCAGATTTTTCATCCTGCCTCCTGCATCTGCTGTGCCATGCAGCCTGAGATCCATGCTACCTGCTTCCCTAACCTTGGCTACTGACCATGCATAATTTATCAAGTTTGATACTCTTTTCTTTGTCATGAATGTACAGCAAGTCTATTCCTAATCAGCTTCTTTTCATACATAGACCTCCTGCCAGATGTGTGTTTTAAAAGGGCATTACTATAATATCACTGTTTCTGACCTAGAGCTACATGGGTATACCAACACTACCTGCTAAGTTCTGTTCTTTTCTAGATGTCCCTTTCTCAACCTAAAGGGCCTCTTAGAGGGTGTCCCAGACCTTTTCAGTCTTTGAAACACAGAGAACTGCTGTTTGTTGGGTTCAGTGACCTATAATTATGTTTCTCCTGAGGAGATAAGGACAGACATTTATCTAATCATAATGACAACTAAAACAATTCTATACAAGTCTAGATCAGTGAACCAAGGAGTTTCTTGGGGTTTCAGTATTCTAGTGAGGCGTGGTTTTGGTAGAAATGAGGTACATAGTAAAAAATTTAATTCCTCTGTCTACATCCTCAGGGTGTCTAACATGAGCCCATGAGCCCTATATTTTTCATGGAGTAAAATATTAACCACAAGTGCTGGATGCACCTCTATGTAGCAGATGTTTTAAGGACCTCTGTATCTTCTTAAGAAAGTTTTAAGATTATTGTCTGTTCATAGTTTGCTGAGAACTTTTTACCATGAGTGGAAGTTGCATTTTTTAAGTATTTATGCATTTATTTGCATGGTACTGTCCCCTTATTTTGTTAGCATAATCAATTAGAATAATATTTATTTATTCATTTTCTTTATGCTGCTGGGTGTTAAACCCAGGGCCTTCCACATTATTTGTAAATGTTCTATCTGTATGAGGAGTCTTTCCAATTATGTGCATGTGTTTGTATCTCTGTGGGTTTCTGCAGATGGAGGCCAGAGGCATCAGATGCCCCCTAAGCCTCAGTTACAGATGGTTTTGAACACCCAACATGTGTGCTGTGAACTGAACCCAGGTCCTCTGCAATAGCATGCTCTTCACTGCTAAGCCAGTCCGCAGATGATTGTTTTTTTTTTTTTAAATGTTAATCCAATGCTGTATACTTCTACTAAATATAATTTGATAATTATTATTTATCTCTTTTAAGTATCTGGATTCAGTTTACTAGTAGTTTCCTTATATTTTGTTCATGTAACACATCAACTTATATTTTTTTCCTTATAAGGTTTATGTATTTGTTTTGTTTTTATAAACCAGCTTGGGAAATGTTTTCTTTTCTTTTCTTTCCTGGGGGAAATTGGCAATCTTCACTAAGTGGCATACCTAAGATACAAACCGTGCTCAAAGACCTGCGCTTTAATGCATCTTTGAGACGCTTCCTCTAAGTCTGTTTATTCCTGTCCTTTTCTCTGTCTCCACCCTCTGTGTGTTTGTGCAGATGTGTGTGCACATGCATGAGTGCATGTTTCTCAGTGTACAACCTTGAGCTCAGAACCACAGTAGTGCCCCGAGGAAGAAGAACCTTAATATTTTAGTGGGAAGGTAGCTTGCCTCCTTCCTTTGGTGAGAGATGCTGCTTCTATTCCCCAAGGCTAATGAAAAGCAGAGGTTGTTGGGATAATGATCCAGTAAAGAGGAGCCTGTGAAGGTTGTGAGGTAGACAGAAGTCCCTTGAGCATTACATTGAGCAGTCAATCTTGCCGTTTTCTCTTCTTTTCATCTAAGTAAATTTATAAAGTGATTTCCTTTCTTTTTTAGAGGATTGGTATTCTTTCTTAAAATATGAAAAAATTAGGGTATTATTTTATTTTAAATGAATACATTTCTAGCTTATGCTCAACACGTGATTCCACTGTCAAGCCTTCTTCAAAGTATGTTGTCTTCGTTTGAAATTGGAGGGAGGTATTCTGTTTTGACTTTCATAGTGACCATGTCCAACCCTTGCCTGTTGTGACTTTGTCTTAGGAGCACCATGATTCCTGACATTCTGGCCTTTGCCTTCCCACCTGAAGGCAGGCTTTCATTCAGTTTCAAAGGTCTCATGCTGCGTCTAGCTTCAGCTCTCAATGCTTCCTCTGGAGAACTGCTGTTCTTACACTGTAGCTAGAGAGAGTTCCTCTCTCAGATCTAATCTCTGCACCAGGCTCTACCTTTGTAACCCCTACAGTTTAGGATCAGAGAGCTCACTATCTCTGCTAGCTCCCCTCATTCATCCTTTCTTAGTCTTTGAAACATGTAATTACAGGTATAAGAAAATGATACGTGAGAAAGGAAAAAGAAGTGGAAAGTTTGTGTCAACTGCAAGACCTTCCATTCTTTCTATATGTTGAACACATATCATATACCACATCTTGTACCACATGCAGACAGACATATACATACATACCACATCCACACACACATCACATACAAACATACACAACACACAACACATACACAAACATGTACTGCACACCACATGCATTTACAGACATGTACATATCACACATATACACACCCATGCCACGTACAAACATATACTACATACACAAACAACTACCACAGACCAGACACACATATAGACACAGCCATACCACATACACACACACACACCACACATATCTCCTACTACATACACAGACATCACACTCCATACACACATACACTTACACGTCACACACATACTCATGGATAAAGAAACTAAACCACACAGCACACACATATACTCACACTGATACACATACACACATATACTACATATATACACCCCCCCTCTCTCACACACACATACACACACATACACATACACACACACACATACACACACACACACACATATATATATATATACATTTATACTATATACATATATCACACTACATACGTGGAAACACACACACATCTCACCCAAACTCATATAGAAACACACATATATACACATATACAAGTATACATACGCATATAGACACACATAACCCCACATAAAATGCAAACAAAATAGAATATTGCTCATGTATTAAAAAATGAAATACTGTCATTTGTAGAAACATGGATGAAACTAGATGATATGTTGGGTAAAAGAAGTTGCTCTCAGTATATGTGCATTCTCATTTTTATGTGGAAACTAAATGTTGATTTCAAAGCACTAGAGAATGGAGTAACTGTTACTAGAATGTAGAGATTGTAGGGGAGTGAATGGATGGTTAATGAGTACAGGAGATCAGCTTTATAGAAAGATTACTTTTGCTATGTAGTCCAGGCTTGCCTCAGCCTTCTGAGTACTTGGATTACAGACTTATGCCACCATACTTGGTAAGAATAATTTCCAATATTTTACAGCACAGCTAAGAATCAGTTGGCAAAAATAGCTAGAATTTTGAATGTTTTTCAATAATAAGCATATGAATTCTGATTATTACAAATTGATGAAGTGTATTGAGATGCTACTCTGTTCAACAAAATTAATATAAACTACTAAGTGATATTTTTAAAAGAAGAAATCTCAGTGTCACTAGAAGTTTATATTTTAAACTAGATTAAACCCATTGTTGTAGTGATGCTGCCAAGAAACGTATGAAGTCTTGCCTCTTAATTCAAGGTCTGTATTAATATTTATTAAACTAAATACACAATCTTTTGTTTATCATGTATTTATAGAGAAGAGAGAACAGACTCCACAATTAGTTTTCTTGTATCTAGGACAAGCTTGTTACTCCCAGGACACATTTTGATGGTACTATTTCAGCATTGACTATTTTGAAAACTTGGAGAAATCTCTTCAAAGTCAACACTGCCCAGTTTAAAAATATCAAGTTGGATCATATACCGTAACATATTTAAACACTCCAAGTCTATGAAATTTAGACGTAGCTCAATTAAGTTGGTGTGCTTCCATTTTTCATAAATTATGCTTAGCAAGATTATACTGCTTTCCCTTCTTTCAAAAGACCTCAGAGACAGAAACTGTAGCTTAAAATACCCACAATCACCCTGGTACTTATGGTGGCACTGAGCATAATGGGGACAGTACTATCATCAGGGACTAATTGTCTTCCCCACTGTTGAGTCTCACTGAGTATCTTTCCGGCTTTCCCTGCCTCCTGTCAGTGTTTCAAAAGTTGAGTTCTATACCTACAGATAGTAAAAGGGTATAGACAACATCAGAGGTGCAGCTGACTGTTGCAATGAATCAGAGGACATATGGTCAGAAAAAAATTGGGGAGCTATGCTGTCTGTGATAGATTTATCGTGGAGAATTTGGACACAAAGAGGTCAGAGGAAGGCATTCTAGAACATTCAGAGACATATACCATGCTATTTTAAATGTTTGCTGAGTGAATATTTTGAAAAATAAATGAAGTACCTGATAAGTGAAAGTGAGAAATCCACCAGGGGAAGCAACTTGAGCTTGGGGGATGGAACCTCTCGGAGGAAAAGTGTCTGCCAGATATTTCAGTGAAGGGAGGTAGCACTTTCCCCTCAGATCTTGCCCAGAGACTCAAATTGGTGCCAAGGATGCCTTTGGAAACAACCGGCTGATAGAACAGATGAGATAGATGCAAATTGGTATTTTAATTACCACTTCACACTTCAAACATACCCCCATAGTCAGGATTAGGGTTAGGGTTTGAATGTAAGTCATCTTGTCCAACTGAAAACGAAACAGTGGTTGGTTATCACCACCACAGTCTTGCTACTATTGTACCAGTGGCACATCTTGTTTGGCAGTCAGTGTTGTAGCATGTAGGGTTCAGAACTGAATAGGATCTTTGATGATTTTTGTCCCTTAACAGGCTGCATATCATCATCCAGCATTATGAAAACCAGCTAGCAGGGGAAAGTTTTCTGATCAGTTCAGGACTTTTCTACAACCAAGCATGTGATGTCTTCAACAATGGGTTCTTATCCCATTCTCAGCACTGAGATTTTAATTCACTAACCCATTTCTCCTGGGAGCAGCATTGTTCTCTAATGCAGAGTACTTTGGTTGACTTTAGAAATTATACTTTTAAGTAGCTTATAAACTAGTGGGATTTCATAAAGCATCTTCATACCTGCCTAGTTTGGGTGAACCCAACTCCTGCTGCTCCTAGTCCCCTGTCCCCGTCCCCACTTATAGCTCTGGCTCCTAGTGTTCTCTCCCTGTTCTTTCATATCACATATTTTCTACTACCCACTCATATTTTCACTTGGAAAAACAAGTGCAAGACAATCATTCCCAAATAGCTTCCTCATGCACACTTCATTTTGGTTGAGCCTTCCCTGGTCCCTTATTTCCCCAACCCCATTGCTCTACTACAGTTTGAACCTTTTGTCCACTTGACTTTCACTGTTACACCTTCTACTTTCAGTATTTCCTTCTCTGCTTTCATTTCATCTATACCTACTAAACTTCCTCCTTAAAGGCATACCCTGCCACGAGTGACCTATGTCTAGTTCCTAGCTTCCACATGTACTCCATATTAAACACACAAAATATCTGAAGCTGAAACTCTCACATGATAGAGAACAAATAGCATTTCTCCTTTTAGGCCCGGGCAGACCCCACTCAGAAGTATAAGATTTTTCCAGTTACATCAATTTACCTGCAGACTTTATTGCTGAGTGGTATCTCATTGTGTGTATGTACCATATTTTAACAATCTCTTTATCAGTTTAATGAATACTTTCTTAGATGTTGTAAATAAGAGTGTCAGTAACCATGGATGTGTTAGTAACCTCTTAAATAAACTATTAAGTCTTTTGGGTACATGCCTACGAGTGGTGTATCTGCATCATATGGTAGCTCTACTTTTTTTTTTCTTTTGAGAAACTTCCAGACTGATTTTCAGAGCAGCTGCACTAGTTTGTACTCCCACAAAGAGGGTTCCCTTTCTATATATCTATCTATTCTAGCATTTTCAGACATGTGTAATTCCTGATGATAACTACTCTGACTGGAGTGAGATGGAATGAATAGTAATGTAGTTTTAACCTGTAGTTCACTGGTGACTAATGATGTTCAACACTTGTATTTCCTTTAAGAACATTCTGTTCAGTCCCATGGCTGATTTGTAAACTGAGTTGTCTCTTGTCATGATGTTTAGTGTTTTGAGTTCTTTGTATACCCTAGACACTAATCCTCTGTCAGATGTATAGTTTAGATGTTCTCATATGTTCTTTGTTGCCTCTTCACTTGATTGCTTGTTTCCTTTGCTGTACAGAGCATTTTAATTTGATGAGATTCCTCTTGTCCATATTTGGTCTTATTTCCTGAGCTAGTGGAGTCCAATTTAGAAAGTTCATACATGTTGCCTATACATTGAAGTATACTCCTTACTTTTTTCCCAGCATTTTTAGAGCATCAGATTTTATGTTGGGGATCTTGGTCCATTTGGAATTGTGTTTTGTGCAAGATTGAGAAGTAAGGATGTAGTGTCATTTTTCTGTTCAAGGTTTCCATCATCATTTATTGAAGATGCTATCTTTTCTCCAGTGTATTTTTTTTTTTTTGGTGACTTTGTCAAAGATCATGCAGCTATAGTTATGTGCTATTATATCTGGGGTCCTTTATTTTATTCTATTAATTTATTCATCTGTTTTTGTACCACTGCCATGCTGTTTTTATTGCTTTGTGTCTGTAGTATAACTTAAAATAAGATGATACCTCCTGCAACTTTATTGCTTTGGCAATCCTTGATCTTTTTTTTTATATATATATAATTTTTGAGATTTTTTTTGTGTCTATGAAGAATGACCCTCTAGTTTTGATTAGAATGTCATTGAATCTATAAATTGCTTTTGAAAGGGTTGCATTAACAATATCACTTCTCCCAATCCATAGGCATAGGGGGTCTTTCCATCTTCTGGTGTCTTCTTCAGTTTCTTCTTAGGTATCCTAATGTTTTTATTATAGAAGCCTTTAATATCTTTGGTTAGGTTTACTCATGGGTATTTTACTTTTGTGGTTATTATGAGTGGGGTATTTCCCTGATTTCTTCAATAAGTTTGACATTGGTGTATAATAGAGTTGCCAATTTTATGTTATCTTTATAGCCTGACACTTGCATGAAATTATTGATCAGCTTTAAGAGTTTTGGTGGAGTCTTCAGGGTCTTTTATATATAGAATCATGTCATCTGCAAATAGGGCAACCTTGACTGTTTTATTTTTTCTGTTTGTATACTTTGAATTTTCTTCTCTTTGCTCTAGCTAAGACTTCAAGTTTCATATTGAATGGGACTGGATAGAGTTGACATGCTCTTTCCAGGACTTTATCATGAAGGGATGATGGATTTTGTCAAAGATCTTTTACACAGCCAATGATATAATCACATGGTTTCTCTATTTAAGTCTATGTATGTGGTAAATAACACTATTGATTTATATACAATCTCTACATTTCTAGAATGAACAATTTTTTTTTTTATTAATCATTCCATTCATTTACATCTCAAGTGATATCCCACTTCCCGGTTACCCCTCCCCTAACCCTCCATCCCACATCTGCCTTCCCTTCTCCCCTTTGCCTGTATGAGGGTGCTCCCCCAACCACCCACACTCTTCATCCCCACCACTCCAGCACCCCCAATGCTGGGGCATCAAACCTCTCCAGGACCAAGGACCTCCCCTCCCACTGCTGTCAGGCAAGGCCATCCTCTGCTACATATGTTATCTGAAGCCATGGATCTCTCCAGGTATACTCCTTGGTTGGTAGACTAGTCTCTGGGAGAACTGGGAGGTCAGGCCAGCCTATGTTGTTCTTCTAAATGGGATTGCAATCCGACTCCTCTTCTCCAGACCTTTTGCCAGCTCTCCACCAGGTTTCCTGAGCTCAGTCTGATGGTTGGTTCCAAGCATCCACATCTGCATTGGTCAGTTGCTGGCCCGATCTCCCAAGGAGCTGTTATACCAGGTCCTGTCAGCAAGCACCTCTTGACCAGAACAACAGTGTTGGGTTTGGTGTCTGCAGACAAGATGGATCCCCAGGTAGGTCAGTCCCTGGTTGGCCCTTCCTTCAGTCTCTGTTCCAATTTTTGTCCCTGTTCTTACTTTGGACAGGAACATTCCTGGATTAAAAACTTGGAGATGGGTGTAGCCCATCCCTCAACTGGGGGCTGTGCCTATCTACTAGAGGTGGTCTCTACAGGTTCTATCTATCACTTCTCTGTGCATTTGGGCTAAAGTCATCCCCATTGGTTCCTGGGAGCCTCAGGTTTCCCTGGTGTCTGGGACTCTCCAGTGGCTATCCCCAGTTCCTCCTCCCTCCTGCTACATATTTTTGTTCGATTTCCTGACACTCTGTATGTCTCTCACATCTCCTCTCGTTCCTGATACTGCCCCACTTATTTCTTCCCCCTTGTCTCTCCCTCCCAGGACTCCCTCTCCCTCTCCCTCCCACAATCATCCTGTTTCCCCCCTCACTTCAGGACTGAAGCATTCACACCCTGGTCTTCCTTCCTTATAAGCTCCATAAGGGCTATATGTTATATCATGGACATTGTGAGTTTTTGGGGTAATATCCATGTACCAGTGAGTACATACTGGTGTGTGTGTTTTTTGTGTGTCTGGGTTACTTCACTCAGGATGATATATTTTAGTTTCACCCATTTGCCAGCAAATTTCATGACGTCATTGTTGTTAATAACTGATTAGTACTTCATCGTGTAAATGTACCACGTTTTCTGTATCCATTCTTCTCTTGAGGGACATTTGGGTTGCTTCTAGGTTCTGGCTATTATAGAAAAGGCTGCTATGAACATAGTAGAGCATGTGTCCTCAGTTTGGAGAATCTTTTGGATATATGCCTAGGAATGGTATAGCTGAATCCTCAGATAGAACTATGTCTCATTTTCTCAAGAACTGCCAGACTGATTTCCAGAGTGGTTGTATGAACTTGCTGTCCCACCAACAATGGAGGAGTGTTCCTCTTTCTCCATATCCTCACCAACATCTGCTGTCATGTGTGTTTTTGATCTTAGCCATTCTGATTGGTGTGAGGTGGAATCTCAGGGTCATTTTGATTTGCTCTCCCTGATGACTAAGGAAGTTGAACTTAAAGATTTAAGTGCTTGTCAGCCATTCGAGATTCCTCAGTTGAGAATTCTGTATTTATCACTGTATTCCACTTTTTAGTAGGGTTATTTGGTTCTCTATAGTCAAACTTCTTGAGATGTTTGTATAATTTGAATATTAGCCCTTTATTGGAAGTAGAGTTGGTAAAGATCTTTTCCAAATCTGTGGATTGCCATTTTGTCCTACTGATAGTGTCCTTTGTCTTACAGAAGCTTTGCAAGTTTATGAGGCCCCATCTATCAATTGTTGATCTTAAAGCATAAGCCATTAGTGTTCTGTTCAGGAAGTTTTCTCCCGTACCCCTTTGTTTGAGACTTTTCCCCACTTTCTCTTCTATTAGATTCAGTGTATCTGGTTTTATGTGGAGGTTCTTGACCCACTTGGACTTGAGCTTTGTACAGGGAGATAGGAATGGATCAATTTGCATTCTTCTACATGTTGACTGACAGTTGAATCATCACCATTTGTTGAGAATGTTGTCTTTATTTCCATTGGATGGTTTTAGCTCCTTTGTCAAAGATCAAGTGACCGTAAGTGTGTGGGTTCATTTCTGGGTCTTCAATTCTATTCCATTGATCTACCTGCCTGTCACTGAACCAATATCATGCAGTTTTTATCACTATTGCTCTTTAGTACAGCTTGAGGTCAGGGATGCTGATTCCTCCAGAATCATGAAATTGCAAAGGTTCTATAAGGCAAAGGACACAGTCAATAGGACACAATGGCATCCAACAGATTGGGAAAAGATCTTTACCAATCCAACATCTGATAGAGGGCTAATATCCAATATATACAAAGAACTCAAGAAGTTAGACTCCAAAGAACCAAATAACACTATCAAAAAATGGAGAACAGAGCTAAACCAAGAACTCTTAACTGGGGAAACTCGAATGGCTGAGAAGCACTTAAAGAAATGTTCAACATCCTTAGTCATCAGAGAAATGCAAATCAAAACAACCCTGAGATTCCACCTCACACCAGCCTGAATGGCTAAGATCAAAAACTCAGGTGACAGCAGACGCTGGTGAGGATGTGGAGAAAGAGGAACAGTCCTCCGTTGCTGATGGGATTGCAAGCTGGTACAACCACTCTGGAAATCAGTTTGGTGGACCCTCAGAAAAATGAACATACTACTACCTGAGGACCCAGGTATTCCACTCCTGGGCATGCACCCAGAAGGTGCTCCAACATGCAATAAGGGCACATGCTCCACTATGTTTATAGCAGCCATATTTATAATAGCCAGAAACTGGAAACAACCCAGATGTCCCTCAACAGAGGAATGGATACAGAAAATGTGGTCCATTTACACAATGAAATACTACTTAGCTATTAAAAACAATGACTTTATGAAATTTACAAGCAAATGGATAGAACTTGAAAATATCATCCTGAGTGAGGTAACTCAGTCACAAAAGAACAAACATTGTATGTACTCACTAATAAGTGGATATAGTCCAAAAGTTTGGAATATCTAAGATTCAATTCATAGCAACTGTTGGACTGAGTGTGGGGTCCCAGATGGAGGAGTTGGAGAAGGGACTGAAAGAGCTGAGGGAGTTGGCAGCCCCATGGAGGGAGCAACAGTGTCAACTGACCTGACCCCCCTGGTGCTCCCGGAGACTGAACCACCAACCAAAGAATACACATGGAGGGACCCATGGATCTGGCCACATATGTGGCAGAGGAGGGCCTTGTTGGCCATCAGTGGGGGGAGAGGCTCTTGGGTCTGAGGGTGTTTGATGCCCTAGTATAGGGGATTGCCAGGGAGGGAAGACAGGAGTGGGTAGATGTGTGGGGGAATACCCTCATAGAGACAGGGGGAGGGGGGATGGAATAGGGGGTTTCTAAAGGGGAGACATGGAAAGAGGAAAACATTTGAAATGTAAATAAAGTATTAACAAAATGGGTCAATTTTGCATTCTTCTACATGCTGACTGCCACTTAAGCCAGCACCATTTGTTGAGAATGTTGTCTTTATTTCCATTGGATGGTTTTAGCTTCTTTGTCAAAGATCAAGTGACCATAGTTGTGTGGGTTCATTTCTAGGTCTTAAATTCGATTCCATTGATTTACCTGTCTGTTTCTGTACCAATACCATGTAATTTCTGAATTGCTGGATTGCTGGATTGCTGGATTGCTGGATTGCTGGATTGCTGTTTTGATGGTTGGAGATATCCTGATGATGTAGATTGGACTTGCCTCCAAAGAACTTAATGGCCCTAATCAGCAGGAAGTTGTCTATACCCTCTTTTTCCTCTAACCTTCTTTCTTTTTTACCTAGTGTAGGAAGTTGAAAGGGACTGGGGCAGAATAAGGGCTGTTAGGGTAGTAGATAATAGGACCCAATAAGGTAGCCCCCCAAAGTCTGCCTTTCTTTCTGTCTGTCTGTCTGTTTTCTTTCTTTCCTTCCTTCCTTCCTTCCTTCCTTCCTTCCTTCCTTTCTTCCTTCCTTTCTTTCTTTTCTTTCTTTCTCCAGTATCATCATCACAGTTTGGGTTCCTTTTAGCAATTCTCTGTTGAATCCTATTTTCATGTTTTGTATTGACTTCTTTACTTCATCTTTCTCTTTGTTTCTTTTCTCTTTAAATATATTCATAGAGTTGTCTGTATATATTTATAATCATTTTTGAACTTTTTGTAATTTCTTCCAGGTCATTTTTATTTGGGATCATTACTATATAAATTGTAAATCTTGGAGGAGATATGTTATCCTTATATTTCATGTATATTTTGTTTTTATACTGGGAATTGTACATCTAGCAATAAGTTTGTTGGTTAAAGTTTTCCTTTCTTCTTTTTGTTCAAGTCACTTCTCTCAGCAGAGTTATTTACAATGTTCAGGAAGGGATTAACTCATAGTAGGGATGAGATGTCAATTTTCTCTGTTTCTGTGGTGTTGAGGACTACTGGTACATTCTAAATCTACATTCAGCAACTCTCTAGTGTTCGAAGAAGCTTAGTCAGGTGCTTGGTGAATATTTCCCCTGGCAGTGTGGATTTGCCCTGTGTTTCAAGGCTATCTGAGGAAGCTAGAGGGTCCCTGGCAGAAGGATGTGTTTGCTCTGGGAATCCCTAAGCAAGAGAGATGATGTGGGAGGAAGTGATGATCCCAGTCAAACAGCTATGGGTCTTGGGTTGACCAGAATTTAGGGAGGGGGGCAGCACTGTTTCCTACTTAAGTCTTTAGGCAACATGGGGCAACTGGAGAGTCCTGGGCAAGTGGAATACTAGGGTGAGTACCACAGGGAGCAAGTGTGTAACTTGGTTTTATTTATCTCCACAGTTAGGAAACTAGATTTCTATAAAGATTTTAGACATTTAAAGTGACCTTTATTGGACATCTGTGGGAGGAGAGGCCCATGGGCCTGAGGGTGTTCAATGTCCCAGAGTAGGGGAATGCCAGAGCTGGAAGGTGGAAGTGGGTGGGTGGGTGGGGGAGCACCCTCATAGAGGAAGGAGGAGGGGGCTTCTGGAGGGAACATGTGGAAAGGGGATACCATTTGAAATGTAAATAAAGAAAATATCCAATTAAAAAAATAGTGACCTTAAACTTTTAAAGCACTGGAATTATTTTAAGCATTGGAATTTTTAAAGACTCTGTCATTTTAAAAGTCAAACTGTGTTTTATATAACGATAGTAAAATGAAATCTTGGAGACAAATAACTGAAAAGTTATGGTTTGAAGTGATAGGTTTGTGTCAAGTTGTCAAAGATTTGTCTGTTCTACTTTAAGTTGGCAGCAATCACCTGAGAAGGAAAATCTCAATTGAGGGATTGTTCAGATTAGATTGGCCTGTGGGCAAGTCAGTGAAGGGTCATTGTGATTGTTAATTGATGTTGGTAGGCTCAGCCCACTATGAAAGTGGACCAAGCTATGTAAGAAATTGATTTAAGCACAAATTTGTTAATGAGCCATTAAGTATTATTCCTCCATAGCTTTCTGCTTCAAATTTCTGCTTGAGTTCCTTTGCTCAATGATGACCTGTAACCTGTAAGCAGAAATAAACTCTTTCTTTGCCCAAGTTGCTTTATGTCAGCATGTCTTACACTGGCAAATTAAAATAAAACTAAAACATATATACCCAAGGGCGTCTATGCCTTCCACTCCTCCTCTATCTTTTCTCCCCTTGTAATCCTGTAATGTTATGTATGGTACAGGAATGCTGCACAAGAGAAAATGGTCAAGAATATTACTTACCTTATGACATTGGTAAGCCCAGATGGCCAATTCTATGGGACATATTTATGATATCATCAAAGAACTGGAAAAAATGATTCTTAAGATGAGTGATGATCCTCTGGGAGAATTCTTTTAATTCCTTATTGACTATGTAAGCTTTTGTTCCCAGTGGTCTGCCTTAAGGTAACTTAATGTTCAGTGTTCTCAGTGTAATTGTCATGGTCCCAGAAAGAAAATGTGAGCCTGTCTTCCTTAGTTTGCACTTGGTCTTGGGAATTTCGTTCATCATACACTTTCTGCTACTCAGCTGTCATGGAATTAGAAAGATTTGGAAATGCTGAGAGCTAGAGACAGCAGGATAACTTTGAGAAGTGGAGCTTTGCTCCACCTATGTCTTGTTCTGTGCTTCATTATCCTGGGCTGCTCCCTTCAAGCACCTTTGTTCTCCAAAAGCAAACAAGCTCCAGTCTCTTGGTTGACAGTGACCTTTATTTCCAGGAGTCATGTATCAGGTTTACACAAGGTTCCCCCTTATTTACTTCACAAGAGTTTCTTAGTTAATTACCCAGTCAAGAATGAGATAGCTTTTGTCCTAATTTTCACAAATATTTCCATCTTTATTTATTTGAAGAGTTATCTTGGAATATCAAGTGGCTTCGTAGAAAAAGACAACAAATATCACGAAGCTTCCCACCGTGTTGATGAAATTCTTCTGTCAGAATTGGTATTGCCCAATTCTTCTGTAGCATGTATGTTTTTTGGCTTGAGCCTACATTCTGTTTCACAATTCTTATTTGGCACCTTAACTGGCATTGCTTATCTTCCACTCCTTGCCTTTGATATTTTTAATAACCATTCCAAGATAATGGAAAAAGAACATTAAGTTTTTCTTAAGATAGACCTAGTCCCTGTCATGGCAGAGATTAAGAGTTTACAGACTTCTGTCAAAGGAGGTTTGAGAGTAGCCTCAGATTTAAGGACAGTAACAATTTCGTAATGGATTTACCTGGGTTCATTTCTTTCTAGTAAGTTGGGTTCTGCTTTACTAGCTACTTAGTATATATGAGAGAACTTAGCAGTCTTTACCTTTATAATACTCACAGGCTTGTAGGAGTAATAGATACCAAACCAACACACAACTACAGTCAAAGAAAAAGAGAACAGTATTGTACTTGACAGTGTCGACTAGGCTTGGTTCATTTCTATGCACAGGGGCCTCGAGTTTATACCATCAGATCATCCTCTCCTAGAACTATCCTAGGTGAGTCCTTTCTCAGGAATATACTTGTGGGTTTTTCCAGTGACAATTAGAGCCACACAGCAGATAAAAGTGCTTGCCATGGAAGCCCAAAGGTTTGAGCTCAATCCCTGGAACCCACATCATGGAAGGAGAGAAAAAAATACAAACACTTTTTTTTTGTTTGCTTTTTCTAGACAAGGTTTCTCTGTGTAGCCTTGGCTGTCCTGGAACTCATTCTGTAGACCAGGCTGGCCTCAAACTCAGAAATCTACCTGCCTTTGCCTCCCAAGTGTTGGGATTAAAGGCGTGCACCACCCCTGCCCAGAGACGAGAAACAACCTCTTAAAGGTTGTTATCTGACTTTCACATGTGTGCCTGTACTCATAATACTTCCCCTCCTTCCTACATCAATTATATGTAACAACATGGGAGTCCAGAGTCTAGAAATTCTGTAGGCGTATTCCTTTCCTTACATTTAAGAGATCAGCGGAGACAGCTGAGTAATGGGCTATCGTGGTTTGAGTATGTTTGGACCGCATAGAGTCATGTGTTTGAGTGGTTGGCCCAAAGGGAGTAGCACTATTAGGAGGTAAGGCCTTGTTGGAGTAGGTGTGGCTGCGTTGGAAGAAGTATGTCACTTTGGAGGCAGGCTTTGAGGTATCCTATGCTCAACAAGGCCTAGTATGGCACACACTCTCTTTGGGCTACCTGCAGATCAAGATGTAGAACTCTCAGCTTTTTTTCCAACACAATGTCTGCTGCCATACTTCTTGACATGACAATAATTGACTAAAGCTCTGAAACTGTAAGCTGGTCCCAATGAAATGTTTTCCTTTATAAGAGCTGCCATGGGACATCAGTGGACTCATTTCCCCAATAAAATACCATAGACTAACAGACTGGATACATAAACAGGACCCAGAATTTTGCTGCATACAGGAAACACACCTCAGTGACAAAGACAGACACTCGCTCAGAGTAAAAGTTTGGAAAACAATTTTCCAGGCAAATGGTACCAAGAAACAAGTTGGAGTAGCCATTCTAATATCAAATATAATCAACTTTCAACCAAAGGTTATCAAAAAAGGTAAGGAAGGACACTTCATACTGGTCAAAGGAAAAAATCTACCAAGATGAACTCTCAATTCTGAACATCTATGCTCTAAAAATCGCAGGCAGTATAATAATAATAATAATAATAATAATAATAATAATAATAATAATAATTTTAAAATACACAAATATGGCACAGTTCAGGTAAGTGACATATTCATAAGGATAGATAGGACTCAAGGGATTGTTTTCTAAAGCATTCTTAAGCAGTGATTATAATTGAAATGATTATAATTTTATAGAATTTTACCAAAATCTACTGATACAATTTTATTTCTTGCTAATACTTTGAATTCTTTTATTTTCTACATCTATAGTTTAACTATTAAAAAACTTAAATGTTCTGAAAAAAATCCCATACTTCATTCTTTACAGTCACTACTGAACTAGAAATATAGGTGTAACTTCAGCAAGTGTTATAGGTATCTGATGAATCTCAGTGTAATGGCCTTGGGAAATGCAAAGGAATGTTGCTCTTTGCTCAGAGTGAAGCTTACACATCTTCAAGGGAGAAAATTGGAGGTATTTAAACTTTATATTCACATTAGGGAGGTGAGTCCTATATATTTTAGAAGACTAGTATTTATTTTCTCTGAATTTAGTCAGGAGTTGTCAAGTTATTTCTAGTTGAGTATGACAGTCGTAAGGTTTTCAAAGCCCACTGAAAACAAGTAACATTAAAGGTATTATTTATGAGATTAGGTTATGTGTGCTATGTTGACTGAAGTCAACTTTCCTTTGTCATTTCAAAGGAGAAAAAATGAATGGCCTACAAAACTGTAAGAGGTGATCTGCCAGTAATAATTTCCAATTGCATAATATTTTTATAAAGTGATTTAATTTATTTTAATCCTATTTATATGTGAAAGTATAAGATGATGATAATATTGGCTTCTAAAGTTTTAGTCAAAAAGATAGCATTTTAATTACTATAGAAATGTCTATAAGTAATTTAGTAATTTATTAATTCTGTATTTAATTCTGACATGTTTCTCATAATTCACCATTGTATATAATACTGTGATAGATATCCCACAGTACATACATATTTTTGTCAACATAAATTCCTAGAAATAAATTTACTAGATAAAATTTTATGCACAATTTATACTTTGGTACTTGTTGGTAAACTGTTCATTAGAAGTACTGTAATGATTTGTACTGTTATATAGAACATTTCTCTAAAATTTTCTAACAATTAAATTTTATTATAAAAAAATAAAATTATAAAGAGAAAAAAAAAAAGAGTTGCCTTGGTCATGGTATCTCTTCACGGCAATAAAACCACAACTAATACATGAACTATCACAGGAAAAAAAAAAGATGGAGAGGAAGGAGGGAGACTATCCCAGGCTTGTAGAAACATGACATTCAGAGAACTGGGTGCCTTAATCAATGATCTTGTCATGCTGGGTGGCCTCTAACAGACTGAGTATGAAGGTGCAGGTACCCTTGGCCCTATTACACTTTCTGGTATTCATCCTGTGTCATGGAGTGGGAAGGCTGGGAAATACTGCTCTGGAATCTAGAGAAAGCAAGATACCTTTAAGAATTGTGCAAAGTTTGAACAGTGTCAATCATGGAGTATGTTGTTAGCTAAATTTTAATCTTATCCATCATACTTTAGATGCATGAGTAGCAATATTATTATTAGTATAGCCTCCAAACTAGTAAGAACAAAAGCTATAGGATTGGGGTGAGATTTATTAATGAGTAGAGCCGATAAGAGTGGATACTCTTACAATAACATTGTAAAAAATTAAACTTCCTTATGCCTCTGTTAACCATTAATGTTCTTCAGTTTCAGAGAGAATTTGGTTTGTGTGCATGGTTCCTGGGCTCTCAAGATACAGCACTGGGGGACTGCTGAGAGAGATGCCAAATGGGACAAACAAGGAATGGGAGAGATAACAAATAGTGAAAGACCTGCATGAAGGTATGAAAAAAATAGGATTTTTACAAGGTTATGCATCAAAATGGAATCAATTTTCTTTAAGGTTTTCAAGTATAGATTTTGAAAAGAAATCTTTAAAATTGTGCTAGATTCTTTTTTTTTTTTTCCAAATGAAAAATCCTCAAATGAGACATGGAACATGGAGCAGGCTCAATGAGTGCTGAGATCCATTGAGTTGTATAGCATGTGCCTGTAATGTAGGGAGAGGATTGGTGTACAGCAGAGAGCAATCTGCATTTGGAATCTAAATATGTGTTGCATACTTATGACCAAGCAGTGTCTGTGTGATTTTGTGTTGGTATCTAGCATCCATTCCCTTGAAACTTTTGACTACTAATTGTCCTTATAGGTGAGAAGGGACGTTGTTCAACCACAGATCCTCAAGTTAAAATTCTATGGCAGTAGAAATAATACTGATGCCAACATTAAAAAGAACATTGTCTGCACTTTATAGTATTCTATGATCATACATTTGGGAGCTGATGGTTTGGGACACTTCTGTGGAGGTAAAAACAGATCAGCTGTGTCTAGTTTGAACGTAACATTTCCAGTTCAGGGAAGCTGACTGCCCATGAGGGAGAAGTCTGAATGGTGGGGATCTGATCTCCAGTCATGGCTGTCTTGTTTCACACTGCTCTTCCATGTCTGAGTTCTTGGTGTTCTGTCTGGAAACACCACGGTTCACCCCCTATATGTTCATGCTCTGTCATACTACAGAATCCTGTGATAGAGGGGTGGCTAATAAATTATTTGACAAGGAATGGAGAGAAACGTCTTTGTAATTCACAGCTCTGACAATAATGAGAGGCTTCTGATTCACTAGTGTGACCTCACAGCTGTGAATTGCAAGTTGCACTTGACTTGTTCACAATTTGTCTTTGAATTTATACTATGAAAAGTGAGAACCATATTGTCAAACTGTCACTCCATATTGATGTATTACTGCTGAAAAGTAAGAAACATTTTGTCAAAGAGCAGGGAAATGAAAATACCCTAAAAGAAGATGGAGTTTGAGATTAATTCGAGGCAAAGAAAAGACTGCCAAGGAAAAGGGAGCCTAGTGTCTGTGTGTATCAGGTCACTTCCTTTGGATCCTGTCAGTAGCATTACATTCTTGTGTAGCCCTTGGAATACTCCATATCTCCCCTTAGCTCATTAAATCAAACACTTCTAAAGCACAAGAAATTCCTAGAAGTAAACACTATTTCTATTTGGTAGTTCAGAAACTGAGGCAACGGAAGGCTGAAGGGAACCACAGCTAGAAAGTAGCAGAAGTAGGATTCAAAGTTAGCCTGAGTGGCTTTAAAGGCAGCAGTTCTCAACATGTGGGTTGCAATCCCTTTGTCAATCCTCTATCTCCAGAACTGTCTTCATGATAATTCATAACAGTAGCAAAATTACAGTAATAAAGTAGCAACAAAATTAATTTATGGCTTGGTGTCACCACAACATAAAGAACTTCATTAAAGGGTCTCAGTGTTAGGAAGGGTGAGGACCACTGCTCTAGAAGCAATACTCTTAAGCCTCTTCTTCCTGACCATCTGGTCCTTGTTAAGGATGAACTCTCATCAGAGAAAGGAGCTGATGAAGTCTACCAATCTTACATCCTTCCCAGCCTAAGGTTTTGTTGGATCTTTTTCTCCATAGCAGTGCTACAGAAGACTCAAAGTGGCTGGGGCATACATCAGTGGTACAACCCCTTTCTTGAATGCTTAGGCCCTGGCTTCAGTCATTAGCTTTGTGAGGAAAAAAAGCACAAGGAAGAGCAATCATTATCTCTGTAATCCTATATATTCTTTTTCTAACTTCTATGTGTCTAAAATATGCAAAGCACATTGTCATTCTCCTGTGATTTTAGCTTAAAAAACCTTTATTTTAATAAAATTTCTGACATATAGCAAACTTTTAAGGTTAGTTCTAAGAACTGTTATACACTTTAACTCAAAGAGTTGTTAGTGCTTGCACCTTGCCTCAGTTGTATTTTTTTCTCCCTTCTGACCTCCCTTTTATCTCCCTTCCTCCTTCTTTCTCTAAAAACTGGTGAAATTAAGCAATTCTCTGCCTGTAATTATCTATCTATATATATATTCTGAAAGCAAAATCACTTTTGATGTATTAACAATAAAATGTTCAAAAATCAAGATATTTCAAAATCAATACAATATTAGTATCTAGTCCATGACCCAAATTCAAGTACTGTCAGTTGTTCTAATGATCCCTGTTTTAGCCATTTGTCTTTATTAGATAATCCTTTTATATTTCCTCCTCTCTACCCAAATGTTCAAAGTGGCTGTACTTATAATATCCAAAACTGAAATAATGAATACACCTTCCCATGGATGATTACTTGAAGCATGGTGCTCTCATTGTGTGAAGTGCGCTAAGAAGTCAAAGGCAATGATGTCCTGGTCTATGCAATAACCTGGATGGATCTCCATGGCAGCATCCTGGGTGACAAAGCCAGTCACATACTGTGGATTCATGTAACACCTCTCAGATTACAGCATATATATAGTAGAACAAATATAGCTGCCAGGAGTTAGGACCAAAGGGAGGCGAGAGGTCTTGCTGATGTGAAAGTGATTCTGCATTTGATTGTGATGGGGTTCTAGCACAATCCGTCTCATCTTAGCAGAGTTTTAACAGCTAGGTATAAAAGTAATTGAATACAATTAGAAATATAAAAGTACAAATGACATCATGCCTCCTCAGAGAACAGAACTTGAGTTTCTCTCAGATCACAGAGCTTCTCTAAGGTCTCAGGGGGACTTCTGCAAGTCCTTGGGAACTCGAGTTTCTCTCAGATCACAGAGCTTCTCTAAGGTCTCAGGGGGACTTCTGCAATACTTCTGTCTCCTACCACTTGACTTGCTCTTTGTCTGCTTTTCTTTCTAGCCTTGTGCTATTCTCATTGTAGTTTATTTTCTACCCATCTGTGAAGCTTCCCCACACTCTGAGCTCATGTTCTTTTTGAACTCTAAATCAGGTACAGGTTGCTTAGCTTCTTTCTTCAGTGCCAAGTCTGTTCTTTATTTCTGGGCATTTTTGAAAAGGAGTTGCACTGGGAGGTACTCTGAACTCCTCTTGTAACATATACAAGAGGAGCATAATGTAATGTAACATATACATTATGTAGCTTAAAAAGCAGCCAGCTTTGAGCTCTGAGTGGCTCAGAAATTTCATTCTATGTGCTTTTAAAGAAACTCTCTTCCATAGTTTAGACTCGTGTCTGTAGATCCAGAAGAATAATGAATGGCAGATTCCATCCAGTCCCTTAAATACTTCTTTGCTTTTGCTCTAGACATGTTCTTATCTCTTCTGGAAAAGGTTTCCAATCATTCACACAATGGATACTTTAAGGATCCATTGCCTTCTTTGTAGCTTTTGATTTTATTTATTAATTTCAAAATTAGTATATAAACCAGTGTGTTTCATTATGGCATTTTCAAGCATATAAATCCTTATAGCATGCCCTATCCCCTTTCCAATCTGCCCTCCCCTCTCCTCCTGCATGTCTGCTGCTGGTCTCTCTCTCTACAAGTAGTTGACTTCTAGATCACATTTATTCCATTTCCCTCTCTTTTCTTCCATCCCTTCCCTGAAATCTCTTCTGTCCTTGAATAGCTCCCCTTGTACTTTCAAGAATATCTGTCATGTTGGTTTAGGCTCCTTTGAATATATATATATTAACATCTATATTCAGGGGTGGTATGGTTGGGTTATGTAGTACCTCTGTATTTAGACCTTTGAAGAACTCCCATACTGACTTTCATTGTGGTTATATAAATTTAGATTTCCATCAGGAGTGTATAAGCATTAGTATACCTTACCTTTTTCTTTTTTCTCTTCCTCCTCTTCCTCCTCCTCCTCCTCCTCCTCCTCCTCCTCCTCCTCCTCTTCTTCTTTTATACCTTACCTTTTTAAACTCATCTTTTATAGCCGTTCCCAAATATAAGTCTAGATATCTGAGATCGGTCCAATTTGATCTAGTTTCCTCCTTTTCAAGCATCATTTTCATTCTATTCATCCATGGACTTGGTTTTTCTTTCCCCACAAAGATGCTTTATAGGCTTCTCTTGCTTTTATACATGTCTTTTGTTGGCGTGCATGTTTTTCTTCTGAGCATCTGTGCAGTCCTAGCCCGTCTGGATGGTCCCCTTGTGAAATCCCCTTGGTGAGTGATGCTTTCTTGATGCCTTTAGCCACTTTCCCTCTTTGCATCCTCTGTTCCCCTTTCAACTGGCTTGCAAGTTTGCTGTTGTCATTGTTTGTAAGCCCCTGAGAAGTATTACTCCCATTTCTCTGTGCTTTGTCCTCATGCCCTTACCTTTGTGTAGTTCTTCATTGTTGTACCCCTGAGTCTTAACTTCATTAACCTTGCTCAGTCTGGGCAGATAACCAACAATTTAAACATTTAACTAATGTTCTCTAATTTTCACTGGGTATAATTGGCTCATGATTAGAGACCTCTTTCCAAGTTGACATGAATTAATTGAAATGGGCTCTTTGGAGACAATTATTCCACAAGATATGATTGTGCTTAACTATAGTGTTCATCACCAGAATCTATGCTTTGGAGTAAGATTATCGTGACTTTGAAGCCCCATTTTTCTAGTTATGTCATGACATTTTGGTCACCCCATTTCTTTTGTGTATAAGAGAAGTTATTTGAGCTGGGCAGTGGTGGCGCACGCCCTTAATCCCAGCACTTGGGAGGCAGAGGCAGGCAGATTTCTGAGTTTGAGGCCAGCCTGGTCTACAGAGTGAGTTCCAGGACAGCCAGGGCTACATAGAGAAACCCTGTCTTGAAAAACCGAAAGAAAACAAAAAGAGAGAGAGAGAGAGAGAGGGAGAGAGAGAGAGAGAGAGAAGTTATTTGTATGCACGTATATAGGTGAAAGATCATGAGACATGTGTACACATGCTATGGAAGCCAGAAAACAACTTCAAATGTCATTCTTCAGGATTCGTTATTTATTTATTTATTTATTTATTTATTTATCTATTTATTTACTTTTGAGACAGGATCTCTTGGCATAGACTGGCTAATCAGCAGGCCCCAGAGACATACCAGTTTCTGCTTCCCCAGTTCATGATTACCGAATACTCCACCAATTCTGGTGTTTTATATGGGTTTTGAGGATGGAACTCAGTTCTTCATCCTTGACAGTCAAGCTGTTTACCAACTATCTCTCCCTGGTCTGTACTTTCCTTCTTTAGGGTGAATTCTCTTAATCTGAGAAGAACCTGTAGGAGCTAATGCCATTTGTTTCTAAGGACAGTTGTAAGGAAGAAACACTCAGCACCACCCTCTTCCAACTCAGTGATCTTGGCTAATTTTGCTCTTTTCAACCATGATATTAAGATGGGTTTGTAAAATATAGCTTTTGAAAACCAGGGGTTCAATTTTGTCTTCAGATATCTCTTGGTGTGTTTGCCTGGATTTCTAAGGACAGGTTCTTTTGTTATCTTTGTAGTTGTTCTATGGTAAGCCCTAGTAACTCCTCTTT
The DNA here is from genome assembly GCA_019843965.1 of Rhynchomys soricoides. Classification (NCBI taxonomy): domain Eukaryota; kingdom Metazoa; phylum Chordata; class Mammalia; order Rodentia; family Muridae; genus Rhynchomys; species Rhynchomys soricoides. The sequence continues at coordinate 15,861,426 of JADRCH010000012.1, forward strand.
GTTTTCAAAATATTCAATTGCTCATCCTTTTACCATTAGGAGTAGGTCAGAGTATCTGATCCATTTAACAGGGAGGACATGAGAAAGTAAGTTTCTTCTTTTGGGATAATGGGCACTTACACTGAAATCTTCTTGTCTTTTCCCTATTTGAAAAATGCATTGGCTATAACTAATTGTAGTTCTGTGATGCACATGAAAATTTCCTTTGTGCTTAAACAATCTAGTCTAGCCAGGTTGATGTTTTTAAACTCTTTAAATACTCACAATCAATTTTAATGTTTTTTGTTTCTTTTAGAGTTAAATTTCTTTTTCGTTGTTGTTGTACCCACTTAAGTTAACAGATTATTGTTCATGATAAAACAATCAGATTAAGAGTGAAATATTTTATACTTTAATGTATATTAGTACTGGTTTTCTGTTTTTACTGTTTTTGTTTGTTTGCTTGCTTTTTTGTTTGTTTGTGTTTTTTGACAGATTCTTAGCCCATCCTGGCCTGAAATGTACTACATACCTAAGCTATCCTCAAATTCATGATGCTGGTGTTGCAGGCATACACTGCAGAGACTGGCTTCCAGCAATATTGAATAAAGGACCAAACTGGAAGCAGTGCTTTCTTATTGTCTCTCTAGGATTTTTTGAGGGTGGATTCCAGATAGGCAGCACTATCACCTTCGACACTTTAATTCAAGTCCTATGAAGTGGGACATTCTATGAGGCTATGATAGGAAAATCAGAATCAAGAAAATAACATAATGTTCCCATCTGATTCTTAGACTCCACTCATTTCAGGGAGCTGGCCCAGTGGTATTTGTAAACAGAAATGTCCCATCTACAACCATGAACTGCATTACAGGGTTATGTCTTCTCCAGTCTCTTCCAAACTGGAACATTTCCTCTGTCTTATGACCTCCTCACCCATGTTACTTGTTAGGATTCTAATTGATTCTGTCTGTTAAATATTCTTCAGCTGGGATTTGTCTGCTGTGTCTCCATGATTAGATTCAGGCTGGGCATCTTAGTATCCCAGAAGCCATGCTGAATTTCTTGTTGAATTTTATCCAAGGGCATACAAGTTTTATCCCATTGCTGATAGTGTTCATTTTGATCAACATTAAGATGGTTTCTTCCAAACACCTGCTCTGGAAGGTGACTCCCACTATTCACTGTAATGAGGCAGTTTTATACTGTGTAAATATTATGGACTTCAGGTAACTGTTCACTTCTTTATTGTACATTTGTTTTTATTTATGTAGAAGTAGACTTACAGATTTCTGTGTTGTTGAATTAACTGTCAGATTTGTTACTATTCTCGTTTGTTTTGGTACTCAAGCCATTCCCAATTTGATCAATGGGAACCCTGTCAAGTTGGCACTGTGTCTTTCTGAGATGTCCCTAACATTTTTGAGCACTTCCTCTCTGACACTACAAGATGTTTGCGCTCATTGCAGTGTCGTATCCTAGTGAATCAATCAATCAATCAATCAGTCATTTCTGCCTTGACTCCTGGTTAATGTGTATAGGAAAGTTGTACTTAGAAAGTAGGATCACACTAGGTACCCCATAGTTCTTGAATGGTTTTGCTTTCAAAGCTCTTCATCAGATTGAGTTAGATCATACATGTAGGTATTCATACATCCACACATATTTGCATGTATATGGGAGTTCATGGCTGTGTAAATATATTTACAGCAAAATGCACACAAAGAGTTCACTCTTTTATAGTTTCCATGTTTGACTTATAATGAGATAAGAACTATAATGGTTACAATCTTTAATGCGCACATTAAGTAATAACCAAATATCAGGAATAACCAAATGCCTTATACTGCTGCTGCAACTGTCTCCACCCATCTCATAGAAATGCCCTGGTCCATACTCAACAGTCCACATTTTCTACATGGACATCATATCTCCCAGCCTTGTCTCAGATATCAGTACCTTTCTCTTAGTACAGTCCCTTTAGTCCACCAGGATTTCACTTTTCCAAGCTATGGCACTACCTTATCCCAGCCCACAGATGCTCCCCACATCTCTATGCCCTGACTCAGATAGGCCCATTAGGATACTTTCTGTAAGTACAACTTCTAGCCCCTACTTGGCCTTGGATACCTTGAGCTGGGCCAACTCTTGTGGTACATAGCCTTGTCATAGTATTTTAGTTACAAAAATCTATGATGGTCACCACCACTATTTCTTCCAGACTTTTCTTACAATAACCACCACTAGGACTATGGTAGCTGCATTTGACTCCTTACCTTTGATTTGGAAGCTTAACCTCTGCTAGTCTGAAAATTCCTGTTCAGATGCCTGACCCTCATCTGAATACCCAACTCATCCTTCTGAGATCCTCCCATACCACTGGGCTGCATGTTGAATCCCTCATCAGATTGAAGGCCTGTCACTTCATGCTGGTCTGTCAACAGGCTTGCAGAGATTCTTCCTCACCTGGCTCAGATTCACTCCCTGTCTTATTCTGTGCTTTCCTATATTGTCTACGTAAATGTCTTGGATGAGCTTCTATGTGTCACACTAGATACCTTGTTTTGCTTGGGTGCGTTCCTCATGAGCTCAAGTTCAAACACTCCATGCTCAGGTGCCCTCCCCTAGAATGCCTACTTACCTACTACAGTGCTGTGGCCTCCAAAGTCAGGCCACTGCTGCCTTCAGCTCCCAGAATGAAGGACTTGACAAGCCTCTCAGCTTTCCACCCCTTTGTACTAACTGACCTCACACTCTGATATACTCCTGCTGGGACTGGGACTGGCCTACTTCTTTGTCACACAGCGTTCCATGCTGCATGCCACTGAAGGGTGCTGCTGTCCACTGCTGCCCTCAAGTTCCCATATTCATGGTACTCCTCCCTCCCTCTGTCACTGGGATGTTGCTCTGCCTTCCCTTTGCCCTACCTACTTGGGCTACAATGTCTACATTAGGGGATGCTGTCTCCAGAAATACTGTGTACGCCCACTGGGTTTCCAGTGCCAGTGCTTGGCCACAATGGTGGCCTGTTGCTCTCTTCCCCTGCTGAGCTACCACTACCTGCTTGACTTAGCTCTACTTTTGAATTAAATTGCTTCTGAAATGAGGGAGGGGGAGAGGAGACAGAGACTGGAAGTGATTTTGACAGGCCTCCTCTAGACCAAGCCACAAGCTCAGGGATATTATCCATACTTTCCATTTATTTCCAGAAATATTCATTGTTTGAACAGTTTGAACACTTCCTTGGTCTGAACCTTTCTCAGGGTAATCACGAGGGATATTCTCCACAAACAACTGATCAGGATACCACCAGGGTCCTCCAGTGTATTTATAACTTGTAAGTCACAACCACCTATAACTTATACATGGCTAGCTCTTCAAAAAAAATGCAAAAAAAAAAAAAAAAAACAAATCCATCTAACTTCTAGGGAGTGTGAATCTAATCATCTATAGCAAGCATTTCTATATATTAATTATCATTTATTTGAATACTGTTTTTAAAACCCATAAATCTGTAAGAGCTTACAGTTTGTAACCTTGATCAGAAATTATTTTTAAACTCCTATTGCTGTTCAGAAAATTTGAAAGTCCTAGAACCAAGAACAGAATGTCACACTGAAGTAGTTTTCATGATGGAACGATGGTTATGGGGTAATTATTATAATTAATGTAAAAATCTGACTGTAATTCAACATGTTTGACCGCAGCGCTTCTAGAACGACTCAGGTTGTGACAGATTTACTCCCAGGGATGTGACAAGCTGTGGCAGAATATCCTCCTGAGTCTGTGTGCTTAGCGCTGGCTGTAACAGCCTTGGGTCTGTGGGGCCCAGGCTTCTTGCCATTGTGCTTTCTCATCAGAGGCTTTACTTTGTATGTCAACTTTAGGTTTTTTGCTTTTGTCATAACCAAGGCTATCTGAGAAGTAAGGATCAGCTGTAAAGAAGACCATTCTTTTAGCAATAAACTGTTAAAAGCTAGAAGGATCGACTGACCTGTTTATTGTAACAGGGTAAGTAGTTTGCATAGATAAGAGGCACAGCTGTGGTTCCTGAGATGAACAAAGACAATGCAGGGCTCCTTGCACCTTTGCAGCTCCACTGCCTCTCAGTCTGGGATATTAAGGTTTGTCCTGTGTGAGAGATACATAGAGGTCCTTTGGATTTTCTTCAGTAAGCATACACTAGAGGTTAATAATGTGGGGATGTTTGATTCCCTGCTGTTTTAAATAATTTCATGGGAAATCTAATGCAGGAGGACACTAGTTTAGAGAGGCTATTACCCTCATCAAATGAGAGCCCTTCCTTCCTATTATTTTCCCCAATTCCTTGCCCTTATAGCTCCTCTCCCTTCATTTACCACAAATGATTCTTCCAAACGACACTGTGCTTGGGTGGAGATAGGATTGAAGAAAATTTAATCCCTAATCAGGGCCTTGTCAGAACGAGCAGTTCCTGCATCTTTCTTCCTTCTGCTTGCTGGCTCTTAGGCACAGGCAGGAGACACACTCCCTGGAAGGTTGGCCTGGGAGATCTGGTCCTAGCCTCTCCTGGGCTGTTTGTTTTACATGGGCGTTCAGCCCTTGGGGAGCCTCAAAGGAGTTTAAGGTCCAGTAGCCTTCTAAGCTTTTTTAACTTAAATGGTGCTCTGATTTTTATAAATTCTCAGGTCATTATCCCCACCGTGGGTGGCAGATACTTAGAACTCTGTGTTCAAATGGGCTCAGTGTAGTTTTCAGGCCTAAGGGTTATTCTCTGTAGACTTGTGTGGCTCAGGCTCAGTGAGTACCAGATTCTGCCTACTTAGTCTTTTCCTTCAAGACATTTTGCTTTTTGAGGTGGTTGAGACCATTCTCCAGCCTCCTTTGTCAACAGGTACCATGTGACTAAATTCCGGCCCATGAGATATGAAATTTATTAGACAGCTGGGTAGGATCTTTAAAATGGTAGGTCAGAGCCAAACGGAAGTTTGTCTTTTGGCTTTTGCTTTTCCATTTGGTTTGCCAGTTGCCTTAAATGGGAAGTTCTTAAAACACAGGACACTGAATCTCAAAATCCAGTTTGTCCCAGTGACGTTCTAACAGTTAGGCACCCTGCTTTATTTTCTTGTATGTAGGTATGCCAGTTGGGATTCCGGTAGTTATCTGTGAGGATGTGCTCTCATCCCTGTTCCAAGGGTAGGTAAGTAAAATGATAAGAGGGGCTTGTCTCCATTGCCTCTCAGATTTCCTCGGACCTTCACACGGATACCCTTGCCTGGTAGTGTGTGTCCCTAGTGATGCCTGTCCCTGCCATAGCTGTAGTATTCCTTCCATTACAGATGTGTGCCGAGCTGAGTGTGGTCTTTCTTAGCCATCAGCTATGAACTTAAGCCTCTAGTTCTTCCTTTCCTGGGTTTCTTGGATGGATATTTTGGTGACACTTGTAGGACTCACAGAGCTAAAAAAGCTGTAGACTTAATAGTTTTGTTTTATTTTGACTTTTCTTTTGACTGAGGGGATGCACATTGACCACAGGAATGACTATAATCCAACAAAAACTGGTTGTGGTTCTTTTGCATGAAAGGTCTTTATCCTTTACTTGCCTGACTATCAAAATTATCCTCTCCTAACTAGGAAAGCACAGTACTGAGCTCATACTAAATATTCAAATTCTTTATTAATTGTAAAGGGAAAGAAATTAATGCCTTTTCTGAGTATCTACCATGTGCCAGGAGCCCTTGCTTGACTGTACTTGTTTGTCATCTATGTGACCCTAGGGGTTTAGATTTTGACATTTTCCCTGGAGTGAGGAACCAACACACCCTTATGTGTATATTCATGCATCTGATTTAGATGCTACAAAAACCACTATTAAGTATGAGAAGGAGACTCCATAGAAATGTGCATTTGTTCACAATTCACATAGCCATGAAGTTGCAGAACAGGGGTTTAAAATTTTTATTAGCATATATTAACTATACATAACAACAGGACTCATCATGACATTTTTTACATGTACATGATGTATGATGATCATATCCATTCTCCATTACCTTCCTGTACTTCTTCCTCTCCCACTTTACCCCTTCATCTCTCTTCTGTTTTCACATCTTTCTTTTTGTGACACTATGAGCTTAATTAGGGCTGCTTATAGGTCAATTACAGAAGTACAGGCAGTGTATCTGGTGCTACACTACTGAAGAGAACCTCTCCCCCATACCAGTCACCAACTTTCTATAGATCCTTGGGGTCAGGCAGAGCCTTCTCCATGATGGGTTGTTGATTGGCCTGGCATGTGTAGGTTTTGCCAGGTAAACAGGGCTGCTGAGAGTTTGGTGCAATGAACTCAATGCAATGCGTGTACAATGGTCCTGCTCTGCCCAGAGGATATCAGTCCATAACACTCCATCCTTACCTCCAGCTCTTACAGTCTTCCTTCCAGTCTTCTTGAAGTTCCCTAAGTGTTTGAGAGGATGCAATAGATGTCCCATGGAGAGTTGAACAGTCAGCAACTAATCTCACCACTTCCAACAGTTATGAGATTCAGTAGTAATTACAGCAAAAAGAAAATTCTTTGACTAAATCTAGTGGAAGTACTATTCTGTAGGCATAAACATATATATTTCAAAGGCAATTTGACAGGCACATCATGTCCACTTAGCAATATAACTGCAGCAGCTTCCCAACTAGAGGTTATGTCCTCTCCAGCAATGAGCTTTTGATCAGGTTTAGAGTACCAGACATGAATTCCGTCTAATCAGAGAGTGGTTAGTTATCCTGAAACAATCGTCTACTGTACCAGTGGCCACATCTTGCTTAGCAGATTATTAGTGCAGCATGCCAGGTCCAAAGCTGAATAAGATTGATAGTGATGACTCTTTCATGTTGATATTTCTTCAGGTTTATACACAAGAGAGTTGTTGTCAGTTGCAGAGTGAGTTTAAGGCTAACCTAGGCTGTATGATATCTGTCTCCAAAACCAACCAACCAAACAACAGCAAAAGCCTTTAACAGTAGGTGCCATAAAAATGGAAGAAATTGTTTAGAACCACCCAAGGCGAAGTGGATTTGAGATGCTGTGGACTACTGTGTACATTGTGTGTGAGCAAAACTGATGCCTTCTTACTGTCCTCAAAAGCTCTTAAGCTGTACACTTCCAGAACATATTTCTGCACATTGCTTCACAGAGCTTTCTAAAGAATAAGTAGAAGGGAGAAGCTTTGTTTTGCAGATTGTATGTGAAGGCCGGGGGTGGGGGGTGTTGTTTGCCACAGGGCTCTGGCTCACCACTGGGTGGACTGAAGCAGCAGGACTTTAGGGGTCTTTTGAGGATGCCCAGAAGAGAATCTCCATGGAAAGTTAGGTGAGCTCAAGTTTTAATGAAGCTCTGATTGACAGGTTAGGGAAGAGTTGGGCCAAACTAAACAGTCTTTCCCAGGAGACGCAAACACCTTGGAAGACAAGCTAATTCTCTGCCTTCTCTATGTGCACCTTCTGTTGGATCGCAGGCCAGGTGTTGTGGGTGGAGGGAGGTGTAGACAACCCCCTACAAAAAAGCAGAGTTCCATGAGCCCACTGGTAAGGAGTTTTGTTTGCATGCCCTACCTGTGAACTGCATTTTAAAATGCATTTTGAGCTTTGAGCTAATAATGTGAATGACATTCAGCGAGATTGCCAAATGCTGGTAATTTAGTCTCATTTTCACATTAATGTGGGCCCACCTGTGATGAATTGGAAGCTAAATAAGCACATCAGTTTTAATTAGATATTTCGGAGACTGGATCTAGCTAAACAGCAGCATTTATTCTTATCTATTTAATAGTGGAAGAATTTAGTGCATTCTTCAGAGAAGTACACACACACACACACACACACACACACACACACACACACGCCTTTTGTCCTTCCCACTTGATTTTCAGATACTCCTTTCAGGCTCTGGGTTACCAGATGCTCGTGTTTGTGCAAATAGAGAAGGAGAGGATCACATTTAGTCTTCAAGGAGAACCATTCAGTCAATTAATGGTGTGTTTTGTATCAAGAAGCATGGACTTTGGAGCTTTTAAAAGACAACTTCCATCACTGGTTGTCTGGAAAATGAGTGGAGCTTTAACACCCATGTTTCTCAAACATTGATCTGATTTACACAGGCCACCAAGGTATAGAATAGATCTTGGATAACTTTCTAGCAGAGGAGGCCGGTTTTCAAAATTGAGGATATGGCCTTCTATTCTTAATGAAGGCAGAATGTTTTGTGATGCACTAGGCTCTGGGTAGAACTTACCTAATGAAAGAAACTGTAAATGTGGGGATATCTTTGAATTAAGATAAGGAATTAACAACAACCAGGCTTAAAAATCAGTTCTGTTTTCAAAGTTGCATAGAGTTGTGTTCTTTCTATTGACCCAGAACCAACTCTTCTTTGCCTTTCCATTAAGTACTTCTGCCTGGTTAGACTGTGAATCCTGGGAGGGAGATAGTCGGTGTTCCCTGCTGCAACTCTGTTCTAAGTCTCAGCCTAGTGGCAGCTCCACATAAGTATCACTGGGACATTGGTCCTCTGGACTTCAAAACCCCAAGACTTTGGTTATGTTCGATGCCCTTTTTGTCCCAATTCCAACAGTAATCAAGATAAGATCTTCACATTACTCTATTGGAGAAAACTGATTTTCCACCTCCCAACAGGTTCAAATGATAGTTACCCTTTACCCTAGTGGTTAGGTTTTCATTGTTCCTTCCTTTCTTCCTTCCTTCATTTAAAAAATTACAACAAAATAAAATATAAGATAAAACCTCAAAACTGTCACATCAAAATTGGAGAAGACATATCAACAGAAGAAAAAGATCCCAAGAGAAGGCACAACAGTCAGACACCCACTCAATCACACAAGCAGAAATCCCATAAAGACACTAAACTGGAAACCATAATACATACACAGAGGACATGGTGCAGACCTGTGCTGGCCCTGTGCATGCTGCTTCAGTCTCTGAATTTATATGAACTTTGCTCATGTTTAGAAGTAGCTGGACTCCATAGGATTTATTTGGTACAGTTTGGTGTGGATTGTTTTTTTGGCTGTGAATTTATTTTAGTGTGTGTGTGTGTGTGTGTGTGTGTGTGTGTGTGTGTGTTAGTTTAGGGTCATTTTGTCATGTTATTGGATTTTGGTTTTAGATTTTTTTTTTTTTTTGAGAAAGAACTTAAAGTTACTTGAGTAGGTAGGGATGGGGAGATGATCTGGAAGAACTTGAGGAAGAGGAAAAATATGTACAAATATTTTTGAATTTAAAAATTATTTTAAATAATTAAATAATAATAATAACTACAAAAAGTTGAAGAATCTCATCTGTCTTTCTTGGCAGAAGAATATCAAACTATTGGCTACAGGTAATTCAACAGTAACGTTTTAAAAATCTGGATACACACAAAAGAAAAAAAATTATTTTGCATATTCTCAGACAGTAAAAACCCTTAAAGTGCATGTATTGTAATTTTAACTACAGGACACAAATAGAAATAAGATCTAACCAATACAAAAACTTTATCAATTACAGTTACTTTATACAATAGATTTTGTTATGGTTTGGATGTGAAATGTCCCCTCCGAGGAGTCTGTGGTTAAACCCTGAACAGCTAGTGCTGTTTTGGACGGTTGTGAGGCCTTCAGAAGCTAAGGATGGGATGATCACTGAGAACAGGCCTTATAGGTTTTAGCTCAGGCTTTCTCCTAAGTCTTTAGTCATTCCAGCACAATAGACCTTTCAATCCATGGGTCAAAGTAACCTTCCACCTCCTTAGGTTGTTCCTAGCAGGTGCTTTGTCAAAGTGGCTAAAATAAATAGTGCAGACATCTAAGTACTCATTAAATAAAGTTTGTGGCTGGGCATTGTGGCACACACATTTAATCCCAGCACATGTGAAGCAGGGGCAAGCAAATCTCTGTGTCTTAGAAGCCAGCCTGGTCTAGATAGGGAATTCCAGGTCAGTCTGGGTTACGTATTAAGATCCCGTCTTAAGAAAATGTTTCTTTTATACTGAGTATGAAGTAATTCTCCAATATATTAAATTTTAAATCTTACCTGAAATACCAAGTATTTGAGAGTATGATAATATTTTTCTTTATTAAAGTATAATTGACAAATTAAAATTCTACTGTAATTATACTTTTAGAAGTGTTCATTCTAAATAGATTGAAGAATCATTTGCATTGGAACTTTTAGAAAATAATTTTTCAAGTTTTGACTAGGAAATATATTACTTTTATATTCAGGAAACATGCTATGAAAATATAGAGTTCCTTTAAATAGAAATATCTTTGGCTGGATGTAAAATATGATACAACTAACTTCCTATGAGTCTGTCTATGCAAGAAGTTGAGTGGCCCTGTGTTGAGGAGAGATGATAGACCGAGGAAAGCAGGAGAGCAAAGGTGGTTGTGTTATGGGATTAGATCAGTTTGACACTTGCCAGGAGAATATCTAGATCTCCCTAAGACATTACCATAACACCTTGTTTTGGAGGGAGAGGTGGCTTCAGATTGTCCCTATAAACTACTACAAAGAATCCCAAATGATGGCTGAAAGTGTAAGTGGTATGTATTGGTATATATATATATATATATATATATATATATATATATATATATATATAGTGTGTGTGTGTGTGTGTGTGTGTGTGTGGTGTGTATTACTAAATATAGTACTGGGTTACACGGCTTGCATTTATATGTGACTATACTGATCTCGTTTACTCCTGAGTGAACCCATAGAAGATGATTTTCAAACTTCCAGTTCCATTTCTTCTTTATCTGCTTTGCAAGGCAGTGACCTTTTAAACTATGAGAATCTGGTTACAACTCTGCTTTAATGGGTTCTCCTTGCCTGAGAAGTATGTACCACCAGATTTCTTACCATGATGGACAAGCATGACGCTGATGTCTTGGCACCTGCCTTACTTTCCTGCTCATCTCTGAGCCTGTGCTGGACTGTCATAGCAAACCACTTGAAGTTTTTGTATATTATTCTGATACTCAGAATACATTTCCGTCTAGAAGCAGCTTCTGTTTCTTTTTTTCCATCTGGTCTTCCATGCACATATACACCTCTTCCATAGGCTTTAGTTTTAAATTTTAATTGAGTTTATTATTTCCCCCTTTTATTAACCATGGATTCTGTTCTCAAACAATGTAATATAAATGCAGTTCCCCCCACCTCATCTCCCATCCAGAGCCACTCCCTTTCTCTCTCTTATTAGGAAAGTACAGGCTTCTATGAATTAACAACAAAATATAACAAAATAAAATACAGTAGGATAAAATGAAAGTTGGACAAGCCAAGCCAACAGAAAAACAAAAGAGCTCTGAGAGAAGGCACAGGAATCAGTGACCCATAACAGTACTAAATACTATATATATATATATATCTATACAGAGGGCCTGGTACAGATCCATGCAGTGTGCTTGCCACTTAAGCCTCTTGAGTTTGTATGAGCTTTGCTCAGTCATTTTAGAAAGCCTTGTTCTCCTGGTGGTCTCTGTCCCTCTGTCTCCCCACCCCAAGTCTCCTCAGCTACTTATGCCTTTTGTGGGTTTCCTTATGCTCTGAGGGGAAGGATTTGATGGAGACAATTTTTTAGAGTTCCATGTTCCCAGGTCAATCTCTCTCTCTCTCTCTCTCTCTCTCTCTCTCTCTCTCTCTCTCTCTCATTTGGTTGTGGGCCTCTATATTTGTTTCCATCTGCTACAGAAAGAAGTCTCTCTGATGATTGCTGAAGAAGACATCGATCTATGAGCATAGCAGAATATCATTGGGAGTCATGTTATTGTTACTTCTTATTTTATTTTACTTTTAATAGAGCATTTGATTGTATCCTAGGTCTCTGGGGTATCTAGATTCTTGTTCTTGGTCACTCAAGCAGTGTCTGGCATGGGTTCCATCTTATGGAGTGAGCTTTAAATCAAACCAGGTATCAGTTGGTTTCTCCACAAGCTTTTTGTGCCACCATTGCCCTAGCATAGTTTGCATGCAGGACTGACTAAAGATAAAGAGCTTTGTGGTTGTGTTTATGTTTCTCTTCTGTTAGCCTGCAGAGTTCCTACCCATATCCAAGACACTAGAACATGCTGGTAAAGGTTGATATAGGTAGGAGTTGTACCTCTCCAGGTTCATGAGTTGTGTGAATGTTGTCTTCAGCAATGGAGTCCTGCTGTCAGTTTGTGGAAAGCTACATATTGCCTTTGCAAAAGACTGGATTGTTGGGAGATTTCCATGGGACCCTTTTGGCCAACAACTCAATTGGATGAAGCTCAGTCCTAGCCCTTGAAACATCATTTGGTGACAAGATATGGCTAGTAGGGGGTTCTGTCTCCCTTATTATTTAGACATTCATTAAGATTGTCTTCATATATTATAGGAAATTTCCACTGAACTAGGTGTGCACCCCACACCTCAAAAGCCCTTAAATTCTAGCTTTCTCTCCATTCCCTTCCTCAATCCTCTGTCTCCTCCTTCCTTCCTGGTCCTCCCACCCTCATGCTCCACCCTGGCTCTAGTCTGTTCTATTTCCCCCTCCCAGGGAGACCCATGTGTCACCCCTAAGTTCTTTCCTCTATTCCTAACCTCTCTGGATCTATGGATTCTAGCTTAGTTATCATTTATTTAATTGTTAATATCTATATATAAGCAAATATATATCATATTTTATTTCTGGGTTATCTCACTCAGGATGATTTTTTTTCCTGTTACATCCATTTGCCTGAAAATTTCATGATGCCCTTTATCTTAAAAGAGATGAGTAATACCCCATTGTGTAAATGTACCATATTTTCTTTATCCATGTGGTTTTTTTTTCTATTGAGGGATATCTAGGTTTTTTCCATTTTCTGGCTATTATGAATAGAACAGCAATGAACATGGTTGGGCATGTGTCTCTGTGGTAGGGTGAAGCATCCTTTGGGTATATGTCTAAGAGTAGTATAGCTGGATCTTGAGGTAGATAGATCTCATCATCCTGGGAAACTACCATACTGATTTCCATAGTGGCTATACTAGTTTGCACTCCTACCAGCAGGGGATAAGTGTTTCCTTTGTTCCACATCCTTGCCAGTGTGAGCTGTCCCTTGCGTTGTTGATCTTAGTTATTCTGACTGATGTAAGATAAAAATCTCAAGATAGTTTTGATTTGCATTTCCCTGATGGCTAAGATGTTGAACATTTTTTAAAGTGTTTCTCAGCCCTTCGAGTCTCCTCTTTTGGGAATTCTATGTCTAGATCTGTACTCTATTTTTAATTGGGCTGTTTTGTTTTTGATATGAAGTTTCTTGAGTTCTATATATTAGCCCTCTATTGCCTTTATAAAAGGCATTATAATTAATTCAGTCTTTCTTGTCACTTACTAGTGACTTACTAGGAGATAGGGTGTGGTCACCTATTTTACTGCTCACCATATAAAGCATGCATGTGACAGATGAAGGTGCAAGTAAATGTTCAAGACAGCTCTGTATGTATGCACATCTTGTGTGAAGCCTTGTTTATCGTGCTATCCTTGCTGCTGGGAGAGTCAATGCTCTCCTGGAAGCACACATGGCCTCTGTGTAGTAAAGCAAAGTTGGCTTAATATTGGCTCCAAAAGATGCATGTTATAGCCCCTGGGAACTGGGAATATGTTATTTTACATGCCAAAAAGAACTTAAGAGCTAGAGTTAAGGTTATAGGCCAAAAGCATTATTTTTGATTATCAGTATTTAAAAGTAGAAGGCAAAGGGGAGACAGATTCAATGGAAGACAGAACGAAGAGATTCAGAATGTAAGGATAAGCTTTAAGGATGATGAAGGAAATCACTAAGAATTGGGGTCCTTAGGAGCCTGGGAAGTCATTCAGCTGCAAGAAACTGTTGGAGATGGTCCAGTAGGAAGTGGAGTCTCTCCACCAGATCCAGTAGGTGCACTGTGCTAATAAAGCCTTGCATTTAGATCACAGAGTGCACAGAATTCTCAGCTGAAGAACTGTAAACCCAAAAATTGTTTCTTTTTGTGTATGTGTAATATGTGTGTGTGTGTGTGTGTGTGTGTGTGTATTCATACTTTATTTTTATTTCAAATGTTTCCCCTTTCCAGATCTCCCCTTTGGAACTTCCCCATTTCCTCCCCTTCCCCCTGCCACTATGGGGGTATTCTCACACCCATCCACCCACCCACTCTCGTTATCCCTCCTTGGGATTCTCCTCTACTGGGAGATCTAACACTCTCAAGCCCAAGGGCCTATCCTCCCCCTGGTGGCTAACAAGACCCTCCTCTGCCACATATGTGGCCAGCACATATGGGTTCCTCCATGTGTATTCTTTAGTTGGTAGATCAGTCTCCAGGAGTATCGGGGGTCAGGCCAGTTGCCACTGTTGCTCCCTCCCTGGGGATGCAAACTCCCTCAGCTCCTTCAGTCCCTTCTATAAGTCCTCCATCTGGGACCTCACACTCAGCCCAACTGATGCTGTGAAGAGACTCTTGGGTATTTCAAACTTTCGGGCTAATAACCACTTAACAGTGAGCACATACCATGTTCATTCTTTTGTGACTGTGTTACCTCACTCAGAATGATGTTTTCAAGATCCATCTACTTCTCTACAAATTTCATGAAGTCATTGTTTTTAATAGCTGAGTAGTATTCCATTGTGTAAATATACCACATTTTCTGTATCCATTCCTCTGTGGAGGGACATCTGGATTGTTTCCAGCTTCTGGCTACTATAAATATGGCTGCTATGAACATAGTGGAACATGTGTCTTTATTACATGTTGGAACATCTTCTGGGTATATGCCCAGGAGTAGAATGGCTGGGTCCTCAGGTAGTATTATGTTCATTTTTCTGAGGGTCCACCAAACTGCTTTCCAGAGAGGTTGTGTCAGCTTGCATTCCCACCAGGATTGGAGGAGTGTTCCTCTTTTTCCACATCCTCACAAACATCTGCTGTCACCTGAGTTTTTGATCTTAGCCATTCTGACTGGTGTGAGGTGGAATCTCAGGGTTGTTTTGATTTGCAATTCCCTGATAAACAAGAACGTTGAACATTTCTTTAGGTGCTTCTCAGTACTTTCGGTTTCCTTAGTTGAGAATTCTCTGTTTACCTCTGTTCCCCATTTTTTGATAGGGTTATTTGGATCTCTGGAGTCTAGCTTCTTGAGTTCTTTGTATCCATTGAATATTAGCCCTCGACCAGATGTAGGATTGGTAAAGATCTTTTCCCAATCTGTAGGTTGCTGTTTTGTCCTATTTACAGTGTCCTGTGCTTTGTAATTTTATGAGGTCCTCTGTCTATTCTTGATCTTAGAATACAAGCCATTGGTGTTCAGTTCAGGAACTTTTCCTCTGTGCCCATGTGTTTAAGACTTTCCCCCACTTTCTCTTCCATTAGATTCAATGTTTCTGGTTTTATGTGGAGGTCCTTGATCCACTTGGACTTGAGCTTTGTACAGCGAGATAGGAATGGATCAATTCGCAATCTTCTACATGTAGACTGCCAGTTGAACCAGCACCATTTGTTGAAGATGCTGTCTTTTTTCCACTGGATGGTTTTAGCTCCTTTGTCAAAGATCAAGTGACCATAAGTGTGTGGGTTCATTTCTTCATCTTCAATTCTATTTCATTGATCTACCTGCATGTCATTGTACCAACACCATGCAGTTTTTATCACTACTGCTCTGTAGTACAGCTTGAAGTCAGGGAGGCTGATTCCTCCAGAAGTCCTTTTATTGTTGAGAATAGTTTTTGCTATCCTGGGTTTTTTGTTACTGCAAATGAATTTGAGAATTGCTCTTTCTAAGTCTATGAAGAACTGAGTTGGGATTTTGATGGGGATTGCAATGAATCTGTAGATTGCTTTCGGCAGGATGGCCATTTTAACTGTATTAATCCTGCCAATCCATGAGCGTGGGAGATCTTTCCATCTTCTGAGGTCTTTGACTTCTTTCTTCAGAGACTTGAAGTTCTTGTCATACAGACCTTTCACTTGTTTGATTAGAGTCACACCAAGATATTTTATATTGTTTGTGAAAATTGTGAAGGATGTCATTTCCCTAATTTCTTTCTCAGCCTGTTTATCCTTTGAGTATAAGAAGGCTACTGTTTTGCTTGAGTTAATTTTGTATCCAGTAACTTTGCTGAAAGTGTTTATCAGCTGTAGCAGATCTCTGGCAGAGTTTTTTGGGTCACTTAAGTATACCATCATATCATCTGCAAATAGTGATATTTTGATTTCTTCCTTTCAAATTTGTATCCCTTTGACCTCCTTTTGTTGTCTGATTGCTTTAGCTAGAACTTCAAGTACTATATTGAATAGATAGGGAGAGAGAGGGTAGCCTTGCCTAGTCCCTGATTTTAGTGGGATTGCTTTGAGTTTCTCTCCATTTAGTTTGATGTTGGCCACTGGTTTATTGTATATTGCTTTTACTATGTTTAGGTATGCTCCTTGAATTCATGATCTTTGCAAGACGTTTTCATGAAGGGATGTTGAACTTTGTCAAATGCTTTTTATCATCTAACAAAATGAACATGTGGTTTTCTCTTTGAGTTTATTTATATAGTGGATTACATTGATGGAATTCCGGGTAATGGACCATTCCTGCATCCCTGGGATGAAGCCTACTTGATCATGGTGAATGATCATTTTGATGTGTTCTTGGATTCAGTTTGCTAGAATTTTATTGAGTATTTTTGCAGCGATATTCATAAGGGAAATTGGTCTGAAGTTTTATTGTTGGGTCTTTGTGAGGTTTTGGTATCCGTGTAACTGTAGCTTCATAGAATTAATTGGGTAGTGTCCCTTCTTTTTCTATTTTGTGGAAAAGATTGAAGAGTATTGGGATTAGGTCTTCTTTGAAGGTCTGATAGAATTCTTCACTGAACCCATCTGATCCTGGGATTTTTTTGGTTGGGAGACTTTTAATGACTGTTTCTATTTCTTTAGAGGTTATGGGACTGTTTAGATGGTTTATCTGATCCTGATTTAACTTTGGTAATTGGTATCTGTCTAGAAACTTGTCCATTTTATCCAGATTTTCCAATTTTGTTGTGTATAGGCTTTTGTAGTGGGATCTGATGATTTTTTAAATTTCCTCATAGTCTGTTGTTATATCTCCCTTTTCATCTCTAATTTTATTAATTCACCTTCTGTCTCTCTTCCCTCTGCTTAGTCTGGCTAAAGGTTTATCTATCTTGTTGATTTTCTCAAAGAACTAGCTCCTGGTTTTGTTGATTCTTTGTATAGTTCTTTTAGTTTCTACTTGGTTGATTTCAGTCATTAATTTGATTATTTCCTGCCTTTTACTTGTCTTGGGTGTATTAGCTTTTTTTTGTTCTAGAGCTTTCAGGTGTGCTGTTAAGCTGCTAGTATATGCTTTCTCCAGTTTTGTTTTGGAGGCATTCAGAGCTATGTGTTTTCCTCTTAACACTGCTTTCATTGTGTCCCATAGGTTTGGGTATGTTGTACATTTATTTTCATGAAATTCTAGGAAGTCTTTAATTTCTTTCTTTATTTCTTCAATGACCAAGTTATCATTGAGTAGAGCGTTGTTCAGCTTCCATGTGTATGTGGGCTTTCTGTTGTTGTTGTTGCCCTTGAAGACCAGCCTTATTCCATAGTGATCTGATAGGAGGCATGGGATTATTTCAATCTTCTTATATCTGTTGAAGTTTGTTTTGTGATGAATTATATGATCAATTTTGGAGAAGGTTCCATGAGGTGCTGAGAAGAAGGTATATTCTTTTGACGTAGGATGAAATTTTCTATAGATATCTGTTAAAACCATTTGGTTCATAGCATCTCTTAGTTTCACTGTATCTCTCTTTAGTTTATGTTTCCAAGATCTGTCCATTGTTGATAGTGGGGTGTTGAAATCTCCCACTATTATTGTGTGATGTGCAATGTGTGCTTTGAGCTTTGGTAAAGTTTCTTTTATGAATGTGGGGGCTCTTGCATTCTGAGCATAGATGTTCAGAATTGAGAGTTTGTCTTGGTAGATTTTTCCTTTGATGTGTATGTAGTGTCCTTCCTTATCTTTTTTTATGACTTTTGGTTGACAGTTGATTTTATCTGATATTAGAACGGTTACTCCAGCCTGTTTCTTGGGGCCATTTGCCTGGAAAATTGTTTTCCAGTCCTTTACTCTGAGATAGTGTTTGTCTTTAACTTTCAGGTGTGTTTCTTGTATGCAGCAAAATGCTGGGTCCTGTTTATGGATCCAGTCTGTTAATCTATGTCTTTTTATTGAGGAATTGCATCCATTGATGTTAAGAGATATTAAGGAAAATTGATTGTTGCTTTCTGTTATTTTTGATGTTATTTTTATGTTTTTGTGACTATCTTCTTTTGGGTTTGTTGAAAGATTACTTTCATGCTTTTTCTAGGGTGTAGTTTCCCTCCTTGGGTTGGCGTTTTCCATCTATTATTCTTTGTAGGTCTGGGTTTGTGGAAACATACTGTGCAAATTTGGATTTGTCATAGAATATTTTGGTTTCACTATCTATGATTATTTAGAGTTTTGCTGGGTATAGCAGCTTGGGCTGGCATTTGTGTTCTCTTAGAGTCTGTATGAGATCTGCCCAGGATCTTCTAGCTTTCATAGTTCTCTGGTGAGAAGTCTGGTGTAATTCTGATAGGTCTGCCTTTATATGTTACTTGCCCTTTTTCCCTTACTGCTTTTAATATTCTTTCCTTATTTTGTGTATTTGGTATTTTGACTATAATGTGATGGGAGGAATTTCTTTTCTGGTTCAGTCTATTTGGTGTTCTGTAGGCTTCTTGTATATTTATGTTCATCTCTTTCTTTAGGTTAGGGAAGTTTTCTTCTATAATTTTGCTGAAGATATTTACTGGTCCTTTAAGTTGGGAATCTTCACTCTCTTCTATACCTATCATCCTCAGGTTCTGTCTTCTCATTGTATCCTGGATATCTTGGATGTTTTGGGTTAGAAACTTTTTTGATTTTGTGTTTTCTTTGACTGTTGTGTCCATGTTTTCTATGGTATCTTCTGCACCTGAGATTCTCTTTTCCATCTCTTGTATTCTGTTGGTGGTGCTTGCATCTATGACTCCTGATTTCTTTCCTATGTTCCCTAACTCCAGGGTTGTCTTCCTTTGTGATTTCTTTATTGTTTCTATTTCTGTTTTTAATTCCTGAATGGTTTTGTTCATTTGTTTGATTGTGTTTTCCTGTAATTCTTTAAGGGATTTTTTTGTGCCCTCTTTAAGGGTTTCCAGTTGTTTACCTGTGTTCTCTTGTATTTCTTTAAGGTAGTTATTTATTTCCTTCTTAAAATCTTCTATCATCCTCTTGAAATGTGATTTTAAGTCTGCGTCTTCCTTTTCTAGTGTGTTGGGGTATCCAGAGCTTGCTGTGGTGGGAGAGCTGGGTTCTGATGAATCCAAATAGTCTTTGTTTCTGTTCCTTGTGTTCCTGCCCTTGCCTTTTTCCATCTGGTTATCTCTGGTGTTAGCTGGTCTTTCTCTCTGTGACTGTGGCCTGTCCTTCCTGCAAGCCCAGGTGTCAGTACTCCTTGGAGACCAGTTCTCTCTGAGAGGAATTTGGGTTTGGAGAGTTGTGGTGCAGGGTCAGCTCTGGGGTGCAGACAGAAACAGGAAGGATCCAATTCCCAGTTGACCCTTGTTTCCTGTGTCCTGATGGCTCTTCTAGGGTCCCTCTTGGTCCAGTGAATTTGAAAAGAAGTGGTGGTCTTGCTTGTGCTTAAAGATGTGTCCGCACTCCTGGTATACCAGCTCTCACCTGGCACTATTTGAACATGGAGCCCTGTGTCACAGGATCTGCTCTCCAGCCACTCCTGACTGTTCCTCAGTCCCTGTGTTCTGGACTCCTCCTGTTGCTGGCTTTTCCACACATGTGGGCGGCTCACTTTCTCCCAGCGCTGTTTGGCTATGGAGCCCTGTTGGCCCAGGCAGAGGTCTCCCACCACAGGTGGAAACCAGCAGGCTCTTAACTCCTGGCTGTTCCTCAGTCCCTGCCAAACCAAAAAATTGTGCTGGTTTTATATGCAATTAAATTAGCAAGTGTCTGCTATAGCAGCAACACCATGTTAGTGTGGGTTGTCTTAGCCTTGGCCTGTAGCAGTGACACCATGTTAGTGTGGGTTGTCTTAGCCTTGGCCTGTAGCAGCAACACCATATTAGTATGGGTTGTTATATTAGTATTAGTATGATTAGCCTTGGCTCCTCACTGTCTTCCTTCTTCCTTTATGAGCAGCCACAGTGAAAGGAAACAAAGGAAAAGAGAGGCCTTTGCAGGGTTGGTGTTAAAACTTAAGGAAAAGCCTTTGAGCTCCGCACTTGGGAGGCAGACACAGGCAGATTTCTGAGTCTGAAGATAGCAGGGTCTACAGAGAGAGAGAGAGAGAGAGAGAGAGAGAGAGAGAGAGCGCTATAGGATACCCAGGGCTATACAGAGAAACCATGTATTGAAAACCAACCCAAACAACCAAATAAATAAATAAATTAATAAATTTTAAAGAGTTGAGGAAGAAAGGAGTATGTTAATATGTGCCTTTACTTATTTAAGTAAATTCTGTCCTTATTTTACTTTTAAAACTTTAGTCAATGGAGACTGGATCACCAACCAAAGAATACACATGGAGGGACCCATGGTGCTGGCCATATATGCGGTAGAGGAGGGTCTTGTTAGCCATCAGGGGGAGGAGAGGCACTTGGACCTGAGGGTGTTAGATGCCCCAATATAGGGGAATGCCAAGGAGGTAAGCCGAGAGTGGGTGGGTGGGTGGAGGAATACCCCCATAGAGGCAGGGGGAGGGGAGGGGATAGGGAGGTTCCAAAGGGGAGACCTGGAAAGGGGGAAACATTTGAAATGTAAATAAAGTATAAAAAATTGATAAAAATTAAAAAATATAAATAAAAAAAACTTTAGTCAAGGAGTTGCTGATGTTGCTGGGATGTGAGACCACAGTGAGAAGTGACTCTTTAGACCTGGGTTCACCAAGATGTTAAGATGGTGACCACAGCCTCTTGGGACTAATTAAGTAAAACAAAATAAAAACTTACTGCTTCAGTTGCATTAGCTCCTTTGTAGATGTGTCTATCTAGGGGGGCTCAAACATGGCCGTTATAGCTAAAAACTATTTTTACCTTGGTAGAAAATTTCACTGAGTATCGCTGCTCGGGGTTATACTGGGAACAATTGATTAGGGTCAACTTGCTGAGCTTTATGTTTCTAATATCTAGATTTAGAGGTGTTCCAGAGAATCGGGCATGTGAGATCACTATGTTTTAACTGGCACACCTGAACTCTAATCTCAGCTGTACCATATCCCAGGTCAATGTCCTAGTCTCTAAAAGATGAGTAGCAGATTATGTAATTTACATTGTTTTAATCCCCCAAATCCCAGACCACTTCAAGATTTCCTCGAGGTGATCTAGTTCTCACCCTGCTATTAATCCCTTCCCTTCTGTAATGTCAGCACTTGGTTCACGGTAAAACAAAAATGTTCCTAGGATGTCACTCAGAGCACAGAAGCCACTTCTTCCTATGTGTTTGCTTGTTATTCACCTGGATGCCCACTGTCTTCTTTAGGGTATCTTAAAGAGTATTCATTTATATTTAGTACCAGATACTAAGAATATCGCTATGTTAGTTAATTATGGACTACCATGTGTCTCAACCTGAGTAGTGTAATGCAAGTCTCAGGGGAGGCCTTCACAATTGTTGCTGAATCTTGTTCTCAGTCCTATACTATTGACCAGTTAAACCAATCTCTGAAGAGAGCCCAGGCTTCAGTATTTTCACACATGCTGCTTCTGTATTTTGAGTGATTGTCATTGAATTTAGCTTAAACTGAACCAAATCTATATTTATGCTATATTTAATACCTTCTATTCTAACATTTCTTTCCTTTTCTTTGTGTGTATGAAATTTGCATTGTGTTTGTGTGTGGGCATGCAAGCACATGTGTGTGTGTTCATACATCCCTATGCACGTACCCAAAGGGTAATATCACACGTTCTGATCCTTTAGTAACTCTGGCTGGCAAGCAAACATTCAGAGCTACCTGTCCTTGCCCACCAACCCCTGTACCAGTACTGAGGTTATCAGCACAAAAGGCTCTATCTGTTTATTTTTAATGTGGGTGCTCGGGATTCAAACTCAGGCCCAGTGCAGCAAGTGCTTTGATCTACTGGACCATCTCCTCAGTTCTGTACAGCAGTTCTTAAATGTTACCATTCATAGCTACCTGAGAATCATTTAAAATAGCATTTCCTGTAGCGGAGACTATGACCAATGCATCTTGTTTGTGATAGGCTGCGCTTCCTGAGTTGAGTTCAGACTTTTCTTTCCTATGGGAAATGCTCAGCCATTATATCTTTGGATATTTCTTCCCCCCCCCCCCCGCCACACTTGCCTTATTCCCTCCTCTGGTGCTCGTTAGTGGTTTTGCCCTTTCATCCACTTTTTAGTGTACATTCCCTACTTGTTACAATACTTTATGGTTGCGCATATCCTTCCCTTGTTTCATATACAACTGCTTGATGTGTTTTACTCTGTTTATTAACATTTGTTTTGAATTCATATGTGTGTGTATGTGTGTATTAATATACATATGTGTATTTTCTAGATGTATAATATTTCTAGTTAGCACATTTTTATTTACTTTCTGTCTGATGTTTTTCCTTGACATACAGGTGTTTTGCCATTATTGATGGGCCACACATGAGGTAGCAAATTATTCTGAATTAATTTAAATGTAAAAAACATATTAGTATTTCCAATTTGATCTAGTTGGAAAGTCCTCAAAACTCAGTAAGCTTACATTTCAATTTCTATCTTATTTGACTAACAGTAAAATAACAGTCTTTAAAATATAAAACCTGCTACTAGAAAATAGTTTCATTTCATTTTATTTGATGTATTGTATGAGTTTAGTATACTTATTTTTATTACAGTTAACATATCGCTTTTGTTACAATTTTTAATTGAGGATGTATTGTTAAAATCCTGTAGGATTAATATCTAACTAATTAAAAGATATGCAAAAAACTTATGACAAAAATGAATTTGGGTATAATTTCTAAAGTATTTAGAGAAATTTGTTTCTTTATCATATAAAATATCTTAATATTATACTACTGATTTTTTTTCATTAAAATGCTGCAAAATGTATGACTTCTGAATTTTTGTTTTTAAAACTCATGCAAGATATGTGAGGAGAATTTGTTATCAGTTCCATTATATGTCTAATGAAGCCTGAGCTGGCAACTGGCAAAGATGGCTGTGTGTTTTCTACATGTAATCTCCCTGTTTTCAATCCCTCACATCACACTGCTTTGAAACTCATATCCTGCCACTTAGGGAATGTAGGGTATAGTAACACCTGGGAAGAGAATAAACTCCACTCTCTCCTAATGATTATTATCCAAATGTTTTGGCGCAGATCTTGGAGAAATCTCTTCAGTAGACAACTTAGTATATGCCTCAAAGTAATTATTTTTAAGGCATTCCTATAGGAAAAGTCTTGAGTAGGAACTGTGCTGGTTAGGTTTTTGTAACTTGGTGCAGGCTTGGACCATGTGGGAGTAGGGAACCTCAACTAAGACAATTCCCCCAGCAGACAGGCCTGTAGGCACATTTTTGGGGAGGCATTTTCTTGATTCATGATTGATTGGCAGGCCCAACCCACCGTGCGTGGTTCCAAGCATGGAGAAATTTTTTGGGTGATATAAATAAGCAAGCTGAGCAAGCCATGAGTAGCAGGGTTAGGCCTCTAGGTTAGGGAGACTCATCCCTCATGCTGAGATATGTTAGTCATAAGCACATCAGCCTCCTTTATGGCTGTGCCTGAAACCCACAGCTGATCAGTAGGACTCTGCTTCCTAGTGTTATCATTCTGGACAAGCAGAGTGAATTCTGCAAGCCAATATAGCTAGTGACCTTCCTTCTGGAGCAGAATTTGAGATTATATGCCAGTTTGTGATACCTAGTGGTCTCGACTGATGTCATTTTCCTACACTTCCCTTAAGTGACTGTATTGCTTCTGTCATCCCAACTAAAGACTGTGGCTTAGTCTTGGAAGTCCTGCATTGACTAGGGCATAACCATAAATGAATGTATAGATTACAAAGCATGCTGCAGAGGCTCAGTTCACACCCAGTTCAGATGTGTCTAGATGATCGGTTTGTTGTTTGTTTTTAAATTTCCAGGGAAGGAAAATGAACTGACTATCCATTGTTTAACACTGGCTAAATCTAAATGAAAACATGACAATTTCTCCAGCAGATTTGCTTTCCTAATTTTGCTTGGCGAATGTTTCCACTGACTGATGGAAAGAGATGGTGCCTGGGAGAATGCCAAATGGCAGAAGGAAGTGTGACCTGAGATTAAAAATGTCCAAGGGTAAACTCCTGAGTGGACAATCTGTAACAAGATTTGTAAAAGGAGATGATCTGGATGTCATATTCTTTCAACTCTGTCTGTTTCCTCTCTGACTTTGTAAAGCGTTTTCTTGGCTGAAATACAAGCACTGTAACATCACCTAGCTAGAATCTGACAGGGATAAAGATATTGTTTCTACTTCAGCGTTTAGTACAAGGTTTTGCAAAGGGGGAATATTTGCAAATGTAAAAGTGCATTCACTGTACCCTTTCCTTGCTGGTCTGCTGCTGCTGTTCCTTTGCCATATACACATAAGTATCTTTGCTAGCTATATAAAAAGTACAATTCACAAATGAGAAAATGTGATATTTGTCTTTCTGAGACTGACGTAACTTTCTTGGTATGATCATCTCCGATTGCCCCCATTTTCTAAAAACAACATATTTTTCTAACACTCCTCTATTGTTAGAAACCTAGGGTGGACCCATGACTTAGTTTTGTGACTGGTGCTGCAATAAACCTGGCTATGCCAGTATGTCTGTGCTGTTCTCGCTTGGGCAAATGCCCAAGAGCTGAACAGTTGGGCCATGCGGTAGATCTTATATAGGTTTTGAAGAGTTTCAGTATTGATTTCCATCGTAGCTGGGCTAGTTTGCATCTCACTAACAGTGTGCAAGGTTTCTTTTTGTCATATTACTATCACTTGTTTATAAGTTTTATAATTGCTTTCATTCCAACTGGGGTGAAATGGAATCTCAATGTAATTTTAAGTTGCATTTTTCTGATGCTCCTTTGTATTTCATCTCTTCAAAACTGTATGTTCAATTCATTAGCTAATTTTTGTTGGATTGTTTGATTTATTTTAGCTCTTTGTATGTTCTATATATTAGTGTTCTAATGAGAAGTCAGTAGCTATCAAAGATTTTAATGCATGCACCAAGCTCTTTTCACTTCCACCCATTCTTTTTCTGTGCAGAAACTTTATAACTTCATTAGGTCCCATGAATGTCAATTCTTAGCATTATTACTTAAATAACTGGAGATCTATTTAGAAAGTGCCTGTCTATGCCTATATGTTGATTTTAGAGTTTCAGGTCCTAGGTACGTTTGGAACAGGGTGAATATGGAATATTGATTTCATTCTTCTACATGTGGATACAGCTTTTCTAGCGTCATTTAATGAAGAAGCCAACTTTCCCCTTGCTGAGATCCCCTATTGTGATTAGTTGGCCACTGCTTGTTTTCCTTGTGTGTATTAAACACACAGAGAATTCATTTCATCCAAGCTTGCAAGCCATGCAAACCAAACCCAGATTCCAGTCTGCTTTGTGGTTTTCTTTCTTAATTTCTCCTGAGGACTATGACCTCCTTAGCTACAAGTTCTTGGCCAGATTTACAGCACAGGGTATAAATTACCTCCTGTGGAGTGGGGCTCAAATATCAGAAAGCAGTTCCTACCACATTATAATCATGCCACTAATGCACACAGGGATTGGGGTATATATTGCTAGTAGACAGCTCATTCTTGTAGCTCATGGGGTGTACTGCTGTGTATGACTACCAATGCCTTTTTCTCCCCTAGCAGCTTGCATAGTATCTTCTGGACCTAGGAAAGATAGTTAGCAAGGAGGAAATTTCCATCCAGATCTAGCTTGATTTCTCAATGTCTTGTAACCTGCATGTGTAGTATCTTCAGCCTTAAGGTCTTATGGACTCATTCTGATGGGCAACCAAGAACATCAGCAATATCTTGTATTGTTTGGGGCTTTCCTGACCAAATACCTGATATATATATCTGGAACTAGGGTTTTTAACAACTGGGATTTCTGGGAGGAACATAATCCACTCATGTAGAGTACTTCCACTCAAAACACATTTTAAAGATTATGTTTTTAAATAGGTTTATAAAATAGTAGATTTATATAGTGTTTTTTCATACATCCTTAGTTTTGGTTAACCTTCCCCCATCCCTACTCCTCTCTACCCTCTCCCCCAAGACCAATTTCTGCTAAAATGTTTCACTTCTAATATTAATTTCTTTACTTTTAAAATTTATTTATAGATTGATTGAATTGATTGAATTGATGAATTGATTGAAAATACATTCTTCTCTCATTCAGTGTAACCTGACTACTGTTTTCCATCCCTCCACTCTTTCTAGATCCCCCTGCCTTCATCTTCTTCACATCCACTCTCCTACTGTTTGGTCTTCAGAAATGAGAAGGCTTCCAAGACACAACAGCCAAACAGGACAAAAGAAGATATAGTAAGATATAATAAGCCTTCATATCAAAGCTAAACAAGGGAACCCAATAGAAGAAAAAGAGTTCAAGGGCAAAAAAGAGTGTCAGAGACACAACTGCTCATACTAGCCAAGGGGGTCCAGTGGAGATCTCTAAGCAATCCAGGCGGACTCTAGGACAGAAGGACACTCTGCAGAAAAGAGTGTCAGAGACACACCTGCTTGTACTAGCCAAGGGGGTCCAGTGGAGATCTCTAAGCAATCCAGGCCAACTCTAGGACAGAACAACACTCTGCAAACTGGGAATAAGACTCCATTCCCCAGGACAATGTCCACACAGTTCATTGAATATAGAGCAATCAAGCGTGTACCTGCCTGGAACACTTTTACTTTCAAATTTCATTGCTCTTCTGTAAGTCCTTTAAACCCCCCCCCCCAACAATTGTCATTTTCTGCCTTCCTGCCCTTTATAAGCATTCCAATGAAACATTCTATTTGATGCTAGGGTCTCTGATGAGAGAGAAGTGCAGCCTTTGATTATGTGTGCCTGGTCACCTCTTGTTTTTTCCACTTCCACTCATTTTCCTGAAGCTTTTGTAATTTCTTTACAGATGAATGAAACTCTGTTGTGTATATGTAGCACTGTTTCATTATTCGTCAGTTGATTGGCATGTAGGCTTTTTACGGTTCTTGGCTACTTAGTGAAGAGAGCAACAATGAACATAGTTACCCAAGTATCCAGGCGTGATAAAGCTGGGCCATATGGCAAATTTATTTTTAGTTTTTTGAGAAACTTCCACACTGATTTCCATAGTAGTTATACCAGTTTCCATTCTCAACAACAATGAATTAAGTGTTCTCATCTTCCAACACCCTTGCCAGAATTTGTTGTCATTTTAAAAACATATAATAGCCATTTTGATGGGGATGAGATAGAATCTCAAAGTAATTTTAATTTGCATTCCTGTGATGACTAAGGATGTTGGCCCCCTTGAGGGATTGCAATTTAAATTATAACATTTCTTCCTTCCTGATCCTCTCCCCAAATTTTCCCATGTACCCTGACTTTCCTTCAGATTATCACTAATTTTTAATTGTGTGCATATGAATGCATATATATGTATATACACATATATATATACACATATACATACATATTCTTAAAAATAAGAATATGTATAGAATAGATATACAAGACTGACTGAAAGACTGAATAGTCTTTTCAGTCTATTTAATGCTACCTGTATATGTAGTTTCATGGTTGAACAGTTGGCACAACTAATTGACATGTTCTTCCCTGGGGAAGGCTACCTCTCCCATTCCCAGCTTCCCTCAGTCACCTATAGTTCTTTGTTTAGGCTTGAACTTTGCAGTTTTTTCTCCATCTAGTTTGGCATGTTAAGTTGGTGTCATCCTTAGTCAGCTCATGTTTGGACAGTCATATTGGTGAGAATTTATTGGGTATAGCTTTGAATATTAGTAGGAGACTCAATCTCCAAGGAAATTCCCTGATCCTCTGGCTCTTACAGTCTTTTCACCCCATCTTCTTCAATGTTCCCTGAGCCTTAGGGTGTTTTATAGACATATTCACTGGGACTGGGCTCCACAATTCAGTATTTTGATTGGTTGTGGTTTTCTGTAGCGGTCTCCTTCTGTTACAAAGAAAAACAATTTTTGATGAGGGGTACAGATTACATTTACCTGTGCGTAAAAGAGCAAACACTTATAGATTGTTATTAGGTATTATATTATGCCAATTTAGTAAATTGGTGGTTGTAGATTCTCCTCTTTCAATAACCATGACTTCATGAGCACTGAGTAGTTAGTTTTTCAGTACCAGGAATTGTTTCCCACTTGTTTTTTTTTTTTTTAATTAAACAAATAAGACTGGTAGTAGAACAGTTTCTATTTAATGCATAAACATATAAGTCCCATTAATTATTCTTATTGGTAAATATGGTCAATGGTCACATCTATGTATTAATTCTTTAAGAATCAGAAGCAGTATTTAGGATAGACTCTATATCCTCTCCACTACATTGTGAAGTGTCTTGTGTAGTCATATTCTATTGTTGGAATGACAGCTTGAACAAATTTCAAAAAAATTAAAAAAAATACATTTGAACACCAAGCTCTCCCCCGTCTTCTGCAACTGTCTCAATAATTTTCTTCATCACTTCAGCATGCCTGCATGGGTGAACTGAACACACAGGAGGTGATGGGGGATGAGGATGGTTTTCAGTGCTCACTGTTTTCTTCACATGATCTCGACTGATGTCTTCATACATGTGCTCAACAGGTGAAGGCTGCCATTGCTCATCAAAGCCAGACAACTATAGCCGTGGTATCTGGTAATATTTGTCATAAGTGATGTACGGTCATAAGTTCTCATTTGCAAAGTAGCATCTTCACCTCCAGCATCCACTTAAGCTTTACCAGCTTCCACTATTTTCCTTGTGTCTAGGGTAGCCCCATCTGTCTCCAACAATCCACTCTTTTCATAGTCTTCCATGACTGCAGCTTCCCCTTCATCTTCCTCCTCTTCATCACACAGTACTGAGCAGTCTTGGAGTATTACACTGCCCTTGATTTCCAGTGTAATGTCCTTAACTGCTTCAGTAACTTCTGTAATACCTGTGATGTGGTATGTATCTACCCATCCCCCATCACCATCGTCTTTTTCAATGATAGCCTCCAGTTCATCTGAATACTCCATCTGTTTATTCCGTTTGTAGCATGGAACATTTTTGGTTACCAAAAACTGTTTCCCTGTTGGTAGATATGCCTTTACTTTCAATTCTTTCCCTGTAGCCCATTGTCATGTTTGACAGTGGTGGACTAAGTGATCTCCAGCTGCCACAAACTTTTCTGGGGTGATTACATCCATTTCCTTAAATTTTGATTCCTTGAGGACCGGGGTCATGTACTCAGCCACTTCCAGAGCTTTTCCCTTCATCATGTTGATCACATTCTGCCTCCTGGGGCTGGAGCAGCCATAGGGCATTGTTGGGCATCGAACCCAAGAGCGGCACCTGCCTGGCAGGGGCTGGGGGGTAGCAGCACTCAGAGACCAGGCCTAGCTGTCACCTGGCTATGACAGCAGAGGCCTAGCGGGCTCTGTTTCCCACCTGTTGAGTGGGACTTACATACAATTATAGAGCAATAGATTACCATTAAGGTAGCCTACTACCTGGGTGCTATGCACCTGTGAGGTTATTGTGCCATGCTGGTCATTGATATTGTTCATAGGCATCCTAGCTGCATAGGACTGTTGATTGCCTCCCTCCTTTGGAAGCTTACATAACACCTTCTGGTACCATGAAACCTAGTCATTAGGAACAGAGAATTTAGGTCAGTTTCAGCTTTGGCCTTGTTTCTGAAGTGCATTTTATCTCCATCGATAGGGACTGATCTAACTCTAGAGGCAACCAAGGGCAACAGCAATAGACTGTATGCTTTGAGAGTTTATTTATTTATTTATTTTTTGCCATTGAGAGATAAGTATCTAGTTTCATTCTTTTTTATGTAGATATCCAGATTTCTCAGCACTATTTTTCATTCATCTTTTGCATCTTTTTCAAAAAACAGGTAGTTGAAGTAATTTTTTTTTTTTAATTTTTCTCAATGTGTTTATTGTTTTGCATAGGAAAGCTGAAGGTTTTATAATTTAGTTTTGTATCTTGCTATTTTGCTGAATATGCTTATTAAGTCTACATTTTCTAGTGGAGCCTTTCTAAGGTCTCATAAGTACAGAACCAAACCCTCTGCAAGTAAGAACTCATTGATGTTAGTTACTATTTGTATCATATTTGTTTCCTTCTCTTGCTTTCTTGTTATAGCTAAGACTTCATCAGTGCATTGAATATGAATGGAGACATTGAGCTCTATTCTCTTGTTCCTGGTTTTAGTGAAAATGCTTTGAATTTGCCCACTCTTTAGTATTATGTTAGCTATTGGTCTTTTGTCTATAGCCTTTATTATGTGGAAGTACTTTTCTTATATTTCTAGTTTCTTCAGGTTTTTTATTTTCCATGAATGACTGTGACATTTTGTCAAAAGTTTTTTTCTTTGTCTATTGAAATAACCTTGTAGTTTCTATTCTTTAGTTCAATTCTGTGGCATACTACATTTATTGATTTGCATGTATTGGATTACTTCTTATTTTTGGAAGGAGGAAGATTTGACTATGATGAATGATCTTTTTGATGTGCTTTTAAATTTAGTTTTCAAGTATATTATTGAGAAGTTTTATACTTATATCTATAAAGAGCATGGCATATAGTTCTCTTTCTGTTTGTATATTTTTTCTGTCTTGCTACCAAGATGATACTGACATTGTAACAAAGATTTGGTAGCATCCATTCTGTATCTATTTTATGGAATTGTTTGAGGAGAATTTCTGTTTGTTCTTCTTTAAAGGTTTGATAATTCAGCAGTGATTCTATCTAGGACTAGATTTATTTTAGTTGCAAGATTTTTTAAAAAAATTAACTGCTTCTGTCTTATTTTATATAACACACATTTAAGTTGTTTATCTCATCTTAGTCTAAACTTGGTTAACTCATGTACTCAGAAATTTATCTATTTCTTTTACAATTTCCAATTTAGTGAAATATATTTTTAAATATATTTTTTAAAAAATATATATTTAAAACTTATAAAACATAAATTAACACAATTTTAAATTTTAATGATTATCTGAATTTTATTGGTACCTTTTCATATCTAATTTGTGTTCATTTGAATCTTCTCTCTTTGCTTTTGGCTAATTTGTCTATGGGTAAGTCAATTTTCTTTTTCAAATAAATCATTGTTCATTCCATCATTTTTTGCAACCCCTGCATTTCATTAACTTCTGTTCTAATCTTATTTTTTTGTTTTTTTTCTACCGGTTGTGGTGTGGCTTCTCTTAGTTTTATCAAGGCTGTAAGATGCATTATTAAGTTATTCATTTACAATTTCCCAGATGTTTATCATAGGCACTTAGAGCTATAAACCTGCATTCACTGTATCTCAGATTTAGGTAGATTTTTATTTGCTTTCAACTTTAGGAATTTAAAATGTTCTTCTTAATTTCTTTAATTACCCAGTTACCATTCAACAGTTTGTTGTTTAATCTTCATGAGTTTGTGTTTATTCTATAATTTCTTTTATTGTTGATTTCTAATTTTATTCCAGTGTATTCAGATTGATATAGTAAATTAATTTTAAGAATTGTTTTGTATTCTATTACATGATCTAATTTAGAGGAAGTTCAATAGATTTTCTATAAATTTCTTGTGGTTTCACTTTCTTTACAACTGAATACAATTCCATTTTGAACATGTACCATACTTTCATTATTGATCATTGATTAATATATAGGATTTTTCCAGGGCACTGTTTGGATGAACTGTTGTGATACCCCCTGTGTCTTTCCCAGTAACCATTAACTGCATTTAGTTCCTCAGTTAAGAGTAAGACTTAGAGGCCTTCCTCAACCAATTCTGGAGCAAATGGAATAATGTTTGGATGAACTAATTACTAGTACAATCATTTGATTCATAATACCATTTAAATTAGATATTTCTCATTATTTTTTCATTTTGATGCCTTGTCTCTTAGTATGAATGAACCTTTCAAGTTACCCCACCCCCACCCCCTTGATTGTGTTAGGGTTTGGGTTGGCTAGTTTTATGCCAGCTTGACACAAGCTAGAGACATTGGAGAGCAGCAAGCTTCAATTGAAAAAAAGCTTTCATAAGATTGAGCTATAGGCAAGTCTGTAGCACATTTTCTTAATTAGAAATTGATGTGGGCTAGACTTGGGCTAGTGGTCCTGAGTTCTATAAGAAAGCAGAGTGAGCAAGTTTGGTAGAGTAAGGCAGTAAGCAGCACTCCTCCATGGCCTCTGCATCAGCTTCTGCCTCCAGGTTCCTGTCCTGTTTGAGTTCCTGCCCTGATTTCCTTTGTTGATGAACTGTGTTGTGGAAGTGTAAGCCAAATTCTTTCCTCTCCAAGTTAACTTTGACATTGTATTTCATCAGAGAAATAGTAACCCTGACTAAGACAGGATTGATATGTTTTTATATTTGTAATGCTTGTTATATATAATTGAGTACATTGGTGTTCAGTATGTTAATGCTTAAAATTGTAATATCTTCTGTAAGTCACTTTCCTTATTCTGGAAGAAATGACAGCTATGTCTCATGACTAGTTTTGGTTTTAAGGTCATGTTGTCAGATATTAGAACAGCAACAGAAATGTCTGTAGCTTCTCGTTACATTTGCTGAGGATATCTTTTTGCCTTTTGATCCAAAAGTTGAGTTTGTGTTTAATAATGAGGTGCATTTCTTAGAGGCAACAAGTAGGTGGATTTTTTTTTTTGAAACAAACAAACAATCTAATGGTGTATTTTTGTTGGGGATGATACTCAGAATTATTATTGAGAGATGGGCATAAAGTCCTGTAATTTTGCTGATTTTATAGTGTTTTCCTATTCATTTACTTGCCTACTTTCCTCATTGGGTTTATTCTTTCTGATAGCCACATGGATGTGTTTATTTTTCCTTCAGTGTCAAGGATTCCCTAAAGTATCTTCTGTAAATCTGGCACATTAGTCACAGATTCTTCAGTTTACTTTTGGTGGAAATTTTTTTATTTCTCCATCATTTATGACCAATAGTTATGGTGGACATAGTAAATTTAGGTTGATAGGGATTGTTTTTGTGAGCTTGAAATACATCATTCCAAGCTCTCTTAGCTTTTCAGGTTTCTGTTCATTAGCTGCTGTTGATCTGGAGTGTCTGCCTTGCTATGTAACTTGGTATTTCTCTTTTGAAACTTTGAGTATACTTGCTTTTTTCCTGTCATGCTTAGTGTTTTCATTAAAACATGACATAGGGCATATTTCCTGGTATCATCTATCTAGTGTCTAAATGCCTCTTATATTGGATGGACACGTTCCTCTCTAGATTTTTATTGAAAATGTTTTATATGACTTTAGCCCAAAATACTTCTCTTTCTTCTATGATTTGCAGATTTGGTATTTTTGGGTTTTTTTCCATGAAAGTTTTGTTTCATTCATACTTTCCTGTGAGGTTATCTTTGTCATTGTCTGAATGTTTCAATTTATTGTCCTGTCTTCAAGCCCTGACTTCTTTCCTCCCCTTGGTACTTTGCACAAAGCTGTATATTTGATTTGGTTTATTGAAATTTTCATTTCTACCATTTCAGTTTTCTAGCTCATCATCAAATTTCATGTTCAATATCTTGGACTGAGAAGCCAAATCTTTTAAGGTCAGATTCCATTTTGGAGAACCTGACCTGTGTTTGAACTCAGGTAAACTAATAGGCTGGTGCATAGCATTAGTTTCCAAGTTGCCCCCCAACAAAACCTGAGCTTAGTTCCAGTCTCTAGGCTAGTCCCCAGCAAGACCATCACTTCCAGTTTATTCTCCCAACAAACCTGCACTGCCAGGTTACAAGACCACTCCCTGCCTAACGACCACCGAAGGCCACAGTTGTTTTCCAGTCAGATGCTTGCACACTTAGCTCCCTCTTGCTGCTTCCTGTAAAGCCTTGCCCTGATAGATATTCTGGGACCCCCCCCACCAAACCCCATCCTGTGTGACTTCAGAGGGTCCCAAGCTAGCTTGAATAGAATAAAGGCCCTGCTGTGAGCAGCATCAGATTGCCTCCTATCTGTTATTTAGGGGGATCACTAACATTTCCCTGACACTTCAGTAGTGACATCTTTATGTCATTCAGTATGGTTGCTTTCTTTGAATCTATTCAAGAGTTTCTTTCTGTCCTCTTTGATGTCTTTGAACATATTTTTAGTCATTCTTTTGAATTCTTCAGGATTTTACTTATTCACTCATTGATGACTATTACCATGAGGTTAGAAAATTATATATTTTAAACTATATTTTAAGCTCTTCTTTGAGAATTTTATATGACTACAATGAATTTTGATCGTATCCACCCCTCTGTATTACTTCCTTCCAAGTTTTCCTAAATTCTTTCCTAACACTTCCTCCCAGTTTCATGTTCCCTCCCTGACCACTGAGTCCAAATGATGCTGCCTTTTTATGTATGGATATGGGACCATCCACAGGAGTATCATCAATTTACCAGGTGCCATCCCCTGGAGAAAATTGACTTGTTTTCTCCAGCAGCTATTAACTGCCACCAATTCCTCAGCTAGGGGTGATACCTACAGGCCCTTCCCCCACCCCTGCTGTAACGTTGATTGGCTTGATCTTGTGTAGATCTTATGCAGGCAGCCAAGGCTTCTGTAAGGTCATGCATGCAGCAGGTCTGACATGTCAGGAGACTGTTTTTCAGAAGTAGCCCTATGTTCTGGCTCTTTCAGTCCATCTATACCACATCTACACTTCCCTAAGCTTTATGGGAAGGGACTGTGATATAGAGATCGTGTTCACAGTCCAGCACTCCACAGATACATATTCTCTATGTTTTGACCAGTTGTGCATCAATTTAATAATTACTGACCACTGTAGAAAGAATCTTCTCTGATGAGGACTGAGAACTGCACTAATAGAGATATCTATTTAGAAGATAGTTCAAATTCCATTTACTAAAATAATACTATCTCCCAAGGCCTTAGAGCTCCCTAGTCATAGGTTCTTGAACAGATTTATAGTAGCAGACATACATTTTCTCCCATGGAACAGGTATTAAATCCAATCAAAAGGTATAGGTTAATAATTTTTGAAGAAGTCTTGCTGTCTTTGCTTTTGTGTTCTTATGTGCAAACACATAAGCACTGGGATGTGTAAACCAGGGGTTAGGTTGTTGGTCAGATTGAAATGTTTCCTGCTGTTTTGTTTTGTTTTTGAGAAAGGATCTCTTTACATAATCCTGGCTAAACTGGGATTCACTATTTAAACCAAACAGGCCTCAAACTCACAAAGATCTACCTGCCTCTGCCTCCCCAGTGCTGGGATTAAAAGCATGTATCACCATGCCTGGCCATGTTGGATTGTTTTTTAATCACCTTTGACTTTTCAGAAGAAATTCTGCAATGTTCCAGATGTACTAAGCTGTAACAATGTTGAGGTGTTATGTCTCTGTGTTAGATTGGGATCTCTGTTGGTAGTCATATCTTCAGTACGTATGTCTGTGGAAGCAGGTCAATAGTCACATAAAAAACACTATTGAAAATAGGTCCACAATGACAATACAGCAATAGTTCATTGGCATCCTCCCTCACTTCTAATCAATTTGTAGAGGAAGTACTGTCTACACTAAGATACTAGTTTCTAAGGGAATACTGATAATATAAAAAGAGAAATTAAGACTAGTGCATAATATTGTGATAACATTGAAGGGGGTATAATGGGACCAGGAGGGGAGATGTGGTAGCTCTGGTTAAAGACAGAATAAAATGTGAGACATGAAGCGATGCAACCAGATGGCTTTAAGCAATTTCAGCTCAGGATACCAGGACACTCAGAGTCCCCCAAATCAGTCCAGCATGATTTTTGGATAGTCCTATCAAAAAGGCAGGGGAGGGGGGAAGAAAAATTAAAAAGAGAGAGAACAATGTTAGAATAGGATCAGGTTGGCCTGCCTTTCGGAATTGGGTATTGAAGAAGTAACCAAAGTGAAGTAGAGTACAGGATGGGGTACACACTCTGACTTCTATCGTTTGCCTGCTTACTGGTTCTAACTTCAACTCTTGGCATTCTTTCTTGGATTTCCCAATGCAAGTCAAATGCCAAGGTGATCTTAGACCTATCATGGAAGGTCCTTCTCAGGTTGCACATGTGAGCCTTCTCTGTGTGTAGCACTTAGGTTTTGAACCTGTGTCTGCATTCCTCTGCAGACTCCAACTACTGCTTCCACTGTGTTGAGTACTAAATGATTTTGACTCAAAGTTTCTTCTGTATGGTGTCTAGAAGCATGCGTCTTCTTGTCAGGATATTGTCCCTTGAGATTTGTTTAGGTTCTCAGAGTGTGTGGTTCAGGGAACATCTAGAGAGCAAATCTGTTAACTCAGATGGGTTCTTTTTTAAAAATGACATTGTTCATATGTTCCCACCCAATGGGATTTTCTTGGCTTTCCCCTCACTATGCATATACTGTGGCCATGTCCAACTTTTGGGTTCTTTTCTCCTCTTTTTCTGCTTGTTACAAATGTCTGCTGCTCAAAACACTGTGCAGATTTTCTGAGGCTTTCTAGCTTAAGCTGGGCAATCTGCTATTGCTCCCACTCACTGGGAGAAGAGAGCTGTCTAGACCACACCATTTCCCTCGGGACGACTGTGGACTTTTCTGTTCTGTTTTGCTTTTGAAACCAGAGATTTATTTTGGCAGCTGTTGTCCATCTTTTCATGGGTATTCCCCAGGGACCCCAGCAGATTGTGTCAGCCTATAAGCCTCAATCTTCCTTTCCTCTACAGTTTTTTTTTTTTTTTTTTTAATATCAGATCAGTTAATCTTATTTAGAAAATACTCCTCTGACAGTGGCTTTGTCTATTCCTTTCAACTGGACAACAGGAACAGCCTCCTGCTTTGTTTTGCTCCACCAGTCTTCCAACATGTGGTCTACAGTGGATCTTCCTTAAACTCCATGTAGCACTTCAGCATTGGTGACTTTTTCCATAAATCTTTCATTAGTGTGGTAACAGGAGACTCACAGTTTGGATTCTCCCTAGACCTGCTCTTGCCTAATGTCTTGGGCAGCACCATAGTGTTCCATGCTGCAATGTAGATACACTGGCCTTTCTCCCTTTCCAAACTGATCATGTCCTTACAGTGCTCTGCTTTTTTTCTGTGATTCGGGTCATACTGAAATACTGACTTGCCTCCATGCATAAACCTGTTATAATAGGATGCAGCGTCAAGAGATGCTTGTCTCAGTCTTGAGCATTTCCTGCTTAACCAACCAATGTCCAAAATGCTGTATGTAAATCATGTGGAAGCCAAATTCTCAGTTATTAGGCTTAATAAATAAGTTTAACATTTTCTAAGCAGTCTATTTGAATGTTTTCTTACAATGAAAATCTTTACTTGAAAAAAAAACTTAGAATGGAATTGAACAAGAATAAAATTTAATGAATAATGAAATATTAAAAATTATAGCTATAAAAACAACATATATTTCTTTGAATATGCTTTCATCTCATATTAAGATAAAGGATCCCAAATACCCAGTTGAAACTAGTGTCCTACAAGTTTACTTGAAGGAATTCACGGAGTTGGGGCAAAGTACTAGAATGATCCAGAATGTGACTTTTGAAAGAAAAAATAAAGCCCCTGGTCTCAGTTGGGCTGTGATATGTTCTCAGTGGAACCTATTGCTCCTGGTTTTCAATTACAACTTTGAATCATATTCCTTGATTAGTAACAAGCAATCAATCATAATTAATTAGTTAAAATGTTCAACCGTTAAAATCATTACCATTAATTAAAATAATTATCTGTATTTTGGCTGCACTTCATTAGCATCTCAGGGCACTGTGCTGCCATCCTCTCTGCAGAGTCTCATGGAACACAGGGCATCTGTGATCTGTGAGCCACTCTCATAATGACTAGTAAATAAAAGTTTGGCCTGTTGCTTGTTCTTATTACAGATGAGGAAAACATTTCACTACAGTATTAGGCTGTTACTACTCTTTGAAATGAGTAGGAACTTATGACAGTATACTGTGAAAGGAGACTTTTTTAAAAAAGAATGTGTTTCTTGATAGGAAATGTTGATTTGTCTTGTCTGAGATGGGACAGAAGTGTCAGAGCAGTGTGCTAGAAGTGCTTGTTTTGAAACTTTGGGTATGTGGACTTTCCCCCAAAGCAAATAGCTATTGAGCTTTCCTTCTAAGAGATTCTGATGGCACAAGTTTCACATTAGTCAGAAGACCTGGATTTAATCTATGTCATTTGTAGCCTGTGTATTTATGTTGTATATCAGTAGGTTGCATGCTTTGCCAGATTTAGCCCTTGTTCCTGAGTCTCCAGGATGTGAGCAGCAATGAGCACTCCAAGGATCTCAGTAAAATATCTCCTGAAAGATAAATATTTCTTATCATTGTAAATGAGCTGTATTATTATCACTAAAATACCTAGCCCAAACAAAGAAAACTGCAACAAAATTCTCTGAATATTTATATCTGTCTGTATGAAATGTTATTCAAATCTGAAGCAAAATATTCTAAGTCATTCCCTACTTTAATATCACTAATTTGTATTCTTTACCCTTTTCTTGTGATTAAACAGATTTTCACTAATGAAGCTTGGTTTTATTTAGAGGTTTTCAAGGACTGTAGTTTCAGAGACTACTTCTATAGTTTGTGGTATTTATACTTTTCATGCATTTATAGCTTTGGGTTTGAACTGCTGCCTTAGCTGGTTTTGTCCTGTTGGCATTTAGAAAACGTACATAGAGCTTTTATTATGAAACCAAGTGAGGCCCCTGACATCTACAAGTTGCACTCACAAGTTCTTCACATATGACTGTATATATAGTGGAGGTTCTTCTGATCTTTTGAACATTCTACAAATTCAATGTTCATAGCAATATTTTGAGGTACATAGATTAATTCTAGTGTAATGATATGACAAGCAAATTGCCTGTTTTCTCATGTTACCTATGTATGGTTCTTTCCTGACTAATTCCCAGAAAATTGTATGTATACCATGCAGATTTATCAGCAGGTTCACTTTGCTACATGTTAGATCTCTAGGCTTATTAATTCTGCAGACCTGAACTTTGTGTTTGCAATCATTGTCTCTAAGTTTCCCCAGTCCTGCCTTTACTCTCTCGTATATTTGATTTTTTGGATTGCACATTTGAGGAAGATCATGAATTATTTTCCTTCTCTGTCTGGCTTATTTTGACTATCATGCCCTCCAATTATTGTTTATATGTATTGCAAATGGTGGAACCTCTTCCTCCTGCTTCTCTACTCCTATCCCTTCCCCCCTCCTCCCTCCCAGCCTCCTAGTCCCTCCCTTCCCCCTCCTTATTCTTCTTCTCCTCTTTCTTTTTTGACAAGATCTCACTGCATAGTCCAGGGTGTCCTTTAACTTGTGATCCTGCTGCCTCAGCTTCTACGTGCTATGAGTGGAGGCATGACTGACGTGCCCAGCCAGATCTCTTCCTCCTCTGCTGCTTCTACTTTTTTTCTTTTTGAAGGTGATGTTACAGTTGCATTTATATTTTGAAGGTGATGTATTGTTGCATAATAACAACTGCCACTTCTTCCTTATCTATGTGTCGTAAGTTGTTTCTATTTCTTAGTTATTGTGAGTGATGCTCTAATTATGTGAGAAGGCATTAGGGTGGCCTGTATCCAATAAGACGGTTATCTGTATAAGAATTAGTAAACAAAAGAAAAATGGTGTAGAAATACAGGTAGAAGATGACCATGTGCAGATGGAGAAAGACAGGTAGAAGATCTGCAAATGAAGGAGAGAGGGCACAGAAATAACCTGATAGCACATTGATCTCAAACTTGAGCTTCTCCAATTGTGAAGAAATGAGTTTCTGTTGTTTAAATTACCCAGACTATGACACTCTTCTTGGCAGCCTTAGCATACTAATATAGACCCCTTAAATTTAACTTTGCAAAGCTTGCAGCCTTGTCTCATAGGGATTTGCAAGATTTAGTCAAATTAATCTATGTAAAGCACTTGCAATGCTGCCTGTGCATGGTTAGTCTGCAATCAGTGTTAGCTCTTTATTATAAATACTCAATATGACAAACTATTGACATTGTCTAGTTGTGAGTAATTGGAATAGGAATATTTATTATACTTTATCCTATACTTTTAGTAAAATTGAAGAATTATTCCTAATAAAAGTAACTGTTTTGTGGGAATGAGATAGCAGTTAAACACTAAGTGACATTAGAGGGTTATTAGCATCACTTTTGAGAAGTAATTTTAGAGTAACTTTCTTACATCAGCTGCCAAACTAACTTTGAAAAATATGTATTTAGCATGATCATTCATTTCTAGGGGCTTTTTGTTTACTAGTAATAAAAAGACTTCCAGCCAAAGATGATGCCTATAATCTCAGAATTTAGAAGGCCAAGGCAGGAGGACTGACATTTTGAGGCAAGCCTGGGCTACAAAGTAAGATCCTGTCTTTTGCAAAAGGAGCTGAGCATGATGGTACATGCCTGTTGTTTCAGCACTCGGGAATAAGCAGGAAGACAGGAAATTTGAAACCAGCATGGGCTACATAGTAAGACTTCTGCTACCTCCATTTTTAAAAAATTTCAATTGTTGATAAGAAAGTTCCCATAGGCCCCAAACCAATACAGATTATTGCCATTGCTCTTGGTTCTAACCAGAAGTTTATGGTAACTCCTTCTTACTGAAGACACCACACAATGCACATGTAACAAGACATGAAGAAATCAAGCTGGAACTGAGCTGGAAGCTTCTTCCATGTTGATCAGATTCACTATACCAGAAAGTGCTGTGTGGCTGCTGGGGGACAGGGAGAGTCATCAACAGCCTTACTCAGAATGTTCTGTATGGGTTTAACAAAGTTATCTGATTGAATTTGACTCCTGTTTCAAAGGATGGAACTTATCACCCAATACTGTAAACTTGGTCAAGAGTTAGTGACTGAGGAGATTCTAAGCTCTAGGGGAGAACCTGCTACTATTGTTTTGATAGCTTGATATGTAGTCATCACTTTCCAAATATTTCTATTCATAGGTTTGTACTGCTCTTAGCCTTTGTTAGAAAAGTTCCTTGTGTGGGCCATTGTAAAGTTATGGTGTGATTCTTCCTCCCAGTCCCGTGCTTTCAAAATAAGGTTCAGACTCAAAATATATTTACAAATATTTTGGCCATATAGCTAGGTCAAGAATCATAACTTAAGATAACCCATTTATTTTAATGTACATTCTGCCACATGGCTAGTTACCTGTGCTCAGGTACCATGCATTCTTCTCCTTAGATCTTCACAGTGAATTCCTGCCTGGCTCTATCCTAGAACCCTTTCTTCTCCCTGATGCCCCATTTCTGTTTCCTGACTAAGCCATAGGCCATAGGCTTTTTAATTGACAAGTGATATATCCATACAATACACAGATATTTCCTCTACAGGCCATAGTTAGTGAGAGACCCATAACTTGTGCACGACCTGTGGCTATGGGAGTCAGACACAACCCACTTTGATGTAGCCATCTTTCCAATTTGGGGTTTACCTTTCAAATTTTTATTCATATTATATGATTTTCATTGTAGAAAAATTTTATCTCTGTGATTACATTTGTTCTTATTTTTTTTGTATTTTTTAAAAGTGAGATTTATTCTTGATTTCTTCTTCAGATAGAATTAGACAATCAGCATCATGTAACATGGTTCCCAAACATACTACAAAGCCATAGTAATAAAAACATAGTGTTAACATATAAACAAATGTATAGGCCAGTGGAATAGAGTAGAAATCCAAGAAATAGGGTCATGCACCTGTGGCAAATGATTCTTGACAAAGGTGACAAAATACATATTGAAGAAAGAGTTGTCTTTGCAGTTAGTGGCATTTGGAAAATTGGATATGCAAATTTAGAGGAATGAGCCTACACCCATCTCTCACCAGTGATGCAAATCAGCTTACCATAAAATGACTTATGTTTAAGACTATAGAACCATTGAAAGTAAAGCAGAGAGGAAATGCTTTGTGGCACTGAAATGGGGTAGTATTTTGGGAAAAGGCCCCAGAGCACAGAAACAAAAGTAAAAAATGATAAATGGAGTTACATAAAACTAGAAAGCTTTTGTTCAGCAAAGGCAACTATGAACAGAGTGATGAAGGGGTTGACTAAATGGAAATAATATTTAGACAGAAGGTTGATGTTTAGGATAGACAGATGCCTTAGTCATTTTTCTATTGCTGTGAAGAGACACAGACACCATAGCAGCTCTTATAAAGGAAAGCATTTAATTAGGTCTGGCTTACAGGTTCAAAGGTTTAGTCCATTATCCTAGTGGTGGGAAGCATGGTGGCACACAGGCACACGTGATACTGGAGAAAGAGCTGAGAGTTCTACATCCTGATTAGCAGGGAGCAGGAAGAGAGAGAGAGAGACACTGGACATGGCTTGAGCATTTGAAATCTGTCTTCCTCACCATTACATCCCCCACTTTACCCAAGAAGGCCATACCTACTCTAAAAAGGTATTCCACCTCTTAATAGTGCCATACCATGGTGACAAAACATTCAAATCTATGAGCCTATCAGGGCCATTCCTATTTAAACGAGCACAATAAAAATATTTATAATTTTTATGTACATGAATGTTTGTCTATATGCATGTATGTGCGCTGTGTGTGTGTGCAGTGTTTCTATAGACTGAAGAAAGCCATTGGATCACCTGAAACTGGAATTACAAGCAGTTGTGAGTCATCATATGGGTTCTGGGAACCAAACCCTGGTCCTCTTCAAGAACAGTAAACATTCTTAACCATTGATCCATCGCTCTAGTCATTATAGAGAATTCTTTAAAACAACAACAGCAAATAAAAGCAAGCAAGCCTATATTTGAAATGATATTTTAAATGATCTGGATGAAGAACTCTCAGTTCTTTCTCCGGCATTGTGTCTGCCTGTGTGCCACCATGCTTCCCACCACTGGAAAATGAACTAAACCTTTGAAC
Organism: Rhynchomys soricoides; assembly: GCA_019843965.1. Taxonomy (NCBI): domain Eukaryota; kingdom Metazoa; phylum Chordata; class Mammalia; order Rodentia; family Muridae; genus Rhynchomys; species Rhynchomys soricoides. The sequence goes on from JADRCH010000012.1 coordinate 15,904,628, forward strand.
CTGTAAGTCAGACCTAATTAAATGCTTTCCTTTATAAGAGATGCTATGGTGTCTGTGTCTCTTCACAGCAATAGAACAATGATTAAGGCATCTATATATCCTAAACATCAACCTTCTGTCAAGTGTATAGTCTCCAAATATTATTCCCTCCCAGTAAGCTCTCTCATATGGCAATCAAATACTCAATATTACCAATAAAAAATACTCAATAACACTAATTGTTAGGGGGATGCAAATCAAAACCTAACACAATGAGATATCACCTCACCAGCAAAATTGCAATTAACACACTGAATTTAACAAGTACTAGGAAAGAGTAGAGAAATGCAACCAGTCCATTACATGCTGCTGTAACATATATTACTACAGTCTATACAGAAAAGAGCATGGATGGTCCCTTAAACATCACAAATAGACTTACTATCTAATTTACTTGCCTCAGTCTTGGATATTTATCTAATTGAGATGAAATGACTACATAAAGGGGGTATCTGCAATGCCCTGTTTACTGTACCACTAGGCATGAAAGCCAAAAGTGAAAAATGAGTGCTCGTTAACTGACAATGGATAAAGACCATGTGGAGCATACACACAGCAGAATATCATTCAGTTATGAGAAGAATGACATCTTGTCCTTTGTGACAATGTGAATACAACTAGAAGTCATTATACTAAGCCAGGAACTGAAAGAGAAGAACACATGATTTCCTACGTGGAATCTCAGAAGGCTGATTTCACACAAGAATTTCAAACTTGCTGGGTGGTATTATCAGTTGCCATGGAGGGAAGGCATGCAGTAAGTGTTGACCACTGGGCATTTGTTACAGGTAGATAGGGGCAAGAAGTTGTGATGTGCTGTTGGGTGACTATAAATTAAGTGCTATGCCATTTCAGAAAGAAGAAAGGATTTTGATAACTTTAACTTAAAAAATACTTTAGGAGGTGAGTATATTTGACTTGATTTAAACATATATCACCTATGTACTCAATTATTTTGTGTCAAAACAACATGGTACCATATTAATGTGTATAATTTTTATACTTTCATGAATCAGCTAAGAGAAGATCTACTCTATATTTCTATGTTTGCCTGTGGCTTGGAATATGGACATTTGTTAGGGAGAGCTTATTTCAGACTGACACCCCAAATGCCTTATGGCTCTGCTTAGAAGATTTGATGCAGCTGCAGCAAACAGAGAGCACTTGAGAAGAATTAAAGATTTTGTTGAGTGTTACTTGAGGCCCATTGGTTAAGGGCCTCAGATCTCTACATTACAAAGGAAACCAGAGTAGATGACTTTGAGGGAACACCTCTCCCTGTGAGTTAGAACTAATGACACATAAAGTGGGGTTGCTTTGTGCCTGAGCCCCTTCCAGATGCTTCCAGTTATAAAAGAATAATATGAAAACTCATTAATTGGTGACTCTGCACACCTTCAGCAAGAGATCTTCCCCCACACGCCTGAGTTTTCTGACAACCTCCTAATGTGTCAAAGCTGCAGGGAAAGGCTTTATCAAGTGCAGACCACAGTAGGGCAGCACAATGAAATACCCTAGAGTTCCTAGGAAGCTCATCTCCTTTAAAAATGCATCCTTCATCAAAACCACTTCATTTGGTTTTACTGAAGTCACTCTCTTGCTTTTAATCCCTGAAAGCTGCTGGTTCACAGTTGACTCTAACGTTTATTCTTCTTTGGAACATGTTCACATGGAGCTAGTCATCTTTGACGAGGTAGGGACATTGACACCACACTTTCCAGTTTCTTCTTACTTAACCATCTGCTTCCCTCTAGGACTGAAAATTTCAGTGACTAATATGAATGGAAACTGTGAAGTTATGGAATGTTGATGATAAATTAATTTACATAGTGTAATTTTGAATCCGAATATTAAACTTTCGGCAAGTAGAGTCCACTTACAAAGCACTTTAAAAAGCAGGAGCTGGAAGAGATCTGTTTGAACCCTGGCCCTTCACTTTCTGCTCTGTGGTCCTGGGTGAGTCTTTTCATCTTTTCTGAGCCTTGCTTGGATCATGCGTCTATGCTGAACATTCATAGTACACTCTGCAGGGTTGTGGGAAGGGTGCAATGAAAATGTGCATACACAATCACATAGCTCAGTGCCTGGCTCAAACTAAGTCTTTACAGGAATACTTGCTGGACTTCCTAACACAGACATTACTTGTACCCATTTTTTTAAACTCACTGGACAAGCCTAGAGATCTTCTCTAAGCCAGGCACTGTGCTCAAAGATAAAAGTAAAAAGGCTAGCAGGCTGAGGCATCTAGTCTGTTAGGAGAGTAAAGAAAAAGAAAACCTGGTTATCCCACAGTAGAGAAATGCACGACACAGGAAAAATACAGAAGTGGGAACAGGCAGTGTCTTAGGCCTAGAGACTAGGGACTCTTCATAGAAACCAGGTCAGATCTTCAGTTATTCAGGCTTCTATTCTAAATTGGCATAGGCTGAATGGCATAAACAGCAAACATTTACTCTTCACTCTCTGGAAGCTACAAAGTCCAGGACCAGGAAGGTACTGAGTGTCTGATGGACCGTATTTGCTTGTATGCACATGTGGACAGCAGAGGCAGGGCTGGCTCCTTTCTTAAAGCTGTCTGCCCTTTAATACTATCACATTAGGGCATCAACATAGAATTTGTAAGGAGATATGAACCCTTAGTCTATACCATATTAGGCCCAATAGAACCACATCTGTCCTAAAGATAAAAGGGTCCACAAGAGTCATGGCAATTCAAAGACACAGAGATGCAGATCAGATTGTCACCCTGAGGGACTGCTGCAGTGAAGTAGGCTTCTGTGGATAGAGCATAGTGATCCATGATCCATGATCTATGATCCATGATCCATGATCCATGGGGTGATGACCAGGCTGTAGAGTTAGGTAGATTAGGGTGTGTGTGTGTGTGTGCTTGTGATCCTCTACAGCAGTGTATTCTGACGAGCAGCTAAACTCAAGGTCTGTTCAGGTTGAGCCCCCTTCCCTCTCCCCTCATAAGCCCACTCATTCTCCTGAGTGTTGTTGGTTCTCCTTTAATCCCCCACCCACTTTTTTTCCAGTTGAACATTTTATCGGACAGCACCATCTACTAGCTTCTGGCTGGCTTGCTCAGCAGAGGAGCTGAGGTCTTCCACGAAAGTTAATCCAGGCCCTTCTTGAGTTTCTTCTGACCACGCAGGACTATCTCCTTTCAGGTCTCTAAAAGGTAAAATGGGACCAAGAAGGAGTTAGGGTGGACACCCTGATTGTGACTTCCAAGGGGTTGTCCAAATCTGCCATCTACCTTTCCTCATTCTGGAAATAATTTGGTCTTTTCCTGAAAGGGTGGCCTCTTCTAAACCCCAGAAAAATTCAGCAAAGAGCTACATCAGTAAGTAAATACTCTTAAAAAATATAGTAGCCATTGTAATGATGTTTGAGGCCAGCATAATTCTACAGTAAATAAGTTGAGCCTGGCAGGAGTGTTCTCTGAGTGTTGCTGAGGTCAAGGCCAGCACTGGCAGGGCCACTTTTCTGGCTCAAGGGAAGAGGTGCTTGCTTTTAGGTAAGAACTGTCTATCAGTCTCACTTGGGCAGATCATGGTAGGGTTCAGGTATTCTGACATAAAGATGATTTTCTACAGGTTGGTTGGATGAAGTGCCAAAAACTTCACACTGGCTTTAAAGAGAGGGAAAAAGCCCACTTAAATGTTCTGTAGTTTGAAAATGATAGCTACAAGCTGTATTGGGGATGGGGACTCTGAAACATTTGTTTTCATAGTGAGCAGTTATTTGAGCAATGAGTGACAGGTTTATACTGCCTGGCTGGATAGAACTGAAGCGTTGGAGGAGTCCTACTGATGACTGCTCTTCAGAGACAAATCTATAATTTTTGTAACCCATAGCCTGGGACTTGATTTCAATGCTGTGAGATAAGAGAGTATTTTTCTAGTATATTCCATTTTCATTGTTGTTGTTAGATTTTCCACTAGCTTAGGTTGATTTTTGTTGCTTGCATTGAAAAGAAAGGTATTCAATGTGGGGCCGTCTGGTAGGAAATTGACAGAGGAGTCTTGGTGTTTTGGCTGCTGCTTTTACCATGTCTTGTATGCTTAAGGTAGATCAGAACTCAGCGTTTCTTTGATAAGGCTGCTGTAGGCTTCACTTAAATGTGATTTGACATAGGATTTGGGAAAAATTCTCAGTGGTGCACAAGTATCCATCTGGGGTTAAATATCATGAAAATCAGGTTGTTTGCTAAGAAAACTTTTCTCTGGTGAGGTTAGGAATGCAGGACCCTAAATATGCTGCCTAGACCTTCATGAGGTAGGCTCATTTGATTTAGGTTTATGTTCCGAATGTTTTTAAATAGACGTTTGGTTCATATGTAGATTGACTTGCAGCACACACACACACACACACACACACACACACACACACACACAGGCACGTGCATACACATAGACATTCAAGTACAAGTACTTGTGGATGCCAGAAAAGGGCATCAGATCCCTATAGCTAGAGTTATAGGTAGTTGTAAACTGATAAATGTGGGTGCAAAGAACCAAACTTAGGTGTTCTGTAAGAACAGTTCAGACTCTTAACCACTGAACCATTTCTCCAACCACCTTGAAAGTATTTTTTGGCTTAGAAGTGTAGGATCTAACTTTCAAGTTGCATGTGCCAGTTTGTTTTATAGCTGATTTTATAATGTACAGAGGCAATAAAGAATGACCAGGGAAGTCTAGGAAGCTAGGGTCAGTGCTGGGAAACAAATATTTGTTGAATGCATGGATGATATTGTCATTCTTTATTCAAAGACCATTTGTTGCAATTTTCAATAATGGACATGATTACTATGCCTTGGTCAGAATTTGCAGGTTGATAATTCATGCTTCTTCTTTTGTTGGTTAAAACATTTATCTACTCCACGACAAAGATCTGAGAGCTGAAATAGCCTTTTTCCCAGCAGTTGTTTGAAGGGAAGCATAAAAATTTCCTCAGAGATTATCATCACTAACAAAAATATGATGCTGACTGGCAGGAGGTCCAGGGAGACAGTGCTTCTATGGGCTAGTAGAGAAGTGTACTACATGCTGTTGCTAGGCAACAGCCCATGCCAGCTCTTCTTGAATGAAGGCCAAGAGAATCAACAGAAACCAATGGGCTTATGAGGTGAAGGGTTTTCATTCAGAATACCAACTTTTCTATTCTTTCTGCCATTGTAGATATCATATATCTGGGCCAGGATTTGGTGGAGGGGAGCTCTGCATGTAGCAAAAGTTAAGAAAAATCTCCTCAATGCCATTTTATGAAGTCTTGCTTATGGCCAAGTATTAATTATAGGATTTGTGTACAAGATGTAAATTCAAAGAGAAGGAACACATTTCTCTACATGATGTTCCATTTTCACCAATATGTAGCCGCCCACCTACTTTTTTCTATTTGAATATCCCATTCCAGGCCTTTCTCTCCTTGGCTACATGTTTCATGCAGAGCGGGTCTGCTCTACACAACATGCTCAGATTACATTAGTAAGTAGAAGATTCTGTCTTGCAGCAGGTGTTCAGGGTGTCGTGGCTTGCCATGGCTAGCTTAACAGATCCACGGCTTCGGTTGCCTGGTAGAAGAAATTGTGGCCGTGGCTGTGCTGGGAAATGCTGTTGTAGTTTAAAATACAGTCTAGCAAAACTTTTGCCATAAATAACACTTAATACAAGTTGTGTGCATTGTTCTGAAACTATCAGGTATTGACTCCCATAAATAATATTACATGCCTAGTATGTGCTAGACTGTAACACACCAAACAGTGTATGAATAATCAATTTATACTCGGACACACATTTGTAAACTAATGTAGCCAGGTTTATTTTCTACTTTGCATTTTTTCTTAAAGTCAACACTGCCCAGTTGCTTATTTCAATCATGAAATGCCTTGAATGGGATTGACACCAGGATTTCTCAGCTGTGGATAATATTTATGTGTTTCTGAGCTCCCTGATAAAAAATCTTGATAACTCATGAAGCACCACCTACTATTTCTTATGAAAATCTTTTTCCTCAGATGTGCATAGGCTGCCTGTATGCCGACCTGGATTTTTGCTGAAAGGAGCTAAATCTGAGGTTCTAAGAAAGATTCCTTGAGAATTTAGAAAGGATTTCTTATACATATCAGATTAAATACTTCTACATGAAATAGTTACAAAAGAGTGTAACATATAAGGTGAAGGATTAGCCAATGTGTCTACTACTCACCAGAAAAAAATAGAGAAATATAAGTTCCTACTGTTATATATATGGCATATACACAAGTGTGTATTTGTGCACACTCACATGCATAAGGGGGCCATAGGAAGATGTCAGATGTCCTATCTGTCACCTTCCACCTTATTCCTTTGGAACAAGGTCTCTTACCTGGAGTTTTGTTGGTAGCCAGCCCACCCTAGCAATCCTCATGTGTCTACCTTTTACCTCCAGTCTTCTCCCTTAGCACTGGGGTTGCAGGCATGTGAGTGGCCACACCCACCTCAGGTCCTCAGGATTGTTCAGCAGGCACTTTCCCCACTAAGTGGCTCCCCAGTTCCTGTGTCAGGCATGGTATATTTTTGCGTGTAGAATTACAGAGAAATATGTAAGATCAAATTTACTAGATCCTTTCCCCAGTGTGGTTCTACGAATTACATGGACTTTTCTTAGCTTTACTCTTACCGTGTAATCAAGCCTATTTCTAATAAAGTGTGGGAGACAGCAGGGGTATGGTTCTGCTTGTTATCTGGTTGTTGTCTCACCAGAGAACCCTACTCCTGGCATGACTCTAGGGTTTTGAAGGGAGAGGAATTCACAGGTGTTACAATCTAATGTTCTTGGTTTCAATTTTTATTTCATATTGTGACCGTCACCTTCTTTCTTTTTTATTAATTTATTTTTTCACTTATCCGCTTTACATCCCATTCACTGCCCCCTCCTGGTCACCCCTTCCACAATCCTTCCCCCCTCACCCTCCTCTTCTCCTCTGAGTCAGGGTGGGGTTCTCTTGAGTATCCCCTGACTCTAGTATATCAAGTCTCTGTAAGGTTAGGTCCATCTTCTCTCACTGAGGCCAGACAAGGCCAGCTAGAAGCAACAATTTTTGGAATAGCCCCATGCTCCAGTTGTTCAATACCCACATGAAGACCAAGCTGCACATCTGCAACATATGTGCAGGGAGGCCTAGGTCCCATTTGTGTATGATATTTTGTTGGTGGTTCAGTATGTAAGAGCCCCAAGGTTCCAGGTTAGTTGACTCTGTTGGTCTTCCTGTGGCATTCGTATCCCCTTTGGGACCTGCAGTCCTTCCTCCTGTTCTTCCATAAGAATTCCCAAGCTCCATCCCTGTTTGGCTGTGGGTGTCTATATCTATATGAGTCAGCTCCTGGGTGGAGCTTCTCAGAGGACAGCCATGCTAGACTCCTGTTTGCAAGCATAACTAAGTATCATTAATAGTGTCAGGGATTGGTGTTTGCCTGTAGGATGGGTCTCAAGTTGGACCTGTTATAGATTGGCCATTACCTCAGTCTCCACTCCGTCCCCTGTCCTCACCTATTTTTTTTCTTAATTGGTAGGATTTCCTTTTTTTTTTTTTTACAAAACAGAATGTTTAGCAAGGGTCACTCATGGTTTTATGGCTTTAGATGGGTTTCTCAGTTCTAAATCTACCTAAGATGTTAATTCTCATAGAGCCTATCTGTATGAGTCCTGAAAGTTACTAATATATCCTTTGATAAATCCTTTAATCAGTACCTTTACTGAAACAATTATGGCAGAACCTGCTACAGGGGTTTTTCCTTTTCTTTCTTTCCAACTTCAGATACAAATATTTACAAATGAACGTACTTTACCCTTGGCAGTATTGTTGACACTGGTTTCTGTACGTCTCCCAGTCTATGTGTTGGAAACTTCCTGGTATAGCAGTGCTGATAGGGGGGAACAGAGTAGTTATGTTTTGAAGCCTTGGTATTTATGGATAGATTAATGTTCTTATGGAGGAAGTACACATGTTATAAACAAGCCTGACTCCTTTTGCCTTCTCCTAGTCTTGTGCTTTCTTACTCTTCTCTCCTCCAAGTAGGCATACATCAAGAATCTCTTAAGAACTGCCAACCATATGATCTGTGATTCTCAGCTTCCAATCTTAAGGAATTCTTTTCGATCTTTATAAATTATCTACTCTCCCATGTTCTGTTGCAGCACACAAAGTGTGCTAAGAATACATATGTTAAATAGAAAGACAAATGTAGAAAGACAGTCTTCCCCTCTTTTTGGTAAGGTACTTGCCTGCTTCCTAGAGCAGCCACAGTCTATGAACAGAACAAGGTTCTCACAGAAGATGCCTTAGAAAGGGTAGCACAAATCATGGAGGGAACAATTCACTGGATATAGTATGGGAGGACAAGATCTGGCTTGCTCCTTCTCGGTGGTTACTGAAGTAGTGAGGTTAGGAAGATAAAGCCAATGCAAATAAAAGATTATCTTAGCCAAAGGGAAGGAGAAGGATATAGCCACAGAGAAATACACACTTTCAATTATTTTGGTCATTTTTATTTAAGAATAGCTAACTCACGACTTTTCTATAATGTAATACATACATATATGCATGCATGCAGGTACATGTATTAGTCTAAAGTATGTTATTCTATATTTGTCCTGTGAACAAATCAATAGTATTATATTGCAATTACTATTCTTACCGTTTTTTAGCCTGGGATTGGTGGATTTGTGGGATTGGGTTGTATAGTACTGAGCCAAGGGGCGCATATGTCTAGAAGACAATAGCCGGTGAGATCTTGAGCTGCTAACAATATGAACCTGAGTCTAGTAGTATATACCAAATGACAGACTGGATGGAAAACTGTTTGTACCAAGCAGGGGAAAGGCTACAATTTATGAAGCTCTAAATGAGTCATCAAGGTTTCCTTTTATGGCGGAAAATAATATTAACAGCTGTTCCATTGGATTCCATTTGCTCAATTCAATAGGAAATTTTTAATGGTTTATTTATTTAATGTTTTATATAATATAAATATTTTGCTCTGATTGTAATATGCATTTGGATCTCACATTTCAGGTTTATACTTTTATGATGGGATGTTTTTGTATGTGCATTTTGATCCAAGGAGATTGCTGAAGCGGAGCAGAGCTGTGTTTAAGAACAAATGGCTGATGGAAGGATTGTCAGTGAAAAACAAAATCCTATTGAAATTTTCTTCTGATTTCTTCTTTAACAATGCATCCCCCAACTTCTTTGACACCCCTGATCACATGCTTTCCTTCTTTGCTGGCTTCTTATTTCTCTCACTGCTTCTCCTCAGTTTCTTTGCATCTTTTATTGTCAGGACAGATGACATTATGCTCTCATACCAAAGATTCATAGTGTAAGCATTTATTTCTGGCTCTAGTCACATGTCCCACAGGGATCAACAGGAGTCTCTGCACTTGGGGATCTTTTTCTAAGAGAATCCTCCTCACTGTATGGAGAAGCACTATCAGAGTAGATGGTCCTTCACTGCATGAGAAAGCATCATTAGAACTCATGGCCCTTCACTGCATGGAAAACACTATTAGAACGCATGGCCCTTCACTGCATGGGAAGCACCACTAGAACTCCTGGCCCTTCACTGCATGGGAAGCACCACTAGAACTCCTGGCCCTTCACTGCATGGGAAGCACCACTAGAACTCATGGTCCTTCACTGCATGGAAAGCACCACTAGAACTCATGGTCCTTCAATGCATGGGAAGCACCACTAGAACTCATGGCCCTTCACTGCATGGGACTCACTATTAGAACTCATGGTCCTTCAGTTGCCAGAACCTGGAGGGCTCTCTGAGCTTTTCTTCTCAGACTAGAAGTTATGCTCGATCTCTTATGTGAGCTTCCTGTAGAGGATCAGTGAGTGGGTTCCAGAGCTGGAGAAGGAAGAACATGAACGGGTAAGTCATAATCACCACACCAGACCCTAGAAAAATTAAAAGGGGAAACCTATCTAAGAAAGGATTTTACTAAAATTTTCCACACTCCTTATTTGTGTAGGTTTGGGGCACTCCCTAGAGAAGGTGTGTTGCAGACCTAGATGCCTCTGGTCCTGTCAATAGTCACTCTTCCATGCAGACAAAGGGCCTTCTCAAGAAGTATCACCTGACACAAGCTAAAAGAATTGGCATCAGCTCACTTAGTCACTTCTGAACACATCTCTGTTTACACTGTCGTGTCAGGGACACACCTTGGCTATCAAGGCATACTGGGCTTTTAGTCCATACACCCTTTTCCAAGAGGATCGTGGTGTTGTTTCCATAAGACAAAACTCCAAGGCAGAGTTGCTGATTCAACAGGTATGCCTATTTGGAGGAGACCTCCAGAGCTTGGGTAGGAGTTGTTCTTCACACACTCTCCTCCTCTGAGTTTTGTCCATATTGTAAACATCTGTGTGTGGGGGAGTGTTGGGATTATAGTGGCTAGTTCTAAAAATAATTAGACAAAAAAGAATTACTGTGCTTCAAGGTAGATTGTGCAGTTTTGAAAACTGAAGGTTTTTAGAGACTTCAGAAGATATATATGAATAAAAGAACAATTTATTATAATAAAGGCATATTTAGAGAAAAGGAAACAATAGCTAATAGAGTAACTAATGAAAATTAACAAGGCTATTGATGAGGGTAATCATCTGGCACATAGAAAGAGCAATACATTACCCACCACCCCCAGGATAAATGTAAAATGTAAAAGAAGAGTGTTATAAAGTGTATACAACCAGCAAGGGATATGAAAGATGGACACAGATTCATCCTCTTCCTTATCAGCCTAGGACTATGGTGATGTTGACAGGTATTCTGAACAAAGCATCACTGGATTCAAGAAAACTGTTGCTGATCAGAAGTAGCTTTGCTTGAGTGCAGCCAGATGAGAAAAAACAAGCCAGCAAATAAATGAAAACTATTTCTAAATATAGCCTATAAAATCTGAGAAAAGAAGGAATCAGAGAACATTCTGGATGCTTCTAGAAAGGTGGTAGGAAAACAATAGTTAACCAACTGGTCACATGCTTGAGAGTTAACAGAGCACAGATTTTATTAGAATTACAGAAATGAAAACCTTGACAATGGGAACAGAGTCTACACCGAGAGCACACAGTAAAACTTTCTAGGTCCCCTTTTCTCAATTTATTAAGAGGAAGTATAGAAATTGAATTTTAGCTGTGGGTAAGGAAGCTCAATGGACAAAGAATCTTGCCAAGTCTGATGATTTGAGTTTGATCCCAGGGATTTATTGTTGGAAGGAAAGAATCAACTCCCAAAAGTATTCTGCTGACCTCCACAACACACTGCGCATGTGTGTACTCATAAATGTGCACTCCCCCACATATACACAACAATAAATATTTTTAAAAAGAAATTAAATTCTACACATAGAATTAAAAAGAAATTTAATTCTACAGTTAAATTCTATATTCAATAAAGATAGAAATGATTATATAAGATTTATGAGGTGTGATAAAGGAACCTTTACATTTTCTTTTTGAAATTTTTTATGTGTATGAGTGCTTTTATCTGTATGCATAAATGTGCACCTGATAGTCCTGAAAGTCAGAAGAGGACATTAGATCTCCTGGAACTAAAGAATAGAAGGTAGTGAGCCACCTAGTGGGTGCTGGGAACAAAATGTAGGTTCTCTGCAAGAGCATTAAGTGCTTTTAACCCCTGAGCCTTCTCTCCAGCCCTATGGGGACCTTTACAAAAAGAATTCAAACTTCAAAATTTATTAGAACTATTTTAAGAAGTTAGCAATAATAGAAGAATTACCAGCAGGTGGTCTCCTCATGGAGGGCCTCAGACCTGATCAAAGACCATTTTTTAGGCCCATTTCTCTGGTCAACACCTTTGTCTGGCCTGAGCAGTTAGTTCAGCTGTGATTCTGAGTGTCAAGGAAGATGAGAATGTAGAGGGCAGAGTGAAGTTCTCAGTCACCTTTTGTTAGTTTCTTGGTAGAAGTGGACTAGTCTGTTAGGCTTGCCAGTCTTAGATTTTCCTGTGTAAGATGGGGAGGTTGCGTTCAATCATAGCATGGAATTGTTTGCAGCACTCTGGGAATGATGCACTGTACTTGGACACCATCTTTGGGGCTGGGGACATTTGGGAGAAGGCTCAGATTCTATGTAATACCATCAAAGCAGCTATGCTTAGACCTGTTTTTAGATGTGCACGGAAGATCTCATTTGAGTTAAAGTTCATGTGGGGTTAGATTTTTCTCTCTAGTTCCTGTGACTTCTAAAATTCTAGAATGCTGTAATGACAACTGTGTAAAAGAAGAGAGAAAGACATACTGAATATTGATGAGCAATTGGCTCTTTTTATTCTATCTGAAAATAAATTAAGAAGAAAGGTTGTTTTGTCATGAATATACATTTCTAACAGGTGAGAAGGAAGGGGTAAGCTGACCATCGGCATTGTAGTCCTGGCTGTCTATAAGCACAGCCTTTCCAGATCTCTAAAGGTTTTTGTTTTTAAGTAGATAATATCTAATCAATGATCTGTAAAGTTTTTAGTTGCTGGGCTTCCTGATATGCACACAGTCTAGTTGTTGGTAAATTTATGCTTTATTTTGTTTTTTTACCTCGTAGGAAATGATAATGTAATACCACTTAATTAAATCTCTCCCTATTTACTCTATCATGGTCCTTCTTGACAGTGCATTTCCCCCTTTCTGCTGCCTGGAGGATGATAGAGATGACAGAAAGGAGAGATACTGCTTAGGCTGTACAAATGCCTGGATGTAAATTAATCTCAAATTAATCTGGAAAACATTAAATTACACTAATATTTAATGAACTTCGGCTTTTAGGAAGTAAATTGTGACTTCCTTTGGTATTTCAATGCAGGTGGCTGCGGTGTGTAGGGGGTTATAGTTATCTACTACACTGGCAGCTTTTCTGCATTAGAATGCCATAGATTAGGATTGCTGTTTGAATTTCTCATTTTCTAAACTGAAGAAGAAACCTGTTTTGTGAAATTCATTAATCTTTGCTCTGCTATTATGCAAATAACAGCTTAACCTAACTTTTGTTCTTTACCTATATATTTGTTAAGTGACTACCCAGTGCTGTGATGAAAAGATGGTTGGGCATCTGGTCACAGAAATGATAATGCTGTGGATATTGTATTGTAAACACCCCTATGACTAGACACTATAGGGTGCAGGGGTATCTAGTAGGACATTTTCATGACCATCAGACCCTATTTACTTGGTCTCTAGGTAAAATGAAGACAAACCATGCTTCCTGTCATCTTGTCTTGCTGTTTAAGTTTGTTGTTAAATGTAGATGCCAATTATCTGGTTCTCTTCTCAGAGGGCAGAGGTTACATGTTCTAGTCACTATGATGTATTTCCTTGCTGAAGACCAAGTAAGCATAGATTAGCCCTTCTTAAATTGTGAACAAGACAAATACTTCCTTGGTTGGAATATTAGGACTGAGGAGCACACACACACACATCCATGCACACACATCCATGAATATTCTCATACACACACACACACATCCATGCACACACATCCATGAATATTCTCTACATATACACACACGCACAGAAAAAGAGAGAGAGAGAGAGAGAGAGAGAGAGAATATGATCAAGTAAGAGAGAAAGTGCACACAAAGGGAGAATGTTCCAGCCTAGGTTAAATAAAACTGTGAAAGAAATGGATAAGCAAAGAGTGTCAGTAACAAATATAGACGGGCAGGGAGGGAAGGGACATTGACAGAGTGTCTAAGATCACTCAGAATTATCAGACTCTTCAGAATGGAAATTGAAAGAGATTACAGCGAGGAGAAAGGCCAGAGTCTAAAGCTATCCAGCAGTGCATGATGTGGAGTTCTGTGAAGGCCTTGCTGAAGATTTAGAATAATCACGACTGAACCATAAACGTCAGAACAGCCATGGTGGATGGCAAATTTGCAAAGTAATGAGGCAGATTTTAGATTCTCTAAGAAGAAGAGAGCACCACTGGCCTTGGATTCTATAAACCTAAACTTGGTGGACATGAGAGAGAGAGAAGTCCAAAATAACCCAGACTGAGAAAGCCACTCTATGTACCATGTGCACAGTACTTGAGAGGTCCTGTGCTGGTGGAGTGCCTGTGAGTGCTGACTCCTCCCTGAGACATTTCACCTGTACCAAATGATGCTCTATCGTGCTGTCATGATAGAAAAGGTATCAGGATGCAGCAGCTTAATAACCCTGCCCCATTGGCTGAACAAAAAAGTCAAAACTTTGCTGTGGAAATATCAGGTGAAGATGGATTCTCTTTTGTGATCATAGTTAATTATGATAACATAATTACGTAGTTGCTTTTAGCTTCTTGGAGACAGTGAAAGCCACCAAATTCTGGAGGATACATCATCCTCTGGGGTTTGAAGTGTGTCATTCAAACACATATATTTCTATTCCTAGCCCCTGATCCCTATGAATATGACTTTAGGGTTTTCAAAATCAAATGTAGTCATATTGGATTGGGCCCCCCTACGTGCTTTGTGTTCTTTTAAGAAGAGAGAGAGAGAAATGAGGCACGTGGCAGAGGCCTTGTGCCCATGGAAGCAGAAGTTGGAATGGTGTAGGTTCAAGCCAAGCATTCCAAGGCTTACCATCCACCTGGAGACGCTACAGAGACAAGATTTTTCTCTAGAACAGTTGTAGGCAAAGTGGCCCTGCTGATATCTCAAGTTTGCATTTCTGGACTTTAACTATGAGAGAACTAATTTGCTGGTTTGAGCCACTCAGTTTGTTATGACAACCAAAGGAACCTAACCAAGGCCCTTTATACAGTGTGGCACAGAAGTTAGTTGCTCCTGCATCCTTGGTATAGCATCTGCTTCTGCACATGAGGATCATTCAGGAAGCAGAACTTGACTCATTACCTGCTTCTAAAACACATCCCACACCATGTGCTTTCAGTTGCCAAAAGTTTTGGTGTGTTTTAGTGAATTTTGAGAGTCATAAGAAGGTTGTCATGCTCTGTTTCACGCATATTCTACAATTCACTGTGATGCTGTCTTCTTATTGGGTATCTCTCCTAACTCACCCATCTTTCTGTCTTAGAAACAAAAAGATCCATAATTGTCTCTGCATATCTATAAAGGCTCTGTGTTCTATCATCCCCAATAGCTATCTAGAACTGCAGACAGCACTGAATACTATTTATACTGTTTATATACTGGTATATGATAAAGCTTATGTTAGGTTCAGTAGGAAATTATTGTAAGTGATAATATAATAGGGTAATTTTAGTGATTTGTGGCTATTGATAAGCAAAATATGGTTTCTTGAATGCAAGCACTGTGATACTGAGATAATGTGACAGTTGAGAGTGTGGAGGGCTACTAACTAGTAGGTGGGTATTATGTACAGTGTAGATATTCTAGACAAGTAGAACCTAGTTCTGTAGGACAGCTTGAGAGCTTATCATGTTACCATGAACAATTTCAAACTTACAGACTGTTTATTTCTATATCTTTCACTTATAATTCCAGATCACACAGCTAGCTGAAATTATGGAAGGTGAAATATGAAAAAGAAATACAAGTGCAAATTTGTATTGCTATATTAGCAAAAATGGAAAGCCTTTGGACGTGTTCTTGCTTATCATGACATACCAGCTCATTTTGTGGAAGATTCTGGTGATTTAATTTCTCTGTGATACTGTAACTTGACTGCTTGATTTAAAGAGAATAAAAATGGTCCTGGGAGGTGAGGGGATTATTGACAAATAATTTTGCTCTACTGTCCTTGCCCGCGGTACCATTGGAAGAACACTTTCTCCTCTGTTTCCCTTCACCATGAGGAGCCTGAAGCCCATGTCAAACTTTCTCTCTTCTATGAGCCTTTTCTGATGCCCTGTCAAGGAGCTTGGTATACTTGAGTGATAGGCTTCTCACAGGCTTCTGGGTGCTGTGTGGAGGGATGTGCAGTTTGAATGGAAAAGGACCGACATAGAGAGTGACAGAACTGGTGTGTGAAAGGCTTCTTAACTATTCATTTTTTATTTTTCAAATACATGATGATTTAATCATTTGCTGCATTTCATCTAGGCTATCACTCAATAAACATGATTGATTTGACTTGATTTATAGTAACTGGTTTTTGAACATAGGTAAGTCTATTGTGCATTAAAAATGTAGCTTTAATGCTTGTGTATCCTAGAGATTTAAAAAGTCATGATCAGGTTTGTCTAGCCTGTGCTCTACAGCTTACGCATATTCCAAGAGACCAAGAATGAAGCATAACATGTTTGAAGATGATATCATATCACAATATCAAAAGGCCGGATGCTCCTTAACAATGCTAGGCTGATCTCTTTGTTATTGTATTATGCACACATGTCAAGATCAAAATATATACTGAAAAAATTATTGAGAGAACAAAAATGACTAAAGCTAAGACTTGGAAGTAGATGGTAGAGAAGCACAAGTCTTATTATATCAGAATATGAGCACTGAGAGGGAGACTCCAGGCTAGGAAAACCTGTTGATACATCCTAGGCTGGATTCCAAGATCTTAAACCAGAGTCTCCCAGCTGTCATACTTTCATGGAGTTTTCGAGAATGAAAGTCAAGAGTCTGGGGAGCTACTCAATTGGTGAAGTGCTTGCCACACGGACATTAGATCTGAGCTGGGATACTGAGGGACTAAGTTAAACATGCAGTACGTTTCCGTAAACCTTTATTGCCACATGGAAGGGTGGGCTTCACGGAACTGCCGGTTGCCTTTCCACTTGCACGCTCACACCTGTGTCTCTACCTTAGACAAACCCAGGAAAAGGATGCACAGGCCCTCTCCGTTCCTCTGGAGGAACAAACCGGAAGCTGTCAGGAAACGGTGAAATGCACAAAGACTCCTATTAGGGGGTTTTATAGATTACATATTTATCATTGCTTCATTTTCCTGAGTGATTCCAAAATGAGACTTAAGATGTGGAGTTGAAACCAGCACATAATGCATAATGCTAGCACCTGGTAATCTGTGTAGAAAAGGGTATGATGCCCAGGTCAACATGTGCTACACAATGTGTGCAGGGCCAACTTAGGCTGCATAATGAGACCTGGCTCAAACAAGCAAGCGAACAAGAAAGCAAACAAACAAACCAACTAAAAAGCAAGCAAGCAAGCAAACAACCAAACAAAAACACTAAAAGTTTTTACTGGCTTGAATATGAACTACCTCCCACTCACTCAGGTGTTTGAACTCTTGCTCTCAGCTGGTGGCGCTGTGTGGGCAGTTGTGAAACCTTCTGGACATGGAGCTAGCCAGCAGATGTAGGGTCATAAGGATGGACCTTGAGGACTACCACCAACTGCTTTCTGTCTGTCTGTCTGCATCTTGAGAAGTCAAGATAGAGCAAGCCCTACTACAAGCTCCTGCCACCACAGATGGAGCGCTAGCCACTGTGCCATCTATCCAGGATAGACCACAGCCTATATAATTATGTGCCAAAAATAAACGTCTCTCCAGTTAAATTGTATCTGTCAAATGTTTTGTTACAGCAAAGAGAAAAGTCACACAGAGGTAGAGCTGGTTCCGTACTGCACCAGGTGTGAATGTCAAAGATGTGCACCTTTCTGGGAGCTGCCTTTACCAGCACACACCCTGCCTTTCTTTGAAATGCTTTGAGAGCCCTGTGGGAACCTGACTTTCTGAGGCTAAACATAAAAGTTTTCCAAGGTCTTCTGTTTCTCTGACAGACCACGGAACTTCTGGGGCTCTAATGAAAGGCAGGCTGCTATCGCTGTCATGTCAAAAAACGCTGCAGCCAGGAAAGGCGACATGATTTCATGGCTAATGATTCCCTCCCTAATATCAGTGTGGGCTGTAGTGAGGATAACCAAGTTGAGCTGTCTTAGATCAAATGATTCAATTAAGCCAGCTGTCCCTATTTGTCATGGCTCAACTCGCTTTCAAATTACCTTTCCAAAGTGCATGCGTGCCTTAGTATAGAACTTAACAGTTCAACTGTTTTGCAGAAAGGGAAGACTTAGGCATGATTAGAAAAGTCACCTTTTTATCTCTTATAATCTCAAAGGCTTCTCAACAACTTGCTTCTCCACATCTTCTGGCCTATTTTTGTAGGAGGTCCAGTACTTGTTTGCTTGGCTTACCCTGCAGCATAGGCCATTGTCAGGTTTACCTCAGAAGCATTGGAAGCATATGTTGATTAGAAATTGTTCATTCAGAAAAGGAAGGATTGGTCAAGAGATTTCTAAATTGCTTAAGAAAGTAAGTCCAATGTTAAGAGGTTTGTTTGTTTGTTTATTTATTTTTATTTTTTTATTTTCTGACAAACTATTAACCCCCTCCATTGGCATTTGAGAAAAAAAATCTAGATCAGAAGGGAAAGGCTCAGAGATGAGAAACATTAACTCCAAACTCTTAAGATCAAGGGGACTCTGAAATGAGAATGTTTATCAAACGCTTCCAGATGTTAGTTACAAAAAGCAGCAAGCTCTAGGATGTGTTCCTTGGCCTAACCACATTGGGTCCAGATAGCAGCTGGAGCTTGTCTGAGGAACCAGAGCTAAAGGCAAAAACTTGGGAGAAAAAGAAAAGTTTATGTTGAATCATCAGTGTCTTCAGAGAAGAGAAGCAGGATGTGTAGAGGGCAGAAAGGGTTGGGAAGGACCTGCAGTCCATAGGCAAAATGACTCTTGCTTCTAGATGGATTGGGGTCATAAAGAGGTCCTTATGATAAAAGTAGAAATTGAGTAGCATTTTGACACATAGTAACTTAAACAGACTTTTGTTGTGAGCCTATATCCTATTTACTGACATCTCCTTTCTTCTACTCTCCAGCCATTTTTAATTACCTTTAGGACATCTTGCATTTTTTTTCTCTCATCAGAACAGAGTTTATGGAGCTTTGGGACTCTGTGTCAGCACAGGTTCAGTATACCCAAAGCCCTAGGTTCAACCTTAGCACAAAGGAAATGAGGGAGGAAGGGAGGGAGGGAGGGAGAAAGAGAGAGGGAGGGAGGGAGAGAGAGAGGTTCCTTGTGTGTTCAACAAGAGAAGCTATTGTAAGAGACAGTGCTGCTGACCTTCACTAGAAAAGGTAAGAATTGTTCA
This sequence comes from Rhynchomys soricoides, assembly GCA_019843965.1. Taxonomy (NCBI): domain Eukaryota; kingdom Metazoa; phylum Chordata; class Mammalia; order Rodentia; family Muridae; genus Rhynchomys; species Rhynchomys soricoides. Next base: position 15,923,765 of record JADRCH010000012.1, read on the forward strand.
CAACCTTAGCTTTTCTATGTGAGTAGTCCCATTACACTGGGGAGAAATGGTCATTCTACTGCTAGGCACTAGTTAGATATCAACTGTCTTAAAGGGGTTAGGGATAATAAATAAATGGTTTTTATAGCTTGTAAAACCAAGAATTGGAACCAAACCACAGGATCCTAATTACTGCTCAGAGGAGGGATCAAGCCTAAGTCTGATCCCTGACCCTAGGAGATGATGGAGACTGACCTTCTGGAATATCAAGAGATTATTAGTATATGATGATCTAAACCTGGTTCCTGGAGCACTAAGCCATGCAGGGTTACTGGGAGCAGGTAGATAGTTGATGAAGCTTTAGGTCATACCATTGCCTTCCTAGAAGAGTCAGTTCAAATGGGCCTACCATTACACAAACAAAAAACAGTCTCCTGCAAGTCCTCTCTTCTAGAGACTTTAGAAATAATAAGCTTGCCTAAACCATAAACTGGCAGAATGATCCGCCTAGCTATTGTCCACTCTCATCCCCTGAGAGTGTGCTCTCTTTTGTAGTCTGATCAATTCTGTCTGTCATAACTCTATGCATCTTCTTTAACCCCTTTTCATGAAGATAAGAAGGTCTGGAGAGTATAAGGAAAACCAGAGGGAGATCCTGGTAATACCCTCAATGAAAGAATGAAACAAGCACCTCTCTGTGAAGGGGTATGTAGAACTCAGGAAAACAGAGCAAAGATCTTGGGCTTGATTCTTGCCCTGCTGGGTCTTACACCCAGTGACAATGTGATCTTGGCCCTTTATATTGATTATTTTTGTTTTGTTTTGTTTTTAAGGGCACCACTACTATTAGAAAGAGAAAGGCAATTGAAGTAACTTTAGAGAGGAATGTAGCATGAGTACAACAGTCAACAATCCAGGGGCTTGATCTAAAGAGGAAAAGATGGGGAAAAGTCCATAACTACACCATGAATGAAACTGCAAGGGGATGGACGTGACTGTGTAAGGACTTAGAAACCATCCAGTGGGAAAAGGACAGCATCGTCAACAAATGGTGCTGGTTCAACTGGTGGTCAGCATGTAGAAGAATGACATTGATCCATTCTTACCTCCCTGTACAAAGCTCAAGCCCAAGTGGATCAAGGACCTCCAAATAAAACCAGATACACTGAAACTAATAGAAAAGAAAGTGGGTAAAAACCTCAAATATATGGGCACAGGAGAAAATTTCCTCAACAAAACACCAAAGGCTTATGCTCAAAGATCAACAATAGACAATTAGGACCTCATAAAATTGCAAAGATTCTGTAAGGCAAAGAACACTGTCAACAGGAAAAAAATGGCAACCAACAGATTCGGAAAAGATCTTTACCAATCCTACATCCTATAGAGGGCTAATATCTAATATATACAAAGAACTCAAGAAGTTAGACTCCACAGAATCAAATAACTTTATTAAAAATGGGGAACAAAGCTAAACAAAGAATTCTCAACTGAGGAATATCGAATGGCCAAGAAGCACCTAAAGAAATGTTCAACATACTTAATCATCAGAGAAACGCAAATCAAAACAACCCTGAGATTCCACCTCATACTAGTCAGCATGGCTAAGATCAAAGTCTCAGGTGACAGCAGATGCTGGCAAAGATGTGGAGAAAGGGCAACACTCATCCATTGTTGGTGGGATTGCAAACTGGTACAACCACTCTGGAAATTAGTCTGGCAGTTCCTCAGAAAATTGGACGTTGTATTACCTGAGGAGCCAGCTATACCACTCCTGGGCATATCCCCAGAAGATGCTCCAACATATAACAAGGACACATGTTCCACTATGTTCACAGCAGCCAATTTATAATGGCCAGAGGCTGGGAAGAACCCAGATGTCCTTCAACAGAGTAATGGATACAAAAAATGTGGTACATTTACACAATGAAGTACTACTCAGCTATTAAAAACAATGACTTCATGAAATTTTTTAGGCAAATGAATGGAACTAGAAAATATCATTCTGAGTGAGGTGACCTAGTCACAAAAATAGCACGTATGGTATGTACTCACTGATAAGTGGATATTAGCCCAAAAGCTCGGAATACCCAAGATACAATTCACAGACCACATGAAGCTCAAGAAGAAGGAAGAGCAAAGTGTGGATGCTTCAGTGCTTCTTAGAAGGGGGAACAAAATACTCATAGGAGGAAATATGGAGACAAAGTATAGAGCAGAGACTGAAAGGCCATCCAGAGACTGCCTCACCTGGGGATCCATCCCATATACAGTCACCAAACCTAGACACTATTGTGGATGCCAAGAAGTGCTTACTGACTGGAGCCTGATATAGCTGTCTCCTGAGAGACTCTGCCAGATCCTGACAAATACAGAGATGCTTGCAGCCAACCACTGGACTGAGCACAGGATCCGCAATGGAGGAGTTAGAGAAAGGACTGAAGGAGCTAAAGGGGTTTACAAGCTATAGGAAGAATAACAATATCAACCCCCCCCCCCAGAACTCCCAGGGACTAAACCACCAATCAAAGGGTACACATGGAGGGACCCATGGCTCCATATGCATATGAAACAGAGGATGACCTTGTTGGGCATTAGTGGGAAGAGAGGCCTTTGGACCTGTGAAGGGTTCATGCCCCTGTGTAGGGGAATGCCAGGGCAGGGAGCTAGGAGTGGGTGGGTGGGTGGGGGAACACCATCATAGCAGAAGGGGGAAGGGATATGGATAGAGGGTTGGGAGGGGTGGAAATGCAAATAAATGTAAATAAAGAAATAAATGTAAGTATGTAAATAAAGAAAATATCCAATATAAAAAAGGTACCAAAAAAAAAAAAATCCTAGAAACAGAGATCTGAAAACAAAGAAGGTGATGAATTGCCACATACAGTCTGTGGTGGTTACTTTAGTCTCTTGAGCTTTCAGTTTCTCATTGGAAAAATGAGGAGAGGGAGTCCAAATGAGCTGATGAAGATCCTGCCAGCTCTGATTCCCCACTAGGAGCCTCTACTCACATGCCTTTCCTCCATCCTGCTCTTTCATTTAAACTGAAACATGAATGTCCAGGCTTCAAGCTGGATGGTTTGAGGCCTTATATCACTCACTCACTGTCCTGTTTTGTCTTGCACTATTTCATCTTCACAACAACTTTGCTATCAATTTCTATGTTCTTCTAACTAGGGAAACACCTGCCTGAAGACATAATTAGCCTAATTCACCCCTTTAGAATGACACTGTGCTGTATGACATATCAGATTCTAAAATAGCTCTCAGTTGTGGGCTTCGGCCTCTTTAACAAGACTTCACCTCCTTCCTTGCTTTGCCCTGGCCTCCTTTGCAGCCTCATTGAGGCCTGGAGCTTTTGCCTCAAGGGTCCAACATGGTGTCGCCTGTTCCAACAACAGCAGCTAGGGGATCTTCAGTTAGAGGGGGGTGTAGGAGCCCTCTGACCTGCTTTGTTTTGGGTCTTGGTGACTAGATAAAATTGGCATGGTGAAGAAAATGATGACCTAGGACCTCATGTTGACAGAAGAAGGTTTTGATCAGGTGCCTTCTTTCCAGCTCTGACTCTAAGGAGGCTGGCCTCCTGGGGCTAGACCCTGCCCCACCACCACCCCCGTGTGTGTGTGTGTGTGTGTGTGTGTGTGTGTGTGTGTGTGTGTGTAGGGGCACTTGGCAAGATTTTTACTTTAAATAAAGAAGCATGGCCCACCCCTCTGTCCACAGATGACTAAAGCCCTGGAGCCCATCATGTATGATAAGATCCTGAGAACCTACACTACCTACTGGAGAAAGTGTTGTAGCCATTTTGTGTCTTGGGTAGGTGGGGATATATGTCAAGTAATATTGTCCAGCTTCTTTGAGGGGGGGTGAATGTAGGTTTTTACCTCCTGGGAAGCCATTATGACTACCTGTCCCATGAATCTGGGGATTCATTACACCTTATCTCACAAAGCCACAGACTTTTCCTGTTATAACTTTAAAGGCAGCCTATCTCCCTCTCCTGGGTTGTGACCCCCTGTTGGGTCTAGGCTTTGGTCATTTTTGGACCCTTGGGGCATCTGCCTGGTGTATCTGACAGCCAGTTTACCTTCCTTTGTTATTCACTGAATGAATGACTGCACAAATGAACTCATTGCGTTCATCAAGGCTGGGAGAAGATATGGCTCATTAAGTGGCTCTGCTTTCTGGTGCTTGAAGAACTCAAAACAGCTTTGATTCAAAATGTTGGCAAAATAGACTGCCTCCACTATTTTGACTTTTTCAGAAATGAATTGATGAGGTAATACATTTTGAAGCAATGCCACAGAAATATATCGTGCTGTGCTTTTAAAACTGAAATGCGACAGGGACCTTGTGCTCTGGCTTATGTCCTGGTTAGAGTTATAAAGGGGGTTTCCTAACAGGTTTCAATCCAGAAACTGTAGACTCAAAGAGTTTGGAGGTTGCTTTCTCTTCCTTTATGGTTGGGGGAGGGGGGGAGAACTGACATGTAAAAGTATGAAATTTGATATAAAGAAGTAGGAATCCAAGCCTACCATTTGTATTGTGACTTTTCTTTTAAATGAATACTACTCGATTGTAAAGTTCAGGAACAGAGTTTTTGTAGTCAACAGCACTCACACTTGTAGATATGGCCAGTTGAAAAGTCACCTGGGTTTCCTAGGTGTTCAAGCATTTTATTTGTGTAATACTACAAGGCTTGCATTCGTCATCTGGTGGACATGTGGCATGATATGTTCCAGGTCTATCCTGGCTTTTTGTTCATGTAGTCATGCATTGTTAATGTTTTTGTTTCTCATTCTTGCATACTTAATAGCATATGTAACTTAGAACTACACTTAAAACTCTCGCCTATGAGCTAAGATGGGAATGCAGTGTGTCTGGCTTGCTTCCCTACCCCTGCCCCCTGCCCCTGCCCCCATGTCTGTATGGGTTTTCAGTTTCATACTAGAATCCCTGATTTCTGGCACACTTAGGATCTGTCTTCAGTTTTTTACACCGTTCTGGTAGCCATTGTCATCATAAGAGAGAAAAGCTTCCTTCTCTGAGTTCCAGTGTGTGATATTTTGTCCTACCTTCACTAAATAAAGCAAGTGAAATAATTTTATTTGCTGCTCACCATTTAAAAACATGACTATATCTTTTCTGTAAGGGCCAGATATTGAGTATTTTAGGTATGGCAGATCACATGTTGTCTCTGTTGTATTCTCTACTTTTCTATTAGTATTTTTAAAAACCATTCAAAACTATAAAAATCATGTTTCAATTCATACCTGAATTGAATTCAGTTCATACCTTGCCATACCAGAAATTCAAAGTATGTAAAAACAAGCTTCTAGAGACTTAATAGAAAACATCGTGTGCATTAAAGGATGGTTGGCCCTCTGTCTTCAAAGATTTAACCAATTTTGGACTGAACAATTCAGGAAGGAAAAAAATTTCCATCTGTCCAAACTTATATGTTCTCTTTCCTGCGTTACCCCTATAACAATAGAGCACAAGAGCTAATTACATGGCATTCCCTTTATATTGTGTGTCACAGGTACATTAAAGGAGTATAAAGTTTTGCAGGTGGAATCAGATTATATGTAAACATTATGGCATTTTATATCTGGAGCATGAGCATTCAGTGACAACTACATGTAAAACAGTAACAGCGTTTGACATGATACAATTGGCAGATAGCCAATATTGAGAAATGCCTAGAGTTGCTATTTCATATGAAAAACTGTATAAAGTTAAGGATGGTTCTCACTATTTTTATTATACCTGACATTGGAAATACAATATTTAAATATTGTATTTTACATTCACTGGACACATTGTCCAATGGACAATGAGTATGTCAATGGACATATTCATTGGACAGATAGTTTGCATTTGAGGTAGTTTCTAATCATTTCCAATTTTGCCTGTTTAGCTGTAACTTAAAATTTTGTGGTTTTTTTTTTTCTGGTTGTATAGATCAAATGTGTAAACACATGGAAGCCTTGGATATTGACACCTATGAGTATTTGTTGATATTTAATAAATCATTTTATGCATTTACAAAATAATTCAGCATGAAAAATGTTCATTCTTGCATCCTGACAACCCAAGTTCAATCCTTGGAACCCATACAAAGACAGAAAGAGAGAAGCAATTATAGAATTCTGACCTCTATTAACCTGCACACACACACACACACACACACACGCATGCACACACACACACACACGCATGCACACACACACACACGCATGCACACACACGCATGCACACACACACACGCATGAACACACACACGCATGCACACACACACACGCATGCACACACACACACACGCAC